>BSBN01000907.1:5417500-6017500 GCA_027924645.1 Cunninghamia lanceolata | reverse complement strand
GTTCTGTGAAAAGAACAAAATTAATTGCACTCATATGGGGTCTTTCATACCTTCTACCATTACCATTTCCATTACTATTCCAACTCTGATAATTGTCCCTTGGAAAATATGCATTATTTTTTGGGTGATTGATTGCATTGACGTTGGGAGGGTAATAGTCTCTTCTGTTATAATCGTCTCTTACTTTTCAGACAAGGTGTTGATCTGTCACCCCATCTATCATCACATTTCTATTTTTTTGAGAATCTTACTGATAGGGACATTGTTCCCCATATCGTCCCTAATTAGTTTTCCATTTGACCCATAGACCCTTTGACCACTATTAATGGCTACTTGGTCAATTCTTAAAGCACTTTACAAGGCTTCTTCATAAGATTTGTAGGGTAATTTTTGAAAATCTTCTCTCATGTCCTTGTTTAAAGTATGTAAGAAAAGGTCACACAACACACGATGGTCCATGTTTGGGGTGCTAGTTGAGGAATAGAGAACCTGCCTCCATCAGGTAACAAAGTGGGCTAGTGATTTGTTCGACTCTTGTTTCATGGTTAGGAACTCTTTGATCCCTGTCTTTACGAGTTTGTTCATGTCAAAGGCCATGACAAACTCTTTGATCAACTGTTTGAATGAGTGGATTGAGGCTTTTGGTAGGTGATAGTACCAGTCTAGAGCTATTCCTTCTAGGGTCTTTGGAAAGATCTTGGAGACAACCCCATCCCAAGGGAGGAGTTCTCTTATTGCAGTCGTATAAGCTTTGATATGTGAATTTGGATCATCCTCTCTTTTAAAATTTGGGAGATCAGGTAACAATCGAGGCAACTAAATAATTCTTATGTTTAAGTCAAGTGGTTCTTTCAAGTACTCTAGGTATGTCCCTAGAAAGGTACTTTGCGATTGAGGAGTTGATAGAATCAATCCCACAGGAAGGATTTAGTAATCCATTTTCTGATTTTCTTGATTTCCTAACATTGCTTGATTGTTCTAAACAAGAGGGTTTCCATTCAAACACATGTCATTACTCATGTTTCTTGAATAATAGTTGAGATAGGGGGATTCTGAGATGCCCCTCATCTTGTTCAATTTGGATGTTGACATACGACTTCTATCTTCTTTCAGGAGCGGGTTGTTCTACTTGTAGGGTTCTAATCCTTTGCACTAGAGTTGCAATTAGGTTTGCAAGCATGGCAGCTCTAGGCACTTCCTCATTTCTTGGGTTTTCCTTTTGAGTGTTGTCATGATGATGTGCTTCTTCCTGTACAAAATTGTCTCTTTGTTCTTCCCGTAGGGCAATTTTTAATGCTTCTTGAGCATCTCTTGCCTCTTGCAAGTGTCTTTCTAACTTCTTTACTTCCTCATCAAGGTGAGTACTCAAGGTACTTATGGATGGTTGATCTGACTGATGGATTTTTGATCTTAGTTGAACTCTCCTAGGTTTCTGAGGCACATTTGGTATGGCAAGCTTATGTTCCTAGGAAGGATTCTGAAAAGACAAAGAACACCTGGGTTCTCTTTGGTCTTGTTCATAGTTAAATTCTTCGTAATTGTAGCAATTTGTGATTGGTGAATTTGGGTGAGGTAGCACATACCTGTCGAAAGGCATTTTTGGTTCTCTAGAGGGAACATTCCCTAAGTTTAGATCAGGTTCCATCATATTTGGGGGTGCCATAGACACCACAAAATAAATGGAATGGATGATGGTGAAGGTGACAAAGGTAGAAGCTATGGAAGCAGCTACAAAGAATAAAGTGAAAATTCTTGAAGATTATTTTTTTAAAGTATCAAATGTTTAAATTTTTTATGGAATCTATGATTTTGGGATGCAAAAAGAATAAACAAAAGTTTTTGCTCTTCACTTCAGATTCACCAAAATATGTGGTGAAGTTGACAACTATGTGATAGTGATAATGAGATGTAAGTAATGGGGACACAAACAATACAACCAGAAGGCTTTGTAGTTCACATCGGGTTCACCAAAATATGTACACTAAAAAATGCAACGTCAGTGGCCTAGGGCCGTCGAGTCAGTTTTGGCACACATACAGATCCTTCCCTCCTTGCTATGAGGCAAATTGCCATGTCACTCTCACTCTCATGAGAGTAGCTAGTCGAGAGGAGACGAGACATGAGGGTGGTCTAGCTCACTGGAGAGCTAGACTTCATGGAGAAGGGTTGGCATGTCTTGGGGCTTGTGTCATTGTGCACTTGTGTGGATAGGGTGTTTTGTGACCATGGTTGTAAAGTTAACTATATGACCCGCAGGGTCACTAGTCACTATTCTCTTATTAGGGTTTCTTATATTCCACTGTTGCATGGGTAGGATATTGTTCTCATTGATGCTTTTTTATCTTTCAAACTATTGGATGAATGCTTGTTGTACTAAGAGTTGTCTAAATGCTTCTTGTTGTTGAATGACTAGTGGGTCTTGTTGTGGTCTTGAGTGGATTTCCTCTATCTCATTAAGGATTTCCCTCACCCACTCACCTCTTAATCCAAGGCACATTCGTGAGTTGAGACAAGAGATAGGTGAATTAAACTAACCTTGACTTGACCTAGGGTTTGACTTAGGGTTTGTTTGACCTAAGGTTTGACTCTACATTGACTATGGTTGATCTTGTGATGGAATCAAGGGTTTGCGAACCTTCTATGTTTCTAATGTTTTTGTTCTTTTTGGTTTTTATGAATGCAAGCCTATATGAATGCAAAACTTCTTTTTTTTCTTTTTTTATGTTTTTAGAATTGAAAATGCTTTTTTCTATTCTAGGAATTAGAGAATGTATGCAAGCTATGATGAATTTATATAATGCAATGTAATCTATGCTTTTGGGGTTTTCTAAATATTTGGAACAAATTAATCTAAGAAAAGGGAAATTTATTTTTAAATGAATTAATCTATGAACTTGGAAAGAAAATTACTCTAAGCAAGCAAGATCTATGGTATCAAGGAAAAAGCAACAAGATTACTGATTCCAAGAGCAATTTTGGTTATCCAATTACAATGAAATGAAAACAAGCATGAAGGAACCTGGAGACATGTGAGCTTCCACTACCCTCATAAATTCTTGTAATGGTAACCTTGTATCCTCTTGTAGCAGCCGGGTGATCCTCTTGGCGACAAGATGAAAATGGAAGCAAAAGAAGCTTTGAAGTTTTGCAAAGAGAGTTCAATGAGAGATTTGATGAGTATTGTGGCTTGATATGAGCAGCGCATAGACACATGATGAGCTTTTAGAAAAGATTAATGAATGAAATCAAAAGGATCCTATGTCCTGTATGAGCATGAGAATGCTTGATTTGGAGAGCAATAACTTGCAAGAGCTTTGTGCACAAATGAAATTTCATCCCTTTGTGATTGAGGGAGGAGGGTATTTATAGGTTAGAAGAAGGGTGAGAGGTGAAGAAGGAGAGTTAACTTAATTTGATTGGAGAGTTAACATAGAGGATTCAAGAGTGATCTGGACTAAAATTGGAGTGTTCTACCCAGTAAAAGCTTATCACTCAAGAAGTGAAGAAGGAGTGCATGAGAATGCATTAGTTGTTAATTAAAGATAAAATAGATCTATGTATGCATGTTTAGGTGCATGAAATAGTCAACTCTATATTTGGCATGAAAATCCATGAAAATAGGAAGAAAAATGGGTGAAAATGAAGCTTTTTCGAGTTACAAACTTGAGTTTTTCTATGGCTGAAAACATGATAGGGTCACCCCTTTCACCAGTCAAGGTTTCCCGAGGGATACCCATGGGTAACCCACAGAGGACACCTGGGTTGACATGCATGATGCGAGATGGAAGAGGAGGTGAAAAGGAGGGGATCTGCCTCTAGAAATATGTTAGTCATGTGTGAAAATCCAAATGTCCACTTGCAAAAGTAGGATCTCTTGGGGGATCTGGAAATAATAGGGGGAGATTTGGATTGGTTGAGTGAAATTGAAAACTGAAAGTGGGAGATGGCTAGGGAGGACCTCTAGAAGGCCTCTAGGGGGTGGAATAGATGAAAAACACTAGGGAAAAGGTAAAAACTCACCTACAAGACACATACAAGGCTTAGGAACAAGGTTGGAAGACATGAAACACAAATTGACAAGTGTCAAAAAAGGCCTTGAAAAGTGTCGAAAGCGAAGAGAGAGAAAAATTGACAAATGGGAAACAACACAAGGAGGAAGAGAAGACACGTCACCAAGAGAATTATTGCTTAGAGGATATTTCATGCTTACATGTACATGACATGGATTATGACTCATCATAGGGGTCCTCATGGAGGTTGTTCATGATTTTGGTGCTTACAATATCCCCTCTACATTTCTTGCAAAAACATATAATTACACAAATTCCACACCTAATGTTACTCCACCTACATCTAAACCTCCTGTCACTTTCCAAAAGGCTACTCATACATTCATAGCTAGTCTTTCCAATTCATTCTAATCTCTACTTGGTTCATCTTCTAACCCTCTCATAAACCAATTATTGCAAAATATGACCGCCATCCAACAACATTTAGCTAGCATAAGCAATAGTCCACCTAAACATAATATGGCAACACATTATATCCATAGCCCTTTATCCTACTTAATCCTAAGATCTCAAATGCCTGAGAAGTTTGGGACCCCTCACTTCAAGAAATATAATGGGAAGGGAGACCCTAACAATCATGTTGCAACCTTTACAACTATATGTAGTGATTTCTTCTTTGAGGATGTAATCTTGGCAAAACTCTTTCCTACGTCACTCAAAGACATAGTCTTGGATTGGTTTTGCTCTTTACCTCCTAATTCTATAACTTCTTTCTCACAATTATTCAATAAATTCCTTGAACATTTTCAAGTGAACATTGGACCTCAAGTCTCTTTGATTGACTTGGTTCATTGCAAACAAGGAATAAAAGAGAAAATAACAAATTTTATGGGTCGTTATCAAGCCCTCTTCTCACAAGTTCAATATTTTATTCCTCATGCTGATGTACAAAGAATATTTATTGGAAACTTACAACCTCACATTTGTGATAAGATATTGTTGACGCGTTATGATTCTTTCTCTCATCTTTGCATGACTCTCTGTAATTACCAACTTTTAGTTAGTCAGTATGAGAATAACCCCTCATCGGTTGCATTGGTTCAATCTAAAGCCTCTCACAATCATTCATTCAAAAGACACAATAAAAACTTCATCAAGATCAATGAAATTTCAGCTAGTAACATAAGAAAACATGTGGTGGGAGAGTCATCTCCGGCTTCTGCCCCTTATAAATTGAAACCAAAAACAAGACATTTCACACCATTATCAACGTCTCTTTACTCTATAATGACACAAATTTTAAACAACAATCACATCAAGCTTCCACCTGTTAGACCTCTTGATCCAAGTAAGATGCAAGCATCTTCCTTTGATTCAAAGGCCTTTTGACAATTCCACCACACCACTGGCCATGACATTGAAAGATGCATGTGTCTTAAACATGAAGTTCAAGACCTCATTAATTTGAATGTCATCTAGGTTGCTGGTGTAAATAGCAAAGGAAATAAATCAGTAGCTCCACCTAATCAAAATTTACAAATATATACAAATCCATTACCTCATCATGAATCTAATGTTGTGGACACATCTCAAGAACAATACTATGAAGGTGATGTTTATATGGTAGATGCTCAACCTCATAAAGAGAACAAAGAAACTGAGCCTGCTATATCTTTTACTCCACATAATGCTAATATTGAAGCTCATGATGGACCTCTTTACATCACTATTCGAATCAATGATAAACCCATTTGAGGTGCTATGATCCATCCTATTTGCATTGTAAATGTAGTAAATAAATATTTTCTCTATATGCATGGTTTACATCGAGATACCTATGATGTATTAGAGATGGTGATTAGAGCACATGATGGGTCTATCCTTCCAACTCTTGGTGCCTTGACTCTCGATGTCAAGGTTGGGATAAAAACCTTGGATGTTACCTTTTTCATCATTCCTGCATCGAACATATTTCATGTGAAGTTGGGCCACCCATGGCTTTTCTCTATGAAGGCAGTCCCCTCTATGGTTCACAAGTGCTTAAAGTTTCCATTTGAGGGATGTGTGCACGCTATACATCACAGTTGGTACCAACCCGTTGCTCATAATGGACACTTTACATTTGACTACTTATGGTCAAAACTAGTTAGAGTCATTCAAGCTACAGAGGATTTATTCTTCTTGTCATATCAAAATGTAAATCAAAGAAAATAATAGAGTTGTCTCTTAGTAACATACCTCCTTTTGATGTCCCCAAACCTCCTCAATCTTCTGAGGCTATGACAATAGTTCCCCTATCCCACAGGTGGTGAATGAATCTAAGCCCGAATCAAAGGTTCTTCCTCATCTCTGAGCATCTGGTAGATATGATGAGGTTCCCGCTTTGTCATCCCTTCACGGACAATGAGGCAACTGTTAAGCACAAAACAGACCTCCCCATAATCACAATATTACTTTCATCCCACCTAGCTCTATGGAGACTAGTGGAAAGCAATCCATTGAACACGTGTTATTTCTTAAGGTTTCTCAACTGCTCGTGGATTCTCATGTTCTTCCACTTGTTTCACAAGTTGTGAAGGAAGAGCAGCCCACATTGAGGAACTCTTCCCTCATGGTCCCCCAGCCTTCAGTGGTTCCTCCTATTTCTTCTAATGTTCTTGAAGCAAAGGAAGAAAAAGAACCCATGTTGGAAGATACTATGGTTCCCTTAACAAACATCACAGATAAAGATAAGCAAATAGAATTACGAAAGAAAGAAAGAAGCATTGCCTTGCTATGGCTCGCCTTGCCATAAAAGAGGAGAATCTCCCTCCTCATAAGCATTTATCACCAATGAATGTGAAAGAGACATCTACTAGTGTTTCATCTCCTATAGAGAAGGATAAAGCTTCGCAAGCAACTATTGAACCTATTGTACTACATTTCAATAGTGATGAATATGAAGATAACAATGCTACATGTATGGTTCTTGTTCCTTACACCACACTTTCTATAGTTCCTCTTGCATCTTGTCCACCTATCCAAATTGGTGATGAGCAAGATTGGGAGGAGGATGATTTTATTTAAGTTGTCTCTCAAGTGTGGACCCTTATTCCTATTATGTCATGAGCACATGTGATTATTTTCCCCTGTAATGTGTTGCTTGATGCTTTATTTATGTTGTTGTTGTTGTTGTTAATCTCTCTTTGGATGACCCTTGACACCCTTGTTGGTGTAAGGATACAAAGGGACTGAAATTTGTTCTGACATTCTTGTTGCAAGTATGGGCCTAACCAGTGTTTTCATTGATGTCAACATACTCCTGTTGCATTGGATGAGCTGTGTGTTGAGGATATTGAGAAAATTAGTCCTAATCAGGAACAGAGAAGAACAGTGAAGACAGTGAGCTAAAGATCCTAGCTAAGATAAAGATCAGAGGATGCACATCAAAGGGTTTGTAGATATGTGTCTTAAGATGATCTAGGAAAGATTTCAGAGGTCCGCATGAAGATTTGAAGAAGTTGTGGCCGCTCAAGTTAAACCGGTTCTAGTAGATGTTCAGAGGTGACAGAGTGACACAGATAGGTCTGGTGAGATCTGGAAATGAAATATCTTGTTCTACAGATTTGGTGAAGTGTTTAGGAAGTCAATGTGAATTGACAACTCAATTGGTTCGTGGTCTAGAGGTTCGCAAGCATCTATTCCATTGTGATAGTGATGAAAGATTGTGTTCTTGAGGTTCTGGATGAAGGAGAGAAGGATTTTAGTAAGCAGATGTAGTGTGGATGTTCTTGGTGATTCAGGCAAGCTTGTGGAGGTCTTTGGATCATGTCTAGTTCATTTTGGTGGTTTGCATTGGAGTTTGAGCTCACAATTAAAGAATTACTTCTGGATGATGGTGTTCTTCTCAAGTCAGGCTGACCAGATGAGTTACACATCCTGCAGATGATCTTGGAGATGTTATGTGAAGATTGGCATATTCCTAGAAGAAGATTGAAGTCTTAGATCTGTGTGGCCAATAGTGTGCTGATCCGCATGAAGTCTTTTGTAATTAGTCATGATGTATTTATGTATTTTCTTTGTAATATTTGCTGACTTAGATGATTATTCCTAAGTTGATGTCTTGTATAAATAAGGGATTGTAAAGTCATTTCAAAGGTATCTTGTGAAGATGAGAGTGTGGTAGAGAGGAGAGGAGCGAAAAGCAAAGTAGAAGTATTGGGCTTAAATGGAACTAACTCAAGCATGGTGAGGATGCTATTGTTTAGTTCAAGTATGTAATACTTATTATTTTGTAGACAGTGTGTCTCCTGTAGGCAGTGGGCCTCTTGTGAGCACTGTGCTCAGGCAATGAGCCCTAATTGGCATGTGCCATTTTGTTCTTTCTATTCTTCTAACAGAGAATACAATCTTGGGTTAGTCACCCTATGGTTTTTCCCTTAACCAAGTTTTTCACATCAAAAATCTTGGTGTCATATGTGTTAATATGTTTTTGCTCTTGAATTGCTGCATTATATTTCCATGATTGATTTATTATTATACTGTTGAATTAAGAAAGGATTTAGGTGATTAATTGGAAGAAAGTTTTTGGACAACTGATTCACCCCCCCTCTCAGTTGTCTATCCTAAATCTAACAATTGGTATTAGAGCTAAGATCCTCTAAAAAAGCTTAACCACTTGAGGAGATCCAAGATGTCATCCTACAAGAAGGATAGTCTGAGGTTTGATGGAACCAATTTTACTCTTTGGAAAAGTCGCATGCACTGTCACTTGCAATGTATGGGAATGCAGTATTGGACCATGGCTTCAAAGAAGTACACTCCTCCACATAATGGGCCAAGAAGCGTAGATGAAATCACAGATGTTGAAAACAATCTACGAACTAAAGAAGCTCTTCTAAGTGCCTTGTCTGATTTAGAGCTGACAAATGTTGTTGACCTACAAGCTGTTTTTGAGATTTGGGAAAAACTGGAACTTCTGCATGAAGGAGACAAGTATGTTAAATGTTCCAAGCTACAGAGTCTAAAAGGAAAATTCAAAAATCTAAAGATGAGAGAAGATGAAAATATCACTACTTTTATGCCAAGAGTAAATGAGCTTGTTTGTGGCATTAGATTGCTAGTGGAGTCTTGGATGAAGATGAGATTGTTGGCAAAGTTCTCAGATCCCTTCCTAAATCTTACAAGTACAAGGTTACTACTATTGAAGAATTCAGATCTATTTCAGGTATCACAAGAGATCAATTGGTTGGTAAATTGGCTACATTTGAATTAACTGAGTTTGGAGATGACCCCCCAAGACTGAATCTGCATTCAAAACTAGTGCCTCTATTAAAGGAAAACAAAAGTCTAATACGGGAGAGAATTCTTCAAGGAAACTATCATGGTATGAAAAAGCAAGAAAAGACTTGGAGGAAGATGAAGCAGAAGCTGCTCAACTTGAAGCCCTTATTGCAAAAGACTACCAAGAGGGTCCGGTAAGTATGAAGGGAAATTGCCTTTTAAGTGTTTTAACTGCAATAAGATTGGTCATTTTGCCTCAAGGTGTCTGGAAAGATTTTCAAGGCCAAAGCCTAACAGATCAAGGTTCCAAAAGAAATGCTATTATGTTCATGAAGATGATGATGATGAAGGAGTAACAGATGATGAATCAGAGATAGGAAAGAAATCCAGAAGTGATTGGGTGTTTATTGCCATGAAGGAAGAAGATCCAATGCCCTCTGTATTTGTCAATCATAAAATTGTGGAAAGAGCTCTAGCTGCCCAAGTTGAAGAAAAGGATGATTGGGTCATTGGCAGTGGATGCTCTCACCATATGACAGGTGACAAAAATAAGTTCATAGATTTGGAAAGGTATGAAGGAGGAGTGGTAAAATTTGGTGATAATATTGTTGGTAGAATCAGAGGTAGAGGAACTATTTCTTTTGATGGAAAGAACAAAACCAGTAATGTACTGTATGTTGAAGGTTTGAAACATAATCTTCTCAGTGTTGGACAGTTGGTGGACAAAGGCTATGATCTCTGATTCAAGAATAGAAAATGCAAGATCTTTGAAAGTTCTGGAATAGAGATTGCATCCGGTACTCAAACTAAAGGTAACATCTTCCACTTGGTTGGTACTGGTAAAAGTTGCTTATTTGTTCAAATTGATCAGAGTTGGTTGTGGCATAGGAGAATGTGTCATGTGAATTTTGATAATATCATCAAGATAAGCAACACTTAGGCTGTAAGAGATCTTCCAAGACTTGTGAAACCTACTAATAGCTTGTGCAAAGAATGTCAGTTGGGTAAGCTAAGCAGAGTCACATTCAAAAGTAAGGAACAATCATGTACCAGATTATTGGATTTAGTTCATACTAATTTATGTGGTTTGGCAAGAATCAGAAGTGTGTAAGGTGATAGATACTTCATGCTATTAATTGATGACTACTCCCAAATGATGTGGGTAATGTTTTTGAAAAAGAAATTAGAAGCTCTTGAGAAATTCAAAATATTCAAAGCTATGGTAGAGAATCAAACTAGATTAAAATTAAAATGTCTGAGGTCTGATAGAGGTGGAGAATTCACCTCCGGTGAGTTCATAGAATTCTGTGAGAAACATGGAATAAAAAGATAGTTGTCTACTCCTAGGACTCCACAGCAGAATGGAGTAGTGGAGAGAAAGAACCGAACCATCCAGGAGGCATCTAGAATCATGATGATGGAAGAAAATGTTCCTCAGATCTATTGGAGAGAAGCTGTAAGCACTGCAGTCTATACTCTCAATCGAGTACAAATTAGAAGCAATACCGATAAGAATCCTTATGAACTTTGGTTTGGCATCACTCCCACTATGAGGTATTTTAGATTTTTTGGTAGCAAATGTTACATTAAAAGAGATGAAGATCTAGGCAAGTTTGATGCTAGAAGTGATGAAGGAATATTCTTGGGTTACTCTACTCAAAGCAAAGCATACCGGTGTTATAACAAGAGACTAAGAAAGATTATAGAAAGTACAAATGTGAAGGTTGATGAAGGAATTGAAAAACCCTCAAGGTTTTATGAATATGATGAAGATGATCAAAATAATATTTTAATCCAAGGAGTCCAAGCCCCTTCTGAGATTCAGATTCAGACTGATCTGGTAAACTAGGAAGAAGAGATAAGTTTGAATGAACCTGTTCAAGAATAAAAAAATGTAAGAAACTCCCAAAGTTCCCTGGTATGTAAGACTAAATCACTCTAAAGATCAGATCATAGGTGTTAAAAGCAAAGGTGTACAAACAAGAAGAAGGATTGCTCAAGATTCAGAAGAGTATTGTCTGATTTCAAAGATTGAGCCTAAGACAGTGAATGAAGCTTGCAATGATGAAAACTGGACTAAAGCAATGGAGGAAGAGTTGATGCAAATTGAGAAAAATCACACTTGGGATCTTATTCCCAGACCTAGAAACAAGAAGATTGGAACCAAATGGGTCTTCTAGAACAAATTGAATGAAGTTGGTGAAGTAATAAAAAATAAAGCCAAATTGGTCTACAAGGGTTACTCTCAAATAGAAGGAGTTGATTTTGAAGAAACTTTTGCTCTGGTGGCAAGAATTGAAGCAGTCAGATTATTTATTGCTTTTGCTGCTTTCAAGGACTTCAAAGTATTTCAGATGGATGTCAAGTTTGCCTTCCTGAATGGTGACTTGGAAGAAGAAGTTTACATTGAGCAACCGGACGCATTTCAATTATCTAATCATGGTGATATGGTCTGCAAATTGAAGAAAGCACTATATGGACTCAAGCAAGCCCCAAGAGCCTGGTATGAAAGATTGGATAATCATATTTTGAAGATTGGTTTCAACAAAGGTACTGTTGATAGTAATTTGTATTTCAAAATTGATCATGAAAATATCTTGATTGTTGAAGTATTTGTTGATGATATCATTTTTGGAGGAAGAGATAGTATGTGCAAAACTTTTGCAAATCAAATGAAAAGTGAATTTAAGATGTCCATGCTTGGGGAAATGAATTTCTTCTTGGGTTTGCAAATCATTCAAACAAAGTAAGGAATCTTCATTTCTCAGACCAAATATGTGAAAGCATTGTTACAGAAATTTGGGATGGAAGAATCAAAACCAATGAGTACTCCCATGGCAACCAGATGAAAATTAAGAAAAGATGATGACTCACCTAAGGTTGATCAGAAAACGTATAGGTCAATGATTGGAGGATTGTTGTATCTCACTCAAACTAGACTTGACATTATGAATGTTGTTGGTCTTGTTGCTAGATTCCAAGCTGATCCTAGAGAATCTCATGTCATGGCAATCAAGAGGATTTTTAGATATCTAAAAGGGATAGTTGAGTATGGTCTGTGGTATCCTAGAGATTATGATTTCTCTCTTCATGCATATACAGATGCGGATTGGGCAAGAGATGTGGATGATTGGAAGAGTACCAGTGGTGGAGCATTCTTTTTGGGAAAGAGATTGGTTTCTTGGCTGAGAAAGAAACAAGAGGCAATATCTCTATCCACTGCAAAAGCAAAATATATTGCAGCAGCAGGTAGTTGCACTAAAGTTCTATGGATAAAGCAAATGCTAAGAGACATTTGAATGGAGTATGAGGAACCTATCACAATCTTCTGTGATAATTCAAGTGCAATAAATATTTCAAAGAATCTGGTGTTGCATTCAAAAACCAAACATATATCCATCAAGCTTCACTTTTTGAGAGAGCAAGTGAACAAGAATAAAGTCAGATTGGAGTTTGTGCCTTCCGAAGATCAGATTGCAGATATTTTTACTAAACCTCTACCTAAGGACTCTTTTGAGTATCTCAGGGAGAAGTTAGGGGTTATTACCCCTCCATTTCTGAATTAAGGTGCACTGATGTGCATCAGTCTGGTGGATATCACAGTCATATCTTGTGGTCTGGATTAATGTTGGGGAGCTGCTACTTAGAGGGAGCAACTGGTATGATTCTGAAGTGGTGGAGTTGCAAGTATGTACCCTTTGCCATTGATGTCAAAGGGAGAGAGAAGACATGTGAAAAACAAGTGGTTGCTGATCAAAGAGGGAGCAGTAAAGGAAGAGAAGACATGTGAATGGTTGTTGTTGATAGGGGGAGTTGTGTCTGTGAGAAAAAAGTTCTTGTCTTGATGGTTAAAATAGTTTTTCACATCATATGTTGCATCAATGACAAAAGGGGAGATTGTTGTAAGTATGGGCCTAACCGGTGTTGTCATTGATGTCAACATACTCCCGTTGCATTGGATGAGATGTGTGTTGAGGATATTGAGAAAATTAATCCTAATCAGGAATAAAGAAGAACAGTGAAGACAGTGAGCTAAAGATCCTAGCTAAGATAAAGATCAGAGGATACGCATCAAAGGGTTTGTAGATATGTGTCTTAAGATGATCTAGTAAATATTTCAAAGGTCCACATGAAGATCTGAAGAAGTTGTGGCCACTCAAGTTAAACCAATTTTGGCAGATGTTCAGAGGTGACAGAGTGATACAGATAGGTCCGGTGAGATCCAGAAATGAAATATCTTGTTCTGCGGATTTGGTGAAGTGTTTAGGAAGTCAATGTGAATTGACAACTCAATTGGTTCATGGTCTGGAGGTCTGCAAGCATCTATTCCATTGTGATAGTGATGACAAACTATGTTCTTGAGGTTCTGGATGAAGGAGAGAAGGATTTTAGTAAGCAGATGTAGTGTGGATGTTCTTGGTGATTCAAGCAAGCTTATGGAGGTCTTTGGATCATGTCCAGTTCATGTTGGTGGTCCACATTAGAGTTTGAGCTTGCAATTGAAGAATTATTTTTGGATGATGGTGTTCTTCTCAAGTCAGGCCGATCAGATGAGTTACACATCCTGCAGATGATCTTGAAGACATTATGTGAAGATTGGCGTATTCCTAGAAGAAGATTGAAGTCTTAGATCTGTGTGGCCAACAGTGTGCTGATCCGCCTGAAGTCTTTTGTAATTAGTCATGATGTATTTATGTATTTTCTTTGTAATGTTTGCTGACTTAGATGATTATTCCTAAGTTGATGTCTTGTATAAATAAGGGATTGTAAAGTCATTTCAAAGGTATCTTGTGAAGATGAGAGTGTGGTAGAGAGGAGAGGAGCAAAAAGCAGAGCAGAAGTATTGGGCTTAAATGGAACTGACTCAAGCATGGTGAAGATGCTATTCTTTAGTTCAAGTATGTAATACTTATTATTTTGTAGACAATGTGTCTCCTGTAGGCAGTTGGCCTCTTGTGGGCAGTGTGCTCAGGCAGTGAGCCCTAATTGGCATGTGCCATTTTGTTCTTTCTATTCTTCTAATAGAGAATACAATCTTGGGTTAGTCACCTCGAGGTTTTTCCCTTAACTGGGTTTTCCACGTCAAAAATTCTGGTGTCATATGTGTTAATGTGTTTTTGCTCTTGAATTGCTGCATTATATTTCCATGATTGATTTATTATTATGCTGCTAAATTAAGAAAGGATTTAAGTGATTAATTGGAAGAAAGTTTTTGGACAACTGATTCACCCCCCCTCTCAGTTGTCTATCCTAAATCTAACAATTCTATCTATTTGTATCATCATTCTGCAATATGTCATGAGTTGCATTGTTGTTGTATCCTTTGGGGATGATGTAAGGCGTAGGATGATTTGACATTCTCCCTTGTTGACCTAAAGGGTTTTTTATTTGATTTTATGTGTTATTTCTTCCTTTGTCTCCTTAGTTCTACTAGCTAGTAGATGATGACAGTTCCATATATATATAGTCTCAAGATATCTCCTATTATACAACTATTCATATATAGAGGCTAGTTAGGTAGACCCCTCTGTGTTATTTCTCTTTCTTATATGTTTTTTTAATTTATGTGGCATCTTGTTTCTATGCTCGGCGTCATACCATGACTACACAAGCAATTGTGTATCATGCTTGTAGCATCACCTTGGTTTTCCTTTTTGTGGGGGTAACCCCTTAGTTGTGATGTGGTTTTTGGGAACACTTATCTTATGGGTATGTGCTTCTAGAAAGCTCTCATTCCTATCTTGTGGTTTGTTCTACCTTAAAGAAATTGATCCCTAATAGTAGTTAGCAATCACTTTAATGTGGGGGCATACATCACACTATCCTCTCTTTTAGTTACATACTTGTTTTTTATAGTTGGCATGGAACTCACTTAGTGATTCAGTTGTCCTCACTAGCCCATGATGTTTCCTTTTGGTCCATGATCCACCTAGTACAATGAATTTTGCTAGCCCATGTGCTTCATGTGACTTGCCATGGTCACCTAGTAATTCTGTGATCCTTACTAGTGTGTGATCCACGATGGCACTTCTTTTCACATGAACCCTAGTGATAGAGCAAGATGGCATCAGAGTCATGTGCCTTGTGTGTTTGATTACTATGTTTGTGTGTTTGATGCAATGTGTTTGAACTTGTGTTTTATGTGTCTTCATGATGTTCTCCACGTGTTTTCCATGTATACTTTATGCCTTATGTGTATGCTTTGTGTCAAGCATGTATGCATTGTGTATGTCGTGTATTTCCATTGTGTATTGTGTGACTTTCATGTGTATTCTATGTATGCTTTTTAGTACTCCATGTATGTGAATTATGTTGCAATGTCTTGCATGTTTGAAAATCTCTTTTCTTATGTGTTTGCAACCTTAGAAACCTAAGATTGGGGGCTACTAATAGTCCTCAACTTGGTAGAATTCTTTGTCTTCTATGTGTTTGTGTTTGAAATCTATCCTCTCCTTCCTTTAGTGTGAGTTTGAACCTAAGTTCGTACCCATGCTAAAGTGGGGGCTATGTTTAGGTTAAAATTGGATTTGTCAATCTTTTATGGTTTAGATGTTAAAATCCTCCTTTCACCCTAACATTGAAGGATCTAGGGTCGAGTGGCGAGCACTATCATACCCTAGATCAATTGCAAATGGGGGGAAGCTTGGATTAGGGAATTTAATTATGAATTTTCCTTCTCTTATGTCCAATTAACCATTAAAACCCTAATTATGCAAATATGGCAACAACTTGACGAAAGACGGAAAAAGCTCTTGCAGACGGGAGCAAAATGACAAATCATAGAATACTTGTTTTCAAGGTTTTGAGGTAGAATAGTTGGCGATACTGGTGCGGGAGCCCAAGTCCAAGGTACCTACTTTTTAGGGAATCTAGACCTCCTTCTGACATTGATCAGCCCTGTAACATCTATTTTCTAGAAATTATCTATGGAGGACACTTTTGCGGGTGCCCTAGTCCTGGAAGTGCACTTTTGTCTGACTTCTCTTTAGAGCCTGAATCCTTGATGTTTGCCACTCCTTCCTACAACTCCACTTTTCCCAAATGTGACACCTATAACCTACAATCACAAGACTTGGTTTGGGGGTTGTGGTGTTTAGAGGTTTGCCTCAGTCAAACCCTGGAGGACACTTAAGTCTCCAAACACCATTGTCAGATAAAGAGGGCATGCCCTTGTGAGGCAGAGGCCAAAAAGCAAAGGAATCAATGATAAAAACACAATGATATGTCACCTTGTAGTGAATCTTTCATGGAGGAAGATGCTCTTCATGCCATGAAGGAATTGATACTCAAATCTGCAAATATCAACACACAAAACACACAAGTCTGCTCTTGCAACACAATAGAAAGCCTTGAATCACCTTGAGAATACCTAGAGTTCACAATAACAATCTAATTGAAATCTAGTTCACAAATGAATGCCTACATATGTTTATATATGCATCTACAAGCACTCTCACCAAAATATTTGAAATTCAAACTTACCATGTCGGCAAAGGGACCCAATAACGGTCACTAATTGAAACCTAGAAATTGAGGCTGCCCTAAAATAGGGCAGGACTAGGGCGCGGGTGCCCAAGTCCTCCCCCCTATTTTAGGTAGGGTACAACTCAAGGAGTTCTAATAGGTCCTATTTGCCAAGGAACCTAGGTCTCATTCCATCGGGGTGTTAAAATATGAACTAAAATATCCTAAATGCATGCTAAAGACCTGGGAGCTAAACCTTATGAGGGAAAAGCCCCTAAGGGGACATTTTCTAAAGTTACATTTAGCCCCCACTTTAATGTATGTATAAATACGAGGCCTATACATGCATTAAAGTAAGATCAAAAACATAGCAAACACACCAAGCATGGAGAAGACACACCAATCACATAGAAGACAGTAACAGGCACGCAAAACATGGAGAAGATAGTTATAGTCATGTAGAACATAGAGCAAACAGTTAATGCATGGAAGACAGAAATGATATCTTTTCTTTTCTTTTTCTCATATATATGAAATGCAAATACAAGTACTCTAAAGTAAACAAACCTCCCAGAATGCAAGAAGCACTACTCCATGGTGTTGGTCTCTTCATATGAGGCAACACACATGCAATACATGCAAAACCTCCAAAAATGCATGAAGCACTACTCAAGGCGCTGGTCTATGCATATGGGGGAACAAACATGCCATACAAAACAAGCACGCAAAAACACACACACTTGAAGACACAGAGAAAACACGGCAGACAAGCGATGGAGTGTACCTATTTTTAGGTCCAACACCATCTCAGGCACAATACAGGAACACACCGATGATTGAGATTCACCACAACAATCACCGAAGACACGTTTAAGGGTTGAGTCAGTCATAGAACCAATCCTTGCCTCCACAGAGGACTTTTGAAAATTATAGGATGATGCAATCTGCTCTGAGAAATACACTATCCCCACCTCCATAGAGGGCTTAAGAAAAAGGATATGCTCGATATCCCACCTTTGCAAAGGGCTTACATGATTGATTGATTGATTGCAAACAAACTCAGGATGCACGATGCACTACTCAGGCGCAAGTCTAGGCATCTGAGGTCAAACACATTGCTAACATCTATAACAAACAACTTACCTTATATGGCCCCACCTTAAGGTGGTTGATATCTATTTTTGATATCAAGAACATTAAGGTAGGAAGAAAACACACAAGGGAACACCAACCTTCTCAAAGCTCATGCCCCCTGGAGGTGACATATACTTCACAATTGCCAAATGTTCCCACAAACACATCCCTGTAAGAAACATGTTAGTGTCTACAATATCATGATAAACAACAACATCAATGCATATGATTAACCACACAAAGAGCCTAGGTTATACAATGAATTCAAAGTTTGAGGATAACCAGGGGTTATATCATGAAGCTATCTGAATCGAGTACTGCCAAGTCTAGATTCAAAGGCAAATAAAGTTGCATAGAGTAGCAGTATTGTTAAGGTTTGTAAATGCAATAGAAACATCATAAAATTTACTATGTGAAAAGCACGAGTGCTTCCACTAGCTAAGCATCAGATAAGATATACAACCCCATTGTCATATTGGGAACTAAGTCCATTTTTTTATTGCTCTCGAAAGGGACACTAGGTTTGCATCAGTATAAATGTTTGTCATCATCTGCCCACTAGATGGAAACACTAGAGGAAGGGAAACAATAAATAAGAGAGAAGAAAACAAGTGTCTTACAGACAATCACATAGGAGGGTACCCCCAAGTCACCAACCATGATGCTATGTCAGTCAGACACAAAACACAATAGTGAAATCAAAGAGAGGCAATATAGAAGAATGATGATACAAATAGAGGAAGGTCACAATAGAGGTGGTCTCCTGGTATCCGAAACCTTAAGGGAGAATCCGAGGTCATCCCAGGAGGCCTAAACAACACATAACACATCACGGGGGAAACACATCATGATAGAAATTAAAATTTATAGATACTTACTTGTAGGGTCTTCATTTTATATCTTGGAGCTCTTGAACCTCTTGGAGAGGTACTCGATCATGTTTGTCATAAAATTCGAGTGGTTCTTATGAAATTCTTATTTGTTAGCATATGATCCTTGTTTAAATGAGGTTTTTTGTTACTTATGAGGGAGAGAACCACTATTATTTTTTACTATTGATTGTTGTCTTGCTCTTTTCTAATTTTTAGCTAGTTTTCGTTGGTAAATCTTTCTAGAATAGTAACATGATTCATTCTGTACCATCTTGCTTGTTTGTATCAATTTTTGTTCTTTCTTTTCAAAGACATTTTGCTTATCTCCTGATCCATATAAGGATAATGGAGGAGGAACCTCAGCATAAATTCCATTTCTTCCAGGACAAGGTGGATTATCCATTTGTTTCTTATCCACTTCAATCATACCCATAATACTATCATAGTCCAAGCAATCATCCTTGTCTACTTCCACTAAATCTTGTTCCACTATATTATTTTCAATATGCTTAGGAAAAGGATTAGTGAAGATTTGTAAATTCTGATTCGGCAAAGCAACTGACTTATTTCCATTGTCATTCACACTTGATACCTGGATGACATTTGAATCAATAACTCTTGTATCTCATGTTTAAGACGCATACATCGTTCAGTGTCATGTCCTTGCATTCAATGATAATGACAAAAGGAATTAGCATCGAAGTAAGGTCTTTGTTTATTAGGATCAACAGGCTTGATTGGGGGAAGCTTCAGGATGTTATTACGCATAGCTTGATTCATTATGGAATGATAGGACTCAGATATCAGAGTAAACTTTCTTGGTTGATATGATGCTTTCTTTGGATTATTTATAGAAGACACATTCATATTTGGTCCATTAATCTTGATGAAGTTCCTATTATTGTTCCTCTTAAAATTGTTTTGTGATGATCTGCCCATGGATTGATCAACTTGAGCTGATGAGTTTTGTTTTTCATACTGACTAGACGAAAGTTGATAATCACGAAGGGAAGTGCATAAATGTTGAAAGGAGTTGTACTTGATCAAGAGGATTTTGTCACAAATATTAGGTTGTAAATTTGTAATAAATATCTTCTAAACATTTTCATCTTTCATCTAATACTGAATTTGTGCATAAAGTCCTTGATATCGACTAATGAATTCAGTCATTTTTTCTTTCAAACCTTGTTTGCATTGAACCAAGACAATAAGAGTGACTTGGGGTCTAATATTTGCTTGAAAATCTTGTAAAAATTGATCAATCAACTATGAAAAGGAGTGAATTGAAATCAGAGGCAAAGAGAAAAACCATTCTAGAGCAGTATCTTTGAGAGATCGTGGGAAAAGTTTTTCTACCAAATCCTCTTCAAAATAGAAATCACTACACATAACTGTGAATGCTGCCACATGGATATTAGGATCTCATTTTCCACCATATTTTTCAAAGTGAGGAGTCTCAAACCTCTCAGGCATAGGGGTTCTCAATATTGCATACGATAACAAATTATGGGCATGATATGTCAGTAGACTAGGTTGTGAAGAATTTGTCAAGTTTGTTACCTTTTGTTGCAAAGAAGTCGTGCCCTGTAAAAGTTGATTCAGGATGGCATCATTGGGAGATGCAGTTTGTTGTGAGGAATTAGAACCAAGGTGAGGAGGTGATTGAGCTTGAGATACAATATGTGGAGACTGAGATAGTGGTGGCTGGCCATAATGATAGGTGGAAAATGGTTGCAAATATGTAATAGGAAGTTGGAAATGAGTTGAATAGATAGGAAGTTGAGAACAATTATTCATAGAAGATGTCCCTTTAGGAATCAAATTCTTATAATTAAATCCCATAGCTTTGTAATTAGTTCCATTAGATACTCCAATACTAGTGGTAGCATTACTACAAGCATTCGCATTAGTTGTTAAGATCATTGATGTAAAAGTGGATACTCCCGTATTTGGTATAGGTATGGAAACTTGTGTATGAGATGGTGATAGAGTATTCTTTATCACTTGTGTACATTCAGTCATTGGAATAATGTTAGTTTTCATGATATGTGTTAGACCACAAAGTGCATTAACACCATCTTGTCCTTCTTTTATCAATTCTCTTATATTATGAATTGTAGGAATGACTTCTTTAGCTATTCTCTCAGTTTCCATAAATGA
Source organism: Cunninghamia lanceolata (assembly GCA_027924645.1). Lineage (NCBI taxonomy): Eukaryota > Viridiplantae > Streptophyta > Pinopsida > Cupressales > Cupressaceae > Cunninghamia > Cunninghamia lanceolata. The sequence goes on along the minus strand of BSBN01000907.1, from coordinate 5,996,598 downwards.
TTGAAGTTTGGCTAACTCTTTATCCAATTTTTATATTTGCTCATCTGATACATATCCTATTGCCTCAATAGTATCATCAACATTATGAAAATTTTGTTCTTCCATTGTACTTGTAATTGGTGGAATGTCTTGTAATGTTTGGGTTTCTCCTTTTGTAAAGAAAGTGTTCAAAGTACCAATTTCTTCAAGAGCACTAGATCCCATGTGTCTTATGATTATTATTAGAGGAATATTTCTCTTAGGGAAGAGAGTTATTAAACTCATGCATCAATAAGCTCACTCTCAACACACTCTTGATGTAAATCCAAGATAATGCCAAGTCAAAATATAGTGAAAATATGTCAAAATAAGCACTTTTTTCACCAAAATTCAATGCAAGAGAGCATAACAAAGGGTGTTGTGAGGAAAATGATGATGGAAAGAAAATAATATCAGAAATAACAGCCACTTGGTTCCAAAATACCCAACACAACATGATTTTAACGCCACTTAAGGCAAAACCCCAGTGAAAATATAGCAAAATATGCAAATTTTCACAACTTTTTAACTCCAAGACCTAGAAAAAGGGGTGTTGTAAGGAATTTTGGGAGGGAAAGAAAATAATATCAATAATATAAGTCACCTAAATCCATAAAACTGATCACAACACATTTGGAGTGCAATCTAGGTCAAACCCTAGGGAAAAAATTGTCAAAATGTGTAATTTTTTGCCAATTTTTCACTACAAGAGCCCGTTGAAAGGGTGTTGTGAATCTTTTTATGAGGGGAAGAAAATTATTACCATTAAAATAGAAAATTAATGCAAAAATATCTTTCACAACTCACCTATGATGCAAATTTTGAGAGTCGATAAGGCTGATTTTAGTGAAAATCGTTGTTTTCCAAGCCCTAGGTTTTAGATTTTGGAACAAAATGCTATATGAATGGTTTTAAGTCTGATTTTTTATGTAAATTACATACTCTCATATATGAAAATTATTTTCAATCTTAATGATGCAAAATTCCCATGCAAATTTAATGAAAATGCACCAAAATTGCTAGTTTTTGTTGAAATTTTCAATGCAAAAATGCAAATAATTTAAATTTAAATGAAAATTCACACTAAAATGTAAGACTAAAGACAAATGAAAATTTGAATGAGCCTATAAAATTAGTACAAAAATCTAATAAAAGATTTTTCCTACAAACCCTAGATTTTGGAATTACTAGGTTATCTAAAAATTGTCAAAATTTCCACAAAACCTTAGCAATTAAATGATGAAAATGCAAAGAAATATTTTGAATTTTTGTATTTTTCTGTATTTTATATCAGATCTGATGCAAAAATCATGAATTAGGAAAAATTAGAAAGAATTGACACAATTTAGTAAGCCCAACAATGCAATTTTTTTGTATTTTTCCAAATTTTTCAATTTTTTTGAAATTTTCTCAATGTAGTAAATTAAATGCCTATATGAATGAATGAAATCACACCAAATATGCAGAAAAACACTCAACAAGTTTCAATTTAAGTTCAAATACATGGTTTCACCAAAATGTTTAGGGTAAAATTGGATTTGTCAATCTTTTATGGTTTATATGTTAAAATCCTCCTTTCACCCTAACATTGAAGGATCTAGGGTCGAGTGGCGAGCTCTATCATACCCTAGATCACTTGTAAATGAGGGGAAGATTGGATTAGGGAATTTAATTATTAATTTTCTTTCTCTTATGTCCAATTAACCATTAAAACCCTAATTATACAAATACAACAACAAATTGATGAAAGATGAAAAAAGCTCATGCAGACAGGAGCAAAATGACAAATCACAGAATACCTACTTTTGAGATTCCAAGGATGAATAGTCAGGGACACTGGTGTGGGTACCCAAGTCCAAGGTACCTATTTTTTCAGGGAATCAGGACCACCTTCTGACACTGATCAGCCCTATAAGTCCTATTTTCTAGAAACTGTCTGCAGAGGACACTTTTGCAAGCACCCTAGTCCTAGAAGTGCACTTTTGTCTGACTTCTCTTCAAACCCTAAATCCTTGATGCCTGCCACTCCTTCCTACAACTCCACTTTTTACAAATGCGACACCTATAACCTGTAATCACAAGACTTGGTTTAGGGGTTGTGGTGTTTAGAGGTTTGCCTCAATCAAACCCCGTGGGACACTTAAGTCTCCAAACACTGTTGTCAGATAAAGAGGGCATGCCCATGTGAGGTAGAGGCCAAAAAGAAAAGGAATCAATGATAAAAACACAATGATATGTCACCTTGTAGTGAAGCTTTCATGGAGGAAGATGCTCTTCATGCCATGAAGGAATTGATGCTCAAATCTGCAAATATCAACACACAAAACACACAAGTTTGCTCTTGCAACACAATTGAAAGCCTTGAATCATCTTGAGAATGCCTAGAGCTCACAATAACAATCTAATTGAAATCTAGTTTACAAATGAATTCTCCCGCCAAAATATTTGAAATTCAAACTTACCGTGTCGACAAAGGGACCCAATAACAGTCACTAACCGACACCCAAAAATTGAGGCTGCCCTAAAATAGGGCAGGACTAGGGTGAGGGTGCCCAAGTCCTCCCCCCTATTTTAGGTAGGATATAGGTCAAGGGGTCCTCCTAGGTCCTATTTGCCAAGGAACCTAGGTCTCATTCCTTTGGGGTTTTAAAATATGAACTAAAATGTCCTAAATGCATGCTAAAGACCCGAGAGCTAAACCTTGTGAGGGAAAAGCCCCCAAGGGATCATTTTCTGATGTTACAGGGTAAATGTTGTAGAGTAAAATGTATACACTAGCATTGTACACCTAGTTGGACCTAAAATGTTACCTTTGTTAATCAAGACCTATTTTAACACCTTTTGAACATCAAATGATAAAATCGTGATCCCGATGAATAAACCCGATAGAATAGACTTAGGACTGGCCTAATCCCATGACATTAGACACTCCCCAGAGTTTGTGAGGCTAAAAAACTAGGGTGCCTGAGTGCTCTCATCCTTGATGGGTCCTTTAGTCCCTCTCTTATGGTGTTGGCTAAGAAAACCTCCTTAGCTTGTACATGTCAGCCCCATCTAGTTTTATTCATGGTTTGTGAGCAGGAATGCATATATAAAGGAGTTTTGTTATTCATTTATAACTTAGATGCCTAGATGACTACTTTCTTATCAAGAGAACAATTGGAATTGCTTACATGATTGATCTTCTATGCTAACGTTCTCTTCATGGTTGGCATTGCTATCTACTTTTGGATGTTATGAAGTTTTTTTACAGGTCTTGAAGGAAGTTTCAAGCCTTCTGCATCTCTCTCCTTGTTGGTGCTTGATCTTGAGCATCTACTCCAACTAGGGTTCCACATCTTGTGGTAATCTTCATCATTTTCATTCATACTTTCATCATATATTGCAGATCTGGCCTTTACCATCTTGGATCTAATTGTCATTTTAGTAGAGGTGGAAAGGGGTTTGACTAAGGCAAGCCCCTATACACAACACAACCTTTTCCTATTTTCTTATGTGTAGGTTGGAGATACAACTTTCAGAAGACAAGATTTGGGAGGAAGAAAGAGTTTACAGGTACAGGTCTAGTGAAACTCAGAGATTCTGCTAAACCCTAATTAGGGTCTAAGGCACCCAAGCACCCTGGTCCTTTTGTGCCTCTAAGTTTGGATCCAGGTTCTGCTCTACCTCTTGATCTCTATCATACTCTTGGATTTCTGATATTTTTTCCCCATAGTTAGGTAATAGCAGATTTTTGTCAATTAGGGTTTTGCCCTAGTTTGCTTGCTAGAACTTGATTAAATTTGGTTGATGCTCCTCTATATAACAAAAGAATAGAACCACTGTAGTTTGGCTCTCCTCCATGGGTAGTAGCCAAGCTCAGTTTGTGTTTTAATGTTTGGTAGAAGAGATTTTGGACCTAGTTTAATCCCTTAGGCTAAGTCTCCCTTTTCCATCAAATAGAGATTTGAATTTGTTGGACTATCTTTTTAGCATCTCTGAGTAAACCAATCACATGTGCCAATATGAGGCCCACTACCTCCTACAACTATTTAATTTGGGTTTTGATTAGTTCTCTTTGGTCTTGCAATTGTTGTAACTAAGTGTGCATTATTTCTACCCATGTCCTTATTGTCCCATAAACATCCTACATTGGGTCATAAGTACTAGCTACTTGTATTATCTGTAACTCCATTTGGTCCATTTGGTTTTTAGACCTTTGGTTAGTGTAGGCCATTGGAGGCAAAATTGATATAGTGTGGTATATCAATGGCCATTTTATGCAGTGTTGATATGTGTTTCTAATTGTGTATGTGTTGTGGCACATTTCCTTCTAGCCTCATCCATTTTGTTTTTCTCTACCTCTTCTATGACTTTATTTTTAATTATTTGGTCTAATTGTCCATTTGTGCTTTGATTCCATCCAGTAGTTAATTGAGTTGTTGACCTAATGGCAATGTTGTGTCTCTTTGTAGTTGTAGCATCTTACTCTAAAATATTGTCATAGACTCCTCCAATTGCTTTGTGCTCTCAACGTGTATCAATATTTCTTTCCTTATTGTGTTATGAAAGATATCTCCTAATTGGAACTTTTGCAGGGGTGACATGCTAGATAGGTCTACATGTGAGCCTATGAGCAACAATTGGAGTAATTGTGGTATTACCATTGGTTGTATTTATTTTTGTTGTTCCAAATAGTCTTTGATATGTTGCATAGGAGATGTTGTAGTGGATGGACTTGACCTCTCTAGAGATAGATGTGGTTCTTGTTGTGGTCCTTGACCTTTTGCTTGGTCAGTTTCTTTCTAATTTCCTTTAGATTCTTTGTTCGCCTCTTATTGAGCCTTATTGTCTTCTTCCATCATTACCACATATGCTTTCCTTGTCACCATGATTATTTCTTGTAATGATCCAAACTAAGATTTTAACTTTAAATCTGATTTGAAAATGAATTTATTTAATACCACCAAAAAATACAATAATTTCACCAAGACTAGTACGCTAGTCATGCACAGAACAACACCAAACTAACACAAACTTGCCCAGAAAATAATAGAACTGATTTTGACTGATATTAAATGGATTTTACATCATTTTGGACTGTCATAATAGTCATAACATAAACAACAACCAAAATCTCAAATCTAGAGCAAATATGATCAAACCCACAAAAACTGCCAACACCGTCAATCACCGAAATACACCAAAAACACCCAAAACTGATATTGTTTGATTTTTAGATGGAAAGTACATGAAATATGGTCTGATACCATTAAAGTAACATCAGAAAACACCTGCATCACACAGTAGGAACTACACAACCAAATCTTCACAACAAGCTGAAATACACACTAAGTATTCTGACCCACAAAACCAAAATCAACACAACACTACCCACAACTTCCAATACTAATATCTGACATTCAAAAATGGATATCTATAGATACTACTAAGAAAACCAAAGAAAATAACAACATCAACTCTTTCCAGCACTTTTGGAACTACCACGACAACACAAGAAGACCTGCACACACAAACAATGGACACTGCCAGAAACTGTCAGAAACTACTCAATCCTTGAAGCTCTGTGCAACCTCTAGATGAAGCTACTCTTTGTGATCAAAGGGTTTGCATCCTCTATCCCTGAAACTCATGGGTTTTTGTCCACAAGCCTCTTTACTCCAATGGTTTTTCGTCCATTGAAGCCACAATCTGCAAATCTACAAGTTTGAGAGAAAAATATCAAATCAACAATAGCCCCAAATCACCAAAATTACATATTTTGTAACAATATTTCATGGGAGAGAGGGAAATCCAAGATTCCCATGTTTTTCCTTGATTCCTTGCTATTTTGGGGTATGACAGTTGTCATAAGTTGTCATACATTGTCCTAAAATCCCCTGCCACTTGTGATTTACCAAGATTTTCAAAATCTTCATCTAAATGGACACCTCACCAAAACCAATGCCCCTTTTTGAGTCTCAAAATATTTAATTGTCCTCTTGAAATAGATATTAGTTGGACAATATTAAATATTTATTCTTCCTATGCTTGCCCAATTAACCCATGGAAGAATAAGATGGGTTAATATTGACCATTAATTAATTATTTTAGAAAGGGGACATGACAAGTCCTCCCTCCTGGAAATTGCTTGTCATCAAGCAATGCAAGTTTGGATAGTCAAGAATTTCTGGTCCTTCCCATGTTGTATCTTCCATTGGAAAATTCTTCCATTTGATCAAATATTCTAAAATGCTCCTGTTCCTCAATCTTTTATCCCTCATTTCCAAGATCTTTTCAGGTATCAAAATCAACTTCCCTTCATCATCCAAAGGTGGTAAATCAGATGAAGGAACAATTTGCTGTCCAAGGGCCTTCTTTAAACAAGAAACATGAAATACATTATGTATCCTATTGTTTGAAGGAAGCTCCAACTCATAAGCTACCTCACCAATTTTCCTGATGATCCTATAAGGCCCAAAGAACTTAGGCTTAAGGTTTTCAGCCCCGCTCTGCTTCAAAGAGCTTTGTTTATATGGCTGTAATCTAAGAAATACCAAGTATCCCACCTCAAAAAATCTTTCTGTTCTCTTCCTATCTGCATATATCTTTTGTTGGTTTTGTGCTTGCCTCAAGTTATCTTTTAGTGACCTTATGATCTCTTGACTATGATTGATAAGATCACTAGCTGCAGGTACTCTACTATCTGTAAATATCAAATCAAAAAAAGAAAGTGCATCATAACCATAAAGAGCTCGAAATGGAGGCATACCAATTGACATATGATGTGATGTATTGTAACAATACTCTCCCAAGTGCAACCATTTGACCCAAGTAGTTTGCTGATCTGAAACATAATTCCTCAAATACCCCTCTATCCACTTGTTAACAATTTATGTTTGTCCATCTACTTGTGGATGCTAACTTGTGCTTGGTGTGAGCTCTATTCCTATCAAGTGAAATAGTTCCTTCCAAAAAGAATGAAGGAACCTACTATCTCTGTCACTAACAATGTTCTTTGGCAAACCATGCAGCTTAAATATCTCTTTGAAAAACAACTCTGCTACTTGAGGAGCCTTAAACTCTAAAGTGATGGGAAAGAAATGAGCATACTTTGTTAATCTATCCACCACCACATATATACAATCCTTACCTTGTACCTTGGGAAGTCCTGTGATAAAGTCCATGGAAATGCTCTCCCATTTCAGTTCAGGAATTAGAAGTGGTTGTAGGAGACCTGCAGGAAAAATTTGTTCACCTTTGTTCCTTTGACAAGTCATACACTCTTTGATATGCTTGTGGACATCCTCTTTCAGACCTTTCCAAGAAAATCTCTCATGGATCTGCCTGTATGTTTTGAAGTAACCTTGATGACCAGCCAAGGGAGTATCATGGAAAGGTCTTAAAATCTTTTCCTTGATTTTTGATTCAAGAACAAGGAAAATTCAGTTCTTGTAATAAATCAGCCCATCATTCACTGTATACTTATCATCTTCTACTAAATCATCCAATACATTAGATGCAAAGGTATTTTTGACATATTCAGCAATGATAGAATCTTTCCACTCTACAGAAATAGAAGATAATGAACACAAAGTTGGCTTCCTAGAAAGTGCATCCGCTACCACATTTCTTTTACCCTTCATATATTCTATTTCAAAATCATATGCCTGTAGCTTGCTTACCCACCTTTGTTGGTGATCATTCAAATCTTTTTGATCAAAGAAATACTTCAAACTATTATGATCAATTTTCACAACAAACTTCCCACACATAAGATATTGTCTAAACTTCTCTAGTGCATGCATAATTGCCAACATTTCCTTGTCATAAATGTGATATGTTTTTTCTAGATTGTTTAGGTTCCTACTCTCAAAAGCAATTGGATGTCCCCTTTGAGTTAGGACAACCCCAACACCTTCACCCGAAGCATCACATTCAACTACAAAAGGCAATGAAAAATCAGGAATAGCAAGCACATGGCATGAACTCATTACCTCCTTAAACTTGTCAAAAGTTTTCTGAGCTTCTTTAGACCATGCAAAGGCTCCCTTCTTAGTCAAATCTATTAATGGAATAGAAAGCTGAGAAAAACCTTTTACAAACCTCCTATAATAGCAACATAGCCCAAAGAATCCTTTCAATTGTGTAAGATTTGTAGGTGGAGGCCAATCAAGTATTGCTTGAATCTTCTATTGATCTACTTGAACACCCTTAGAACTTATGACATATCCCAAGTAAAGAATTTTAGTTAGTACAAACTCACATTTGGACAACTTAGCATAGAAATATTGCTCCTCCAAAATACCCAAAACTGTATCTAAATGTTCCAAGTGTTCCTTCCAAGTTTTACTGTAGATCAATATATCATCAAAGAAAACCAAGACAAAATTCCTGAGTTGCTTGCTAAATAACTTGTTCATGCATGATTGGAAATTTGCTGGTGCATTAGTGAGGCCAAAGGGCATGACCAAGAACTCAAAATGCCCATAGTGACACTAAAAAGCTATCTTTTCAACATCTTTGTCTCTCATCCGAATCTGGTGATATCCTGATCTAAAATCAATCTTAGAAAAGTAAACAGCTCCATGCAACTCATCAATAAGTTCATCTATCCTTGGTATGGGATATCTATTCTTAATGGTTTTCTTATTCAAAGCTCTATAGTCAATGTACATCCTTAGAGTGCCATCCTTCTTCTTCACAAGAACTACAGATGATGCAAAAGGACTAGAACTTGGTCTAATGAATCCCATATCTAAGAGCTCTCTGATAGTCTTCTCTATCTCTTCCTTGTAACCCCTTGGATGTCTGTATGGCATAGTTATAACAGGTTTGGCATCTTTTCCCAACTCTATAACATGCTAAAACCCTCTATCTAGAGGTAATCCTGGGGGTATATCACTGAAAACAATGCTATGCTTATCTAAAATTTCTTGAATTTCAAAATGAAATTTACCTTTTCCATTTGGAGAGATTGAAGGTTAGATCAAGCAAGTGGCTGCCCAAGCAACTTGACCTCTTCTAAAAGTCCTCTCCATCTTCTTTGATGTCACCACTCGTGGAGCTCCATTTGAAATCCCTCTGAGTGTAATCTCCTTGCCTTCTGACTGAAACTTGAACTCCATAGTTTGATAGTTCTGATAGTGTCCTCCAATAGAATGTAGCCATTGAACACTCAAGACAACATCAGTTTCACCAATACCAACAACATAAAAATCATCATGAACCTTGTAGTCTCCCATAGTGATGCTCAATTATTTAACCACTCTGGTGCACGGCATAGTGAATCTATCTACAACACTCACATTGAACCCTTCAAATTCTTTAGTCTTCAATCCTCTCTTCATTACTAACCCTTCATCAATAAAATTGTGGGTTGCCCCACTATCAATCAAAATAGTCATTCGCTGTCCTGCTAACACTCCATGAACACCGAAAGGATGATATCTTGGTGCTCTTGAAAGTGTATCTAATGAACCTTTTTTTTTAGTCTCCTCTTCGACCTCAGGTTTAGCATCCTCTATGTCATGGAACTCCTCATTACCATCTGAGTCTAAATCCTTATCTGAGACAACCTCTATGTAATGGACTTGTCCTTTTCCCAAACACCTATGTCCAGGGACCCAAGGCTCTCTGCAAGAAAAGCAAAGTTTCTTCCTCCTAAGCCCATTCCTTGTTTCTTCATCCATCTTCTTTCCAGTATTAGGAGTTGTATTTTTTTGTATAGGTGCAGGTGCATGGAATGGTTTCTTCTAGAATCCTCCCTTATGATGCCATGTGTTTGGTTTGAAGGAGTGTGGGAAAGCATTCTTTGGAATTGATGGCTCAAGGGTTAGAGCCCTCTTGATAGCTTCTTGCAAAGTGAGAGGTGCGAAAGATCTGACAAACCCCCTAAGAGGTTTAGTGAGCCCTATGATGAATAGATGTACTCTTCTCTTCTCTGATATTTTAGGTACCATCACTGTAATCTTTTGAAAGTCTTCTATATACTCACTTACTGAGTTCTTTTGCTTAATTTTAGACAACTGGTTGAAATATTCTTCTTCTTTCAGTTCATACCTATCAAGAATCCTTTGTTTGAAATCACCAAAGGTCTGTACCTGATCATGTCCCAAAGTAGTGTGACCATGGTACCACCATTCATAGGCTTCTCCTTCCAAATGCAAAGTGGCAAACTGAACTGCATCCTTCTCTGTCATGGGATTGAGCATAAAGTATGTCTCTATCTTTTGTAGCCAAGCTCTAGCTGAAATCTTTTCACTTCCATCAAAGAAAGCTACAGTTAACTTACCCAACTTGTGTTTTAGTTCTTTATTTTTGCCTTTCCCCTTCTTTTGAGATTCACCTCTTCTCAGGAACTCTACATATTCTCCCCAAGACATATCATTCTTGATCTCATCTGCCAATGCATTGTATTCTCCATGCCATTTGTTAAGGGTCTCCGCATTGAACAAACTAGTAGTTGCAGACTCAACTTGTTCAGGTTCCTCTTCAGGTAGGAATAAGGGTTTGTTTGCAGCCCCTAAATTTTATGTCTCAATTTCCTTCCCTTTTCCATTGTTACTGTTGTTTGCACCCGATGTACTACCACCATTGTTTTCATTGTTGTTGTTGTTGTTTTGGATCCATTGCATCATTTGCCCAAACATTTTAGCAAGTCTGGTTTGTGCCTCAACCATTTGAGTAAATTTCCTTGAAGCATCATCTTCTTCTGCATCTCTTCTATCTGCCATTGTTTCCTCCAATTGCAATTTCTTTTGCTCTCTCCTCAAATATCTAATTTCTCTGTCACTTGGTATCATCAGTTATCTAAATAACCTACAGGCTAGCAAGATCATGCTATGATACCACTATAATGATCCAAACTGATATTTTAACTTTAAATCTGATTTGAAAATGAATTTATTTAATACCACCAAAAAATACAATAATTTCACCAAGACTAGCAAGCTAGTCATGCACAGAACAACACCAAACTAACACAAACTTGCCCATAAATTAATAGAACTGATTTTGACTGATATTAAATAGATTTTACATCATTTTGGATTGTCATAACAGCCATAACATAAACAATAAACAAAATCTCAAATCTAGAGCAAATATGATCAAACCCACAAAAACTGCCAACACCGTCAATCACCGAAATACACCAAAAACACCCAAAACTGATATTGTTTGATTTTTAGATGGAAAATACATGAAATATGGTCTGATACCATTAAAGTAACAGTATAAAACACCTGCATCATGTAGCAACAACTACACAACCAAATCTTCACAACAAGCTGAAATACACACTGAGTATTATGACCCACAAAACTAAAATCAACACAACACTACCCACAACTTCCAATACTAATCTCTGACATTAGAAAATGGATATCTACAGATACTACATAGAAAACCAAAGTAAATAACAACAGCAACTCTTCCCAGCACTTCTGGAACTACCACGGAAACACAAGAAGACTTGCACACACAAACAATGGACACTGCCAAAAATTGCTAGAAACTACTCAATCCTTGAAGCTCTATGCAACCTCTGGATGAAGCTACTCTTTGCGATCAAAGGGTTTGCATCCTTTGGCCACCTAAAACTTATGGGTTTTCATCCACAAGCCTCTTTACTCCAATAGATTTTCGTCCATTGAAGCCACAATCTGCAAATTTGCAAGTTTGAGAGAAAAATATCAAATCAACAATAGCCCCAAATCACCAAAATTACATATTTTGTATCAATATTTCATGGGAGAGAGGGAAATCCAAGATTCCCACATTTTTCCTTGATTCCTTGCTGTTTTGGGGTATGATAGTTGTCATAAGTTGTCATACATTATCATAAAATCCCCCGCCACTTGTGATTTACCAAGGTTTTCGAAATCTTCATGCAAATGGACACCTCACCAAACCCAATGCCCCTTTTTGAGTCTCAAAATATTTAATTGTCCTCTTGAAATAGATATTAGTTGGACAATATTAAATATTAAATATTATTCTTCCTATGCTTGCCCAATTAACCCATGGAAGAATAAGATGGGTTAATATTGACCATTAATTAATTATTTTAGAAAGGGGATATGCCATTTCTTGGTGGATCTTCCCTCGTGCCTCCTCATTTAGAGCCATTAGTGTGCCTACTCTTTGTTTAGATCTAAGATTTCTATCTTGTAATTGTGCTAAATTTTCTTTTCATGTGTGGGAGAGATCGGGGTTAGTTTCCTCTAATGGTTGCTTCCTTATTTCTTCCTCCATTTATACTACTTTTTCACTTTTCTTTTAGATTACAAAGGCTGACTGGTCAAGAAAGTTATCAATTATGTTGTCTAAGGTGTCATTAGACACTCTTATATGTTGAATTATAGCCTCTTCTATAACTACTTAGTTTTTCAGACATACCTTGTTGTACATGTTTGCATTATGTTTGAGCATACCTTTATTATTTAAGGAACTTGTGAGGGGGTCTATGCTCATGATATCACCCTTCTTTTCTTCATGTACCTCTATTTCCACCATTGTTTGTTTAATTCTCCTCATTGTTCTTTTCTATGGTGGTTGAACTTCTTCTACTTCATACTCTGTCTCTATACCTCACATTTGTATTATTTTGCATTTTACCCCTTGTTTCTATCTGGGCTTCTTTTTCTTAGAGCTTAGTTGTATCAATATCTTTGATATTTCTTCTACTGATGGATTTTGTTGTGGTGTTTACGAAGTACTTATTAATGTTTCTTGTGATGATGTACCCTATTTAGCTAGAGCTTGTGATCCTAGGGACCCCAAGTTCAATCTTTCTGACCTCCACACTCGTGGTGTAGAGGTACTTATATGTAGTGTTTCTTTCTTTGGACTCCCCTATTTCTCATGTAATTTTTCTTTGTGTTTCTTCACATGCTCTTCAAAAAATTTCTTAGATTTTTTATCAATAAACTCCTTATAGGTTTCGAGCCTCTCCACATTTGTATCCTTGGGTTGTTTTAGTAGGTTCTTTGCATGGGATTCCACCATGTCATTGCTAATTTCATAAGGTAGTCTAGGAATCCATGATACCCTAGGTTCTATCACTTCCATTAGTGTGTAGTCTTTGTCCGCTAAAAAGACTATATCATTTGAATACTTCCTCACCATATCATAGGATGTGTTCCCTACTCTAAATTTGTTTTTGGAGGGCTTTGAAGAACCCCTAATACACTACAATATATGATGCGATTTATTTGAACTTCTAGACATGGTATTATATTTACACTACTACTGATTGATTTTTTTCCATGCTTTTCCATAAAATGAAGGCAATGCATTCATGAAGTAAAATGCAAGGCAAATAATCAGAGTTCCATATCATAATTGATATTGTGCATTCTTTGTCCTTTGTAGATTTTGTAATAACTTCTCACAAAGGACTTCACTTAAGTCAAAATCTTTCCCTTCTACAATCATTTGGTATGCAATGTAGATTGCAGTGCATATTGCAGAATCCTCTCTATTGGTATAATAGATTTTATACGCAATACCCATGGTAGCATACTGCACAACTGAATTTGTAATTTTTGTCATGTTCAATCTCCTTCCATCATATGTTGCATCAATTAGTTTTGATACTTTTTCATTCTTGATGGCCTTTTTGGAGGGCATCTCTCTTCTTGCACACAACCCCATTACTACCTGGATTTCTTTCTTGGTTATGCAGTAGGGTTTTTTGAGGTAAATGTATTCATCATGGATTCAATTGAGAATAATTTTGATCCACCCTTGCTCCACTGAGAAATATGGGAAGTTTTTTCACATATCTATCTTCTTCTTCTCTATTTCTTAGTATTGCAACATGTATTGTGTTTTGTTTGGCTATAATAGAGTTCTTTGGAGTTCTCCAAACCTTTTGTGGTCAATCTCTAAGAGCGGTGCATGAATATACTTCTTGACATCATATTTATAAATTACATTAGCTGGGACAATAGAGAATGGCACATCTAGGTTGACCTCCATCACCTTATATGAAAATTATTATATTATGGGTGTGACTTCTCAAAGATATCAACCAAGGTTGGGGTTGCCATTTTTTCTTTGTGATTTGCTTTAGAATTTACAAGGGTTGTTCTCTTTTTCCCTCAAGTTCAAGGCTTTTTTGATTATACAAATGTGGTTAGCGACAGTTTGGAGATATGTTTTATAACCCTAATGGTGGGATTTGCATTAAATGTGTTTATCTATTTGTGGTTTGGTGCACTTTTGTGACAATTGTATTCTTTTAGTTTATTTTCTTGTGGCAATTTTCACTTTATATTGTACATATGATACATATAATACAATTTTTGATTTTTTTATTTTTCTTATCCCATATTTTTATGATCATGTTTTAGTCTTTCTCCATTTAGATATCCTTATAGGATCTTTCCTTCTAATGTTTTTAGTATTACTGCTCCATAATTTGAGATTTCTTCAATGTAGTAGGGTGCTAACTATTTGACTTTCAATTTTCCCTACTTTTTGAACTTACTGTCATAGAGTAGCACTAGGTCCCCTTTTATTGAATACTTTGTCTTAGTTTTCTGATGTAGGAGCATCCTAGGTTGTAGAGCAATCTTGCAACAACCAAAAATATTTGCATTCTTTTTCTTTTCTTTCATTTTAGTTGTAGTTCAGTCATTTGCAGTTCAACATTTTCTACCGCATTTTACCACATCTTCATATTAGAGCTTTCAAACTATGAATTATGTTCTATACTATGTTAGATACACCATACTAAGATTTTAGGAGATTTGGAGTCATCTACAGAAATTTATCGCTATAAGGAGATCAACAGCTTTCACAGAGCATAACGTTCATGTAGTCAGTTGAGAACAGAAGGTTTACAGAGTACTTCCTTGATTTGTAGAGCCTAATAGAACATCATACATGACACATAAGGACTAGATAGACATTCCTTGATGTTTGTACCAAATCTCATTCATTTGTGGAGCAATACCATGTGTTGTAGGTTGACCTACATGTTTTCTACATGTTTCATCATTCATTGAAGTTTGTAACCTCTCAAGGCCAACGCTGAGGATTCTATGAGCTTGAAGATGATATATATACATCTCCTAGATGTGTTAGAAAGTAATTCATTCATTATGATGATTTTATAGATTTGAAGATAGTTAATTTCTTTCCGGCAGACACTTCAATGCCATATCTTTCATTTCTATTATAACCTGGAAAGCATGCCTTTGAGCCCTTTGATTGTAGCCCGCATGTTGCTGGCATATGAGCATTGTGATTATCTTTAAATATATTGAGCATTTGAATCTTCCATTACATTCTATTATTGAGTTGTTTCTGTTGTGTTTACTCTAGCTACTGTTATCAACAAGATTGAACCTTGTTGTTGAATGTGGTTCAACAAGACCCTGTGATACAATGAGAATAGCTTAGACTAAGTGTGGGACCTTGCAAAACTTGAAGCTAAACCTCTAGATGAAGGGATAGTTCCCTTGATTTCATCACCTAAACTAGACTACCTACTATTATCCTCATAGGAAAAGGACAAAAAATGACATAATAGAAGCCTAAATCCTAAGGTAAGGTGATGCACCAAATGTTTGTGACATGTACTACTGCATAACATACACAATATGTTCAATAAATTAGCTAGTTTAAAGACACAACTCACATCTATTTCATGTTCATGTATCAATATTTCATAGGAAGGCTTTAGTGCTTGTAATATTAGAAGGAAAACTGAAGACTTTCTCACAACTAATGACTATTTGGCACCATGACACAACCTACAACCTACACAAATCATGCATTTTCTATATAGAGGTGTTAAAAATGAGACATACATTCAAGGATTTGCATGTAAATCATAGAAATATAAATCAATCATTCAACTACACACAATAAACAAAGATTCAGAAGGTCAAAAATTCTTTCTTTATTGATCAAAGGTACTTACAAAATAGATGTTCAAGTCTGGTTTTTGTATGTTTTTGTTACCAATTTTTCTCTATAGCCCAAATTGGTAGAGATAGAGTACATTCAGTTCATTTTAGATGAGAAAGTTTTTAACATTTGCCTATTATCTTGTTTTGCATAGTTGGAGTACTTGAAAGATTCAGTTACGATGCATTGTTATAACAGAGAAAAAAGATTTCAGTTAATCATTCATTTGCATTGTAGAAAGTTGCATGAGAGATAAGATATTTCATTTCATTACAAAGATTATTCAATTTTACAAATGAGATGCACAAATGGAATAAATATTGCATTGAATGAAAACATAACAGATCAAGGGTCCCACACAAGCCATGGGAATAGCTGAATCAATAGATAATAGAGAGTATACTATGCAAACTAAATGTGAGGCTGACTATTTTACCTCCCATATTTTGATCATTATGCTATTCTATAGATGACACTATCAGACCTTAGTGACTATGTTCATTATGCAGACTTGATGTTTTATCTCACTGATTTGATACATGTGATTTGATTCGGTCATATTGGATGATTTGTTGTGGTTCGATATATGGGATTTATATTAGATGTTATTTTGTTATGAGATTCTAGTTATTTATGTGATGTGAATTATTTGACATGTGATGGAAAATGCAGTTTAATTTGTAGTTATGTATTGATGTTTATTTCGATTACGTGAAGTTAATTTCAGTTGTTTCGGCTATTACTCTTCATGACAGATTGACACTTGATCGAGATGTGCAGGTTTTATTTTCCCTAGCCACGGGAAATCAGAGGTAGGATTCACACCATGTTATTCCCTATTAAGCCGATCCATTCCCAAGAGGGATAAGGATCACGTGTGTAATTGAATGATGATTTATTGTGCTTGGTTTAATTTTAATTATTTTTTAAGCCTTAGTACCCCTTCTCTTTCTTATTTTGATTAATATTAAGTGTTGTAAAATTTTATTTGATTTATGTCAAATGGTAATTTCATTATTTTCTTTGGGCCATTTATATGTGGATTTTTAACCCTATTCATGATCCCTAGGGTCCCAAAAGTTACCCTAGGTGGTCAACCATGAGTCTAGGGTCAACTTGGACCACCTAACCCTAGTTTTGACTCACCTTAGGTCACCCTAAACCATGGTTGAGTAAAAGTGACGAATTTGGGAAGAGGGAAGGTGAGGGATGGGCCTTGCCTTGGGAAGAACCCATCTCCCAACCCTATGTTTTGGGAAGCATTCCCAAGGAAGACTAGGGAGGTCTCCAAGAGTCCTCCCAAACTCCCAAGTGAGTGGGAGCACCACTCAAGGCCATTGTCTTATTGAGGTGGGAGTGAGAATCCAACTCACCACTTGTCCCCCTCCCACTTGTGTGGAAGCACAAGTGGATGAGGTGGAGATGGAGGTGGAGTGAGAGGAGGACATTTGTCATCCTCCTGCCTTCTCACTCTTACAAGTGGCTTTGGAGGAGGGAAGAGATGGTGACAAATGTCACCTTCTCATTCCCTCAAGGCCAAGTTGATGGCCTATAATAGCTCCTCTTGTAGAGGAGTGGGGGTTCTTTTTTTTGTTTTTTTCTTTTCCTAGCAATTGGGAAGTGCTTGCAATCTTCAGTCCTTTTCAAGTTTGGAGGAGTTGAAGAAATTCTGGAAGTTGGAAGGCTTGGGGAGGCTTGTGGCTCTTCACCAAACTACTTCCATTATAGGGGCTTGTAAGGTAGGCTTCTTAACTTGAATTATCTCTATTTTGCTTGTATAAATGTGTTGTGATTTAGTTTGTGGTTGTTTTGTTGTTTTGCATTGTGATGTTGGGGTGGGTGTTATGGTGAGAGCACCTCCAATGGAGGTAATGCTCAACTTGTATGGGTAGGGGAGAGGAACAATCCTTGGGGGCTCTCCCATAGTATGTGTCTATGCCTTGAGGGCTTATCATCATTTGAGGAGAAGATATCTGAAAGGCAGGAGTGCCATGCATTTTATTGTGATTCTTGTGGATTGTGAAATTTTGGGATTTTGGCTTGAGCCCAGGGGTTGAGATTTTCCTTCTTTTGGGAGTCCTTTTAAGTTGAGAGGTCTATTCCCTACCCTCACCAAACTCATTTCTATGAGTTAAGTTATGTGTAAAGCCTAAGGGGGTTGTTCTACTTTTGTGTCATTGTGATTGCATTTGGTTGTGGTATGAGACCCTGTGTGAAATCCCTACCTCCCTAACTCGGGGGTGACCCACTTGCGGGTCTATAGAAGGCAGGAGAGCTTTTCCTTTCATAGTGGCTGGTTCTTGTGTTTTGCTATTGTGTTCTATTGCAAGTTGAGGGAAAATGAGTGAAGTTGTTAAGGAGCCCTGTTAGTGTGGCCTTTGCAAAATCTTAGAGGTTGATTTAGCCATGACCTTAGTGGCCTTGTTTCTTGGTAAATTCTTGCAATTGTTGTTATGATACTTGCCATTGAGTTGGCTGTGATAGTTATTGGAAATGTAAACATTTTGTAGTTTATTATTGCTGTATGAGAAACAGGTGTTGAATGGTTTTCTTTGTAAATAATATTCTCCTCAAAGGGAGTATGTATTTGTGCATTGCATGTGAAAATAAATACAAGTAATTTTCTGTCATTATTCTTCATAAGGAAGTATGCATGAGTAGCAATGTTGCAGTCTAGTTTTTCATTACAGATGAAAGGAAGAGAAATTTGTGAGTTGATATTTGTTTATTACTTGAAGGTTAAAATATTAGTTCTGTAAAAAAAAATAATAAAAATGGAAATGCTTATTTGATCATATAGAACTGTTTCAAAATGGAATATATATATTTCTGTTATTTCATTTTGAATTGGAGCCCTGTATGAGGAGATAAACATAAATGTTTTCTTTCACCATTGTTCTTTCAATGAAAAATATGCACAGCTGTAAAGTTGTAGTCAAGATTCTAGGGTAGAAGAAAGAAAAAGAAAAAAAAAAAGAGAACACTTTCATTTCTGTCATTAAGTTCAGAAATTACATCTTAGTGGCAGAAAGAAAACTTTGATATAAAAAAAAAAGAAATAAGAAAGCTTAATTTGTGTGTAGACTGCAAGTTAGTCTTACATTTGAAACATTGTTGAAGGAAATAAATGTGGTGAAATACAATTTTTATTGCAACCTATGAATGACAGAGAAGGTATAAATACATTTATTGTTACTGTCAAAAAAATTAAATTAAATAAATAAATAACTGTTAAGTGTATATTTTGTTTTTAAGAAAAAAAAAAGGGGGTGTATGAATGATGTAAACATTTATATATATATATATATATACATTGTTTTATATATAAATTGTTAATTATATATATAGGTTTGTGTGTGCATATATATATATGAGTTTTTAAATTAAATTACATTTCTCATATTTAAAAAAAAAGAGTTTTATATATTTATTTTATAAAAAAAATAAAAATAAAAAAAATAAAAAAAAAATATATTGAAAAGGGACTGTGGGCAGCGCCCGCAGTCCCCTTCCCTTAGCAGCAATGGGGTGTGGGGGAGGCGGTGCCTCCACCCACACCCGCAGGTGTGGGTGGAGGCACCGCCTCCCCCACACCCCACACCTCCCATAACCTCCGTTAACCTGCGCCCTCCCGTCACTAGTCCTGCCGCTCCCGCGGCCTCCCTACAATACTTCGCAGGCCCGCCACCTCTGTGTCACCCAACCATCACCGCCGGACGTGGCCTCCACCATGTCTCCACCACGGCCCTCCATTGTGCCGCGAACCCTTTACACAGCGTTGCCAGTTTCTCCGCCTCCCTCAATGACGACGCCACCGCCGTCCCTCCATCCATTCCTTAGCCTACAACTCATATTTACATAAACCCCATTACATAAAAAAAATAAAATAAAAAGGAAATACAGTCTTTCAAAAAGAATAAAAAGAAGAAATTAAAAAAAAAGGAGAAGGAAATCTTCAAGATTAAAACAGAGAACTCCTCAAGCATACCTCCGTGGAGGTTGAGAAAGGAAATCTTGGCCTCCATCTCCAATGTTCAAACCGAAACCCTAACCAGCATGTAAGGGAGAATACAAAACACAAAGAGAAGAAATGAGAAAAGAGTGATTAGGGTTGCATTTTGATTCACTTAGAGTTTATGCAATTAGGGTTTTCTTTTTTTGAAAACAATATCTTTTATTTATCTGAGACGGAATTAAATTTTAAATTATATTTAAATTCATGAAGAGGATTTATTTTTACTTTTAATTTTATAATGGTGGGAATTCATTCTTTTCTTATTTAAAAACTATCTTCTCTCCTTTATTTAATCTAACTTTTGGAAGTTTTGCTTTGTTAATTTTAATTTTTGAACGTGATGTTATTTGCACTGAATTTAATTATTGAGTTATCTCACCATTAAATATTACGTATATATTTAAAATCAATTTTATAATTATTAATTTACGGAGGAGGTTAATCGAGCCTCCTCCCTCGATCATTAAAATTTCGAGTAAGTCAATAAATATAATGCCCAAATTTATTCTTAGGGACGAGCTTGGTTTCCCGGTTGAGTTTAATTGGCGACTTGACGTTTGACTTTCAATTTATTTTAATTTATATCATTATAACATTACTAATTTTAATAATAATTAATCATTTGTTTATTTAGTTCCCTGTTGGTGTTTTATTTAAAATTTGATCTTAGGTTTTATTTAATTTTTCTTAAAGAAATTTATCTTCTTGTTAGGAACTATTTAAATATTTTATTTCTGCGATTAACAAAAACACGTCATGCTGCCGGAATTCCACTAGATTTTTAGGGTTTATTTATGCGTTGCGTTGTTTTATTTTAATCCACCATCCCAACTAAATCGTGCACCATCTGTCATCATAATTAATCATTGTTCAATCTGAGTCAAGTTAGGGTGGGATTTTGAAATCATTTCACTTAGGAAAGAGAAACTTAGGGTTCAGACTAATTTAGCCTAACCCTAGAAGTAGCATCCTACTTGTCGCATGTTCCCCTAGACGGTCTTCACCTTCACACTTTGATGACAAGTCTACACCTACACGTATTTCAACCGAGCACGTGGATGCGTGCGAGGTGGTTTTTAGGGTAGGGAGAAAGTTTTTCATAGTTCATGTCATGACCACATGGCAAATGTGGACATGACACATGTATTCGTGTGTCGTGACCGCATAGGTAATGCGGGCATGACACTGAAGAAATGAAGTAAATAGGATAGAGCATATATATCATTGCCTATTTAGGGTCTTAGTTGAGTTGATTCTTGTTGCAACTATCTCTTTTCTCTTGACCCTTGATGAACCTGCAGGAGATGGAGAGGGTTTTGTTAGATCTCAAGATATGGAGTACCCCATGACTTCATCAGGAAGAAACATAATATACTGTCTATGATATATTGAATCAGACACGAATCATCCATAGATAAGAGAAACTAGAAATGAAATGATCATTGAGCTTCAATGTTTTAAACTAACATGTTTGTTTCATGTACAGGTATAGAAGAATTTATGTTTCTGTTCTAGAGACAATTTTAGTATGTGGTGTAAAGTGGGCTCCCATAAGGGTTGAGCCTAGCATGCTGCCCCTAATTCTTAGGAGGGGATGGAATACAAATATACATATGGAAATCAAGACATATTGTGCTACTGCATTAACTAAGTGTGAGAACTTCAAGCTCACTATCCATCTATGACTATCAGTTCAAACATGATGAAGTGAGAGTTGTAAGTGAACATTGAGCTCATTCAAGATAGCTCAATAATGTCTAAAATAGAGTCAAGGCATTGATAGGATTATTCATTTGTTTGTTGTTATAGTATGATTTGAATGCATTCAAGAAACCTAGGGTACTCTTATCCTGATCAGAGTCAACATGACAGGTACATTATAACCATGTTCATCCAAAGTATCTTTCATGAAGTTTGCATGCAGCCAAGGTAGATGCAAAAAAGAATTATCATATGCATAGTGGAATAGCCAAGGCATCAGAGGTTACAGGTACAATTACAACATTTATATGCCAAACATAGTTGCAAATGAATAACATCATTCAATGATGTATAAGTGTTTTAGTCATAGCATGTGAATAGCATCAGTTGTAAGAATGAGTATCATTTTATGCATGATTGAACAAACTGATGAGTATAGATGGATAACCACATAATATTCATGATCAGCTAATAAGAGAGTCAAGATGATAGTTGCAGTTGTACACTTCCACCATTCAATATAATTTGTAAGTGCATTTGATGTGATACAATGGATATAGACTACCAAATTATATATCACATGTCATAGGTTAAATATGAACATGTCAAGTATATACAGAGATCAAATAAAATGCACTTCACCAAAATGGTGGTAGAAATGTAGTCTCAACATCTATATTCATCTACAAGAGATGTAAAAGAGGTAATATATGTTAAACATTACAGTTGCATGCCATGTCACAGATTAAGTTTGATCATTCAAATTGTATGTAGAAGGAGTAAAAGTATCACATCCATCAAGTGGAGTATCACGGAGGTATAACTTTATGAATATCAAAATACACTTTGCAATCTCCATGTTTATATTTAGTTACAAAAGGATGTAGGAAAAGAGAACATCTATATTAAATACATTATATCATGGCAAATAGTGCAATCTCAATGCTCATGTACAGCTATAGGAGGGATCAAGAAAAACATTTATATGTTTATCTTGTAGTAAATGTCATAAGTGCATATGCTTCTACAACATAGAAGAAAGAGCACCTACATGTGAAATAAAAAGTCTGAGCTTATTTTACATATACAGAAATTGAAAAAAAGCTAGTTCATGTGCCAGAGATTTGAGTTCATTACAAACCCTTGTCATATTTTTGCATATACAAGTTTAGATACAGTCAAAGAACAATATTAAGAAAGTAATGACAAAAGGAGTAGTGATATCAAGCAATGGCCTTACATAATGCTAGAGGAAAAGTCACGGCCAGAGTCTGAGTTTTTCTCTTAGCCCTTTTAATCCACTTGGGGTTTCAACTAAAAATGTATATGCAGAAGGGAATATGAAGGATCTAGACTCAAATAACAGAGAAGAAGGTTGTAGATACAAATGAAGAAAGGAGACTTTCAAACCCATGGAAGCCACACATAAATAATTGAATATATAACCACGGCCTCTAATGAGGAAAATACATAGAGTGTTTCCTATAAATCTTTCATAAAATGCAAAATGTAAACTAGGTATTATCATTTGGATAAATCGATAAGCCTACCTTAATTATTTCTGAGAAGAGATCTTTATTTTTGGGCTGAGATATATGCACAATGATGTAAGTTTTACCCATTCTTGTTGCCTTCAGAGGAACTCAGAGATGTCACCCATAGCGGCCTCAGGACCGAGAAGAGGAAATAGAGAGAAAAAGAGATAGAAAAATATGTCAAAACACATGTTACAGTCACGGCTTTGAAGCCAAAAAATTACCTCAGAGACAAAAGGAAATGGAGCAAATGTGTCATAGAAGGTTTTATCTTTCATTCTCAGTAGATATTCTTCAAAAATTGTAGAGGTAGTAGAGAAAATTGAGGGTTTCAAGCTCTCAAACCCTAGTTCCAAGGCAGCCATAAGCAGAGAGACTTCATCAAAAAGTTGTAAGTGAAAATGAGCCTGAGAAAGTAGGGCTAGGGTGTTTTGTGATTAGGGTTATTGTTTGCCCTAAGGTCGATGTGATTTTTATCACATTAATTTGGATTTTCAAAAGATTGACTAATGCCCATCATGGTATTGTTATCACCTAGTTTTGCACCCTTGCATACAGTTGTGAAACCTCTGCAAATTGGAATAACATGGGAATGATCTCTAAGTGTGGGACTTTGCTAAATGAGACCAAACCTCCAGAGAAGGCTGGCTTCCTTGTCTAGTTATCACCTAAAACTACTAAATTTTGAGGGGGAAAAGGGAGAGGGAATGCTTGTAATAAAAATGAATGAAAGCTTGAAAACATAATAGGGTGATACACCAGACAGATTTAAAGAAACTTCCATAGAACTGAAGGATGCACAATACAATCAGAATATGGCAAGTAGGCATACACAGGTTAGATGACTCTAGCAGAGGTGAGAAGAAATATGATTGAGAGGAATAAAACATTCACAGACAAATCATATGCAGATTCACACAGAACTAGAAAAAATCAGTAAAGAGGTCAAATTAACTTGCATATATTTAATGAAAAGGCAAGGTTACAGTATATGGAAACTCTGTTTGGAAACAGAAAGACCAAAATGTCAAAAAATCTCCAACCCTATTTACAACATTCGAATGCATATATATAGCATTCCCAAAAAAAAATATCCTAAGGCGATTACAAAATTTGCTCAAAATCTATCACAAAAAAATATCTCCATCGATGACTGTCTAGCTACATCAGTTATGGCATTGAAATCCGGAATTGGGGAAGATATGAGATATTTAGAGTCTTTATTGCAGTTGCTTACTCATCGATCTATAGTAGAAAAGATGAAAATATCTGGAAGAGGAAAGTAGAAAGATATTTCTGATCATAAGTGCAAGCTGCTTCATCTTTTTGCAGCAATGAATGCCCCAAAATATTTTCATCTCGTCCAAGAAGTCGCTGAAACGTCCAGTCACCCAAAATATACAACTCCATATCTAAATTTGAAAAAGTGATAAAGCTCCTGAAAAACCCTGCCAAATGAAAGAGGGGACCAAAATATGCAACTTTGCCTCTTGGAGCATGCTGAAATTCGCTAAAATGGAAGAGATATAGGCGGTGCGGTCAAACTTTCGGTCAACTACCTGTATATACCGCTTTTGCATTTCTGTGTATATCGCTGCATCTTGGCACCTGAATCAACATTCAAAAATTAATTCTACAACTCCCTTGCACATACTTGGTGCTTTGCATATCGGGCCCTGTTTGTCTCTTAAAAAATGCATTTGAAAATGACTTGCATATGCAAGAGCCTGGTATATATGCATCTGCCACTGCCATGTGGCACTCCCTGATTTGCCGTTGAGTTGGAACTGGGACCCCCGTTGAGGAACTGCATCCGGGTTTTGGCCATCAGAAAGACTCAAAAACAAGTCGCCAATGCATCATGTTTGGCCGAAATCTTCCTTGTATATCGGCTTGTATATGCAAAATACAAGCTACGGACCTCATGCTTGAACTTTGTGAAAATTAACCTTTTGGGTGAGATCTGGGTTGTATGTACTTCATTGTACATTTGTTTGTATATCGCAATATACAAACTCACATATACATACAAACGGGGAATCCTGATGGAATATACCTGTGATGCATCTTTTTCCTTGTATATTCTTGCATGCATGCAAATATACAAACATCCCTTCATACAAGTCGGACCCAAAGCCTTTATGTGCCAAACTTGATCTTCGATTGAAATCCGCCTTGTATATGCATTTGTATCTCTCTTTGTATATGCGCGATATACAAGTGGCCTCATACATACAAATCGGACCCAGAGCCTAAATGAGGCAGAAAGGATATCCATTTGAAATCTGGCTTGCATATCGGCTTGTATATTTGCTTGTATATGCACGATATACAAGCCACTGTTCATGAGATCCTTGTATGTCGAAACATACAAGCCTCCTTGTATATGCGCGAGCCCACCTCTTGTATGTTTGGTCAGCACTGTAGCAAATGTACATTTGCACCCTTGGATATGCAAATTATACAAACTCCCTTACATACAAACGGGGAATCTTTATGGAATATGCCCGCAATGTATCTTTCAGTTTGTATGTTTCCTTGCAGGTGCGAAATAGACAAACACCTATATATACAAGGTGGACCTGAAAGCTTTATAGAACCAATTGAAACCTATATTTAGGTCCGGATTGTATATCAGCTTTGTATATTGGTTTGTATGTGCAAACATACAAGTTGATATACAAAGCACTATTCATGTGATCCTTTGTATCTCCACTCTTGTATTGTATCAAATGTATATTTTGGCCTTGTACATTTCGGAGAATGTACATTCACTGTAGCATATGTATGTCCGTCGGCCTTGTATATTGCATTGCACATTTCTTTGTATCTCCATTTGTATATCTGAATATACAAGGCCCTATATACATGCAGACCCGATATACATTTAGCGAATATTCTGAGAATCTGCAGAAGATTCCCTAAATGTATATGCATTTCCTTGGCCCGATATACATTTAGAAAATGTATATAACTCAAATTTTTTCATATTTTCTAGGGCTGATATAGATTTGCAAGCCCGCCAAATGTATATTTGAACTATATGTTGACCAAAACTTTGACCATCAATAACTTCTTTATTTGGCCGAATTTCAGGGTGATGTAAAAAACAAACCTGCCTATTTTTTCAAGCTCTTTCTAATGGTAAGGTTTTTAGGCAAGGTTCCCTAGGAAATTTGGCACTTTAAGCTTTATAGGAGCATTTAAAGAGGGATTTTCAAGGAAAATACCAGGTTAACTATTTTAGCTCTGGGCAGAGGAAAATAGGATAATAGGTATTTTGTCCACCATCAAATGCCTAGTGTCAAGACTTAGAATATTATCACATGCATTAGGTTCCTTTGAATGTTTATTGCCCAGGATTTATGCCTTCGGGCTATTTCATCATATTACATATTCATTGCTATAAAACTCATTTATGTCCCTTTGGAGATCTAGGTCATATGCAATTTGCAAACCATTTGAAGTATGAGTCATGCCTCATATGCCCTTAAGATTGTTTTGTAGAGACAGATGGAGATAAGCCCTCATAGGCTTTTATTTTTGCAAATCATTTAATATGCCCTCATATTTTAATGATTTTTATAGAAAATCATTTGACCATGGATATATTATACTTAGCAAAGTAAAATCGAAAGCCTTGTAATATTTTGCAAGAATCAAATCGAGATAAATTTGGAGTTAAAACTACAATCATTGTAAAATGATATTTAAAGCAATGTTTCTATTAATTGCTTTCAAATATTCATTGTTTATGTAGTTAAAACAAAATAAAGCAAACAATATCTTTCTTTTTAAAGTTTGCTTTCTTTTGGGCAGATATGGACAAAAATAGAGTTTTTTTGGATAGACAAAGCATTTTTTTTGGTGGGACCACCTTGGAGGACTTTTTGGTAGTTTTTTCTAGCTGTTTGGAGACAGTTTGGAGGTTCATTCTGTGGCTTTTTTCTAGGAGCCCAAAAATGGATCAAAATAACTATTTTTAGGAGCTTTCACTAGATTTTTCTCTATGAGATCTTTTTGGCAGGCATATATTGGAAAAAACTTAGTTTTTTCTCAGTCAGTTGATATCATTGTTTCTTCTCTCCTGAGTACAGGAAGAGAGTTTGTAAACAAAATCTGACTCAGTTTTAGTTTTTTCTTGTACTCCTTATAGTTCAATATAGCAGATCTTTCTTATTTCATCTTTTGCTTCATATTTGCAATTTTTGATCTGATGTTTCATTGTGACCAATACTATGTCCTTTGTTATGTCTCATTACTGTAAAACTGTATGCAGATAATTCATATGGTCCTAGTTATATGTTGTGTTCAGATTGAACCTTCACATAAATTATTTTTGAATTGTATGTTCTAGGTGAGGTTGTGAAAGATTATGTTTTATTTAAGTTCCATTTCAGTTCATCCTTTCACCTTTTTCCTCAATAAAACATTTAAGTTTGAAAAAATCATTAGGAGAACTAGCTTACTCTAGAGGTTCACTCCAAGTTTAGGCAACCCACAGGCCTAGGAGTGTTCCCATGTGTCAATAGATAGCTAAGTCGGTAGCTTAGCATAGGGTGCATATCTGATTAACAATAGTTTTCTCCAAAAACATCAAAATAAATTATTGTTCTTGAGCTTCTAGAGCCTGAAAACATGAAAGAACTCCCTAAAAACTAAACCTAAAGGTCATATATCTCATCCCAAGCATAGGAGAGCATATAGGGACTAATTTTGACTAAGTTACAAAGCCTTAAAAATAGCTAACTTACTTTGGACGCCCAAGAAGAGTCCTAATTTGATTTGGTCTTCAAAAGTAGCTCCTTGACTTCTTGAAACTCCTAGAAACACTCCATTATGGCTTGAAGAGTGGAGGTAGTTGGGATGTGCACCCTTAAGAAGTGGAACCACTCTTTGAAACTCTCCAACAGCTCTTAGATGCTTGCATGTTTGTCAAACTATTGGTAGTGTTGTCATAAATCCTTCAATGGTTGCATTCATTGCCATTACTACCTAAAACTACCTTAACTTCTCTTTCCATTCCACTTGCACATTCTTAAGACATTTGTTCTTTGATAAATTTGATAGGGAAAAGGCTTCCTTGAGGGCATAATGCAAGGGTTTGACTTTAGGACCTTAAAATGCATTATGAATGATCATTTCATACCTTCTCCATGTTCTTAGACTGTTTGAGAGTCTCCACAGACTCTTCCTTTACTGACTATTACTCATCCTTGTCAAATTTCTCTAGTGGACAAACTCTGTGATATTCTCTACTCTTCATCAACACTTCCACATGCTCATCTTATCATTTCAAGGTTTTACAAGGTTTGAGTGTACAAGTTCTTAAAAAATCTTTGAAATCTTCTATAGGTGGCATAATAAATGTTAAAATTATGACCCTAAAATAGTGGTAGTCCTCCTTTTTTGACTATTGCCTCATGACTACACTCAAACTTACATTACTTTCTTCATCTTCATCACACTATCCTCTCACTATTTCAATAGTCCTCTACAATTCTTCCACTATGTATTCATCATGAATCTTGGCATCATTGCATACCTTATTAATAGGCTCATGACTATGTAGATTCTTTAATTTACATAGGACTACATCACTATGCTTTGTCTATTCACTTACAAGTATCCTTTGTAGGGTTTCATAAGTCTTCGTATGCTTTTGTCTTTGTTTTCCATAGATCATTATCAAAATTACATGTTTAAAGCTTTCATGTAGGATTCAAAACTCTTATAGAGATCTTAAAGGCTATATGAGGCCTCATGGGTTTACATCATTACAACAGACCTCCAACTTGATAAAACCCTCTGGTTCTTGTATACCCTACATACTTTGCTATTATACCTTGAATACTGTCATGAAGAGATTTTAGTCTTGTCCTTATATATGCATACCTCCTTGTTATAGTGAAGACTTTTAGCTAGGATTTCAAGCTTTTGACAAACCTTTAAGTTAAGTCACACAGACCTAATGAAAGAAAAGTGCCTTGTAACCTTATCTTTATCACTTCAAAAGTCACAGTTATGCAAGCTTTCACCATTCTCTGCCTACTTCTATTAGAAAACCCCTAGTACTGTTAGTTGATTGCATCCTCTCCTCTCAACAATGTGAAAAGTTTTCAAAACCCTAGTGAACTAAAAGGTGGCTGTCCTATGACTTTTATAGTACTGATTACACTCATTTTTATATGACTAATTACAATATTTTTTTGACTATTTCTATGTTTGTCTCACTATTAGATATCTTGGTATCTCTACCATTTGGTGATAGAAAACCCATCATCAAACAATAAAATTTGGAAATGTTGCTAATGATAGGGCTTTTGGCATATTTAAAGTCTTCTTTCATCCATTTTTTACTATCCAAAACATTTGACAAACCTTTCAAAATGACTACTCTTCAAAAAGATCAAATGTTGTTCCCTTTCTGTATTGCTTTGCTTGTGACCTGCATGTGGATTGCCCCTCATCTATTTGACTATTCTATTGTTTCTACATGTTCTTTTGACTATCGTTTGGCATAGTAGACTACTATCCTCAAGACTGATGTCTCCTTGCTATTCTCTATGACTATATCCTAATTGACCATTCATTATCTCTGTGTATTTTCCCTCTGAGCATACGCATATCAACCTGATTGTAGCACACCTTTGGTAGTCTAGGAATCTAGTCCTCTTGAAACCTTTGCTCTATGCATATCTTTGTTTGAGAACATAGACATCTGTGATATCATACTAACCTTCAACCCTTGCATGACTATACAAAAACATTAACATTGATCTCACTAACTTATAAGTAAGCAATCTTACTAAATCATAATCAAATGATTTCAAACCTCTGTGAGCAAGTGTAAGGCTTTTTGAAGTCTTTTAGCCATATTTGATGTAGGGTTAGTAGTCCCTTTCTTACTATATATCACTATGTTCCCTCTTCAAATCTCTCTCCAACAACTTTCCTTCCAAAATCTTCAAAGCCATTGTCAACTGTTTACCCTTAGTTGTGATTGTCCCTTAATGCACGCATCAAAAACCTTTGTGTCTCAAGAGAAAAATTCCATCATTTATTGATATAGTAGGAAGCCCAAATTAAAGGGGTGGATTTAGTTACAACTTTCTATCTTCTACTAGGAAGAGATTCTCTATTCTTTAGAGATGCATTAGTATTAACAACCTAAGTTATCAAGTTAGTAAACATGGATAGGGGAAACCTCAACACTGTAAACAAATAAAAAGGGCAAAAAGGTAGATGTCATCTGATTCTCTTGACTGATCTAAATGTGCTGACACCATTCTGTATCCTATCCTACTTTATCACTTTGCACCTTTCTCTATAATCTTATGTCACTGTCTTAGACTATGTCTGTGCAAACTTATCACTGGCAAACAGTTTGACTTCCAAAAGATTTCAGACTGTCAACATTTTCTTGCAATAAACCTAAAACTGGTTGTCATATATTAGACTACTCTTTGTTGTCCCTCATGCACTGATCTACTATTTTCTTTTCCTATGACTGTTATTGTTTTTATCACCATTGAATGACTATTAAAACATCATTTCTAAGTCCTTGGCTTTAGGCTTTCCCTAGTTTACTCACAAACACATCCCAAATGCTGGGACTTTGACCTTCCAACTTGGCAAATCCTTCCTTTTGGCATACAAAGGTTGCAATTCCAAACACAAAACCCTTTGGGAAAACATCTCTTCTCAGACCACTTGTGTCAATCTCTATTCCTCTTTTGGATTCATGAAAACTTTCATCTTCAAGAGCATCATTTCACGTACATAATCTTGCATGGAAGAAAGGTGATAATCTATAGCAATTATATGATCATCTTACCTTCAACAGTGGTGAATACCCTACTTCATCTCCCTTAAACTCATGTTCCCAAGAGTTTTAAACATACAAAAAATTATAAAACTAAAGAACACAATGAAACCTCAAACAATGGCTCTAAAACAAGGACCTCTTATTCCTCCATGTTATCATAGTTTGATAAAATCAACTTGAAAGAGCTAGGTTTTCATAATAAGAATAAGGGTCAAAAAGAAAGACACAGACATTCACAACAATCTTTGAACTTCCTTGAAAACTCTTCTCACTTTTGACACTGTCTCTTGCATCTGAAATGTTGTTTCTAGCCTATGGTTTAGGTTTGTCTTATTAAATGTAGATCCTCTCTTCTTTTATCTTTGTTTTGACTTGTTTATATTACATGTAGCCTTGATGTCTCTGATATTCTTTCCCATGCATGGTTTTTCTTCTTCATCCTTTGAGTCCTCCCTTCACACCATGTATAGAGAAAACAACTGCCCTTGAAGACTATAACCTACATCAAATAGGTAAACCTAAAAGAAAAGACCTCATAACAAAAGGCAAAACAACCCTAATCTCACCAAGCAGAAACCTAACCAATGGATAGTAGTGTTTCGACTCCATATTCAAACCTAACCTCATGTATACTTGTTTGAAAAATGATTCCTTCTCAATAATGTATAGAACTTTTTGGAGAATTAAGGTTTTTTTACAACGTATAAAACTTGCTTTCTAACTATGACCCATTCATGCATACAAAAATATGTGGGAAGAAGTCTTTTTGACAAGTTTCCAAAACCTCTTATGACTTTTAAAGTAATGTTAAGGCAATATTGGTTAATCTAGAGTTTTACAAAAGCTTTTAAGACTACTCAAAACCCTTTTAAACTTAAAGAACATAATACCTCACCTTATACTTCCTCTTATTTGACCGACAAGACAAAAAAAATTGCTAGATGAGCACACACAACTTAACTTTCACAACTAAAGCAAAAGGCCCATAACATTACAAAAGAACTCAAGTTTACCTATTTGGGCCAAAGAGGTGCAATTGTGGTAATCGTTGCATGGCTGGATAGTTCATTCTTTGGACCCTCCATCCATGACTGCACTAATTTCTATCATGCCATGCTTTTTTCTTTTGTATTCTAGGATTTGGTTATATACTTCTAGTATCCTATTTTCATCTAATTTGG
The DNA here is from genome assembly GCA_027924645.1 of Cunninghamia lanceolata. Classification (NCBI taxonomy): domain Eukaryota; kingdom Viridiplantae; phylum Streptophyta; class Pinopsida; order Cupressales; family Cupressaceae; genus Cunninghamia; species Cunninghamia lanceolata. Next base: position 5,964,417 of record BSBN01000907.1, on the reverse strand, counting down.
TAAGATCTTCCAACATTTTCTTTAGTTATTCTTCCTCATCTAGGTACAATAAAGTACATGGGTAGAGTGGCATATAACCCATGTACTAGTTGAAATGGTGAAAATTTATTTGTTCTTTTGTAAGTTATTCTGTATGCCCATAGTGCCACTAGAATTTTTATATCCCAGTATGTTGTGTTGCCATTGCACATCTTAGTCATTTTTGTGCCTATTATGTTATTTAATGCTTCACTTGCTCTATTAGCCTATGGATGGTAGGGCTACTTTTGTTATCATTGATCATGAAGTTGTTGAGTAGTTCCACAATTACCTTGTTGACAAAATGCTTGCCTTGGTCACTTGTAATGCTCAAAGGTAACCCAAACCTTGTTATTATGTTTTCATATATGAATTTGGCAGTAGTTTTAACTATACAATCCTTAGTTGGTTCTGCTTCTTCCCATTTTGTAAGATATTCAACTCCAGTGATTATAAATCTATCTTTTGTGCATTTTTCTAGAGGATCAATGGGTCCTATAAAGTCTATGGCCCACTTTTCAAATGGTATTTGGGTGAGGACTGGTTGTAGTGGCATCTCATCTTTCAAGTAGTGGGTTTTCCCAATCTTTGGTATTTATCACATGTTGCTTAACATATTGACTGACATCCTTAAATAGTGTTGGCCACCATAGTCTAGAGAGCACAACGTTCTTTGTGGTGGTTTCTCTTGAATTATGTCCTTTGAAACTTCTCGCATGTGCTTCCCTAAGGATATCTTATCTATCATGTTCAAATACCACTCTTCTTATAATGTCATCTTTCCTAATTATATGCATTTCTCCTTTAATTAATGTGTATGGTAGTGACTTTCTTAACAATATCTATTTGTTAATGGGTGAGCTATTCTCTAGAAATTATCTTGTGGATATAAGTTTGCTACGTCATTTAAGTCTTCAGGCACCGTAGTCACTCTAAACAAATTTTATGCCAAATAAATCTTTTTCCAAGTTTTTAGGTTTCTCTCTTGTTTCAATTCTAGATAGGTAATCAAGACCTTGGTTGTTCTTCCTTGATTTCTTGAAATAGTAATAGCCACCTACATATTCTCCCTTGTGTTACCAGTCTATTAAGTAGATATTTAATGGCTCATGGTTTGTGTAAAATGTGAATGGGGTAGATAGAAGGTAATGTCTAAATTTATGCAAGCATATACCATTGCTAGTGCCTCCATTTTTGTAGTAACTTGTAATTTTTCTCTGGTTGAGAAATTTTGTGGCTTACAAATGCTTTTGGATGGTCTTTATTCCCTCTAGTTTGTGCTATTATTATGCCAAATGATATTCTAGAAGCATTCACATGAAGATGGAATGGTATGTTCCAATCCATAAAAATTAGTATGGGAGCCTCTACTATCTTTTGTTTGAGTGTGTCAAATAATTTTTGACATTGCTCATTCCACTCAATTGTTTTATTTGACTTCTTTAAAATTTCTTCAATTGGTGTTTCTATGGTAGCATATCCTTTGATAAATTTTTGGTGATATCCAATATAGCCTAAGAAGAATTTGACCTCTAATGTTGTCTTTGGTGGTGGTAAGTTCATAATTAGTGCCACTTTCAAAGAATCTACCATGATTCTTTCTTTGCACCCTATGTGTCCTAAAAGTGCACTGAATGGTACCTCAAAGATGTATTTTTCAAGTTTAGTGCAATCTGTAGGCTCTTGCATCTTTCTAGGATTATGGAAGCACTAGAACATGGTCTTTCAATAGTCCATAGATTGTCCAATCATCTAAATGCACTTCTAGAATGTCACATATATAGTCCTTAAATGTGTTTACCATTATTCTACTAAAGAATGTTGGGAGTAAATGAGCTGGTGTGTGGAATTAGGAATGCTAGCGGAGTTCTGGATGAAAATGAGATTGTTTGCAAAATTCTCAGATCCCTTCTTACTGCCTACAAGATCAAGGTTGCTGCCATTGATGAATTCAGAGCACATACAACTGTCATAAGAGAGCAATTGGCTGGCAAACTGGCTGCATTTGAAATGACCGAGTTTGGAGATGATCCCCCCAAGACTGAATCTGCATTCAAAGCCAGTGCCTATGTGAAAGGCAAACAAAGATTTGATCCGGGAGAAAACTCTTCAAGGAAGCTGTCATGGTATGATCAAGCAAGGAAAGACATGGAAGAGGAAGAAGCAGAAACAACTCATCTTGAAGCCCTCATTGCAAAGAGATTGCCAAGGGGATCTGATAAGTATGAAGCAAAATTACCCTTTAAGTGCTTCAATTGCAATAAGATTGGTCATTTTGCTTCAAGATGTCCGGAAAGATCTGCAAGGTCAAATTCTAACAGACAAAGGTTCCAAAAGAACTGTTACTATGTTCATGAAGAAGATGATAATGAAGGAGTAACAGATGATGAATCAGAAATAGGAAACAAATCTAGAAATGAATGGGTGTTTATTGCCATCAAGGAAGAAGATCCAATATCCTCTGAATCTATCAATCATAAGGTTGTAGAAAGAGCTTTGGCTGCCCAAGTTGAAGAAAAGGATGATTGGGTTATTGACAGTGGTTGTTCTCACCATATGACAGGTGACAAGAACAAGTTCTTAGATTTGGAAAGGTATGAGGGAGGAATGGTGAAGTTTGGTGATAATTCTACTGGTAGAATCAGAGGTAGGGGAACTATTTCTTTTGGATGGAAAGAGCAAAATTGGTAATGTACTATATGTTGAAGGATTGAAGCACAATCTTCTCAGTGTTGGATAGTTAGTAGACAAAGGTTATGATCTCCAGTTCAAAAATGGAAGATGCAGGATCTTTGAAAGCTCTGGAACTGAGATTGCATCCGGTACTCAAACAAAAGGTAATATCTTCCATCTGTTTGGTTCTAATAAAAGTTGTTTGTTTGTTCAAGTGGATCAGAGTTGGTTATGGCATAGAAGGATGTGTCATGTAAATTTTGATAACATCATCAAAATAAGCAATACTCAGGCTGTAAGAGATCTTCCAAAATTGGTGAAACCTACGAATAGTTTGTGCAAAGAATATCAGCTAGTAAACAGAGCAGAGTCTCTTTCAAAAGCAAGGATCAGTCCTCTACCGGATTATTGGAATTAGTTCATACTGATCTATGTGGTCCGACAAGAATCAAAAGTATGCAAGGTGATAGATATTTCATGTTGCTGATTGATGACAATTCCCGGATGATGTGGGTTACCTTTCTAAAAGAGAAATCAGAAGCCTTTGAGAAGTTCAAAATCTTTAAAGCTATGGTAGAGAATCAATCTGGATTGAAACTGAAATGTCTGAGGTCTGATAAAGGTGGTGAATTCACATCCGGTGAATTCATAGACTTTTGTGAGAAACATGGTATAAAGAGACAGTTGTCTGCTCCTAGGACTCCACAACAGAATGGAGTAGTTGAGAGAAAGAACCAAACCATCCAGGAAGCATCTAGGACAATGATGATGGAAGCAAATGTTCCTCAGATGTTTTGGAGAGAAGCTGTCAGCACTGTAGTTTATACTCTCAATCGAGTTCAAATCAGAAGCAATACTGGTGAGACTCCTTATGAACTTTGGTTTGGTATAACTCATACTATGAGATATTTCAAAGTATTTGGTAGCAAGTGTTACATCAAAAGAGATGAAGATCTAGGAAAGTTTGATGCTAGAAGTGATGAAGGAATTTTCTTGGGTTACTCCACTCAAAGCAAAGCATACTGGTGTTACAATAAGAGACTGAGAAAGATGATAGAAAGTACAAATGTGAAGGTTGATGAAGGAGTTGAGAAGCCCTCAAGGTTTTATGAATATGATGAAGATGATCAGGATGGTGTTCTGGTTCAAGGAGCTCAATCCTCCTCTAAAAGTTAGATTCAGACTGATCTGGTAAATCAGGAAGAAGAGATTTGTCCAAATGAGCCTGATCAAGAAACAATAGTGCAAGAAACTCCCAAAGTTCCAAGGTACGTAACTCTAAACCATTCTGAAGATCAAATCATAGGTGACAAAAGCAAAGGGTTACAAACAAGGAGGAGAATTGCTCAAAATTCAAATGAATATTGTTTGATTTCAAAGATTGAACCTAAGACAATAAATGAAGCTTGCAATGATGAAAACTGGACCAAAGCAATGGAGGAAGAGTTGATGCAAATTGAGAAAAATCACACTTGGGATCTTGTTCCCAGACCTAGAAACAATAATGTGATTGGAACCAAATGGGTCTTCCGGAACAAACTAAATGAAGTTGGTGAAGTAATCAGAAACAAAGCCAGATTGGTCTGCAAAGGCTACTCTCAAATAGAAGGAATTGATTTTGAAGAAACCTTTGCTCTGGTGGCAAGAATTGAAGCAGTCAGATTATTTCTTGCATTTGCTACCTTCAAAGACTTCAAGGTATATCAGATGGATGTCAAGTCTGCCTTCCTAAATGGTGATTTGGAAGAAGTATACATTGAACAACCGGATGGATTTCAATTGTCTGATCAAGATGATATGGTCTACAAGTTGAAGAAAGCACTGTATGGATTGAAGCAAGCCCCAAGAGCATGGTATGAAAGGTTGGATAAGCATCTTGTGCAGATTGGTTTCAACAAAGGTACTGCTGACAGTAATCTATATTTCCAAATAGATAATGAAAACATCTTGATTGTTGAAGTATTTGTTGATGATATCATTTTTGGAGGAAGAGACAGTATGTGTAAAACCTTTGCAAATCAAATGAAAAGTGAGTTTGAAATGTGAATTCTTGGTGAAATGAATTTCTTCTTGGGTCTACAAATTACCCAGACAAAGAAAGGCATCTTTATCTCTTAGACCAAATATGTGAAAGAATTGTTGAGGAAATTCGGAATGGAAGATTCAAAGCCAATGAACACTCCTATGGCAACCAGATGTAAGTTGAGCAAAGATGATGACTCTCCTAAAATAGATCAGACCAAGTACAGATCAATGATTGGAGGACTATTGTATCTCACTCAAACTAGACCAGATATTATGCAGGCTGTTGGTCTTGTGGCAAGATTTCAGGCCAATCCCAGAGAATCTAATGTCATGGCAATCAAAAGAATTTTTAGGTACTTGAAAGGAATAGTTGAGTATGGTCTTTGGTATCCTAGGGATCAGGATTTTTCTCTTCATGCATATACAGATGCAGATTGGGTAGGAGATGTGGATGATAGGAAGAGTACAAGTGGAGGAGCATTCTTTTTGGGAAAAAGATTGGTTTCTTGGCTAAGCAAGAAACATGAGGCAATTTCTCTATCTACAACTAAAGCAGAATATATTGCAGCAGTAGGTAGTTGCACTCAAATTTTGTGGATGAAGCAAATGCTAAGAGACATTAAAGTAGAATATAAGGAGCCTATCACAATTTTATGTGATAATTCAAGTGCAATAAATATTTCTAAGAATCCAGTGTTGTATTCTAAGACCAAGCACATATCTATCAAGTTTCACTTTCTGAGAAAACAAGTGAACAAGGATGAAGTCAGATTGGAGTATGTACCCTCCAAGGATCAGATTGCAGATATCTTTACTAAACCTCTTCCCAAGGACTCTTTTGAGTATCTCAGGGAGAAGTTAGGGGTCATGGCCCCTCTGGTGATGAACTAGGATGCACTGATGTGTATCAATCTGGTGGATATCACAGTCATATCTTGTGATCCGGATTGATGATGGGGAGCTACTACTAAGGGGGAGCAGCTGGTATGATTCTGATGTGTTAGAATTGCAAGTATGAGCCCTTTGCCATTGATGTAAAAAGGGGAGAGAAGACATGTGAAAAACAAGTGGTTGATGATCAAAGGGGGAGCAGTAAAGGAAGAAAAGACATGTGAAGAGTTGCTGCTGATAGGGGGAGCTGTGTCAGAAAGGAAAATTTTTTGTCTTGATGGTTTTTCACATCATATGTTGCCATCAATGACAAAGGGGGAGATTGTTCCAAGTATGAGGTTAACCAGTGTTGTGATTGATGTCAACATACTCATATTGCATTGATAAGAAGGATTGGATGAGCTGTGTGCTGAGGATATTGAGAAAATTAGTCTCAATCAGAAACAGTGAAGAACAATGATGAGAAGAGGTCAAAAGTACTCAACAGGTTGAGGATCAGAGGATACGGATTAAAGGGTTTGTAGATATGAGTCTTAAGATGTTCTAGTTAAGATTTCTGAGGTCCGCATGAAGATATGAAGAAGTTGTGATCGATCAAGTAGAACCGGTTCTGAGAGATGCTCCGAAGTGACAGAGTGTTACAAAAAGGTCCGATGAGATCCGGAAGTGCATTGTCATAGTCTGCGGATTAGAAGGAGTGTTTGGGATGTCCTTGTTATGTGTCATCTCGATTTGTACGTAGTTTGGAGGTCCAGAAGAACCTGTTTCAGTCTAATAGTGGTGATAAGTTGTGTTCCTAAAGTTCTGGATGAAGAAGAAAATAATTCTAGTAAGTGGAGGAAGTACGGATGTACCTGGTCATTCAGGCAAGCTTGTGAAGGTTCTTGGATCATGCTGAGGTTGTGTTGTCGGTCCGCATTAGTGTTAGAGCCTAGAATTGGAGATATACTTCTAGATGAAGATGTTCTTGTTCAGGCTTGCCGACCGGATGAGTTATTCATCTTGTGAATGTTCTTGTGGATAATTGCCGACTTAGATGATTGTTCCTAAGTCGATGCCTTGTATAAATAAAGGTTTGTTAATTCATTTCAAAGTGTGGTGTGGAGCAGATGAGTGTGGTATAGCGAAAGAGCGAAAGGAAGAGCAGGAATGTCTTGGGCTTAAATGGAACTGATCCAGACATGGTAAAGATGTCACTCTCCAGTTCAAGTTTGTAAAACTTATCATCTTGTAGACAGTGTGTCTCTTGTAGGCAGTGTGCCTCCTTGTGAGCAGTGTGCTCGGGCAATGAGCCCTAATTGGCATGTGCCATTCATTTTTCTTATTCTTCTAACAAAGAATAATCCTTGGGTTAATCACCCCGTGGTTTTTCCCTTAACCAGGTTTTCCACGTCTAAATCTTGGTGTCCAATGTGTTGATGTTTATCTAGTCCTATGTTTATGCATTATGCTTTCATGAATGGTTAACTGATATGCTATTAACTAACAAAGAAGAATCAAGTGTTTGAAGTAGAAGCAAGTTTTTGTACAACTGATTCACCCCCCCTCTTAGTTGTGTGCCCTAGATCTAACAAAAGATTCATTTCTTTGTCTAAGTAATTTGCAGACCCAAGAAGAAATTCATTTCACTGAGCATTGACATTTCAAACTCACTTTTCATTTGATTTGCAAAGGTTTTACACATACTATCTCTTCCTCCAAAGATGATATCATCAACAAATACTTCAACAATCAAGATGTTTTCATGATCAATTTTGAAATATAGGTTACTATCAGCAGTACCTTTGTTAAAACCAATCTTTAAAAGATGTTTGTCCAGCCTCTCATACCATGCTCTTGGGGCTTGCTTTAGACCATACAATGCCTTCTTTAATTTGCAGACCATATCACCATGCTCAGATAACTGAAATCCATGTGATTGTTCAATGTACACTTCTTCTTCTAAGTCACCATTCAGGAAAGCAAATTTGACATCCATCTGATACACTTTGAAATCTTTGAAGGCAGCAAATACAAGAAATAGTCTGACTGCTTCAATTCTTGCCACCGGAGCAAAGGATTCCTCAAAATCAATCCCTTCTATTTGAGAGTAGCCTTTGCAGACTAATCTAGCTTTATTTCTAATTAGTTCACCAACTTCATTTAGTTTGTTCCGGAAGACCCATTTGGTTCCATTCACATTCTTGTTTCAAGGTCTAGAAACAAGATCCCAAGTGTGATTTTTCTCAATTTGCATCAACTCTTCCTCCATTGCTTTGGTCCAATTTTCATCATTGCAGGCTTCATTTATTGTCTTAGGTTCAATCTTTGAAATCAGACAACATTCATCTAAATTTTGAGCAATTTTCCTTCTAGTTTGCACACCTTTGCTTTTGTCACCTATGATCTGATCTTCAGAGTGGTTCAGTCTTACATACCTTGGAACGTTGGGAGTTTCTTGCACTTCTGCTTCTTGATCAGGCTCATTCAGACCTATCTCTTCTTCCTGATTTACCGGATCAGTCTGATTCTAACTTTCAGAAGAGGATTGAGCTCCTTGAACCAGAGAACCATTCTGATCATCTTCATCATATTCATAAAACCTTGAGGGCTTCTCAATTCCTTTATCAACCTTCACATTTGTACTTTCTATCATCTTTCTCAGTCTCTTATTGTAACACCGGTATGCTTTGATTTGAGTGGAGTAACCCAAGAAAATTCCTTCATCACTTCTAGCATCAAACTTTCCTAGATCTTCATCTCTTTTAATGTAACATTTGCTACCAAATACTCTGAAATATCTCACAGTAGGAGTGATACCAAACCAAAGTTCATAAGGAGTCTTACCAGTATTGCTTCTGATTTGAACTCGATTGAGAGTATAGACTGCAGTGCTGACAGCTTCTCTCCAAAACATTTGGGGAAAATTTGCTTCCATCATCATTGTCCTAGATGCTTCTTGGATGGTCCGGTTCTTTCTCTCTACTACTCCATTCTGCTGTGGAGTCCTAGGAGCAGATAACTGTCTCTTTATACCATGCTTCTCATAAAAATCTATGAATTCACCGGATGTGAATTCACCACCTCTATCAGACCTCAGACATTTCAGTTTTAATCCAGTTTGATTCACTACCATAGCCTTGAAGATTTTAAACTTCTCAAAATCTTTTGATTTCTCTTTTAGAAAGGTAACCCACATCATCCAGGAATGGTCATCAATCAGTAACATGAAATATCTATCACCTTGCATACTCTTGATTCTTGTCGGACCACATAGATCAGTATGAACTAATTCCAATAATCTGGTAGAGGACTGATCCTTGCTTTTGAATGAGACTCTACTCTGTTTACCCAACTGACATTCTTTGCACAAACTATTTGTAGGTTTTACCAATTTTGGAAGATCTCTTACAGCCTGAGTATTGCTTATCTTGATGATGTTATCAAAATTTACATGACACATCCTTCTATGCCATAACCAACTCTGATAAACTTGAACAAACAAACAACTTTTATTAGTACCAACTAGATGGAAGATATTACCTTTTGTTTGAGTACCGGATGCAATCTCAGTTCCGAAGCTTTCAAAGATCCTACATCTTCCATTCTTGAACCGGAGATCATAACCTTTGTCCACCAATTGTCCAACACTGAGAAGATTCTACTTCAATCCTTCAACATACAGTACATTACCAGGTTTGTTCTTTCCATCAAAAGAAATAGTTCCCCTACCTCTGATTCTACCAGCAAAATTATCACCAAACTTTACCATTCCTCCTTCATACCTTTCCAAATCTAAGAACTTGTTCTTGTCACCTATCATATGGTGAGAGCATCCACTGTCAATAACCCAATCATCCTTTTCTTCAACTTGGGCAGCCAAAGCTCTTTCTACAACCTTATGATTGACAGATTCAGAGGATATTGGATCTTCTTCCTTGATGGCAATAAACACCCATTCATTTCCAGATTTGTTTCCTATCTCTGATTCATCATCTGTTACTCCTTCATTATCATCTTCTTCATGAACATAATAACAATTCTTTTGGAACCTTTGTCTGTTAGAATTTGACCTTGTAGATCTTTCCGGACATCTTGAGGCAAAATGACCAATCTTATTGCAGTTGATGCACTTAAAGGGTAATTTTCCTTCATACTTACCGAATCCTCTTGGCAGTCTCTTTGCAATGAGGGCTTCAAGTTGAGCTATTTCTGCTTCTTCCACTTCCATGTCTCTTCTTGCTTGATCATACCATGATAGCTTCCTTGAAGAGTTTTCTCCCGGATCAAATCTTTGTTTACCTTTCACAGAGGCACTGGCTTTGAATGCAGATTCAGTCTTGGGGGGATCATCTTCAAATTCGGTCATTTCAAATGTAGCCAGTTTGCCAGCCAATTGGTCTCTTGTGAAAGTTGTATGGGCTCCGAATTCATCAATGGCAGCAACCTTGATTTTGTAGGCAGCAGGAAGGGATTTGAGAATTTTGCCAACAATCTCATTTTCATCCAAAACTCCACTAGCATTCCTAATTCCACACACCAGCTCATTTACTCTTGGCATAAAGGTAGTAATATTTTCATCATCTCTCATCTTCAGTCTTTCAAATTTCCCTTTGAGACTCTGCAACCTTGCACTCTTAACATACTCATCTCCTTCATGCAGTAGTTCCAGTTTGATCCAGATCTCATAGGCAGTTGGTAGGTCAATAACATTTGAGAGCTTTGAGTTAGTTAATGCACTTAGAAGAGCCTCTTTGGTCCGCAGATTGTTTTCCGCATCTGTGATTTCATTTAGAGTTGTCGGACCACCCTGTGGAGGTGCATAAGCTTTTGTGACCATGGACCAGTATGCCTTTCCCATACACTGCAAGTGACATTTCATGTGACCTTTCCAAAGAGAGAAATTGGTTCCATCAAACTTTAGACTATCCTTCTTGTATGACGACATCCTAGATCTCCTCAAGCGGTTAAGCTCCTTTTAGAGGAACTTGGCTCTGATACCAATTGATAGATTTAGAGCACACAACTGAGAGGGGGGGTGAATCAGTTGTACAAAACTTGCTTCTAATTCAAACACTTAAATCCTTTTGTTATTTAATAGCATATCAATTAATCACTTATGAAAGCATAAAGTATAAACACCAGAGCAGATACACATCAACACATGAGACACCAATATTTTGACGTGGAAAACCTGGTCAAGGGAAAAACTACAGGGTGATTAACCCAAGGATTATTCTTTGTTAGAAGAATAAGAAAAATGGATGGCACATGCCAATTAGGGCTCACTGCCCGAGCACACTACTTACAAGAGGCACACTACCTACAAGAGACACAATGTCTACAAAGTAACAAGTATCACAAACTTGAACTGGAGATTGACATCTTTACCATGCCTGGATCAATTCCATTTAAGCCCAAAAACTCCTGCTCTGCCTTTCGCTCTTCTTCTTCGTTATGCCACACTCATCTGCACCAAGACACACTTCAAAATGAATTCACAATCCCTTATTTATACAAGGCATCGACTTAGGAATACTCATCTAAGTTGGCAAACACTTATAAGAACATTCACAAGATGTGTAATATATCCGGTCGGCCAGTCTCAAGAAGAAAATCAATATCCATGGTTATTCTTCAAATGCAAACTCTAACTTCAATGCAGACCACCAACATTAACTGGACATGATCCAACGATCATCATAACCTTCCCTGAATCACCAAGAACATCTGCACTTTATCATCTTACTGGAATTCTTCTCTTCTTCATCCGAAACTTCAAGAACACAGTTTGTCATCACTGTCATAATGAAAAAGGTGCTTCCGGACCTCCAAACCATGAACAAATCTAGTTGTCACCTCATACATACTTATTCAACACTCTCTCCAATCCACAAAATGAGATAATGCAATTCCGGAGCTCACCGAACCAATCTGTGACACTCTGTCACCACTGAACATCTGTCGGAACCGGTTCTACTAAAGCAGTCATAACTTCTTTAGATCATTATGTGGACCTCTGAAAACTTGACTGGATCATCTCAAGACTCATATCTATAAACCCTTTAAACTGCATCCTCTAATCTTCATCTTATCTTGGACTTTTACCTTAATGTCATCACTGTTCTTCACTGTTCCTGATTGAGACTAATTTCCTCAATATCCTTAGCCCACAGCTCATCCAATCCTTCTCATTAATGCAATATGAGTATGTTGACATCAATGACAACACTGGTTATCCTCATACTTGCAACATATAGTCTTGTAAAATCTTGCTCTACAAGTATATTGTAATCTTCGTGATTCCTGAATAATATCTTAGGTAGATTTAGAGTGTGGGTTTTTTTACCTGAAAGGGTTTTCCCCACGTATTTCTTATGTTGTGAGTTTTGTGGTTGCATTTGGTAGTTGTTATTATCTTTTTGTTGATGTGCATCTTAATCTCTAACTGTAAAAGTAAAAAATTGCATAAGTCTTTCCTCAGTAGATCAGTGTAGGAAGTTTCCTCATACCTTGTTTCCTTTCATCTCAATGGTGTAATGTCTTCTGATATTTGTTCCTTGTCTTATCATTATTGCATCTTTCTCCTTCACTCTTCTTTTATCTTTTCTGATATGTTTTGGCTTGCTTCTCAGGTAATACTCTTCTTCTTCTTCCGTAGATTTAGTTGAAGATGTGTCTATCTCCTCCCTATTATTATTCCTACAAGTTCTTTCTCCATGACCTTTAGGTTCCCTTCTTATGATCCTAGCCCCTTTTTTATTATTCAGGTTATGTAACTCATCACTCTTAGATTGTGGTGGTGCATTCTGAAAGTACTGTTGTGCTCTATCACAAGAAAATAGATCATGCTCTATATAGCTATATAATGAACACTGTGTTTTTCTTTCACCCCAATATTCATTAGCAAAGTGTCCTAGCTTACCCCATTTGAAACATGTTGCATCCTCTCTCCTTTGACATATTCCATGACCTCTACCTCCTTTGTAGCCTCCAAACTATTCTCTATCATTATTATTGTAGATATTCCCATAGGATTGACTGCTAGAGTTTGAATTTTGAATTGTAATGACATTCCTCTAGTTTCTCCAACTTGGTTTCTTGTAGCCTTGATCATATGAGTTTCTTTCTACTATGTCCTTTACATAAGACATGTTTTTACTATCTACCAAGTTTGTGTTACTATACCATGATTCATCTTCTTCATCATCAATATCTCTTTTCCTCTAGAAGTTATGTAAAGGACAATCTAGTGTTTCATGGTCATCCCATTCTCTCCACAATCCACAATATACTGTGTAGACACCCAAAAATGACCAGGTCTTTGAATCACGTGCATAATCTGTCGCATCACCTGCATTTCAACATTAATTAAATAATCCAATTATTTAATTAATTTCACCTTATTGTTCAAAAACTCCAAAATTCAACATTAATTAAATAAATCCCCTTTATTTAATTAATTTCAGCAAAATGAACCTTATTCGTCCAAAATTAAATAATTTTAATTATTTAATTAAATCATTATCCACTTTCGAATTTCAAGTCTACATTAATTAAATAAATTCAATTATTAATTAATTCATCACAAATTCCCTCTTATCTATAATTAAATAATTCTACATTATTTGATTAAATCAATTGTTCTTCTAAATTTAAATAAATCATGCAAATTTATTTAAGCTGTCTCAATCCTCTAAAAATAAATAAAATCAAATATTTTATTTATAAATCTTTTGTTCCTCAATCATGCACAATAAAATTAAATAAATTTATTTATTTAATTTCAATTATCTTTCCAATTCTTCTTAAAATATCTTGTTAACTCATGTGCACAATTAGTCTTATTTTTAAAACTCTAAAAAAGGTAAAATTACAAGTTGAGTTATCTATTCATTCAATCTTTTTTTCATCATATCTTAATAAAAATATCCTTATGGATTGAAACATGTTGTGTACACATTCATCATGGTTATTTGTTTTATCTCCTCCATTGATTCTTTTGAATTATCTGGACCGTTGATCAATCTCTGTTGAAACCTATATAAACCCCTCTCATCTCCTTCACAAATCCTCTTCGATCACTTATTCTCAGGCATCCTTTAACAACACTTTGAGCACACATCGCATTGATTGAGCACCTTTATGATCTTTTGACATTGATCTTTGAGCACTTTACTTGCTTGTTACAAACATGGTTTCACAACACTATTGAGCAATCCACATTCATCCAAAGGGAACAATACAAATCTCGGTAAAAGCTTTCATATTTCATTGATTTATTGATAATGGCTTTTATTTAGATTAGTTCTCTTTATCTTATGGGATTTTGGTTTATTTCATTTTGATTTAATTAATTTTCCTCATACACATTCTGGCACGCCTGGTGGGACCCACTAATCCCTCTTTTTATTTAAGAAATTGATTTTTTTGAAGTACAGTACGGAACAACGCAAAAGACACAGAAAAGTGCTATTGGCAGTATCTTAAAGTGCTTATGGGGGCACAATACAGCACCCTCGGGCGATACTGCAGCACTCCTGGCAGCCCAGTAACATGCTTCTGGTAAAACAGTCCAGCGCTATTGGTAGTATCGTAAAGCGCATTTCGCAAAATAGGTTTTCTGATCTTGTTGGGTGATTTTATTAGGTTTTACTCACATACCTACCATTGATTTGACTGACAAGCTACTTTATTTGTCTTTCAATTATCTTTTATACTTCCTAAGCTAACATATTTAGGGGTATTTTTAATATCTAAGTTAACCTATCTACTTGTGGCAGCTTTTGAGTTTTCTTGATCCCAGGTCACAGATCTATTAGCTATTTCATCCCAGATCTACAAAACAAACATGAAATTATCTTTTGACCTAACTTTTTTGACAAAATACACCTTTTTTTGGATCTAAGACAGTAAAGCGCTATTAGTATCATAGGATGGCGCTTCCAGCAGCACAATACGTTGCTTTTGAGTCTGTTGCAGCACTTCTGTTAGCACAGTAAGTCACTTCTGGTCTACATCACCGTGCTTCTGGCAACACAGTACAATGCTATCAGTATCACAGTAAGTCACTTTCGGTTAGACAGTAACTCGCTTTTGGTCAATTGATTTATTTTTGCTAACTTGTGAGTTTTGGTGGAACTAACTAACCTGTTGCAGCTTCATATCACTCACACAAAGTAAATAGATTTTTCTAACATGTTCATGCAGGACAAGCATTGAAGAAATCTTGATTTATTGCACTAAGTCTTAGAAACATATTACCTTCTTAAGGGACAACTGAACAAATAACTTTTTGGCAATCTAAAGACTTAGGAACATATTGCTTTGCTTAAGGGACTATGGACATGTATGTGAAAACACCTCAATTTTCTAAGGGACAATGGACATGAATGCCAAACACTTCAATTTCATAAGGGACAATTGACAACTACAATCGTGTGTGTGCCTAATCTAGTTGCACCTTATTTTTCTTATAATGGGACAATTGAACCTTTGTTTGACATGCTTGCTCTTACATTTCAGTAATTCCTTTAGAAGGGCCTGCTTTTAGATTGCACTTCATCCAAAAGGGACAACCCTAAGTGGAGTTTTCCTTTGAACCGCTATATAAGAGGGATAAGACGAAAGCCAAGTCCTAACCAACGTCAGCCTTACCTTGTGGTGCCAAACTGAAAAGAGGTGTACTAGCTCTTTGTGAAAATAATTTTCAAATCAAGCAAGGTGTTTGATACTCTTAGTAGGATTGGTTAAATCTTTTAGTAGCTTGTCACATTGCTCGTAAGGCATTGGTCTCTCAAAGTTACTAAGAACCATTCTAGATAGTGACTACCTGATCTACCTCTGAACATTACGGTAATCATCAGTGCAAGGGGAATCGATTTAAGCCCTTAAGATACTCACCATTGGCTCCCTTGAGAAGAGATAGTATTCCCTTGGCCATAAAACTCTTGTGACCTACTTGAGCTTTCCAAGGGGAGGGTGAGATATCCCTACCTATCGTCTCTCGCAAAATACAAAATGTCTGACACCTTTATGGAATGACATTTTTATCGACGGAGTATTACGCTGTGAGTTGATCTACTGCAATGAAACCTTGTCTCTAGGGATAAAAAGTGCTTGATATTGATTGCAATTTTTTTATACATGTGGAAACATTGAGCTTTTTTGTGAGCCTCAAACATACACTATCTATTGTGTTAGTCCTTTTGTTCAAACTTTGTTTGTTGTGTCTTCTCTTGCCAAAGCAAATCCAATCAGAAACAAACCAAATCTATCAAAATTTTGCCTTGCAAAACATCAGACACTACTTCAGTGCATCTGGTATTACAGTAACTCGCCTTTGGTAGTACAATAGCTCACCTTTGGTATAATAGTACCTCGCCTCTAGCAACCCTACTTCAGCGCCCTTGGTATAACAGTACCTCACTTTTGGTCACAGTAGCTCGCCTTTGGTATAGCAGTACCTCGCCTTTGGTAGCTCAATCCATCACCTTTGGTTTTACAGTAGCATGCTTTTGGTTGCACAGTCTTGCACCTCTGGTCAAACAGTATAGTGCTTTTGGTCTAGTAAATTATGCATCAGAGTTTGTCTTTTTCGATACACAAGCAGAGTCCCAGCATTACTTTTTGTTCTTGTGTATTCCATTGTAACCACTAGGCTCCAGCAAACTATGAAGTCCAAGCAAGTTGTCCCTAGGAAGCAGAAATTGTCTCCTCATACACCACAATTAGGCCAACTGAACATTACTCCCAAGGTAACGCCTAGGACACCCGCAGAGAGATTGACCAACTCTCCAAACATGCTGCACCTTGATCAACCAAGCAATTTGCAAGAAGCTAGAACCCCTTTGGTAAGTACACCTCACTATACCACCGGCATGCCTCCGGATTTTGTTCCACAAGGTTATGATGTTGATCAAGTCCCATCTCAGAAAGTTAGAGTCCCTTTGGTAAGTACACCTCACTATACCACCGGCATGCCTCAGGATTTTGTTCCACAAGGTTATGCTGCAGATCAAGCCCCATCTCAAGAAGAGCGACACTTTGAAATAGGTCAATCCTCTCAAGAAGATGGGCAAGATCTTGATGAATTCATACAAGATCCTAGAGCCGTGGCCACCTTTGACAAAATCCTTAGCGAGAACCAAGATCATTTCATTCGCTTGCTAGTAGAGCAAGGAGCCAAATAACCTAAAGGTTTTGATCTATCCAATCTTAGCGAGCCTAACAACACCCAAGACACTATAACGGTAGTCCAAACCATGTCAACAGTGACCATGCCTTTACCTGAACAAAGCTCACAAGGGAGAACGATTACACAATATGAGAATCCCCTTTATCAAATCCCAATAGGAAAGAGGGCCATATCACCGCTTTTGACTCCTATGGAAATCTACAAAAATCAACAAGAGACTTTCCAACATCAAGCGGAGCTAGCTAAACAAGCCACCATAGCTCGATCAATTATACAACAAAATCCTAAAGTGTCCACACCAATCGCAAGTGGAATTTTGGTTACCCCATCATGAATAGGTTTCCCACAAAATTACAATCCGAGGAACAACTATGTAGCCATGTAGCAAGGGTCTCAACAAATACCATCTCCCATATCATCAAACCTTCATGTCTCTCAACCAACTAGGGTCATGCAATCCCAACCACAACATTCTTCTACACTCATCCTCAATCAAACTCAACCATCACAAAACACATCTACCTATGTCCCCCCTCTACTACAATCATCAGCACTAAACTCCTTCAACACATTGCCTACCCACCCTCAACATTCTCAACATCAAGTTTCCCAAATCTATATTCCGCAATCAAAACCTAACCCAATGAACTTTAGCTTTCCACCACCAAATTATTTTCTTTAACCATCACAAAGCCAACATTCTTACCTAGCACCACCTCCACCTCCTCCAAATCAAAGCATCCAATTCCAACCCAATCTCAACCCAACGTACAACACGTATGACCCCAACCAATCTTACGACCCTTATAACACCAATGCCCATGGATTACACTACAATCTTCCATATGGGTAGCAACAACCACTTCTAGGACAACAGGAGATGTTTCCAACCCCTCCCACAATGATGGAGCTAAAAATTGTAGAGGTTCAACAACAACTATCAGATCTTACGTTTGGCCACACTAAGAAGACCTTCTCTTTAGAAGAAGTGTGTCCTTATCCTTTTGATCGGTCATTACCCATGATCCCTTTTCCTCAAAATTTCACTATTCCCAAATTTGATAAATATAAAGGAAAAGGAGACCCAAAAGACCATCTCAGGGAATTCTATCTTGCTTGCTTTGAGGTCTCACATAACGACACATATCTTATGCGTTTCTTTCCTCGCAGTCTTCGAGGTCAAGCTATAGAATGGTTCTCACACTTACCCACGGGTATCAAGTCTTTTAATGAGCTAGCAGAGAAATTTGCCACCCATTTCTCCTACAATGTAGAGCACGAGATCTCCATGACTGATCTATGCAACAACAAACAGAAAAATGGTGAAACTTTCATTTCTTTCCTTCAACGATGGAGACTAATGGCTAGCAAATTCCCATTCAAGATACCTAAAAAATAGCTTGTTAGCATATTTGTGTAGAACCTCAACCAAGAGTTAGGTTTTCATTTGTAAATCCTTAGTGCTACAACCTTCGACAAAATCACATACAAAGGATTTAACATCAAAAAGGCCCTCATTGCTAAGGGTGTGGTCAAAATCTTCAAAGAAACTAAAGACAATGCTCCTCAACAACAAACAAATGATAAACCTAAGTATTTGAACAAAAATTGAAACGTGGTCAATGACGGGGTGGTTGATTCTAAACATGTCCAAACATTGCAAACACCACTTTAGCTTTCCAAACCAAGTCAAGCTCCACCTCAACCATAGCAACAATAAAGACAACCTTATCAAAACCAACAACACTGGAAACAAGAGAGGCGTCAACAAGATTACCCTCTGATGCGTCAATTCACTCCCTTGGGAAAGCCCATAGAGTCGGTCCTACAGAAGCTTTTACACAAAGGCCTCATCACCTTACCTGATGCTCCCCCATATGGCGAATTGGTTTACAAAACTACATGGTACAGAGAAAATGAATACTGTGAATTCCATAGGAGCAAAGGGCACAGAACCACATTGTGCATGAAACTCAAGCACCTAATCCAAAATCTCATCGAGGGCAACCAAATCTCTCTGGAAGATGAGCCACCAGCTCAACACATGAACAAAGACCTCAACACGTACAAGGAACCATTCCCTCACCATGGTCCACCTCCTCTGCAGGATAAAGGTAAAGGATAAATATGATGTTAAGAAAGATACGAAAGATCATTCCTCAAACACGACACACAAAAGCAATGACTATGCCCCCAATCCATACTGCATCGCAAGATACCAAGATTATAGATAAATCAAGGTAACCTTGAATAGGTAAAGGACAAACGAGAAAAAGATAAACCATAAAGCAAATTGACTAACTTAAAAAGTAAACATACAGCCAACATATTCTCTTGCCAAAGAGGTTGCTCAGGATAGATTGGATAGGAAAGATAACAGCCTTATCATAGGAGTGATGTGTCTGTTAAAGGGGCTATCTACCTAAAAAGATAATGTCTTGCTGCGGGAGATGCCACATGTCATAGGAGACACATGTGTTGGTCTCGACAATGGAACATTCTATAGAAGACAAGCTTGTGGATCTGGTGCTTTGGTTAAATTGGATTTAGCTGATGTTGTCAATCAAAAGAGGACAATAGATGACTCTGGAAGCAAGCTGCTTTGCTTCAGGTTTGTTAAAAACTTTTGCTTTGAAGGGATGTGCTAGCTTGTTGTTTTGCTGCTTGAGTTAGTCAAGTCAAGGCGAATGGATTTTGATAAACGGAAGACTAGAAAGGTGGAATGCTAATGGATTGAACGAGTGAAGAATGATGAATCGTATGTGCCTGAGTACTAGATACATCCTTCATATTCTAGACTGTCTACATACCCTTTATCCACGGGATCAAGGTACATTACGAGGAAAGATGAAAGATTATAATATGTAGTTCTAGATAGAGTGATGAATGGGTCAAGGTGGTGAGGAGGAGATCTTATATACTTGAGTACTGGATACTTCCTTCGTATTCTAGACTACCTACATACCCATATCCATGGGATCAAGGTACCTTAAGATTGCGATGAGATAATATGTACTTTTTGGTTGGTGTGATGATGTAGGAAAATTGTTTGAGGAGATAACAACCCTATCGTAGGAGCGATGTGTCCGTTAAAGGATGCTATCTGTGGAAAGGAGAAAAGATTGAAGTGACTACGAACCACAAATAAGGAACCCCTCCTAGAGCTAGGTTAAGGAAAGAGTTTCCCCCATTTTAGTAGAGGAATTTGCATGGATGACCGACGAAGAAGACACAAAAAACTTTGACCTAGGGGAAGACAGTGATAACTACTGACACAGATCAAGACGTGGGATGATGATGGTGGACATTGACAAATTGCCAAGCTATACTAGATAGGGAGATGGAAATGTAAACAAGGTCAATGGTTTTATTATGGATGGATGGGTAAAGCTTGTTGGAAATGGGTATGGAATGAATAGGACACAATAGATGATAGATGCTAACTCTACACATAGCACCTGTTTGCTAGGTTTTCACTATGGTACTTATCCAAGGCGCCCATTTGCCAGGTTTTCACCAGAAGATGGATTATTTGTTTTTTTTTTTTGAATACTCTAAGGATCAGGCATAGAACTTCTTGAGATGAACACTGTTAAGTGGCTCATCCAGAGGAATTTTGTTAGGTGTAGCTAAAGTATAAGCTTCTGATCCATATGCTGCCATGACAATAAAGGGGCCTAACCAGTTAGGCTCAAACTTGCCCTTCTTTTCTCGGTCTGCTTGATTTTTTTGATTCTCTTTTAGTACAAGATCACCAACTTGAAACCGTCTTTCTTTGATCTTTTTGTTGTAATTTTGCTAGAGGCAGTTTTGATAGACATGGAGATGATTAAGCGCGGCAAGGTGCCTTTCATCTAGTAGTTCTAGCTCAACTAATATGGAATTTCGATACTCCTCTCTACCGATCAAGTTCTGCATGGATACACTGAGGGATGGGATCTTGACCTCTATAGGTAGGATGGCTTCAGAACCATAGACCAAGGCATATGGTGTGGCACCAGTTGGTGTTCTGATACTAGTGCGGTAGGCCCATAGGGCAGGATTGAGTTGCAAGTGCCAATCACGACCAGCTTCATTGACCATTTTCTTGAGGATTTTGAGAATGGTTTTATTGGAAGCCTCAGCTTGGCCGTTACTCTACAAATAGTAGGGAGTTGAAAAGCAATGTTGGATATTGTATTGTGTGCATAAGGCATGAACATCTTGGTTCTTGAATGGTCTCCCATTATCAGTGACAATGGCTTGGGGAATACCGTACCGGCAAATGAGGTAGTTAAGGATAAACTTGGCTATTTGCTTACCGGTGATATAGGTCATGGGAATGGCTTCAACCCACTTCGTGAAATACTCATTGGCGGTAATAATGAATTTATGGCCATTGGACGAGGATGGGTGGATTTGTCCTTAAAGGTCAAGACCCCATTGAGAAAAAAGCCATGGAGTTGTCACGGGTTGTAATTCATGTGCTGGTGTGTGAATCAAATCTCCATGCTGCTAGCATTGTAGACACTTCTTAGAAAATTGTAAAGCATCATGCTCTATTGTAGGCCAGTAATAACCTATTATGAGTATCTTCTTAGTGAGATTAGGACCAGTAGAATGTGTGCCATAGACACCTTCGTGTATGTCTCGTAAGGTAGCTTCGGCTTCTTCCACGTTAAGACATCATAAGAGGATACCACTGAGACTTTGGCGATATAGTGTATCACCTAGAATGGTGTAATGGGAGGATCGATGGATAAAGGTTTTGCGTTGGGTGGATGAAAGGTCAGAGGGAAAGGTACTATTTTTAAGGTATTCAAAGATATCTTCGTACCATGGGGAATTGGGACCAACAAGTTTGCAGATGATTTTAGTAACTGGAACATCGATGGCTGGTATCAACAACTGCTTGATCAAGAATTCACATTTCTATGTATTTGTAGGCATGTCGATAAGTGACCCTACAGAAGCCATAGAATTTGCAGCTTTATTATGCTCTCTTGGAATTTGCTCAAATGTGATGCTAGAGAAGTGCGGTTTGTAGGCATCCACTAATTGCTTGTAGGGGACCAACTTTTCATCTTTTGTTTGGTACTCATATGTGACTTGGCGAATGACTAGTTGTGAGTCTCCATATACATGTAATTCTGTGATGTCCCATTGAACTACTGTATTGAGACCTATGAGGAGTGCCTCGTACTCGGCAATGTTGTTGGTGCAAGGGAATGCAAGCCGATATGACTTAGGAATATAGTAATTTTGAGGTGTGATGAATAAGATGCCGGCCCCTGATCCATGTTGTGTGTAGGAACCATCAAAATACAACTTCCACATTATTGAGTTGGAAAGAGTGAAGAGATTCTCGTCTGGGAAGTCTGCTACCATCGGGTGTGTATCTATCATGGGTGCTTCTGCTAGTTGATCTGCTAGGGCTTGCCCCTTGATGGCTTTATGATCCATATACTTAATGTCAAACTCACTAAGGATCATGACCCATTTAGCTAGTCGGCCTGTGAGAGTTGCTTTCACTAGTAGATACTTTAATGGATCAATTTTGGCTATAAGATTTGTGTGTTGGTTTAGAATGTAATGCCATAGCTTTTGGGAAGTGAACACTACTGCTAAACAAGCTCTTTCTATTGATGAATAATTGAGTTCATATCCCACCAAGGTTTGACTGATATAGTAGATTGCATGCTCTTTTCTTAAATCATCA
Organism: Cunninghamia lanceolata; assembly: GCA_027924645.1. Lineage (NCBI taxonomy): Eukaryota > Viridiplantae > Streptophyta > Pinopsida > Cupressales > Cupressaceae > Cunninghamia > Cunninghamia lanceolata. The sequence continues at coordinate 5,941,936 of BSBN01000907.1, read as the reverse complement.
TGTTCTGCTAGCAAGGCCCTTAGGGTTGAAGTTGTAGTTGAGATGTATAATATCAAAGGTTTATCAGCAATTGGTGGAACCAAGACATGAGGTGTAGCTAGATGCTCTTTGAGTTGATCAAATGCTGCTTGACATTTATTGTCCCATCGAAATGAGACATCCTTTTGGAGCAAGTGTTGAAATGGTTGACATTTATCTGCTAGCTGTGAGATGAAACGCCTAATGAACTGCAACCTTCCCTGAAGGCTCCTTAATGCTTTGAGTTTCTTTGGTGGAGGCATCTCCACTATAGCCTTTACTTTGGTGGGGTCTACTTCAATACCTCTGCGAGATACCATGTATCCTAACAGCTTCCCTGATGTTACACCAAAGACACACTTCTTTGGATTGAGATGCACTTGGTATTTTTCGAGCCTGTCAAATATCTGTCCTAGAACTTGTATGTGATCTGCCCTAGAAGATTTAGCTAGTATGTCATCCACATAGTCCTCCATGATATGATGAAAGAGGTCATGGAATATCACTGTCATTGCTCTCTGATAGGTTGCTCCCACATTCTTTAGACCAAATGGCATGACACACCAACAATAGTTACCCCGAGGACAAGTAAAGGTTGTTTTATGTTGATCTGCTTCTGCTATCCTTATTTGATTGTAGGCAGAGAATCCATCCATGGAGAAAGCATTTTGTGACCTATTGTCAAGTCTACTATAATATCAATGTTTGGTAATGGAAAGTCATCTTTGGGAGATGCTTTGTTAAGATCTCTAAAATCATTACACATGTGGATGGGCCCATTGGGTTTAGACTCAGGTAAAATGTTTGATACCCAGTCTGAATAGTCAAAAGGTCAGATGAACTTTGCATCTAACAGCTTCTGTATTTCCACTTTTACCAAGAAGGCTATCTTTGGGTGTATCTTCCTCAGCTTTTACTTGATTGGTTTAACTGTTGGATCTACCATGAGATAGTGAACCACTAGCTTAGGGTCTAACCCTAGCATGTCGGCATAGGTCCATGCAAAGTTGATGGTTCTCTGTAAGAAGAATTTGTTAAGATTCCTGTGTTTTGTTTCTGATAATGATGCTACCAGGAATGTGGTCTTTGAATTTTGCTTTGTGCCCAGGTTTACCTTTGTAGAATCTTCCACTAGGAGAGCTGACTTCTCTTGATACTTAGATGGTAGGGGAAGGTCAAATCTTACATCCTCAAGTGCCACAGTTGGGTTTTCACCTTTGGATACGTCCTTTGTTTTTACTATTTTGTGATCAGGAGGTGCTACAGTGTGGTTTTCACCTAGAGATCTTTCTTTATTTTTACTTTTACGACCAGAGGATTTGGCATTCTCACCAAAATAAGTTGTTGGCTCTAGCTCCATTACAAAAGCTGCTTTATGATCACCACTAGGGATACCTTCCCAAAGTCCCATGAACTCATCTATAGCTTCATCATTCTGAAATACATCTATAACGGGGGACCCTTGTTGGTCCCAATCGATAAGCTCAGGGTAGACAAGTGTTACTTTCTGGGTGTTTGTGGTGGATATTAGGGATACGGAGGATAGCATAAATACAAAGGATTCTACAAATAGGTCAGTCATATGGAGGGAAGAGTCATCGATGGTATCCTCATTAGACGTCGAATCTACGAGAGAAGTTTCATTCACCTTGTCAAGGATACCCTCGATGTCTAAGGCACGCGGTACCTTTCTACCAAATCATAACCCCTTCTTGTCTAGTTTCTTTGTCACAATGATGGGTTCCATTGTTCCTTGATTTTGTTTCCCAAGGCCACCTTTGCCTTTATAGCCCATGTTTTTGACTATCCTTAAGCCATTGCCATATTGCTTGACTGGGATTGTGACTGGTTCTTTCTCCTTATAGAGCCAAGAAGAGATGTCCTCAATAGTTTCCTCTTCCAAGAATTTTCCATGTTGGAATTGCGTTAAAGATGCTGGGGGAGGAATAGCTACTTTTTTAGTTGTTTTGGCAATGGGCGGTTGGCTGTAAGATTTAGGGGATAAAGGCATCTGTCCTACACAAAAAGATTTTGAGATATCATAGGTTCCAAAACCTATATCACGAATGTGAGCTTTGATTTTAGGATGAGGATTAGGTTCACTTGGAGAGGCTTCTGTCAGATTTTCAAGATTGACATATGGTGGGGATTCAAGGGCTTTGTCAAACACGGCACACAAAAGAAATCTACTAAGTATAGTAGCTCACCTTTGGTATAACAATACCTCACCTTTGGCAACCCTACTTCAGTGCCCTTGGTATAACAGTAGCTCACTTTTGGTCACAGTGGCTCGCCTTTGGTATAGCAATACCTCACCTTTGGTAGCTCAGTCCATCGCCCTTGGTTTTACAGTAGCACGCTTTTGGTTGCACAGTCTTGCACCTCTGGTCAAACAGTATAGCGCTTTTGGTCTAGTAAATTATGCATCAGATTTTGTATTTTTCAAAACATAAGCAGTGTCCCAGCATTATTTTTTGTTCTAGTGTATTCCATGGTAACCACTAGGCTCCAACAAACTATGAAGTATAGTACGGAACAATGCAAAAGACACAGAAAAGAACTATTGGCAATATCTTAAAGCACTTCTGGGGGAACAGTACAGCACCCTCAGGTGATACTGCAGCGCTCTTGGCAGCCCAGTAATGTGCTTCTGGTAAAACAGTCCAATGCTATTGGTAGTATCGTAAAGTGCGTTTGGAAAAATAGGTTTTCTAATCTTGTTGGGTGATTTTATAGGGTTTTACTCACATACCTACCATTGATTTGACTGACAAGCTGCTTTATTTATCTTTCAATTATCTTTTATACTTCCTAAGCTGACATATTTAGGGGTATTTTTAATATCTGAGTTAACCTATCTACTTGTGGCAGCCTTTGAGTTTTCTTAATCCCAGGTCACAGATCTATCATCTATTTCATCCTACATCTACAAAACAAACATGAAATTATCATTTGACCTAACTTTTTTGACAAAATACACCTTTTTTTGGATCTAAGATAGTAAAATGCTATTGGTATCATAGGACGACACATCTGGCAGCACAGTACGTCGCTTCTGGGTCGGTTGCAGTGCTTCTGTTAGCATAGTAAGTTGCTTCTAGGCTGCATCATTGCACTTTTGGCAACACCATGTAGCACTATCAGTATCACAGTAAGTCACTTTCAGTTAGACAGTAACTCACTTTTGGTCAATTGATTTATTTTTCCTAACTTGTGAGTTTAGGTGGAACTAACTGACCTGTTGCAGCTTCTTATCACTCACACAAAGCAAATAGAGTTTTCTAACATGTTCATGCAGGACAAGCATTGAAGATATCTTGATTTATTGCACTAAGTCTTAGAAACATATTGCCTTCTTAAGGGACAATTGAACAAATCACTTTTTGGCAATCTAAAGACTTAGGAACATATTGCTTTGCTTAAGGGACAATGGACATGTATGTGAAAACACCTTAATTTTCTAAGGGACAATGGACATGAATGCCAAACACTTCAATTTCATAAGGGACAATTGACAACTACAATCGTGTGTGTGCCTAATCTAGTTGCACCTTATTTTTCTTATAACGGGACAATTGAACCTTTGTTTGATGTACTTGCTCTTACATTTCAGTAATTCCTTTAGAAGGGCCTGCTTTTGGATTGCACTTCATCCAAAAGGGACAACCCTAAGCGAAGTTTTCCTTTGAACCACTATATAAGAGGGATAAGGTGAAAGCCAAGTCCTAACTGACGTCAACCTTACCTTGTGGTGCCAAACTGAAAAGAGGTGTACTAGCTCTTTGTGGAAACAATTTTCACATCGAGCGAAGTGTTTGATACTCTTAGTAGGATTGGTTAAAGCTTTTAGTAGCTTGTCACATTGCTCATAAGGCGTTGGTCCCTCAAAGTTACTAAGAACCATTCTAGATAGTGACTACCCGATCTACCTCCAAACATTGCGCTAATCATCAATGCAAGGGGAATCAATTTAAGCCCTTAAGATACTCACCATTGGCTCCCTTGAGAAGAGATAGTATTCCCTTGGCCATAAAGCTCTTGTGACCTACTTGAGCTTTCCAAGGGGAGGGTGAGATATCCCTACCTATCGTCTCTCGCAAAGATACAAAATGTCTGACACCTTTATGGAATGACATTTTTATCAACGGAGTATTAAGCTGTGAGCTGATCTACTGTAATGAAACCTTGTCTCTAGGGATAAAAAGTGCTTGATATTGATTGCAATTGTCTTATACCTATGGAAACATTGGGCTTTTTTGTGAGCCTCAAACATACACTATTTGTTGTGTCAGTCCTTTTGTTCCAACTTTGTTTGCTGTGTTTTCTCTTACCAAAGCAAATCCAATCAGAAACAAACCAAATCTATCAAAATTTTGCCTTGCAAAACATCCGACACTACTTTAGCACCTTTGGTATTACAGCAGCTCGCCTTTGGTAGTACAGTAGCTCACCTTTGGTATAACAGTACCTCACCTCTGGCAACCCTACTTCAACGCCCTTGGTATAATAGTAGCTCGCTTTTGGTCATAGTAGCTCGCCTTTGGTATAGTAGTACTTCACCTTTGGTAGCTTAGTCCATCACCTTTGGTTTTACAGTAGCACACTTTTGGTTGCACAGTCCTGCGCCTCTAGCCAAACAGTATAGCACTTTTGGTCCAGTAAATTATGCATCAGAGTTTGTCTTTTTCAAAACACAAGCAGAGTCCCAACATTACTTTTTTTTCTAGTGTATTCCATGGTAACCACTAGGCTCCAGTAAACTATGAAGTCCAAGAAAGTTGTCCCTAGGAAGCGTAAATCACCTCCTCATACACCACAATTAGGATGACCCAACATTACTCCCAAGGTTACGCCTAGGACACCCGCGGAGAGATCAACCAACTCTCCAAACATGTCGCACCTTGATCAACCAAGCAATCCGCAAGAAGGTGTAACCCCTTTGGTAAGTACACCTCACTATACCACCGACATGCCTCCAGATTTTGTTCCACAAGGTTATATTGTCGATCAAGTCCCATCTTAGGAAGGTAGGGTCCCTTTGTTAAGTACACCTCACTACACCACTAGCATGCCTCAGGATTTTGTTCTGCAAGGTTATACCGTAGATCAAGCCCCATCTCAAGAAGAGCGACATTTTGAAATAGGTCAATCCTCTCAAGAAGATGGACAAGATCTTGATGAATTCATACAAGATCCTAGAGCCGTAGCTGCCTTTGACAAAATCCTTAGTGAGAACCAAGATCATTTCTTTCACTTGCTTGCAGAGCAAGGAGCCAAATTACCTCAAGATTTTGATTTATCCAATCTCAAAGAGACAAACAACACCCAAAACACCATACAGGCGGTCCAAACTATGTCAACAGTGACCACACCCTTACCTGAACAAAGCTCACAAGGGAGAACGATTGCACATTATGAGAATCCCCTTTATCAAAACCCAACAAGAAAGAGGGCCATATCACCACTTCTGACTCCTATAGAGATCTACAAAAATCAACAAGAGACTCTCCAACGTCAAGCAAAGCTAGCCAAACAAGCCACCATAGCTTGATCAAATATACAACAAACTCCTAAAGTGTCCACACCAATCGCAAGTGGAATTTTGGTTACCCCATCGCGACAAGGTTTCCCACCAAATTACAATCCGAGGAACATCTACGTAGCCATGCAACAAGGGTCTCAACAAATACCACCCCCAACATCATCAAACCTTCATATCCCTCAACCAACCAGGGTCATGCAACCCCAACCACAACATTCTTCTATGCTCATCCTCAATCAATCTCAACCATCGCAAAACACATCTACCTACATCCCCCCTCCACTATGATCACTGGTGCTAAACTTTTTCAACACCTTGCCTATCCACCCTCAACATTATCAAAACCAAACTTCCCAAAGCTATGTTCCACAATCGCAACTTAATCCAATGAACTTTAACTTTCCACCCCAAACTCTTTTCTTCAACCATCACAAAGCCTACATTCTTACCTAGCACCACCCCCACCTCCTCCAAATCAAGGCATCCAATTCCAGCCCAATCTAAACCAAACGTACAATATGTATGACCCCAACCAATCTCACGACCCTTATAACACGAATGCCCATGGATTACACTACAATCTTCCCTATGGGCATCAACAACCACTTCTAGGACAACAGGAGATGTTTCCAACCCATCCCACAATGATAGAGCTAAAAATTGTTGAAGTTCAACAACTATTTGATCTTACATTTGGCCATACCAAGAAGACATTCTCTTTAGAAGAAGTGTGTCCTTATCCTTTTGGTCGGTCATTACCCATGATCCCTTTTTCTCAAAATTTCACTATTCCCAAACTTGATAAATACAAAGAAAAAGGGGACCCAAAAGACCATCTTAGGGAATTCTATCTTGCTTGCTTTGAGGTCTCATATAATGACACATATCTGATGTGTCTCTTTCCTCGCAGTCTCGGAGGTCAAGCTATAGAATGGTTCTCACACCTACCCAAAAGAATCAAATCTTTTAACGAGCTAGTAGAGAAATTTGCCACCCATTTCTCCTACAACGCAGAGCATGAGATCTCCATGACTGATCTATGCAACAATAAATAGAAAAATGGTGAAACTTTCATTTCATTTCTTCAGCAATGGAGGCAAATGGCTAGCAAATTCCCATTCAAGATACCTGAAAAAATAGCTTGTTAGCATATTTGTGCAGAACCTCAACCAAGAGTTAGGTTTTCATTTGCAAATTCTTAGTGCTACAACCTTCGACAAAATCACGTACAAGGGAATCAACATCGAAAAAGCCCTCATTACTAAGGGTGTGGTCAACATCTTCAAAGAAACTAAAGACAATGCTCCAAAACAGCACACAAATGATAAACCAAAGTTTTGGAACAAAAATAAAAATGTGGTCAACGATGGGGTGGTCGATTCTAAACATGTCCAAACTTTGCAAACACCACTACAGCTTTCCAAACCAAGTCAAGCTCCACCTCAGCAATAGCAACAACAAAGACAACCTTATCAAAACCAACAATAATGACAACAAGAGCGGCCTCAACAAGATTACCCTCCACGGCGTCAATTCACTCCCTTGGGAGAACCCATAGAATCTGTCCTACAAAAACTCTTACACAAAGGGTTCATCACCTTACCGGATGCTCCCCCATATGGCGAACCTGTTTACAAAAATGCATGGTACAGAGAAAATGAATACTATGAATTCCATAGGAGCAAAGGACATAGAACTGCATCATGCATGAAACTCAAGCACCTAATCCAAAATCTCATCGAGGGCAACCAAATCTCTTTTGAAGATGAACCACTAGCTCAACACACAAACAAAGATCTCAACATGTACAAGGAACCATTCCCTCACCATGGTCCACCTCCTCCGCAGGATAAAGGTAAAGGTGTCAATCATGCTTCCACTTCCTTTGACTCCATTGTGGGTCATTTTGAAGAGAGTTAGGTATCTACCCTCACAATCAAAGGCAAATCTATGAATTGTGCTGTTACAACTCGTCGTGGTCATGTCACCATTCATGGTCCTACCCCCAATCTCCCAGCTCAATTTGATTATAATCTTGTTGAACATCTAGGGAAAACACCAGCACAGATCTCTATCTTGGACCTTCTACGGTCGTCACCAGTACATAAAGTGGTGTTAGAAAAAGCCCTCCAAGAGTCTTCAGTTCCTAACAACATAGTGATCGTGGATTTCCAAGCTATAGTGGGTAACATTGCCTCGCCCTACAATGTGGTATTCTCTGAAAAGGACCTCCTATCCCATGATCCATGTCACAATGATGCCCTTCATATTGAGTTTCTCATCCATAAATGGAAAATCAAATGCATACTCATAGATGGTGGTGCTGGTCTCAACATCTGTTCTTTAAAGTTACTTAAGCAATTGGGATACTCTAAGGATCATGTCAACACTGATCAAAGTATTACAATCAAGGGATATGATGATGCTGAACGCCACTCAAAAGGTGTTATCCACTTGCCTATACAACTGGGCCCTGTCATGCTTGAAACAAGGTGCCAAGTCCTTGATATTGAGCTGCCTTACAACATCATCCTCGGCCACCCATGGATCCATGCAATGAAAGATGTCCCCTCCATGTACCATCAGTCTCTAAAGTTCCCATTCAATGGTATAGAGATAACTATCCCAAGTGACCCTAATCCTTTTGAATTTTGTCATGTCTTGCAAGGTAGTTATAAGAATTGCAACCAAGTGCCTCAAAATGACAAAGCCCTTGAATCCCAACTATATGTCGATCCCAAAAATCTGGCACAAGCCTCTACAAGTGAACCTAATCCTCTTCCTAAAATCAAAGCTCACATCCGTGATATAGGCTTTGGAACCTATGATATCTCAAACTCTTGTTGTGTAGGGCAGATGCCTTTATCCCCTAAATCTTATGGCCAACTGTCCATTGCCAAAGCAACTAAAAAAGTAGCTATTCCTCCCCCAACATCTTTAACCCAATTCCAATAGGGAAAATTCTTGGAAGAGGAAACTATTGAAGATATTTCTTCTTGGCTCTACAAGGAAAAAGAACTAGTCACAATACCAATCAAACAATATGGCAATGGCTTAAGGATAGTCAAAAACACGGGCTATAAAGGCAAAGGTGGCCTTGGGAAACAAAATCAAGGAAAAATGGAACCCATCATTGTGACAAAGAAACTGGACAAGAAGGGGTTAGGATTTGGTAGAAAGGTACCACGTACCTTGGACATCGAGGGTATCCTCGACAAGGTGGCTGAAACTTCTCTCACAGATTTGATATGAGGATATCATCAATGAATCTTCCCTCCATATGACTGACCTATTTACAGAATCCTCTGTATTTATGCTATCATCCATATCCCTAACATCCACCACAAACACCCAGAAAGTAACACTTGTCTACCCTGAACTTATCGATTGGGACCAACAAGGGTCCCTTGTTATAGATGTATTTCAGAATGACAAAGCTATAGCTGATTTCATGGGACTTCGGGAAGGTATCCCTCTTGGCAATCATAAAGCAGGTTTTGAAATGGAACTAGAGCCAACAACTTATTTTGGTGAGAATGCCAAATCCTCCAGTCGCAAAAGTAAAAATAAAGAAAGATCTCTAGGTGAAAACCACACTATGGCAACTCCCAATCACAAAATAATAAAAACAAAGGATGTATCCAAAGGTGAAAACCCAACTGTGGCACCTGAGGATGGAGGATTTGACCTTCCCCTACCATCTAAGTATCAAGAGAAGTTAGCTCTCCTAGTGGAAGATTCTACAGAGATAAACCTTGGCACAGAGCAAAATCCAAAGACCACATTCCTGGCAGCATCATTATCAGAAACAGAACACATGAATCTTAACAAATTCTTCTTATAGAGAACCATCAACTTTGCATGGACCTATGCCGACATGGATATGGGTATGTAGGTAGTCTGGAATACGAAGGAAGTATCCAATACTCAGGTACATAAGATCTCCTCCTCACCACCTTGACCCATTCATCACTCTATCTAGAACTACATATTATCATCTTTCATCTTTCCTCGTAATGTGCCTTAATCCCATGGATATAGGGTATGTAGGCAGTCTGGAATACGAAGGATGTATCCAGTACTCAGGCACATACGATTCATCATTCTCCACCCGTTCAATCCATTAGCATTCCACCTTTCTAGTCTTTCGTTTATCAAAATCCATTTGCCTTGACTTGACTAACTCAAGCAGAAAAACAACAAGCTAGTGCATCCTTTCAAAGAAAAAGTTCTTAACAAACTTGAAGCAAAGCAGCTTGCTTCCAGAGTCATCTACTATCCTCTTCTGATTGCCAACATCAGCTAAATCCAACTTAACCAAAGCACTAGATCCACAAGCTTGTCTTCTGTAGAATGTTCCATTGTCGAGAGTAACACACGCGTCTCCTACGACATGTGGGATCTCCCGCAGCAAGACATAGTCTTTTTAGGTAGATAGCCCCCTTTAATGGATACATCGCTCCTACGATAAGGTTGTTATCTTTCCTATCCAATCTATCTTGAGCAACCTCTTTGGCAAGAGAATATGTTGGGTGTATGTTTACTTTTTAAGTCAGTCGATTTGCTTTATGGTTTATCTTTTGTTCCTTTGTCCATTACCTATTCAAGGCTACCTTGATTTATCTATAATATTGGTATGTTGCGATGCAGTATGGATTGGGGGCATAGTCATTGCTTTTGTGTGCTATGTTTGAGGAATGATCTTTCGTATCTTTCTTAACATCATATTTATCTTGTGTTTGTTACGACCTGGCATCTTACATATTAATATTCTTCTTGCATTTACATGTATGGAAGTTTATTTTATGTTCAAGACTAAGGCTCATTCACATGTATGACAAGGTCATATTATGTCTAAGGGGATCTAAGTTCAAACCAGTTGCTTGCAGAGTCAACGTCCACGCACTCGGATATTACTGCACCTTGGTCTTTTATACCTTGGTAGCGAATTATCCACGTGCTATATCAAAGATAAGGATCGCTCTTTATATACAAATGTGCAACCATTTCAACAAGCTCATCGTTTTCCCATCCATTTACCCATACCCTTATATCATTTTCACAACAATGATTGATCAACAGCTCCGCTTTTCCATCTCCTCTTGTCTTCTCTCTAGTGCATATCTGCAAAACCCACATGTTAGATATCGCAAGTCATAGCATCTATATCATCATACATATCATCACTTCCATGTCATCAAGAAGTGCATACACAAAAGCATGAACATCAGTGCATAGAATATGTCATCACATATATCATATGAAGGTCATCAAAATACAAAGTGTCAGTGTCTACATCAATAGTCCATATGTATACATCAATATAAGTACATCAAGGCTATCAAGAGCCTACAAAGATATACATCAGGATGCACACAGGCATCAGTCAAAAATATACAAGTGTCCATCATAATACAAAAATGATACAATGTACAAATATGTATGCTCTAGTGGGTAGAGATGCCCTCCTATTGTGGCCCCTGTCCTCCACCTGTGCTCGGTGCAGGTCCCCCTGATGGTCCTCCTCCCCCTGGTAGCACAATGGGTCCTCTAACTGAGGACAATGACTACACTATCCTGCGAGACCTGGATGCTCTGGATCTACTCCTCTCTTTGTAACTAGGTGCCTGCTGAGCCGCTGGCACTGCACAAATGTAAAGACCCCTATAGTACTTAGCCTCTCTGCCTTCTGACACTAGCTCTCCCTATACCTGAACGAGCTTACTGTATAATGTCCTCTAGTTGGTACCCAGTGCACGGCATGCCCCATCTCTCTCTCACTCACTCTCTATAGTGTGGCCTCTGCTGTCAGCCGTAGATGTACCTCTACATCTCTCTCTCTAATCGCCTGGGCTAACTGCCCATCATCCCCTGCAGGTACGGGTGCATACTGTGCCTGTGCCTATGCTTGGATTTGTAACTGTGCCTGTGCATGTGCCAGGGATATCTATACTGTTGCTACTACCTGTGCCTGCACCTAGGCTAAGGCTTCAACCTATCTCACCTCTACCCTCACTACATCCCTATCTCTCCTCAACCGCACCATCTAGAGCTCTAATCGTGTCCTCCGGGCTATATCCTCTTGTAGCAGCCACTCAGCCCTTTGTAAATCAGTCTCTATGACTGAGTCCTCTACCTCTACCATCTCTGCATCTACCTGTGGGCCTCCGACCTCTCCACCTGCCTACTGCCTAGCCTCTCGGGCCTGTCGCCTCATCCTAGCCTCCACCCCTGGGACTAGTACCTCCCCCACTACCCCTACCACATGTGGTGTAGTCAGTCTCACTGGGATGTGTGTCTACCAATACCTGTCGTACTCTGGCAGTGTCCCTAGATCTGCCAATCCTGAGTCCCAGTCCCATCTCACTGGGACAAGTCCTCACAACTTTGTCAACGATGTGGACCCTAGAATCTCTACATCCCAGGCCCCTGTCTCCCACTGAGTCCTCACATGTGTCACCTCTCCAACTGGCAACCCCTGTGGTAGTCCAAACTATCTGAGTACCTACTCTAGCAGGTATCCCTCAATAGTGTCTGTCCGCCTTCCGAACAAATAGCGAGCCTGTCAACAATACATTAGTTGCTCGTGCTCATCCTCCCACTCCTCACATAGTAACCACGGCCTCCAAACAAACTGGTCCATCCTGTTGATCTGTCACCTCCAGTGGCTAATAGATCACAGCCTCCAGTGTGTGATGAATCCCTTATATATAAATGCATATGGCTCCCCCCTCTCTCAGCAGCGCTGTGTAAGAGGTCTGATCACTGGAATGTGCTCCCATGTCCACACCTGTAGAAGAGTCACCCCTATTGAGAGACTCTGGCCTCTCCTATAGACACAGTCATACATGTCTTGATATAGCTCCCCCAGCATGTACGGGCCCCATGCATACTAAATGCCATGTGTGAACATCCTAGATAATACCGTGCCCCATCCAACTGATAATCCTCTAGATCGCATGTCTAGGCATAGGAAGCTGCCAATCAGTGAAGACACTATCCATCTGATCCTATCGTAGAGTCTCAGGACATCTACCCATCGTATCTCGCCATCGTCTATCCTTAGGTCATCTGTGCGGAATACCTCTACCAAGCCCACCTCGCCTCATGCTAGGTCAAAGTCAACTCGTTCCCCATCTATCTGAATCTTGAGGATGTGATACACATCCTCCAATGTCATTGTAGCCTCCCCGTCGAAAAGTGAAATGAACATGTCTCACTATGGAATCTCTCCATGACCACTGTCACTAGGGCAAAATTTGCCCTAATGTGTGTCAGATGCTTCACATGCCATAGTCCCATGTACTCCAGAAATGCGTCCTCCTCCCATGATAGCTATACTACCCCATGTGCTATAGGGTGGTGTCGCTCCCTCGACATCAGTGGCGGCATCATCCTCTACATCCACAAAAACCACTTGTCAAACCTTTTTCAATATTTCTCCATAGTCCTACTGGCATCTATCCTATACTGCAAACCCTAGGACCAACTCTCCTCTTCGCTAAACTAGGGTAGTCAACCCTTCGGTAAACCCTAACTATTGCACTCTTCTAGCCTATCCAAAAGTGCCTTATTCTATACAAGGGCGTTGCCCTGTCTTACCAAACGCGCCATACTACTTATGTAGAAGCACTGAACTATCCTATACCAAAGGCGACCTGTTTTACAAGTGTGCTTCGCTATGTTGCCAACCCCACCTCATTACACTACCAAAGGCGACCTGATTTTCTCCCTCCCCTACCAACCACGCCTTACTACCTGTCCAATCACATTGTACTGCTCTACCAAGAGTGTTGCAGTTTCTTACCAATCACGCTGCGGTGTAGTGCCCAAAAGCCAATAGCGCTTTGTTTTTACCAATAGCATTATGGTACACCAAAAGTGCCATTCCATCCTATAGCGCTTTTGGCTGACATAACTACCTACCTAGACCTAGCCCTAAAACTGCCCTAAAATGTCAAATTAAAATAAGGTTTTCAGACATTTACCGCTGCCGGAGCTCCTGCTGGCCTCCTGTACATCCGCACCAGCTCTGCCTGATGCCTGTGCGCTGGAATCGGCATCTCTCCTCACTATCAACTCCTTCCACTCAACTCTCACACCCTAAAGCTTGGAGGCTCTACACTCTAAATTTAGCAAGCTCTTCGTGTGCAAATGAGGATTATGGTCCCCATGGGACCTATTTATAGTATCCCTCCCTCATTTTTTTCTTCCCAACCCATTTTTCTTTCTGCTACCTTGTTGCGCAACTCTTCTAGTCGACCGTCAACCCAGTTCTCTTGTTCCTTCCCCGTCTTTCCACTCGAGGGGGCATACACTGGGGCAACTACGTACACTGGGGCATCAAAAATTGTATCATGTCTTCAACAACCGTTTTCTTTGACGCAATGCTATAAACTGCATTGCATCAAAGAGGGGCAAAATGTAGACAACCAAAAATGACCAGGTCTTCGAATCACTTGCATAATCTGTCGCATCACCTATATTTCAACATTAATTAAATAATCTAATTATTTAATTAATTTCACCTTATTCTTCCAAAACTCCAAAATTCAACATTAATTAAATAAATCCCCTTTATTTAATTAATTTTAGCAAAATCAACCTTATTCGTCCAAAATTAAATAATTTTAATTATTTAATTAAATTATTATGCACTTTTGAATTTCAAGTCTACATTAATTAAATAAATTCAATTATTTAATTAATTCATCACAAATTCCCTCTTATCTATAATTAAATAATTCTACATTATTTAATTAAATCAATTGTTCTTCTAAATTTAAATAAATCATGCAAATTTATTTAAGTTGTCTCAATCCTCTAAAAATAAATAAAATCAAATATTTTATTTATAAATCTTCTGCTCCTCAATCATGAACAATCAAATTAAATAAATTTATTTATTTAATTTCAATTATCTTTCCAATTCTTCTTAAAATATTTTGTTAACTCGTGCACAATCAGTCTTATTTTTAGAACTCTAAAAAAGACAAAATTACAAGTTGAGTTATCTATTCATTCAATCTTTTTTTCATCATATCTTAATAAAAATATCCTTATGGATTGACACATGTGTGCACATTCATCATGGTTATTTGTTTTATCTCCTCCATTGATTCTTTTGAATTATCTGGACCGTTGATCGATCTCTATTGAAACCTATATAAACCCCCCTCATCTCCTTCACAAATCCTCTTTGATCACTTATTCTCAGGCATCCTTTAACAACACATACATCGCATCGATTGAGCACCTTGACGATCTTTTGACATTGATCTTTGAGCACTTTACTTGCTTGTTGCAAACATGGTTTCGCAGCACTATTGAGCAATCCACATTCATCCAAAGGGAACAATACAAATCTCGGTAAAAGCTTTCATATTTCATTGATTTATTGATAATGGATTTTATTTAGATTAGTTCTCTTTATGTTATGGGCTTTTGGTTTATTTAGTTTTGATTTAATCAATTTTCCTCATACACATACTAAATTTATTCTTTTTGTTGTTATTTTGATATCTACCTTCATTGTAGCAACTTGGCTTTCACGTTTTATTCTAGGAAATTTATTTCTCAAGTGACCTTCCCTTGTATAGTGTGAGCATCAGATATTAGGTCGTTGCTTTTGTGTATTCTCCTCCTACTTGGCCAAAATCTCCTATCTTAGCTTTAGTTGCTCCAATTCTAATTTTAGCTTCTCTATTTCTAGGTTTTCCTTCATCTTATGTTGTCTGCACTAGGATTGAGACTCTATCTGGTAGGCTAATGTCACTACTTCCACATGTTTCAAATGCTCTTCCATCTAGGGAAGATCTTATTTTAGTGCTTATTCTGAAAATAAACCATTCTATATTTTTGTTTTCAATTAGTGGTTCCTCCAACTGCCTAGTTGTCTCCTTGAGTATTTTATCAAAATACTTTATTGATTCTCTGTCCACTTGCATCAAATATCTCATATTACTAACCCTTTTTGTAGGAATATATTCCAAAACTCCAAAATTCTCCAAGAATAGTCTCTTGATTTCATCCCATTTCTTATCACTGCTTGGATAGGTCTTCCTATACCACTTTAATGCTTCATTCCACAAGGTGCCTATGCAGTCAAATAGCTTGATTTCATCCCTTGTTACCCTATTCTAGCTCCAAATAGACTCCAAAACAAAAATGTACTCTACTGCTTTAGTAGTATCCTTCTCAAAGACTGATAACTTGATAGGAATATCCATGATTAGTCTTCTTAATGTCTCTAGTACTTTGCAGTAGGTTTTCTCTAGTCTGATCTTTTGGTTAGGTTGTCTTCTATCAACTCATTTTCTTTTTCTTCCCTTGTCTCTGTGTGGTCGTATATCAAAATACTCCTCTCTTAAAACTTATATGAAATTACTTTGGATCTCTTCTATTCTATTTGCTTCCTTGTTTGCTTGTAAATTTTCCTTCTCAACTAAAATTATTTTTGCTTTATATGGCACTCGGGGTGACTCATGGTCTAGGGCTTGTGTCTCTTCAAATTAAGGGATACTCTTCTATTTGTGAATGAAATCATATCAGCATCCAATGATGATTGAAATAACCTTCTAAAATCCTCAGAACTCCTCTCAATGTTTACCACATCTTCTACTCTTCCTCTTATATTCTCTATTCTTTGACAAATTATTTCCTCTATATATTCTTTATTCAAATTCAAAAATTTTGGTGTTGATTTAGAATTTCTGGTAGTTTGTGGCAAAAACCCTAATTCACCTCTGTAGGAATACAATCAACACTGAGAGGGGGGGTGAATCAGTGTTGTTAACAATTTTATCACTTTTTACTCCTTTTCTTAATTTAAATTCACAAATGTAGAATTCTTCAGATAGAACCAGGAAACATATGCAGAGTATCAAAAACAAAAACTTGACACAAGAAATTTCCCGAGTGGAAAACCCTCCTGGGGTATAAAAACCACTCAACTGCCTCACTGGCTTAACTCAAAATTTCTGATTACAATTGTCTCACTGACATTACAATTTTGCCTCACTGGCATATTGTATCACTATGCATGTCTCACTGACATTTCAACATCTGAAAATTCAATGACCATTACAACACAGGGATTTTCCTGTTTCAATAAAATCAATACCTTATTTCTCCTTTTCAAAAACAATCAAATGTATATTTTCTGTAATCAACCTTCAACTGTTATCATATCATCTTTACAACAATCAATCAAATTTGATCTTTAAGATATTTCATACCTCTGTCTCTGCAAATCAATCTAAAAACAAATCAATTCATACTCTGCAAATTCATAGATTCTTTCACTGCAATATTGAAAAAACTTTTAACCTTCTCCAAAATCATTTATCAAAGCTTTATTCTTCTCTGAGAAAACATTGTTCAATTCTGATCAAAAATCTCCATCCTTGATTTCACCAACACATCTCCAAAAACTGAGCAAATTTCTCTATCAAAAATGTCTCTTCATGTAAAAAATTTCTCTGCAAAAAGATTATCTTGCTTCAAACCATACTTCTTCACATTCAAAAATTCTCAAGAAGAAATCTTCTCTCATCTGCAACACTTTATATCTGTCATACAAAAAATCTCTTTTTGCAAAAATAATTTCAATCAAAAACAAAAATCTTCAATAACCGGTTCAACTTCAACATTGTTTTTCTTCTCAAACTTATCATCTTCTCACATGAAAATCAATCACCAAAACAAAAAAATGAACCCTCTTCGAACAACACTGCCTTTTCATCTTCTTGTCAATTAGAAACCTTCCAAATTTTACTCTTTCCTTTACACAAAAAAAAAACAACTTCAGTGCCCCTTGACTTTCGGTTAGAAAGGCTAAGAAAAAACATGTTTTATTGCCTTTTTAACAATAGTGAACGTCAATTTTAAAGGGACAAACTAACCGTTTGGAGATACTTTCTATTTAAAAAACAACCTTCCGATCTTCGGTGCCCGCCAATCTCATTTAAACTTTAGCCGTTGATCGGCTTTTTCCCGCGGAGCACAATGCAGACCTAACCAGCAACCGGGCATCCTAACCAACGGGGCCGGTAAACTCACGACCCGATACCCTTTACATTGTCACTTAAGTGACGATGACTTCCTCAACCGGTCACTATGAAATTAAAACATAAAGTGCATAGTGTGTTGACGGGCAAAGGTTAAACAATGTATAGACAATGTATAAGACTTAGTCAATGTTGAGACAACCACACTTACCATATCAAATACTATATACCTTGTCAAAAATCACATACTCCAAATACTAAAACACTGAAATGAAACACCATGCTTCATCAGACTGCCACTGTAATGAACTCAATGTAGATGGAGTTAATATAATGCATATTAACATTTGTCAAATGATGCAAGCCCTTGCCCTAATCCAAAAATTGATAATATGCAATGAATGTCATCCACTGAAATGACTAAGTCACAGAACAACTTCACACAAGATCAACATTGATGTCATTACCATGAAGGACCACTGAAAGATCAAAACTGAGAGATCTAACAACCATTGTCACTGATGCAGACCATATCACTGAACTGAAAACCATTGCCATTGATGAAGACCATGTCACTGATGAAGACCATTCATAAAGCCAACCTTATAAAAAATCCTTCACAACACTGATTGCAACTTCACAACACTGTTTGCATACTTCACAACACTGATTGCAACTTCACAACACTGATTGCATAACCTGTCAACTGCATCTTGTGAAAACTGTGAAATGCAACATCCTGATATCCTGATATTTTGACATCAATGAAAAGACAACATCCTGAACTGTGAAATGTGCTACAACCTCTTTATTCCTTTTTCCATCCACTTTTCTCTCCAACAACACCCACTTTGGTGGGCTCAACAGCATCCTCCATGATGTTCTCTACTTCTCCTAATCTCCTTTCTCTCGCAGTACCCACAATGGTGCACTCAATAGCAACCTCCATGATGCACTCTACTTCTTCGTTTCCTTTTGCAACTTTTGTTGTCATATCTTTTCTATTCTCGTGCCCTTTCTATCCTTCTATGGTAATGTTCCTGTCATTCTTGATTTTTTTTCAATCTTTCTTCCCTTCTTATCTCCATTCTGGCTCTGATGTGTTCGCTGATCTCTCTTTTCTTTTGCTTCTCCTCTTTGACCTTGAGTTTTCTTGATTTGGTGTTCAATTAGTCCTTTATATCCCATGGTATTCTTGTTTGAAGAGCCACATCGTTTGAAGGATCCTTGCGGATCCTACCTCCTTTCCACTTGTCATCCCATTAAGTCTATTGGAAGAAAAGGAAGTGATGAAAATTACAAAAATCTTGACAAAGTATGAAGATCTTTTCCCACGAACATTCACAGACCTAAAAGGAATCAATAAAGAAGCGGGTATATTGAAAATCTAACTAAAATGAATAAAACCATAGAAAAAGTGGCCATATAGATTGAATCCAAACATGAAAAAGAAGGTTAAAATAGAGATTGACTGTTGTAAAGAAATGGGGAGGGATACTAGTCTGGAGATTCGGTCCTCAGCCAAGTCTTTGTAGTTAGTTTATACCTCGATAAAATAGCTAGAGATTGATAGAAAAACACAAAGAATAACATAGGCAGAGTATCATAAATACATCATAATAATAAGACCTTGTACTACATAACCTTTCTGTTATGCAAGCAGAGCTTGCGAACTTTAAGCATTTAAGAAGCTTGATCATAACCATTCCTGGTTCTGTACTTGTAAAACATTCTAAAAATATAATAATCATCTGTTATATGTATATATGTATATATATAAGCAGTAATCAAACATCATACATCTAATATCCAATAGGTCTAAGTCTCTGCCTCATCATCTTACATCAATCATCTATCTCATATCATATTACATACTATGTCCTCTCATATATATATATATATATATATATATATATATATTATATCTATATATATTGTATCTATTAAATCTAAGAATGTGTCTTCTAGCATCATAGGTTGGCTCTAGCCTCCACATAATGTATGCACTAGCTTTTGGTTAGCTTTGCTTCATGCCCTACATCCTACTAACATCATCCCCCCTTCAAAACTATGTCTTGTTCTCAAGGCATGCAAAATCAACTACTAGGTAAGATGGTCTTATAGATCTGCTTTAGCTGCACCAAACTGGTATCCTATTATTTCTTTGCCTTAGACAACATAATTATTTGTCCTTCTACCTTAATATTTGTATCCTCTACTTCTATAGTTTCTAGTATATGTATTTTCTATGTAGTCTGCTTCACTTTTGCAAAGCTTTTGGTCAGATTATCCAGTCTAAGGTTGACCACTTCCCTTAACTACTTTTTTTAGCTCCTTATTTGATCTCTCTATTCCTGGAGCTGTTGATGTTGGTTGTGGAGTGTCTCTACCTGCACACTTATTACTCCATCCTTATCGGTCAGAGGATCATATTGGGCTACCACTTTTGTTATTTGTAGTTCCAAAACATCCATCTGGTCTTTTATTGCTTTAGTGGACTGTGACCATTGTAAACAAAATTGGTAAAGAATATTAGCCTCTACAATACTCTGTTGAATATTCTTTATGTGTGTCACCAATTGAGTGTGTTCCTTGGCACACTTATTTGTCATCTCCACAACCTTTTCTTGTTGATTTTCTTTGTGAGTTTCTTCTCTAGCTATCTAGAGTACTCCTTAAACCCCTGTGTGAGTTGTTTCAATTTCTCTAGAAAGGGTAGAGTAGTATCCCTTGGTTCCTCCGGCATCTCCTTTACCAATGTGTTTACTACATCCTGAAGCAATTCACTCCCCTCTACATGTTGTTTCCAAATCTCTACTCTTGTTGAGGAGTGGAAAACGTCTCTTAACTGCAATTTCTGTAAGGGAGATATTCTGAATAAATTTACTTGACCTTCTACCACTAGCAACTATAGCAACTATGGAGTTAGGATAGGTGTTATCTGCTCTTACTACTCCAAAAACTCCTTAATGGATTCAATTGAAGAAAAAGAGGCTTCTAGATTTTCAACTTGATCTGATCCTCTTTTCTCTTCTTTGTTCTCCTCTCTTCCTTCTTCTTTATTCTCTTCATCCTGTGTTTGAGGGTTTATTTGTTGTTGTTCTGTATTCCTCTCCTCCATCCTTGTGTTCTCCAGAGGAGGTACCCCTTGTGTGAAAGTTTCTGAAGGATTTTTCTCCTGACCTACCTTTGTTCTATCATGTCCTCTTGCCAGTATTTCAGTATTATGCAGAGGTGATGGTGCCCATTGTTGTTCTTGTTTTTTGACATACTAATATAGCTTTTCTATCACTTCATCAGTTTCTTTTGTATTTTCTCCTTTTATTTCTTACTTCCAATCATGAGTGTGTCTACTCTTTGTTTTCTTCTTAACTCCATGGCTTGTATCTATATCAATTCATTCTTCTCCTCTGCAATATGTCACCTAGCTTATCAATGGAATTTTGTCTTATTTCTCCCTCCAATTGGAGTGCCTTATTCCTTCTTTGCCTTAATTCTTCTATCAAGCTCTCCATAAATCTATCCATTATCTCATCTAATGTCTTCTCTTTATCTCTCATATATTGGATCATTGATTGAACTATTATTTGTTTATTTTCCTCAAATGAATCATCATATAAATCAATAGTTTCTTTTATCATACCTATATTCTCCATCGCATTGAGTAGTGCATCCATGTTGTAGAGCTTCTGTGCTGATTCTCCTGCTTGTTGTTCTTCTACAGGTTCTTCTTATGGTTTCTATTGTCCTCTTTTCCTTTTCTTCAACTTTGATTCTTGTTCTTCACCTTATTCTTCTGATTCAATCACCTCTAGCATTTCCTGTGTTTTTTTCTTTTTGCTTGTTGTTTCTATTAGGGGGCCTTCTTTTGTGTATCCTTCTTCATCCCTGACAATACCTCTAATGCTGCCATCTCTCTGAATGATATTTTTGATGATGATAGAGCTTGAGATGTAGTTCTTTCTAACCTTCTTACTATTGGAGCCTCCTTTCTAGGTAATGGAGATGATGTGGAAGGTTTTGGAGCTAAGGTATTTCCCTTTTCTGGAACTCCCCACTATTTGTGCAACTTATCTCTATATTTTTCTAGATGTTCCTACACATGCTTTTTATGTTGTTTTTCCATCACTTTTGAATAAGTGCCAAATCTCTCTGCACTTGAATCCTTGGGTTTACTTAGTAAGTTTTTTGCATAAGCATTAACTTTTGTTGCAGTTATCTCATAGGGAAATTGGGGTACCCATGTTGTTCTTGGCTCAACTGCTTCCATGTAAGTGAAATCCTTGTCTACCAAAAATGTAATCTGGTTTATATATTGCTTCACAACTCCATAGGGGATTCTATCTCTTGCTCTCATCTCTCCTTGTAGGGTTTTAAAGAAACCCCAATATGTGGCATTGTATTCTTTTGTATCCTTAAAATGAGCTATATGCCTTTTTACTTCTAACCTTACCAGTATATTTTGTTTCTAGTGTTTCCCCTTAAACCCTGGTAATTCATTCAAGAAATAAAATGTGAGGCAAAGAATCAAAGTACCATATCATAAGTTATAATTGGAATCCTTGATCTTCTACAAATTCTCCAACAATTTTTGTCACATTACTTCATAGAGGTAAAAATCCTTGCCCTCCTTCACCATCTAATAGGTAGCGTGAATAGCAATGGTGGTGACTGAACCCTTTCAGTTGGCATAGTACACTTTGAAAGCAATGCCCATGGCGACATATCTAACTCTTGGATTTGTGATGTCCTTCACATGCATATTCCTTCCATCTATTGTTGCTTGAGTCAATTCCCTCACTTGATCAATTCTGATGGCCTCCATCATTGGTAAGGGTCCCATGTCACTTAACCCTGTCATTGCCCTAATGGCCTCTTTTGTAATTCTATATGGTTTGCCCAAATATATAAATTCATCATGAATTCGGCTAAGAATGATTCTTACCCATTCATGTGCATCTATGAAGTCAAAGAAAACCATCCACACATTGAGTCTCTTCACCGATATATTTGCATATTCGGGCAGAAACCCCATGTCTCCCAACAATGTGTCCCTTAGCTCCTCAAATTTGATGTGGTTGATCTCAGCCAAGGTATTATGAATGTACTTCCTCACATCCTCTGTGTAAACCACATCTGTCGACACATTCAAGAATGCATTGTCTTTGTCCACTTCTAGGGCTTTCCATGGGTATTTCTTGAACTTTGACCTTGGCTTGTGTGTGATGTCAATTAACTCAGGGGTAGCCATTATATATCTTCTACTTATCTATGATCTTTCACTATTGACTGCTTTGTTCACTGGTGTATTTTCTCTCTGAGATCCAAATTTGCCAAAGTGTGAAATACAAAGTGACGTTTGAAATGTCTAATTAGGGTTAAATACCCCTTCTTTTGCCCTAATTTTCCCACTTTTCACTTTATTCTTTTCCTTTGTTATTTCATCTCCTTTCTTTTTGTGTTTTGAGTTATGCCCCTTGTTAGTGGTTAGTTTATAATACACTATCGTACAATGGTTGAATCTCTCTGTAATCTATTTCTTTCTTCCAAAGATTGATGATATGATGGTTTTGGCATCTGAAATAACCTCCCCACATTGTTTTCCTTGTATCTTTTCCATTTTCATCTTCCTCTTTGCTTGTGACTATCCTTTTTGTATCTCCAGTAACTCGATCATCTTGGTGTGTCAATTTCTCTGCTTCCTTTGCTTCATTTGATGAAATTTCTGAAATATAGCCTCCTTGTCTTGCCTAGATGTGTCACAAATGATCTCCAGTGAGTTTTGATGAAATGCAAAGGATTGTGATATGTCTTCCTCTCCAATTTTGACCATGAATATCCTTTGGTAACCAATCATTTTTCATGTTTTCAATTTTGGTTCTTCTTTCAACCAAGCTTCTAGAACTTCATCGTTATTTATGCAGTAGTGATCATCTTCTATCTCTAATTCTCCCTCAAAATTAGGCTCTTCTATTGTTTCTTCTGCTTCCAACCTTGAAATTGTGTAGATATTCTTTGAATCCTTATCACTGTCTTCTAGCTAATTGACTTCTTCTATGTATGCTTCTTCCATTGATGACCCCAAAGGAATATTGACAATTTTGTTATCATTAGCAAATGATAGCTCTTCTTTTCAGGAGTCTATGATACCATTGTTGGAAAAAGGGAGAGAGAACAAGGTAAATTTGTAGCTATGTAGCTTTTAAATGTTTTCAAATCTAAAATAAAAGCATATGTAAATCTAAAAATTACTTTCAAATTAGATTTAATGGTATTTCTTCAATTTAATCAATGTAGTATAAGAAACAAACATGATAGAAGAAGACATAGAATTTACGTGGAGAAATCCTTACGGGAAAAAACTCCACACCCAAAGAGATTTATTCTTGTATTAATTCCTATAATTGACTTTGCAATAATACTAAAATCTTCTTTGAATTATGATACACTCCTTTGCTTCTTCAATCTCCAAAACCTATTATACAATTATCTTGTGACGCTTTTTTCTAGAAACTCAAGGCTTCAGTATATAGAGTTTGGAACTCAAAAATACAATAAATTTTATCCAAGAACATGAGTTAAATCCTCATGCAAAAGCCCATATAGTGAACAACATAAATCCATAAACCCATGCATCTACTTCTCAACAATCCTTTTCAAGACTAATTCACAAGAAAAGATAAGATACTTATAAAGAATACATCTAATAATTAGGTGGGCAACACCTCTTACATCATTCACCTACCAAGTAGACCAAGAGTGGGATACAAGATTGCCCTTGCATATAACATCAAGCAATAAAAGCTTATAATAAAGATAACCTTTTCATAAGGTCTATAATGGACTCACATCCATTTACAAGTGTAGGCTCCTCAGCCCTTTTTTTGATTTCTCATAATGATAAATCTTTCCAACACATATCTCTAAGTTCAAGAGATATCTAGCCTCACCCAAGTCTCTCTAGTATCCATGAGTATTCACCAATCAAACCATGCTAACTTCAAATGCAACCTGCAAAATCATGAAGCTCCAAGCAAATGATTAATACTTCAAAACCAAAGAGAACTAACCAAACCATTGTCAAAATTCTAACTTTAGAATCAAGAACATATCATGAGATCTATTGGAAACATGGTCAAGAGACACTACTGATATGTTGAAGATTTAATGTTTTCATTGATGGCAACAACCAAATATGATTAGAGATAGTTCTTGAGACAGGTTATGCATAGTATTTTTGGTCTAGAAAGAATGACTTAGTCAATTTGACTAAGTGTTGGTAGTTTACTAAAGTAGTGACATTGATTCAACTAGTACTCCTCCATGGATGAAGATTTAGGTGTGTAGTTATGGTATGTTATACATAGTTATTACACAATACTATATTCCAAGTTTTATGTCTTGAAATTCTCTGGAAGCCATATTGTGAATTGCCTAAGTTTGGGTAAACAAAGTTTAGTAAGGAATAGTGCAGAACACTTGAGTATTTCAGTCTGCATTCCTCTGGTATTGATTGATTCAATGTGTGGTTTGGAGGTGTTGTAACCACATAATAAATATCTAATTCCATATTTGCAAATTCTGAAGTTCACTAGAAGATCATCTACAAGCTTCCAAGTATCGATATTCAGTTTGACAGTGTTTCACAAAGACAAAGTCAATAGTTCTGAGATCCGCATCTTGCCACACAAGAATATTATGACCCATGATTATGAAAGTATGATTGGTGATGGATAATTAATGTTTGGTATGAATTTTGGATTCCAGTGTCGTCTGCATTACAATTTGTGATATGATAGAAAACATGGTTAAGAGTATACTCAAGTATAAGGCCAACACATAGTTGGATTGATGTGCTGTAAAGATATATTATTTAAATTGTCATCCTAAGTGGTTCTATAATAAGTCCAGACCTATGTGAAAGTTCTTTAATGATTGTATGGGTTCGCATTGTTGTTTGTGATAAAGATCAAGCCGACAATGTATACACGTTTCATACTTGGCATACCGACCTTTAAGTTAAATCTTGTTGCAAATATATATATACTCGATAGATTTCAATTTTGGAGAGATGTGTTGATGTGAATGGGTTGTGAAGTTGTTATGTATGTGATTCTTGTGATTCAAAAAGTGCAGTAAAGGTACAAAGGTCTGAAGAACAGAGCATATGTAAACATGGTAGAGAAACAGAGCGAACATAATGAAGACCTTTGAATCTGTATGTTGAGCTATCAATGGAACTATATTCTAGCATATTGTAGATGCATTTGTAGCAGTTCTTTCTTGGCAGTGAGCCACACTTTCTCTATCTTCTTTTATTTATGGTAGTGAGCCTATTGCAATGAGCACTTCTTTGGATAGTGAGTCCTTGGGCAGTGAGTATTTCTGTAATCTAGTTTTGATATTATAATATATTGTGAGCTAACACTCACTGTGGTTTTTCCACGTAAAAATCCTAGTGTTTATGTGTTATGACTTTATTGTTGCTCTTCTTTTGTTTATTTTTCTTTCATGTTATTGAATCCAGTAAATCAATTAAAGAATATGTGAAGGAATAGTTTTATAGAATACTGATTCACTCCCCCCCTCTCAGTATTCCTTGTGTTCAACAATTGGTATCAGAGCAAGGTTCCTTGGAAGAAGCCTAATAGCTTAAGGAAGATCTAGGAAAGTGAACACATGGCAGCCAAAAGGTATCCTACTCCAAGTAGTGTCACAATTGGTGATTGCACAGATGTCAGTAATGAAGAACTGAAAACTGCTCTTGAAGATCTTGATAAGTATGAAGCAAATATCCAATATTTGAAGGAGAATGTTAAGGAAGATGATGAATGCATCCTGAAGCTAAGGGAGCAAGTTAATAAATCCAAGGAAAGGAGCAAAGAGCTAAATGAACAATTGAAAGCAACAAATGAAACTCTGAATAGTTTATCAATGCTAATTTTAGAACAAGAAAAGGCTAAGGAGCATTTGAATCAATTTTTGAAAGGTAAGTCTAAAGAATGTGAAAAGTTGGCAAAAGATGTGCTTCTAAAGTATGATCTAGAAGTAGCTAACAATTATAAATAAAATTTCAAACTAAGTTCTGCAAAGCTTAATGAGTTGATTAACAGCTAAAAAAGTTCAGATGACAAGTAAGGTTTGGGTTTTGAAAGAGGAGAAAGTTCTAAATCAAGACAAGCTAACACTGAGATGAAGAGAGTCAAAGACAACCAAGTTTGGAATCAAAGAAACAGACCTAGAAGACCTCCAGTCAGGCAACCAAATGCTCAAAGGTACCCATCTTTCAATGGCTATTGTTTTAATTGCAATAACTTTGGTCATAAGGCTACTCAGTGTAGGAGCACAATGAATCAAAATGTTCTATCTGTTATATTAGAAAAGTAACCTTGGGGGCTTTTTTTCCTCTTAAGATTTAGCTCACGGGTCCTTTAGAATGCATTTAGGGCATCTTGCATGATTTTGATGACTCCTGTTGAGAAAACCCTGAAGATTCATGGCAAATAAGACTCGGGGATGCACTTAACATAAATCCTTCTTGAAATAGGGGGGAGGACTTGGGCACTCGCACCCTAGTCCTGCCCTATTTTAGGTTAGGACCAATTTCAAAGTGTTAGTTTATGAGTGTTATTTAGGTCCTATGATGACATGGTAAGTTTGAATTACAAAATTCTTAGTGGGAATGTTTATAGTTACATATATAAGCATGATTAGAGTTCATTTGTAAACTACATGGATTTTTTATGCATACTTGTGATTCTAGAGCATTTAAAATATTTATTGTGTGGCAGAGTAGAGCATTGCTCTTGTGTTTATATTTGTAGATTTGTCATCCATCTCCTCATGGCATGAAGAGCATCTTCCTTCCATGATATCTTCATTAAAAGGTGATATCAATTATGTTTTCTATCATTTATTATTTGGATTTTACCTCTATCCTATAGGGATACACACTCTTTATCTGACAACAATTTTTGGAAGACTTGAATGTCTCTCTGGAGCTTGACTGAGGTAAGCCTCTAAACACCACAACCCCCAACCCATTTTCTGTGATTGTAGGTTACAGGTTGTGGGAGAAAAAGAAGTGAAGTTGTAGGATAGCAGTACAGACTATCACAAATGCAGATCAAAGAAGAAAATAAGGACCTGGACTTGGGCACCCACTCATTAGTCCTTCAGATCCTGCAACAGGAAAATTTTTGGAACAACAGGAACATGTTTTAGACAAGATTCCCAAATCTTGACAAAAATTATGGCATTGGACTAGGGCACTCACTCATTAGTCCCTGAATTTTCCATTTTCTAAACTTCAAAATATGGTACGCATTTGATTGTCATTTGATATCTTTGTGTGTGATCACTTTCCATAATTTGTCTATTTGTTCACGAATTCATGTAATTAGGCTTTTGAGCATAATTGGACTTAATTGAATAATAAAAATCATACAATTTAAATCTTCCCCTATGTTCCAAGTGACAGGAGATCTATAGTAGACTTCCTACTCAATTGAATGTCCTTGAATGTTTAGTGGTGAAAGAGGATCAACACAAACCATGAAAATCAACCCTAAACAAATCCTCTTCATTTTTCATCCTAAACATTTTGGTGAACCCATGTTTTTAGATTTTTTGCACCTTTTTAAGTGTTGTGCTTCAGATTTACATCCATTTCATTCATTCATATCATTGTTCCTCTTATTGCATTTGAAAAATTACAACAAAATTGAAAATTTTGAAAAATTAGCATTTTTAGCTTGCATTTTCAAATAATTTAGATTAATTAGCATTGAATTTCAATAAATTTCTATCATTATCATCAGATCTAATTTTTAATACAGAAATTGTTCATTCATCATTCATTTAGATTAATTAGCATTGAATTTCAATAAATTTCTATCATTATCATCAGATCTGATTTTGAATACAGAAATTGTTCATTCATCATTCATTTAGATTGCATTTTCATGCTTAAATCGATAAAAATTGCTTGAAATTGTGCATTTTTCTATATAACCTAGTTTTGCATTAGCTAGGGTTTGTAGTCAAAATCTTGTTTTATATTTTACTACCCTTTTAAAACACTCATTAGGACTGATTTCTAATTTTAGTGTTGCATCATAGTGGTTTGCTTGCAAAATTTCATGCCTAGGGTTTGAAAACCTTGCTTTTTCATTAGATTTTGGCCTTATCGTCTCTCTAGATTTGCACCATATGAGTGTTGTAAAGGATTTTTATACACTAATTGGATGTTATAAGGTTTATTATCTTCTTTCCCTCCTAAAATTCTTTACAACACCTTTTTATTGGGCTCTTACATTGAAAATTTGCATATTTTGACTATATTTTCCCTAGGGTTTGACTTAGATTTGCACTCCAAGCATTTTGTGACTGATTTTATGGATTTAGGTGACTGATATTACTGGTATAATCTTCTTCACCTCTTAAAATTCTTTACAAAACCCTTTTTATTGGGTTTTTGCATTAAAAATTTGTGAAAAATTGCATATTTTAGTGTATTTTCACCAGGTTTTGACTGGTCATCATTCTAGGCTTGCATCAAAAGCGTGTTGTGAAGGATATTATTTATTTATTGGACTGATATTAGACATATTATTTTCTTCTCTTCATCAATCTCCTTACAACACCTTTTCTTTCACTTATTTGCATTGAAAAAAGTTGGAAAAATCAAGCATTTTAGGCCATTTTTACACATAGTCTTGCACTTGTCTTTTGCATAACTTTTGAAAAGATTTTAAAATTTTATCTTACATTGATTTAAAAAATTACACACAGGGCTTCTAATCGCAACAAAAACAATATGTTCCCTCCTAGGCCTTACATGAAAAGAAAGGTCCCCAAACCTGAAATTGTGTTTACACCTCATGATAGAACAATTGGAGACATTAAAGGACCTCTTTGTCTCACTGTGAAGATAATTGGAAATCCTATGGATGGATCCCTTATTCAGCCTAATTGCATGACTAATTTAGCCATGGAAGAGTTCCTCTATTCACATGGATTTATGTAAGGCTTTTATGACCCTTTGGATATGATGATTAAAACACATAAGGGAACCTTTATAAACACTTCTGGAAAGATATCTTAATTGGTCACTGTATTTGAGAAATCCATAGAACAATTATTTGATGTTGTCCTTGTTTCTGACCTTTTTCACGTAAAACTAGGACATCCATGGTTAAATTCTATGAAAGATGTCCCTTCAACAATTCATAACTGTGTAAAATTTCCTTTGAATGGACAAGTGATTACTATTCCTCGCAATAAGTATAAACCTTTGGTTACAAGACAACACTTTACACTTGATTACTTTTGGGAAAGATTTGAAGTGGAACTGAAACCACAGATAGACTTTAACTTCTTTAGCTATAGAAACTACAAAACAAAACTATTACATCAAGTGGTCAGGCCTTCTATTCAAGAAACAACAAGAGACAAACAATCCACATTTGAAGAGAATCCTAGACCAAAAGGAAAAGGACCCTATGCTAAGGTTCCTCCCCTGCTATCCTTACAAGGATTAGGAGGTAGTCATCGACAACAAAACATTCCACCTAGACAAATGAGATTTGATCCTGGTGCTTCCTCCTCTAAAACATAAAAACATGTGGAAAAACAAAACACTATCTTATAAGAGATAAGTGGTAAGACAAAAAAAAATAGACAAGCAAGAGAAAGGAGGAGGAGACGACAAGCTTATGCCCAATTAATTGCATCTCAACAAGAAAACATCTCACCTAACATTGAATCAAACCAAGATGATCTTAAGAATGGACAACTTGAAGACAAGAATAAGCATTGGGCTATGGTACCTTATGTCCCACTTTCCTCTAACATTTGAGAGTGCGAAGATGATGATGATGATGATTTGATCGTTGACAATCTTTAATTAGGTTGTCCTTATAGGTAAGTATTTTTAACCCTTTATCTCTCGTAATGTGTTTCCCCCGTGATGTGTTATGTGTTATTTAGGCCTCCTGAGATGACCCTTGATTCTCTTGTGAGGTCCAAGATACCAGGAGACCACCTCTGTTGTGACCCTTCTTTCTATTTATATCATCATTCTTCTATATCGGTTCTCCTCTATTTTCACTGTTGTGTGTTGTGTCTTATGGACATAGCATTGTATTTGGTAACTTGGGGGCCTCCTATGTGACTGTCCTTAAGGCACTTGTTTCTCCTCTCTCAACTTATTGTTTCCCTTCCTCTAGTTTTTCTATCTAGCAGGCAGATGATGAAAAACATTTTATACTGATGTGGACCTAGTGTCCCTTTAGGAAGTAATCAAAAAATGGATCTAGTCCATACATGATGATGGGGTTGTTATATATTATCTAATGCTTGGCTAGTAGAATCATTCTGTGTGATCTTGATGTTCTCTTATTGCACTTACAAAACATAACAATACTACTACTCCGTGCACTTTGTCTATCTTGAATCTTGCATTCCTTGGTTCTCTATGCATTGTTGTTTATCATGATTACATGGATGCTAACACATTTCTTGCAAGAATGTGTTTGTGGGAACATTTGGCAATCGTAAAGTACATGTCACCTTCGGGGGGCATGGTCCTTGCGAGAGCTTGTGTTCCCTTGTGTGTTTTCTTCCTAATTTAACATGCTTGATATTGGTACATGATATCAACCACCTTAAAGGTGGGGGCATATATAAGGTGAGATGTTTGATTTAGATGCTAACGGATTGTGTTTGTTCTCAGGTACAGTCTTAAAAACTAGTGGGGATGAGTCCCTCCTACACTCTAAGATTTGTTTGAAATCTATTGCAATCATTTAAGCCCTCTGCGAAGGTGGGATATCGTGTATATCCTTTTTATCTTAAGCCCTCTACAGAGATGGGGATGGTGTCTTCCTCGCGGGGAGTGCACATCTTGTCATTTTCTAAAAGTCCTCTGTGGAGGTGGGGAGCGGTTCTATGACTAACTCAACCCTTAAGCATGTCTTTGACGATTGTTGTGGCAAATCACAATCGTCAATGTGTGCCTGTAATGTGCATGAGATGGTGATGAACCTAGAAATAGGAACACTCCATTTCTTCTCTTTCATTCTTTCTTTGTATCTTCCAAGTGGGTGTGTGTATTGTGTGTTTATTCCCAAGCATAGTCTAAAGACTGGTTGTGATGAGTCCCTCCTATGCTTTGGGATTTGTATGACATGCTTGATTTGCATTGTGTGTCTGTTGCCCCTATGCAGTTTAAAGATTGGTGGCAATGAGTGCCTCTTGCATCATGGGTGGTGTGCTTACTTTCCTTGTACTTGCATATGAATTTCATATATATGAGAAAAAGAAAAAGAAAATCATCATTGTCTTCACTGTATTCACTATCTTCACTATGGTTTCCGTGTCTTCAATGTTGTCTTCTATGTGTTTCGTGTGACTATAACTATCGACTCTGTGTTTTGCATGCCTATTACTATCTTCTCTGCACTTGGCATGTTTTCTGTGCTTGTTGATCATATTTTAATGCATGTATTGGCCTTGCGTTGATACATAACCTTATGTCAGAAAAGTAACCTTAGGGGCTTTTTTTCCTCTTAAGGTTTAGCTCATGGGTCCTTTAGAATGCATTTAGGGCATCTTGCATGATTTTGATGACTCTCAATGAGAAAACCATGAAGTTTCATGGAAAATAGGAGTCAGGGGATGCACTTAACATAAATCCTACCTGAAATAGAGGGGGAGGACTTGGGCACCAACGCCTTATTCCTACCCTATTTTAGGTCAGGACCAATTTCAAAGTGTCAGTTTATGACTGTTATTTAGGTCCTATTCTGACACGGTAAGTTTGAATTATGAAATTCTTAGCAAGAATGTTTGTAGTTGCATATATAAGTATGATTAGGGTTCATTTGTAAACTAGATGGATTTCCAATGCATACTTGTGATTCTAGAGCATTCAAAGTATTCATTGTGTGATAGAGCAAAGCATTGTTCTTGTGTTTGTATTTGTAGATTTCGCATCCATCTCATCATGGCATGAAGAACATCTTCCTTCCATGAGATCTTCACTACAAGGTGATATCAATTATGTTTTCTATCATTTATCATTTTGATTTTGCCTCTAACCCATAGGGATATGCACTCTATATCTAACAATGATGTTTGGAAGACTTGAATGTCTCTCTGAGGCTTGACTGAAGCAAGCCTTTAAGCACCACAACCCCCAACCCATTTTTACATGATTACAGGTTACAGGGTGCAGGAGCAAAAGAAGTGAAGTTGTAGGATAGCAGTGTAGACTATCAAAATTGCATATTAGAGAAGAAAATAGGGACCGAGATTCAGATGCCTACTCATTAGTTCTCTAGATCTTGCAACAAGAAAATTTTTGGAACAACAGGACCAGGTTGCAGACAAGATTCCCATATCTCGACAAAAAATGTGGCATTGGACTAGGGCACCTACTCATTAGTCCCTGACTTTTCCATTTTCTAAACTTTGAAATCAGGTACGCAGTTGATTTTCATTTGATATCTCTGTGTGCGATCATTTTATGTAATTTGTCTATTTGTTCACAAATTCATGTAATTAGGGTTTTGAGCATAATTGGACTTAATTGAATAACAAAAATCATACAATTCCAATCTTCCCCTATGTTCCAAGTGACAGGAGATCTATAGTAGACTTCCTACTCGATTGAATATCCTTGAATGTTTAGTGGTGAAAGGATGATCAACACAAACCATCAAAATCAACCCTAAACAAATCCTCTTCATTTTTAATCCTAAACACCATCATTCTCCATTCAGTGTTTCAATTGTGAGAGAATTGGTCATAGAGTAAATGAATGTAGAAGTCAGATTAGGAAAGGTTTCAACAATGGAAGGAATACTCAGTCTTTCAATGGAAAATGCTTTACATGCAATAGATTTGGGCATATGGCTAACCAATGTAGATCAAGAATTAATCCAATCAATGGAAGGAACCAGTGATAGAGGAATGTTGTTTTCTACACTTACAATAAGCCTACACTTTACAAAATTTTGTAGAAGAAAGAATGTACAAAGAAATAATCCTCTAGAAAAGAGGAATACAGAGCAGAGGGAAGACAAAGGAAAGAACAAGGTTGATCTGACAGAAACCAAGAAGGAGATGAGAAAAATCTGGATTAAGAAGGATATAAATGAGGTCAAGGATAGATCTGCTCCAGCTTCTAGTGCAGATACTTACTCTAGGAAGTAAATTGGGAGCTCTAGCTTAGGGAGAGATTTTATTGAATATCCTGATCCCCTAGCCAGATAGTGGGTGTTGAGATCCAACACTAAGGCATGAGTTAAAGAAATATTGAATGAATCATTTGAAGAAGAAACCAATATAAAAGATCTAATGTGACACATTGTAGAGCAATCTTAATTGACCATGCTTAACAGTGACGTGTTTGGCAGCTTTTTGGAAAACAACATTTATGGTGATTAGGTTTTAGTAGACAAAAGTTAAAAAGAGTTGCATGGGAAGGATTAATCACTTTGCATTTGAGTTTACAAGTGTCTAAGGAGAGCAGAAGAGAAACTCTTAGTGACATCAACAATTTCCAACGATTCTAATTAGAGAAAACCCTAATTTGACTTAAAGAGGTATTTACAGTTTGAAACCCTACTATGAACTTGTTTGAATTATTACAGAAATGGTGACACCACAAGTAATTGATAACACTGAGAGACCTTGACAAAAATTCAAGAAACATCCATTCAAATCTACAGAAGTCGACCCTAATGGTGCATTTTCAGGAGTGTCGTATGGTTTAATACATGAGGAAGACATTAGGGCATACATTCATGTTGCCCTAGGAGAACTTGGTGGTAGCCAACTTATAGACTTACACCTGAAGCATCTAGCCAGTGATGATTTTGAGTTCAAGGAAGAGTACAAGGAATTGGTAGAAAATTAATTCATACAATATATTGACTTCCCAACTTTTGCAGAGGACAAATGGGTTCAGTATGTATTAAGCAGAATTCACGATGACTAATGTGGCTTGACACACCCTTCATGATTACAAAGGAGGCTATAAGGGTTGTAACAAGATTGAACTCTATTAGAATGGTGCCTATGCTAAAGTCTATAAAGAATAGAACTATGATGGAAGCCACTGGAGCACAATTCAACAAAAGTGCATTGACAGTTAACACAATTGAAGACCATGCAATAAGGTTTGCATTGATGGTAATTAGATATAAGATATACTTTACAAACTGAGAGAACTCTGTCTCCGGTATAGCCATCTACACTGCCTATGAGATGGTTAAGAAGAATGTCGATTATGACCTCTGTGAGTTGCTCCAGCAACAATTAATAGAAAATCTAAAGAAGACAAAGGAATCTAAATATGCATTCAAGTACGGTATGTTGATCATCTACCTATTTTTCTATTTCATGAAAGAATTACTAAGAATGAAGAATTTATACTAGTTTGATAACCAACCTATTGCCTCACAAATAAGGAATCATTTAAATAGCATAGGAATCTATGATGCACAAAATGCAGCCCTGTGGGGTTATTTCAGAAACTTTGAAAAGGTCATGCAATCTAGGGAAAGAATTCCTAAGTCAATAGTTGAAAAGAACATAATGACATATGCTTTATTGTAAATAAGGATCAATGCATGATGGTGGTTGTGGAGCCAAGGATAGTTTGCATCCTTCCAATGGGATATGAAGTAGAATGTGTTGAATGGTTATGCTGAGCTCATGTTTAGTAGGCTCAGAAATCCTACTGAGGAAAGATTTGGCACTTATGATGAAATCTCTATCAAAGTGCATGTTGAACTGAGAAAACTTGAAAGTGTAAAGAAGGCTAGAAAAATGGCAAAAGAATATGCCCAGAGCAAGGGCTTCACTAAAGAATAGATTGCAGAAACAAGAGCAAAGGAAGAAGTTTCAAGGGAAACTAAAGAGAAGAATCAAGGTAAACCTGAAAAGGCTTTGGAAGAGGCTGAGAAAAAAGTGAAGGAGCCTGCAGTAATTAAGAAAAGAACAAGAGGTTCAACCTCTACTCAAACTACAACTGCATCCTCCAGTCCCACACCTTTTGTGAGTGTGGAAGCACTTGCAAAGGAAACCACTACAAAATATCACAAGAGAATGAAAACAAAAGGTAAAAGGATGTATGTTAGTATAGGAGCTGATGATGAGGAGACTAAGATAGATGAAGAGGTAGAGAAAATGAAGACCAAGGCCAGTGACATCTCAAAGAGAAAATAGGACAAACCCTCTGGTAAGGGTAGAAGCAAGAAAAATCCAAGGCAAACAAAGCCTAAGAAAGTAGAAGCCACAATAAATATGGAAGATGTCCTAAATGCTATGGCAGCACATGGTAATATAAAGCCAATAGCAGACCTATATGATGAATATAATGATGCAAATAAAAACATCATTGAAACTATGGTAATCAAATTTTTAGAAATGTTTAACAAAGCCCTCATTGAGGTAGTCACAGATCTACCTGATAGCTTGGGTAGTATCATGTCTGCTGTAAAAGAAACAACAATGGCTAAAGACTTGGAATTAAGAGAACATGCATTGACACAATTGTGTCTAGATATAATAGATGAAGAGAACAAGAGCTAGCAAGATACCTGGGAGAAAGCTTGACATAAAAACAAGGACCAACATTTTGATGTCCAGAGACATAAAGAAGTTGGTAAAGGTCACAGAACAAATAACTCTTGATGTCCTAAAAGAACTCAGCATCCCAACTATTCATGAGAAGGAAGAACAAAATGTTAGTGATGATAGTTCCCTTCCAGAAGTCAACTCTGAACAAGACTTGAATCAAACAAAGACTCCTTCGGTAAGCCCAAGGAAGGATGAATAAATAAAGGAGAAAGAAGAGGATAAAATTGTTGGTCAAAGGACAAACAACTGAGAGGGAGGGGGTGAATCAGTTGTTACCAAAAACTTATGTTCCTTAATTTCTTAAAGCCTTCTTATATTTCAACAGCATAATAACGATCATGGAAGCATAATGCAATAACTCAAAAGTAGAAACACATTAAACACATATGACACCAAGATTTTAATGTGGAAAACCTGATTAAGGGAAAAAACACAGGGTGACTAACCCAAGATTGTATTCTCTATTAAAAGAATAAGAAGAATAAAATGCCAGTTGCCAATTTGGGCTCACTGCCTATAGGAGACACACTGTCTATAGAATAATATAAATATTACATACTTGAACTAGAGATTAGCATCTTCATTATGCTTGAGACAGTTCCATTTAAGCTCAATACTTTTTCTCTATTTTTTGCTCATCTCCTCTCTACCACGTTCTCATCATGACCACAGATGCTTTTTAATGACTTCACAATTCTTATTTATATGTGACATCAACTTTGGAAGGATCATCAAAGTTGGCACAACATTCTTTATTTTATTACAAAGCAATTACAAAAATACAACTTGACTTGTTACAAAAACCTCATGCGTATCACTACACTGTCGGTCACACATATCTGGGACTTCGATCTTCTTTGAGGAATATGCCATGCTTCATAGAACATCTTCAGGAACATGTGCAAATCATCTAGTCAGCCAAGATTAGGAGGAACACCATTACCCAAAGATTAATCTTTAATTACGATCTCAATCTTCAATGCAGACCACCAACATGAACTGGACACAATCTAGAGACCCCCACAACCTTGCTTGAATTACCAAGAACATATGCACCTCTTCTGCTTACTGTAATCATTTGCATCTTCATCCAGAACCTCAAGAACACAATCAGTCATTACTATCACATTAGAAGGATTGCTTGTGGACCTCCAAACCATGAACCAATTGAGTTGTCAATTCACATTAGCCTTCCAAACAAGCCACTAGATTCGCCAAACAAGATATTGCATTTCTGGATCTCACCAGACCTATTTGTGTTACTCTGTCACCTCTGAACAATTGCCAGAACTGGTTTTACTCTCATGGCCATAACTCCTCCAAATTTCCATGTGAATATATGAAATCTTGGATGGAGCACCTTCAGACACATATCTGCAAACCCTTTGATGCGCATACTCTGATCTTCAACTAATTGGGATTTTTTCTTCATAGAACTTCACTATCTTCATTGTCCTTCTCTATTTTTGATAGGGCTAATTTTCTCAATATCCTCAGCACAAAGCTCATCCAATCCTTGACATCAATGCAATAGGAGTATGTTGACATCAATGACAACACTAGTTAGGCCCAAACTTGCAACAAAAACTCTTGAGAATACTAACATTCCCCCAGAGCAAACTAAAAATGTTGATCAAGGAAATCAAGAGGATGAGCAAGCTAAGAAGAGCCCTCCTCCAGAACACAAAACTGATGAGCAAGAAGCTAAGGATCAAGAACCTCTGAAGCAATCTAAAGAAGAAGAAGTGGCAAGAGACACTGCTACAATTATACAAGACCCTATTGATTTAGTCAGAGAGTTCTTGGAGAAACAACAAGAAGCTCAGTTTTTGGATTCACCTGAGCTGCTGCAAGGACCAATAAACCTAGCCTCAATGTCACCTCTGCAAAAATTCAAATTAGTGTCAATTGTTCAAGCCAAAGCTCAGGAAGAAATCTTGAGGTCTCATATTCAAGACAGTGAGCTCAATGATAAGGCATCTGATGTTTTGGAGAAATTGATGCTCAGACTGTAGAAAGATACATCTCTAGCACAATCTGAGCAACTTAAAACGCTCATAAATTTTGTAGTTCACATTTTGAATCTTTTGAAAAAGCTACAGATAATAAGGTTCGGATAGAAATTCATGATAAAAGGTTAGTTGAGTTGAATGATAAGCTAGCTAAAGATGCAATTTTATTAAACAATAGCATCAATAACATAGATACTACTATTAAGGATGCTAGTGATATATACAAATTTTGTCTAAAATGGCCTGAGACAACAAAAGAAATGAAGGAGAAAATAGATGAATTGGAACTTCAATTGATAAAAATCTCAAAAACATTTGATCCTGCATCTGACTCCATCAACAACAAAAAGGCCAAAATTGAAGGCATTCATGCAAAGATAAAAAGTCTGCAGAATAAGGAGGCCACTAAGAGCAGAATGTGCCAAGTCAGATAAGTTATAGAATCCAAGATTGATTCTATGACTGTTCTTCTAGCAGAGGCAACAAAAATAAAGGCAACAACTGATGTGCCTACCACTGTGGACAAAGCAGAGGAATTGGTGTTTCGAGTGAATGGAAACATTCAAACTTTGAATAGTTTTAAGGCAAAGTGGGATGGAGAAATTGCTCAATTGAAAGCTATATACATAGACATCCTCTCCACTTTTTAGTAGGTAAAGCTATATGATTGTACTTGTACATATGCAACAAAGTATAACAGTTTGACAATTTTGATACAATTTGTTCACTTGTACATACACCTTTGCCATTGATGTCAAAGGGGGAGAAGAAGAACTAGTGAAAAATGGCCAAACATCTTAAGGGAAGAAGAAAAACAAAGTGTACATAGTAAGGGGGAGCAGTGTGAGCATTTTTCACTAAGTGTTTCCATTAATGCCAAAGAGGGAGATTGTTGGCAACATGGTCAAGAGACACTGTTGATATGTTGGAGATTTAATGTTGTCATTGATGGAAACAACCAGATAGGATTGAAGATAGTTCTTGAGATATGTTATGCATAGTATTTTTGGTTTGGAAAGAATGACTTAGTCAATTTGACTGTGTTGGCCATTTCCTAAAATAGTGACAGTGATTCAGTTAGTATTCCTTAGCAAATGAAGATTTAGGTGTGCAGTTCTGGTATGTTATACATAGTTATTACACAATGCTATATTCCAAGTTTCATGTCTTGAAATTCTCTCGAAGCCATATTGTGAATTGTCTAAGTTTAGGTAAACAAAGTTCAGTCAGGAACAATGCAGAACACTTGAGTATTTCGGTCCACATTCCTCCAGTATTGATTGATTTGATGTGCGATTCAGAGGTGTTGTAAACACATATTAGAAATATCTAATTCTAGATTTGCAAATTCTAAAGTTCACCAGAAGATTATCTACAAGCTTCCAAGTATTGACATTCAGTTTGATAGTGTTTCACAAAGATAGAGTCAATAGTTCTGAGATCTGCATCTTGCCACACAAGAATATTATGGCCTAAGGTTAGGGAAGTATGATTGGTGATGCATAATTAATGTTTGGTATGAATTTTGGAGTCCAATGTGGTTTGCATTAAAAGTTGTGATATGATAGACAACATGGTTAAGAGTATACTCAAGTATAAGGCTGACACATAGTTGGATTGATGTGCAGTAAATATATTGTTTAAATCGTCATCCTAAGTGGTTCTATAATAGGTCTGGACCTATGTGAAAGTTCTTGAATGATTGTATGGGTTCGCATTATTGTTTGTGATAAAGATCAAGATGACAAAGTATACACATTTCATACTTGGCATGCCGACCTCGTTTTGAGTTAAATCTTATTGTGGATATATATATATATATATATATATATATATATATATATATATATATCCACAATAAGATTTAACTCAAAACGAGGTCGGCATGCCAAGTATGAAATGTGTATACTTTGTCATCTTGATCTTTATCACAAACAATAATGCGAACCCATACAATCATTCAAGAACTTTATATATATATATATATATATATATATATATATATATATATATATATATATATATATATATATATACTTGATAGATTTCGATGTTGGAGAGATGTGTTGGTGCGAATGGGTTGCAAAGTTGTGTATGTGATTCTTGTGATTCAAAAAGTGTAGTAAAGGTATAGAAATATTAAGAACATAGCATATGTAAATAGGGCAGAGAAACATAGCAGACATAATGAATACCTTTGAATGTGTATATTGAGCTATCAATGGAACTGTATTCTAGCATACTGTAGATACATTTGTAGTAGTTCTTTCTTGGTAGTGAGCCACCCTTTCTCTATCTTCTTTTCTTTATGGTAGTGAGCCTATTACAGTGAACACTTATTTGGATAGTGAGTCCTTGGGTAGTGAGCTCTAAGGTAGTGAGCCTTTTTGTAATCTGGTTTTGATACTATAATATATTGTGAGCTAACACTCATCGTGGTTTTTCCATTTTTGGGTTTTCCATGTAAAAATCCTGATATCTATGTGTTATGACTTTATTGCTGCTCTCCATTTGTTTATTTTTCTTTCATGTTATTGAATTCAGTAAATGAATTAAATAATATGTGAAGGAATGGTTTTATAGAATACTTATTCACCCCCCCTCTTAATATTCCTTGTGCTCAACAACATCATGATCTAACATCTTAAAAGAAGATCATATGCTCTAATGAACATATCTTGCTCCCAAGAGCACCTATAACATGCCAAAAACTCCAACTCATGATCAAGAGTGCATCATGACATAATACCATACATACTCTAAACCAAGGATCATATTTCACAACTAATAAGTTATAAACTCAACACCTCACCAAAAACTCCAAGAGTCCTCCATGGAAAACCAAGATGTCAATACCTCTTCAAAAAACATGAATATCTAGAATCCTTTGTCAATAGAACCATATATGTCAATGAACCCTCTCTACAAACTAAAGGTATAATCCAAGATCTCCTTATGACACCAACAACCATTGCAAAAGATCATCCATCTTCTAATCAAAGATTATGCATGGCTCACAACATTGTAACAACAATAGTTTAAAACCAATATCTTAAAAACAAAGAAGATAGAACACATTATGTAACCACACAAAACTCCCATTGAAAGTGATACCAAGTTATGCATGGTATCATTATCAACATCATTACCAAAACTCCACTGAAAGTGAAAAAAGCTTCTCATGCAACTTAACTTTACTACTATAGATTCCAATGAACAACTAAATTAGGTACTGCAAACCATCATTCTGTCTCACTACAAATAATGCCAATGTAATCAAGGTGACCAAGAGGAGGCCTACCAAATAGAATCCACATCAACTTATTCACAAGATCTGCACACATGCAACATCTCATAGGAGAAAAAACATGATCAATGCTCCAAACTCTAATAATTGAAAAAATAGATTCAACCCCTCATTAGTAACATGTAAAACAAATGTAACCAGGTATAACATGTAGATTTCCAAGACTCAAACACCATAATCAACTCTAGATCTGATTTGTCAAACAAATCCACATAGGAGTAGCCATAGATCATAAGAACCCAACAAGCAGCCTTGCAAATCTAAAATTGTTTCCATCTAGAAAGAATATGAACATAATTTCTCCACAGATCTACAAACCATAGATTTTAGTTAACATGTAAAACCTACAAAACCGTCTCTTTGTAAATCTAAAACCACTTAAAAATCTAAACATTCACAACAATGAACACCAAAATATGTCATCTAAAATAATGAAATACCACATATATACAAACCCATAATCTTTTGAAACATAAAAACCATGAAACCTACTTAATCAAAATAACATGAATATGGGAAAGGAGAAACTAGGTTGTTCAGTAGTGTCCAAATCATAGAAATACTAACTCCACAACCTACATACAACTAGTGGCAAATCATCTAGTGCTTTCATGTAACCATGGACTGAAACCATGAACCCAACATAAGCACTCCAAACTGTAGTCCAAATAGTGAGTATTTTTCCATGTGATCAAGGTAGCACAAGCAACCATCCAACATAACCACTCTTTCATTGCACATAACCACAAGGTAAAGGAATAAAACCACCAAACAAGAGAATATACACATATTGTCAAAATGGAGCTCCAAATCACTACAACAAGATCAACTCCATAAAGATCCATAACCTTGAGCCTCAAGTGCCCAACAAAGATTCTTTTGACAATCTACATCCAAGAGTTAACTACCATGGCTTCCAAACTCATAGATCTACAAAATAATGTTAACACATAGAACATCCCCTACAACCAAAATACCTTCAACACTTAAGAAAAAAACATCCCTCTCTCACTAAAACCATTGGCTCTGATGCCACATGTTGGAAAAAGGGGGAGAGAACAAGGTAAAGTTGTAACAATGTATCTTTTAAATGTTTTCAAATATGAAATCATGAGTTAAATCCTCATGCAGAAACCAAATGCCCATATAGTGAACTTCAAGTTTGCATTATAGAAAACAACTCTGTTAACTACAAGTCTTGATCATGGATGCCCAAGTTGTCCAATTCAACCTTAATCAACTAAAGTATCATGTCACAATAAAAAGCACAATTGAAAGTCTCAAGATTGGGTGCCCAAGTTGTCCCGATCCATTTCAGTTAATTGAAGTACATCACCACATATCAATCTCATGTAAACAACATGCATGATTGATGTCCCCAATATTATTCTAAATTAACTTTTTATGTAACATGCAAGAGTCATGCAAACACTTGTAGCACCATGCAAGAGTTTATCTAAAACTGA
The DNA here is from genome assembly GCA_027924645.1 of Cunninghamia lanceolata. Lineage (NCBI taxonomy): Eukaryota > Viridiplantae > Streptophyta > Pinopsida > Cupressales > Cupressaceae > Cunninghamia > Cunninghamia lanceolata. The sequence continues at coordinate 5,898,932 of BSBN01000907.1, read as the reverse complement.
TCATGAGTTAGAGTGTCATGCAAGATACATGCAACACTATATAATTGGAATGCAACAACATGCAAGTCTAGATAACTAACATGCAAGTCCATATAAGTGACATGCAACAACATGCAAGAGTTTATCCAAAACTGATCATGAGTTAGAGTGTCATGCAAGATACATGCAACACTATATAATTGGCATGCAACAACATGCAAGTCCAGATAACTAACATGCAAGAACATGCAAGTCCATATAAGTGACATGCAACAACATGCAAGGACATGCAACTGACATGCAAGTACATGCAAGTTCATATAAGTGATATGCAATAACATGCAAGTCCATGCAAGTAACATGCAAGAACATGCAAGCACATGCAAGTTCATATAAGAGACATGCAACAACATGCAACTCCATATAAGAAACATTCAATAACATGCAAGTCCATGCAAGTAACATGCAACACATGCATGCACATGCAAACTCATACAAGTGACATGCAACAACATGCAAGTACATGCAAGTTTTTATGAGTTCATGGAATCAATATGTAAATATCATGCATCTCTAACTTCACTGTTAATTGCAACATCATAATCATGCAAATATCATGCATCTCTAACTCCTCTATTAATTGCCACATCATATTCATGCAAATATCATGCATCTTTGAATCCACTATTAACTGCTATATCACGTTCATGCAAATATCATGCATCTCTAACTCCACTGTTAATTGCTACATCATGTTCATGCAAAGTGTATCAACACTATCCACTCATGCACACAAAAATCAAACTCCTAGTCTATATTTAAGACATCTCCAAAATGGGCACCCAAGTTAACTCCCACTTCCTAGGAGGTATCAACAAGTCAAGATAGACATGTAAGAGTTAGCTAAAAGTCTTCATGGACCCCACTCCAAAAGTGGATGCCCAAGTTTGGCCCTACCTCTTAGGAGTTAATTACAACATGCCAAGTGATATAATTAAATATTATTTTATCTCTCAAGTCCTTATGTGTTGGGGAACACATTCTAAGAACTTAGGAGACACATGAAATTAGTTAGGATTGTAAAGTTAATGGAAAGTTATCCCAACAACTGTTTGCATCTACAAACCATCTTAAACCCAAAAGTGCATTGAAATCTTCCCCTTGATCTTTCATGGCTATAGCAATAAAGTTTAAGACTTATTTGACCCCCATTAGGTTAACTTCCACTTCATTCCATGTTCCCATTGTTTTCATATTAGATCCATCTGCCAAGATTATATTGTAAGTTGTCTCTATTAGTTTAGGTCTTCCTAATTGTTCCCACAACTTCTTTGTTAGCATGTTGACATCTGCTCCTAGATCTATCATGACATTCTAGACTTTTTTGTGATTGATAAGAACATCCACCATTAGTGTCTTTGTCTTCCATTCTCTATAGTTCTTCCCATCCTCTAGAGTTGGCTCTTTTGACCTTGCTTCGTATTCCAATATTTACAAAATTGCTTTAGTTTCTCAATGAGTTTGCATTGTTGTGTCAATTGGGTTAACTGCTTGAGAGATTCTACTTCTTCTTTGGTGAAAAACTACTTTTATTGTTTCTCCTTTTCTTGCTCCTTCCTTATTGTTTGTTTAGCTTCCTTCAAAACTTCCTCATGATGTTTCTTGGTAGGAACAAATTCTTCTTCCTCCTCACTATCTTCCTCTATCTCAATGGTGTAATGTCTTCTGATATTCATTCCTTGTCTTGTCATTACCACAGCTTTCTCCTTCATTCTTCTTTTATCTTTTCTGGCATGTTTTGGCTTCCTTCTTTGGTAATACTCTTCTTCTTCTTCTTCTTCTGTAGATTCAGTTTAAGATGTGTCTATCTCCTCCCTATTGTTATTCCTACAAGTTCTTGCTCCATGACCCTTAGGTTCCCTTCTTATGATCCTAGCCTCTTTTTTATTATTCAGGCTACGTAACTCATCACTCTTAGATTGTGGTGGTGCATTCTGAAAGTATTGTTGTGCTCTATCACAAGAAAATAGATCATGCTCTATACTGCTATAGAATGAACACTATGTTTTACTTTCACCCTAATATTCATTATTAAAGTGTCCTAGATTACCATATTTGAAACATGTGACATCCTCTCTCCTTCTTTGACCAATTCCATGACCTCTACCTCTTCTGTAGCCTCCAAACTATTCTTTGTCATCATTATTCTAGATATTCCCATAGGATTAACTACTAGAGTTTGAATTTTGAATTATATTAACATTCCTCTAGTTTCTCCAACTTGGTTGCTTGTAGCCTTGATCACATGAGTTTCTTTCTACTATGCCCTTCACATAAAACATGTTTTTACTCTTTGCCAAGTTTGTGTTACTGTACCATGATTCATCTTCTTCATCATCAATATCTCTTTTCCTCTAGAAGTTTTGTGAAGGGCAATCTATTTTTTCATGGTTATCCCATTTTCTACACAATCCACAATATACTAAATTTATTCTTTTTGTTGTTGTTTTGATGTCTACCTTCATTGCGGAAGCTTTCCTTTCACCTTTGATTCTAAGGAATTCATTTCTAAAGTGACCTTCCCTTGTACAGTATGAGACCCAGATATTAGGGCTTTACTTCTGCGTATTCTCCTCCTGCTTGGGAAAAATATCCTGTCTTAGCATTAGTTGCTCTAATTCCAATTTCAACTTCTCCATTTCTAGGTTTTCCTTCATCTTATCTTGTCTGTGCCAGGATTGAGACTCTATCTAACATGCTAGTGTCACTACTTCCATATATGTTTCAAATGCTATTCCATCTAGGGAAGATGTTATTTTAAGGCTTATTCCAGAAATAAATCATTCTGTATTTTTCTTTTCAGTTAGTGGAATCCTTTATTGATTCTCTGTTGAATTGCATCAAATCTCTCATCTTACTAACCCCTTTTGTAGGAATATCTGAAACTCCAAATTTCTCAAGAATAGTCTCTTGATTTCATCCCATTTCTTATAATTGTTTGGATAGGTCTTCCTATACCACTTAAGTGCTTCATTCCGCAAGGTGCCTATGAAGTCAAATAGCTTGATTTCATCCCTAGTTACCTCATTCTAGCTCCAAATGGACTCCAAAAAAAAATGTTCTCTGTTGCTTTAGTATTATCTATCTCAAAGACTAGTAACTTGATAGGAATATCCATGATTGGTCTTCTTAATGTCTCTAGTACTTTGCAGTAGGTTTCCTCTAGTCTGATCTTTTGGTTAGGCTATCTTCTATCAATCATTTTCTTTCTCTTCCCTTGTCTCTATGTAGTCAGATATCAAAATACTCTTAAAAATTCTACAAAATTACTTCAGATCTCTTCTATTTTGTTTGCTTCCTTGTTTACTTGAAAAATTTCCTTCTCAACTAAAATTCTTTTTGCTTTATATGGCACTCGGGGTGACTCATGGTCTAGGGGTTGTGTCTCTTCATAGTGTCTCTTCAAATTAGGGGATACTCTTCTATTTGTGAATGACATCATGTTGACATCCAATGATGATTGAAATAACCTTCTAAAATCCTTGGAACTCATCTCAATGTTTACCACATCTTCTCCTCTTCCTCTTATCTTCTCTATTCTTCAACAAATTAGTTCCTCTATATATTCTTCATTCAAATTCAAAAACTTTCGTGTTGTTTTAGAATTTCTGGTAGTCTGTGGAAGAAACCCTAATTCATCTCTTTCTTCCTTTTTCCTTCCACTTTCCTCTGTGGCAACACCCACATTGGTGGGCTCAATAGCGTCCTCCATGATGTGCTCTACTTCTTTTCCTTCTAATCTCCTTTCTCTAGAAACACCCATAGTGGTGCACTCAGCAACATCCTCCATGATGCACTCTACTTCTTCTTCCCTTTTGGTAGGACCCTCCATGGCATGCTCAATGGATTGTTCCTCTTTTCCTTCCACAACTTTTGTTGTCATATCTTTTCTATTCTCTTGTGCCCTTTCCATCCTTCTACGGTAACATTCCTATTATTCTTGAGTTTATTTCAATCTTTCTTCCCTACTTATCTCCATTCTAGTTGTGATGTCTTCACCGATCTCTCTTTTCTTCTACTTCTCCCCTTTTTCCATGGGTTTTCTTGATTTGGTGTTCCATTAGTCCTTTTATATCCCATGGTATGCTTGTTTGAAGAGTCACATCATTTGAAGGATCCTTGCAGATCCTTCCCCTTTCCACTTGCCATCCCATTAAGTGCCTGCCCCCCTCTCACAAAGGTAGGAACTTAAGGAGACTCAAATTTCTCTGCAAATTAAAAATTTTCTCCACTAATCTAGCCCTCTTTTCTTTTTAGTACTCTATGCTACTCCTTTGAATGTTTTTCCCTTCAATATTTAACTACCCTCTTCTAAGGTCCCAACAATAGAACCAAATGTTGGCAAGAAATTGGGAGGGATACCAGTCTAGAGATCTGGTCCTTAGCCAAGTCTTTGTAGTCAGTTTATAGCTCGATCAAATAGCTAGGGATTGATATTAAAACACAAAGAATAACATAGGCAGAGTGTCATAAACACATCATAACAATAAGACAACAAGAATTACCTGGTATCGGTAGATATATATATATATATATAGCAGTAATCAAACATCATACATCTAGTATCTAATAGGTCTAAGTCTTTGCCTCATCATCTTAAATACATAATCTATCTCATATCATATCACATATTATGTCCACCTCTCCTATATATACTATATCTATTACATCTAGGGATGTGTCTTCTAGCATAATAGGTTGGCTCCAGCCTCTGCATAATGTATGGATCAACTTTCGATAGGCTCTGCTTCATGCCTTGCATCCTGCTAACATTGACAAAATGTTAATAGCAAGGATGATCAAGCTAGTAGAGGATATAGAATGGATAAGTCAAATGGTTGTGCATAATAATAAAATGGGAGATATCAGAATATGTTTAGATTTTAGATAATTAAACAAATTTTGTATTCATGATCCATTTCTAACAACATTTATAGTAGAGGTCTTAGAGTCAATGGATGGAAGGGAAACCTACTCTTTTGTTGATGGATTTTCAGGTTATCACTAAGTCAAAATTTAGGAAGAGGGCCAATCAAAAACCACATTTGTGAAAGAGTGGGGATCATTCATGTATATTGTAATGCCCTTTGGACTAAAGAATGCTTTGGCATAAAGGTAGTGATATTTTCATCATCTCTGATCTTTAATCTTTCAAATTTCCCTTTGAGACTTTGCAACCTTGCACTCTTAACAAACTCATCTCCTTCATGCAGAAGTTCCAGTTTAACCCAGATCTCATAGGTAGTTGGTAGGTCAATAACATTTGAGAGTTTTGAGTCAGTCAATGCACTTAGAAGAGCTTCTTTGGTCCGCAGATTGTTTTCAGCATCTGTGATTTCATTTAGAGTTGTCGGACCACCCTATGGAGGAACATATGCTTTTGTGACCATGGACAAGTATGCTTTTCCCATACACTCCAAGTGACATTTCATGTGACCTTTCCAGAGAGAGAAGTTGGTTCCATCAAACTTTGGATTGTCCTTCTTGTAGGACAACATCCTAGATCTCCTCAAGCGGTTAAGCTCTTTTTAGAGGAACTTAGCTCTTATACCAATTGTTAGATCTAGGGCACACAACTGAGAGGGGGGCTAAATTAGTTGTACAAAAACTTGCTTCTACTTCAAACACTTGATTCTTCTTTGTTAGTTACTAGCATATCAGTTAACCATTCATGAAAGCATAACGCATAAACACAGGAGTAGATAAACATCAACACATTGGACACCAAGATTTAGACGTGGAAAACCTGGTTAAGGGAAAAACCACGGGGTGATTAACCCAAGGATTATTCTCTGTTAGAAGAATAAGAAAAACCAATGGCACATGCCAATTAGGGCTCACTGCCCAAGCACACTGCTCACAAGGAGGCACACTGCCTACAAGAGACACACTGTCTACAAGATGATAAGTTTTACAAACTTGAACTGGAGAGTGACATCTTTACCATGTCTAGATCAGTTCTATTTAAGCCTGAGACATTCCTGCTCTGCCTTTCGCTCTTTCACTATACCACACTCATCCGCTCCACACCACACTTCAAAATGAATTCACAAACCTTTATTTATACAAGGCATCAACTTAGGAACAATCATCTAAGTCAGAAATTATCCACAAGAACATTCGCAAGATGAATAACTCATCCGATCGGCCAGCCTGAACAAGAACATCTTCATCCGGAAGTATATCTCCAATTCCAGGCTCTAACACTAATGTGGACTGACAACACAACCTCAGCACGATCCAAGAACCTTCACAAGCTTGCCTGAATGACCAGGTACATCTACACTTCCTCCACTTACTAGAATTCTTTTCTTCTTCATCCGAAACTTCAGGAACACAGCCTATCGCCACTGTCAGACTGAAACAGGTTCTTCCAGACCTCCAAACTACGTACAAATCAAGATGACACATAACAAGGACATCCCAAACACTACTTCCAATCCGTAGAATATGACAATGCACTTCCGGATCTCACCAGACCTTTTTCTAACACTTTGTCACTCCGGAGCATCTCCCGGAACCGGTTCTACTTGATCGATCACAACTTCTTCATATCTTCATGCGGACCTCAGAAATCTTAACTGGAACATCTTAAGACTCATATCTACAAACCCTTTAATCTGCATCCTCTGATCCTCAACCTATTGAGTACTTTTGCCCTCTTCTCATCATTGTTCTTCACCGTTTTTGATTGAGACTAATTTTCTCAATATCCTCAGCACACAGCTCATCCAATCCTTCTTATCAATGCAATATGAGTATGTTGACATCAATGACAACACTGGTTAACCTCATACTTGTAACATCTTTATCTCTCAGATCAAATATGTGAAATAATTGTTGAGGAAATTTGGAATGGAAGATTTAAAGCCAATGAACACTCCCATGGCAACTGGATGTAAGTTGAGCAAAGATGATGACACTCCTAAGACAGATCAGACCAAGTACAGATCAATGATTGGAGGATTATTGTATCTCACTCAAACTAGACCAGATATAATGTAGGTTGTTGGTCTTGTGGCAAGATTTCAGGCTAATCCCAGAGAATCTCATGTCATGGCAATCAAAAGAATTTTTAGGTACTTAAAAGGAACAATTGAGTATGGCCTATGGTATCCTAGAGATCATGATTTTTCTCTTCATGCATATACAGATGCAGATTGGGCAGGAGATGTGGATGATAGGAAGAGTACAAGTGGAGGAGCATTCTTTTTGGGAAAAAGGTTGGTTACTTGGCTAAGCAAGAAACAAGAGGCAATAGCCCTATCTACAACTGAAGCAGAATACATTGCAGCAGCAGGAAGTTGCACTCAATTTTTGTGGATGAAGCAGATGCTAAGAGATATTCAAGTATAATATGAGGAGCCTATCACAATTTTCTATGATAATTCAAGTGCAATAAATATTTCTAAGAATCTGGTGTTGCATTCTAAGACCAAGCATATATCTATCAAATTTCACTTTCTGAGAGAGCAAGTGAACAAGGGTGAAGTCAGATTGGAGTATGTGCCCTCCAAGGATCAGCTTGCAGATATTTTTACTAAACCTCTTCCCAAGGACTCTTTTGAGTATCTCAGAGAGAAGTTAGGGGTCATTGCCCCTCCTGTGATGAACTAGGATGCACTGATGTGCATCAATTTGGTGGATATCACAGTCATATCTTGTGATCCGGATTGATGATGGGGAGTTGCTACTTAGGGGGAGCAGCTGGTATGATTCTGATGTGTTAAAATTGCAAGTATGAGCCCTTTGCCATTGATGTCAAAGGGGGAGAGAAGACATGTGAAAAATAAGTGGTTGATGATCAAAGGGGAGCAGTAAAGAAAGAGAAGACATGTGAATAGTTGTTGCTGATAGGGGGAGCTGTGATAGAAAGGAGAAGTTCTTGTCTTGATGGTTTTTCACATCATATGTTGCCATCAATGACAAAAGGGGAGATTGTTGCAAGTATGAGGATAACCAGTGTTATCATTGATGTCAACATACTCATATTGCATTAATGAGAAGGATTGGATGAGCTATGGGCTGAGGATATTGAGGAAATTAGTCTCAATCAGGAACAGTGAAAAATAGTGATGACATTAAGGTAAAAGTCCAAGATAAGATGAAGATCAGAGGATGCGGTTTAAAGGGTTTGTAGATATGAGTCTTGAGATGATCCGGTCAAGTTTTCAGAGGTCTGCATAATGATCTAAAGAAGTTATGACTGCTCTAGTAGAACCGGTTCCAATAGATGTTCAGTGGTGACAGAGTGTCACAGATTGGTCCGGTGAGCTCCGGAATTGCATTATCTCATTCTACGGATTGGAGAGAGTGTTGAATAAGTACATATGAGGTGACAACTAGATTTGTTCATGGTTTGGAGGTCTGGAAGCACCTTTTTCATTATGACAGTGATGACAGACTGTGTTCTTGAAGTTCCAGATGAAGAAGAGAAGAATTCCAGTAAACTGATAAAGTGTGGATGTTCTTGGTGATTCAGGGAAGGTTATGATGATCATTGGATCATGTCCAGTTAATGTTGGTGGTCCGCATTGAAGTTAGAGTTTACATTTGAAGAATAACCACAGATATTGATGTTCTTCTTGAGACTGGCCGACTGGATATATTACACATCTTGCGAATGTTCTTATAAGCATTTGCCGACTTAGATGAGTATTCCTAAGTCGATGCCTTGTATAAATAAGGGATTGTGAATTTATTTTGAAGTGTGTCTTGGTGCGGATGAGTGTGGCATAGTGAAGAAGAAGAGTGAAAGGTAGAGGAGGAGTTTTTGGGCTTAAATGGAACTGATCCAGGTATGGTAAAGATGTCAATCTCCAGTTCAAGTTTGTGATACTTGTTACTTTGTTGACAATGTGTCTCTTGTAGGCAGTGTGCCTCTTGTGAGTAGTGTGCTCAGGCAGTGAGCCCTAATTGGCATGTGCCATCCATTTTTTTTATTCTTCTAACAGAGAATAATCCTTGGGTTAATCACCCCGTGGTTTTTCCCTTGACTGGGTTTTCCATGTCAAAATCTTGGTGTCTCATGTGTTGATGTGTATCTGATTTGGTGTTTATGCTTTATGCTTTCATAAGTGATTAATTGATACGCTATTAAATAAAAAAAGGATTTAAGTGTTTGAATTAGAAGCAAGTTTTGTACAACTAATTCACCCCCCCTCTCAGTTTTGTGCCCTAAATCTATCAGTATATCCAACCAGACATCCAGGAGGTATTTTAACATCTATAAGATTCTTACATACAACCTCCATCTGCAGCTCTTGATATATAGGAGATGCAATACATTAAACCATTACCGGTAATTACAAAACCATGAGCCAAAACCACCCATAAAGTGGTGCCCAAATTATCTCCAATCAAAGATGCCTTTTGATGTGCCAAACCACACACCAACACATGTAACTCTCCCCTTTATAGCTCTTTTATGTGTCCAACATGTTTTTACATTTCCCAAAAATAGAAGGTCTAACTTCCGGAGGCCATAACTTTTGATCCAGGTGTCTGATTTGCGAACCGTTTAATGCATCAGAAAGCTCCTGAAGAGATCTATCACCCTATAATCTGCTACGCTAGTTATGACAATTTTTTGGATGTTTAGAGAAGTTTTTATTCTATTGAGTTAAAAACTTTTTCTAGCAGTTTCAAAAAATAGAAACTTTAATATCTCGTGATCCAGTTATGATCTTGATATGAAACTTAGCCGAGATGTTCAATTAGTTGTTTCACACCTTTTGGGAAAAACTTTATGTCAATCTGAGCTCAATCAAAGGACTTACTAAAAATAGTAAGTCTTTCTATTTTTAGCTCGTTTGGAAACTTTTGGAAACTTTGAAAGTTCTAGATCATTATCCAAGATAAAGGGTATTCGAAAAAACCAAAACTAGGAAGAATAGTAATCTTTCGAAGTTGCAAGGTTGAACATGTTTCTTAATAGGTTTTCTCAAGGAATCTGCAACATTCATCAAAGTATCAACTTTCTCCAAGTTTACTTTCCCATCCTCTACCATGTCAGGAGCAAAATGGTACTGGACATCAATATGCTTAGTCCTCACATGGAAAGTAGGATTCTTTGCCAAACATATGTCACTCTGACTATCACAACAAATAGTAATCTTCCCTACATCAAACCCAACATCATAACACAATCTCTTAAGCCAAATGGCTTCTTTACAAACATGAGTTGTTGCCATGTACTCAGCTTTAGTAGTGGACAAAATGACCACAGGTTGCCTCTTACTCATCCAACTAATAGCACCACCAAACATAGTAAACACATAAGCATTAGTGGATCTCCTGCTATCAATGTCATCTGCATAATCTGAATCCACAAATCCATGAATACAAAGTGAATGTCAAGGTCCTGTAGGATAACCATGATAATATAAGGAATACTCAAAAGTACCCCACAAATATTTGAACACTCTCTTCATTGCATCCCAATGTATCCATCTAGGATTATCCATAAATCGACTAAGGACTCCCACTACTTGGGCAATGTTTAGTCTTATACAGACCATCACATACATCAAACTACCAACCACACTAGTATAAGGAACTCTGCTCATATCCTCCATCTCAGAAGAAGACTTTGGATAATCTTCAATAGATAACTTTGTCCCCATTGTAACAGGAACAGTCAAAGGTCTGCAATCCACCATGTTGAATCTCTCCAACACAATGTTAACATACTTACTTTGGCCTAACCAAAGTTTTATGTTTGCTTTGTCTCTTCTTATTTCCATTCCTAGAATGTACTGAGCCGCCCCTAGATTTTTCATCTCAAACTATACTGAAAACTGAGACTTCAAATTAGAAATCAAACTTTTACCATTCCCAATGAGTAACATATCATCGACATACAATGCAATAATGAGAATGCGATGATTGTCAAACTTGTAGTAAACACAATGATCTAATTTTGATCTTTGAAATCTAATACTCAACACAAAGGCATCAAACTTCTGGTACCACATCCTAGGAGACTGTTTCAAACCATACAAAGACTTTTTTAACTTGCAAACCAAATTTTCTTTACCTTTCACCACATAGTGCTCTGGTTGTGACATATAGATTTCCTCCTCCAAGTCACCATGAAGGAATGATGTCTTCACATCCATCTGTTCCACTTCTAGATCATACGTTGCTGCAAGAGATAACATGAATTGAATAGATGTCAACTTTGAAATGGAAGACAAAATCCCACCATAGTTAATTCCCTCCACCTGAGAATATCCCTTCACAACCAATCTAGCCTTATATTTCTCAACACTGCCATCTACACCGAATTTCTTTTTGAACACCCATTTGCATCCAATAGGATTTCGTCCTTCAAGCAAGGGTACCAAATCTCAAGTATTATTATTTTCCAAAGAAGCCATCTCCTCTTCCATGGCCTCCTTCCAGAAACCTGCATCTTTCACACCCATAGCCTCTTTCACAGTTCTAGGCTCATCAGTGTTAGAAATCAAACCAAAAATACAACTGGAATCATGCAATGAATAACCAAACCTATCATGTTGTTGCCTTATCTGTGTGGACCTCCTCAAAGGTTGAGGTTGAGGTTCTTCATCTTCTTCTGAACTTTCAAAGATACTAGTGTAGACACCCTAAAATGACCAAGTCGTCACACTGCTCGCATCTTGTCATTTCTTCCTAATCACCTGCATTTCACACATTAATTAAATAATCTAATTATTTAATTAATTTCACCAAATTCTCCTAAATCTCCTAAATTCAACATTAATTAAATAAATTCTCTTTATTTAATTAATTAAATTAAATTCCTCTGTTATTCTTCCATAATTAAATAATTTTAATTATTTAATTAGATCATTATCCTCTTTCCAAAAATCAAATCCACATTAATTAAATAAATCTAATTATTTAATTAATTCAACAAATTTCCTCTTATCTACAATTAAATAATTTCTAATTATTTAATTAAATCAATTGTTCTTCTAAATTTAAATAAATCATGCAAATTTATTTAAATTATCTCAATCCTCTAAAAAAGAAATAAAATCAAATATTTTATTTATAATCTTCTGTTCTTCCAAAATCATGCACAACAATTAAATAAATTTATTTATTTAATTTGCTTTCAAATCTTCTAAATTAAATAATTCTAATTATTTAATTATGTCTTCCAAAATATCTTCTCTAAATTTAAATAAATCAATTATTTATTTAAGTTGCTTTTTCTTCTAAATTTGAGTTATCTCAAATATAACTCAAGTTTCCTATATTTAATAAAGCAAAATATCTTCTTATTCTCATGCAAATCTCTTCTTCTTGTTTTAAATCACTTAACTGATCATTACATTCTGTTAATGGCTTTAACTCATTCTTCTATTCTTGATAACTCCTCTCATGCAAAAGAAAGCAAGACACATGTCTTCTTCTCATTCGTTGCACGTTCCTCAACTATTCTCCTCTGTTGATTCTTCTGAATTATCTGGACCATTGATCGATCTTCATTGAAACCTATATAAACCCCCCTCATCTCCTTCATTACCTCTCTCTTCGATCGTATTCTCAGGCATACTTAACAGAGCTTTGAGCATACAAAACGTGTCGATTGAGCAACCTTACGATCTCTTAACATTGATCTTTGAGCACATTGAGCACACTACTTGCTTGTTGCAGCTATGGTTTCGCAACTTGATTGAACAATCCACACTTCTCCAAAAGGGAACAATACAAATCTCGGTAAAAGCTTTCATGTTTCTTTGATTATTATTAATGGCTTTTACTTAGATCGGTTCTCTTTATGTTATTTGGTTTTTGATTTGTTTAGTTTAATTTAAATCAATTTTTCCTCATACACATTCTGGCACGCCCGGTGGGACCCACTAATCCCTTTGTTTCTTTAAGAAATTGTTTTTTTTTAAGTCACAGTACGGCACAGCGCAAACGACATTTCACGGCGCTTCTGGCAGTATCTTTAAGCGCTCTTGGAGGCACAGTTCAGTGCCCTTGAGGGCATTGCGGCGCTTCTGGCAGCACAGAGCGGTGCTTTTGGCATCACAGAACGGCGCTCTCGGCAGCATCGTTAGGCGCTTCTGGCTAAATTAGGTTTTTTACTTCGTTTGGTGTTTGCAAGGGTTTTCTCATTACATATCTTGTGGATTTGTCTGACAAGCTATTGTATTTGTCTTTCAAACCTACTTTTTCATACTTCCTAAGCTGATTTATTTAGGGGTATCTTCGGTAGTTGCGATAATCTATTGTGTTGTTACACTTTCTAAGTTTTCTAGATTTCATAATCCAGATCTATCAGATATTATTGCCTAGAACAGTAGATCAACCATGAAATCCCATTTTGATCTAATTCTTTTGGCAAAAGCTAATCTTTTTATGATCTGAGACTATGCAGCGCATTCGGTATAACAGTATCGCGCTTTCGGATACGAAGTACAGCGCTTCTGGTTATTTTTCAGCGCTTCTAGTAGTATCCTACAACACTTTCGGCATACATGACACCGCTTTTGGCATAATAGTATCGCGCTTCTGGATGCACAGTACAGCGCTTCTGGTTATTTGTCAGCATTTCTGGTAATATTCTGCAACGCTTTCGGTCTGTTTTACAGCGCTTTTGGAAATACAGTGCGGTGCTTTTAGTTAAAATTGATTTATTTTTGCTAACTTGTGAAATTTTGGTGGAACTAACTCACTTGTTGCAGCTTCTTATCACTCAAACAGAGCAAATAGGTTTTCTAACATGTTCATGCAGGATGAGCATTGAAGAAATTTTGATTTATCTCACTAAGTCTTAGAAACACATTGCTTTCTTAAAAGTTAATTGAACAAATCATTTTTGGCAATCTAAGTCTTAGGAAAATACTACTTTTCTTAAGGGACAATGGACATGTATGCAAAAACACTTCAATTTTCTAAGGGACAATGGACATGAATGCCAAACACTTCAATTTCATAAGGGACAATTGACAACTACAAATGTGTGTGTGCCTAATTTAGTTGCACCTTATTTTTCTTATAACGGGACAATTGAACCTTTGTTTGACGTGCTTGCTATTACATTTCTATACTTCCTTTAGAAGGGCCTGCTTTTGGATTGCGCTTCATCCAAAAGGGACGACCCTAAGCGGAGTTTTCCTTTGAACCGCTATATAAGAGGGATAAGGCGAAAGCTAAGTCCTAACCGATGTCAGCCTTACCTTGTGGTGCCAAACTGAAAAGAGGTGTACTAGCTCTTTGTGTAAACGATTTTCACATTGAGCGAAGTGTTTGATACTCTTAGTAGGATTGGTTAAAGCTTTTAGTAGCTTGTCGCATTGCTCGTAAGGCGTTGGTCCCTCAAAGTCACTAAGAACCATTCTAGATAGAGACTACCCGACCTACCTCCAAACATTGCAGTAATCATCAGCGCAAGGGGAATCAATTTAAGCCCTTAAGATACTCACCATTGGCTCCCTTGAGAAGAGATAGTATTCCCTTGGCCATAAAGCTCTTGTGACCTACTTGAGCTTTCCAAGGGGAGGGTGAGATATCCCTACCTATCGTTTCTCGCAAAGATACTAAATATCCGACACCTTTATGGAATGATATTTTTATCGATGGAGTATTAAGCTGTGAGCTGATCTACTGCAATGAAACCTTGTCTCTAGAGATAAAAAGTGCTTGTTATTGATTGCAATTGTCTTATACCTGTGGAAACATTGGGCTTGTTTGGAGCCTTGAACATACACTATCTGTTGTGTCAATCCCTTGTTTGTGCCAACTTTGTTTGCTGTGTTTTCTCTTGCCAACAAATCTAATCAAAAGCAGAAACAAATCCAAAATTTTGCCTTTAAGAAACATCAGACACTACTTCAGCGCCCCTGGTATTACAGCAGCTCGCCTTTGGTAGTACAGTAGATCACCTTTGGCATAGCAGTAACTCGCCTCTGGTAAAACTCTACTTCAGCGCCCTTGGTATAACAATAGTTTGCTTTTGGTCACTGTAGCTCGCCTTTGGCATAGCAGTATCTCACTTCTGGTAGCTCAGTCCATTGCCTTTGGCATCACAGTAGCACGCTTTTGGTTGCATAGTCCTGCGCCTTTGGTCAAACAGTATAGCACTTTTGGTCCAGTACTTTGTGCATCAGAGTTTGTCCGTTTCTCAAAGCATCGGGTAGAAACCCAGCCTTACCTTTCTTGTCCTAGTGTATTCCATGGTAACCACTAGGCTCCAACAAACTATGAAGTCCAAGCAAGTTGTCCCTAAGAAGTGCAAGTCACCTCCTCGCACACCACAATTAGGTCATCTCAATATTACTCCCAAGGTTATTCCTAGTACACCCGCGGCAAAACCAATCAGCTCTCCGAACATGCCGCACATTGACGAACTAAGCAATCCTTAAGAGGGTAGGGTCCCTTTGGTAAGAACACCTCAATATACCACCGGCTTGCCTCTGGATTTTGTGCCACAAGGATATACTATTGAGCAAAACCCACCTCAAGAGGATAGGATCCCTTTGATAAGTACACCGCAATACGCCACCGGCTTGCCTCCGGATTTTGTCCCTCAAGGTTATACTGTAGATTTAGTCCCATCTCAAGAAGAGCGACACTTTGAAATAGGTCAATCCTCTCAAGTAGATGGGCAAGATCTTGATGAAATCATACAAGAGCCTAGAGTCGTGGCTACCTTTGACAAAATCCTTAGTGAGAACCAAGATCATTTCTTTTGCTTGCTTGCAGAGCAAGGCGCCAAGTTACCTCAAGATTTTGATTTATCCACTCTCAAGGAGAACAACAACACCCAAGATACCATACAAGCAATTCAAACCATGTCCACGGTGACTACGCCCTTACCTACACAAGGCTCGTAGTATAGGAATCCCCTTTTTCAAAACCTAATAGGGGAGAGGCCCATATCACCGCTTCTGACTCCTATGGAGATCTATAAAAACCAACAAGAAACTCTCCAATGTCAAGCAGAGTTAGCTAAGCAAGCCACCTTAGCTCGATCGAATATACAACCACCTCCTAAAGTGTCCACCCCAATCACAAGTGGAATCTTGGTTACCCCATCACGCGAAGGTTTCCCACCAAATTACAATCCGGGGAACAATTATGTAGCCATGCAACAAGGGTCTCAACAAATGCCACCTCCTATATCATCACACCTTCATGTCTCTCAACCAATTAGAGTCATGCAACCCAACCACAACATTCTTCTACTCTCGTCCTTAAGCAACCCCAACCACAACATTCCTCTACTCTCATCCTCAATCAACCCCAACCGTCGCAAATTACTTCTACCTATGCCCCTCCTCCACAACGTTCATCCTCGCTCAACTTCTTTCACACATTGCCTAGCCACTCTCAACATACCCAAAGCTATGTGCCGCCATCGCAACCTAATCAAACGCACTTTAGCTTTCCTCCACCCAACTCTTTTCTTCAGCCATCACAAAGCCAACACTCTTACCTAGCGCCACCTCCGCCTCTTCCAAATCAAAGCCTCCAATTCCAACCCAATCTGAACCAAACGTACAACCCGTATGATCCCAATCAATCTTACGACCCTTATAATACCAGTGCGCATGGCTTACATTATAATCTTCCGTATGGGCAACACCAACCACTGTTTGGACAACAGGAGATGTTACCAACCCCTTCCACGACTATGGAGCTAAAGATCGTAGAAGTTCAACAGTAGTTATCTGATCTTACGTTTGGCCACACCAAAAAGACCTTCTCTTTAGAGGAAGTGTGTCCTTATCCTTTTGATTGGTCACTACCAATGATCCCTTTTCCTCAAAATTTCACTATTCCCAAGTTCAATAAATACAAAGGAAAAGGTGACCCAAAAGACCATCTTAGGAAATTCTATCTTGCTTGCTTCGAGGTCTCTCATAACGACACATATCTTATGCACCTCTTTCCTCGCAGTCTTGGAGGTCAAGCAATAGAATGGTTCGCACACTTACCCACGGGTATCAAGTCTTTCAACGAGCTAGCAGAGAAGTTTGCCACCCATTTTTCTTACAACGCAGAGCATGAGATTTCCATGACTGATCTATGCAACAATAAACAAAAAAATGGTGAGACTTTCATTTCTTTCCTTCAACGATGGAGACAAATGGCTAGCAAATTCCCTTTCAAGATTCCAGAGAAACAACTTGTTAGCATATTTGTGCAGAACCTCAACCAAGAGTTAGGTTTCCATTTGCAAATTCTTAGTGCTACAACCTTCGATGAAATCACATACAAGGGGATCAATATTGAGAAGGCCCTCATTGCTAAGGGTGTGATCAAAATCTTTAAAGAAATGAAAGATAGCGCTTCTCATCAACAATCGAATGATAAACCCAAATATTGGAACAAAAACAAGAATGTGGTCAACGATGGGGTGGTCGATACTAAGCATGTCCAAACATTGCAAACACCGTTGCAGCTCTCCAAACCAAGTCAAGCTCCACCTCAACAACAACAGCAACGACAACAAGAGCGGCCTCAACAAGATTACCCTTCGCGACGTCAATTCACTCCCTTGGGAGTGCCCATCGAATCGGTCTTACAGCAAGCTTTGCAGAAAGGGCTCATCACCTTACCTGATGCTCCCCCATACAGAGAACCTGTCTACAAAATGGTACATTACAGAGACAATGAGTATTGTGAGTTCCATAGGAGCAAAGGGCATCGAACCGCATCTTGCATGAAACTTAAGCACCTCATCCAAAACCTCATCGATGGTAATCAAATCACTTTTGAGGATGAATCACCTGTTCAACACACGAACAAAGATCTTGACATGTACAAGGAACCATTTCCTCATCACGGTTCACCTCCTCCTCAGGATAGAGGTAAAGGTATCAATCATGCTTCCACGTCCTTCGATTCCATTGTAGGTCATTTTGAAGAGAGTCGAGTGTCTATCCTCACAATCAAAGGCAAATCTATGGATTGTGCTGTTACTACTCGTCGTGGTCATGTCACCATTCGTGCTCCTACACCTAGGCTTCTAGTTCAATCTGATTATAATCTTGTCAAACATCTAGGGAGAACACCAGCACAGATCTCTATTTTGGACCTTCTACGGTCATCACCTGCACATAGACTGGTGCTAGAAAAAGCCCTCCAAGAGTCTTCTGTTCCTGGCAACATAGCAGTCACAGATTTCCAAGCTATAGTACGTAACATTGCTTCACCCTACAATGTGGTCTTCTCTGAGAAAGACCTCCCCTCCCATGATCCATGTCACAATGATGCCTTGCATATTGAGGTTCTCATCGATAAGCGCAAAATCAAATGCATCCTCATAGACGGTGGTGCTGGTCTCAACATATGTTCTTTAAAGTTACTAAAGCAATTGGGATACTCTGAGGATCATGTCAACACTGATCATAGTATTACAATCAAGGGGTATGATGATGCAGAACGCCGTTCAGAAGGTGTTATTCACTTGCCTATACAACTGGGCCATGTCATGCTTGAAACTAGGTGTCAAGTCCTTGATATTGAGCTGCCTTACAACATTATCCTAGGCCGCCCATGGATCCATGCAATGAAAGCTGTTCCCTCCACGTACCATCAGTCTCTAAAGTTCCCATACAATGGTACGGAGATCACCATCCCAGGAGATCCTAATCCTTTTGAATTCTGCCGTGTCTTGCAAGGAAGCTATAAAAATTGCAACCAAGTGCCTAAAAATGACAAAGCCCTTGAATCCCCACTATATGTTGATCCTAAAAATCTCACGCAAGCCTCTACAAGTGAATCTACACCCCTCCCCAAAATCACAGCTCGCATCCGAGATATAGGCATTGGCACTTACGATATCTCAGAATCTTGTTGTATAGGGCGGTTGCCTTTATCTCCAAAATCTTACGGCCAACCACCCATTGCCAAAGTAACCAAAAAAGCAACTATTCCTCCCCCAACATTCCTAACCCAATTCCAACATGGACGGTTACTAGAAGAGGAAACTATTGAAGACATTTCTTCTTGGCTCTATAAGGAGAAAGAACCAGTCACAATACCAGTCAAGCAATATGGCAATGGCTTAAGAATAGTAAAAAACATGGGCTATAAAGGCAAAGGTGGCCTTGGGAAACAGAATCAAGGAACTATAGAACCCATTGTTGTGACAAAGAAGCTAGACAAGAAGGGATTAGGATTTGGTAAGAAGGTACCACGCGCCTTGGACATCAAGTATATCCTCGACAAGGTGGCCGATACTTTTCCCGCTGATTCGACGTCTACAGAGGATATCATCGATGACTTGTCCCTCCATATGACTAACCTATTCGTAGAATCCTCCATTTTTACACTATCCTCTGTATCCTTAACTTCCACCACCAGCACCCAGAATGTCACACTTGTCTACCCTGAACCTATCGATTGGGACCAACAAGGGTCCCCCGTAATAGATGTATTTCAGAATGACGAAGCTTTAGCTGAGTTCATGGGACTTCGGGAAGGTATCCCTCTTGGCGATCATAAAGCAGGTTTTGTAATGGAACTAGAGCCAACAACTTATTTTGGTGAGAATGCCAAATCCTCCGGTCGCAAAAGTGCAAATAAAGAAAGATCTCTAGGTGAAAACCACACTGTGGCACCTCCTGATCACAAAATAGTAAAAACAAAGGATGTATCCAAAGGTGAAAACCCAACTATGGCACCTGAGGATGGAGGATTTAACCTTCCCCTACCATCTAAGTATCAAGAAAAATCAGCTCTCCTAGTGGAAGATTCTACAGAGATCAACCTTGGCACAGAACAAAATCCAAAGACCACATTCCTAGCAGTGTCATTATCAGAAACTAAGCACATAAATCTTAACAACTTCTTCTTGCAACGAACCATCAACTTTGCATGGACCTATGCCGATATGCCAGGGTTAGACCCTAAGCTAGTAGTTCATTATCTCACAGTTGATCCCAAAGTGAAACCAGTCAAGCAAAAGTTGAGAAAGATGCACCCACAGATCGCTCTCTTGGTAAAAGTTGAAATGCAGAAATTATTGGATGCCAAGTTTATATGACCCATTGACTATTCAGATTGGGTCTCAAACATTGTACCTGTGTCTAAACCCAATGGGCACATCCGCATGTGTAATGATTTTAGAGACCTTAACAAAGCATGTCCTAAAGATGACTTTCCACTACCAAACATTGACATTATAGTGGACTTGACAGTAGGTCACGAGATGCTTTCTCTCATGGACAGATTCTCGGGTTACAATTAGATAAGGATAGCAGAAGAAGATCAACATAAAACAACCTTTACTTGTCCTTGGGGCAATTATTGTTGGTGTGTCATGCCGTTTGGTCTGAAGAATGTAGGAGCAACCTATCAGAGAGCAATGATAGTGATCTTCCATGATCTGTTTCATCACATCATGGAAGACTATGTTGATGACATACTGGCTAAATCTTCTAGGACGGATCACATACAGGTGCTAGGACAAATCTTCGACAGGCTCAAAAAATACCAAGTAAGACTCAATCCAAAGAAGTGTGTATTCGGTGTAACATCAGGGAAGCTGTTGGGATACATTGTATCTCGTAGAGGCATCAAAGTCGATCCAGCGAAAGTAAAGGCTATAGTGGAGATGCCTCCACCCAAGAACCTTAAAGCAGTAAGGAGCCTTCAGGGAAGGTTGCAGTCCATTTGGTATTTCATATCACAGCTAGCAGATAAATGTAAACCCTTTCAACACTTGCTCCGAAAGGATGTCTCATTTCGATGGGACAACAAGTGTCAGGCAGCGTTTGATCAACTTAAAGAGTATCTAGCTACACCTCCTATATTGGTTCCACCAGTTGCTGACAAACCTTTGATATTATACATCTCCACTACAAACTTGGCCCTAGGGGCCCTTCTAGCATAGAATGATGACATAGGAAAAGAGCATGCAATTTATTACATTAGTAGAACCTTGGTGGGATATGACCTCAATTATTCACCAATGGAAAGGGCCTGTTTAGCAATAGTGTTCGCCTCCCAAAAGTTGCGGCATTACATGCTGAACCAACACACAAATCTAATAGCCAAGATTGACCCCTTGAAATATCTACTAGCAAAAGTAGCTCTCATAGGCAGACTAGCTAAGTGGGTCATGATCCTTAGTGAGTTCGACATTGAGTATACGGATCGTAAAGCAATCAAAGGGCAAGCCCTCGCGGATCAACTAGCAGAAGCACCTATGAAAGATACACATCCTATGGTAGCAGACTTTCCTGATGAATTTCTCTTCACTCTTTCCAACTCCATAATGTGGAAGCTATACTTTGATGGTTCTTACACACAACATGGATCAGGAGTCGGCATCTTATTTGTTACACCTCAGAATGACTACATTCCAAAGTCATATCGGCTTGCATTCCCTTGCACCAACAACATAGCCGAGTATGAAGCACTCCTTATAGGTCTCAATACAGAAGTTCAATGGGACATCACAGAATTACAAGTATATGGAGACTCACAGCTAGTCATTCACCAAGTCACAGATGAGTACCAAACAAAGGATGAAAAGTTGGTCCCCTACAAGCAACTAGTGGATGCCTACAAACCACATTTTTCTAGCATCACATTTGAGCAAATTCCAAGAGAGCATAATAAAGCTGCGGATTCTATGGCTTCTATAGGGTCACTGATTGACATGCCTGCAAATATACAGAAGTGTGAATTCCTGATCGAGCAATTGTTGATACCAGCCATTGATGTTCCTATTACTGAAATCATCTGCGAACCTGTTGGTCCCAATTCCCCATGGTATGAAGATATCTATGAATACCTCAAACACAATACCTTTCCCCCTGACCTATCATCCACCAAATGCAAAACCTTTATCCGTCAATCCTCCCGTTATATCATTCTGGGTGATACACTATATCGCTGGAGTCTCGATGGTATCCTCTTACAATGTCTTAACACCGAAGAAGCTGAAGCTACCTTATAAGACATACACGAAGGTGTCTGTGGCACACATTCTACCGGTCCTAATCTTGCTAAGAAGATACTCAGAACAGGTTATTACTAGCCTACAATAGAGCAAGATGCTGCACAGTTTGCTAAGAAGTGTCTACAATGCCAACAACATGGAGATTTGATTCACGCACCAGCTCATGAATTACAACCTGTGACAACTCCATGGCCCTTTTCTCAATGGGGTCTCGACCTCGTAGGACAAATCCACCCTTCCTCCTCCAATGGCCACAAGTTTATCATTACTGCCACTGAGTATTTCACAAAGTGGGTGGAAGCCATTCCTATGACCTATATCACCGGTAAGCAAATAGCCAAGTTTATTCTAAACTACCTCATATGCCGGTATGGTATTCCTCAAGCCATTGTCACTGATAATGGGAGACCATTCAAGAATCAAGATGTCCGTGCCTTATGCACACAATACAATATCCAACATCGCTTTTTAACTCCCTACTATCCGCAGAGTAACAGCCAAGCTGAGGCTTCCAATAAAACTATTCTCAAAATCCTCAAGAAAACAGTCAATCAAGCTGGTCATGATTGGCACTTGCAACTCAATCCCGCCCTATGGGCCTACCGCACTAGTATCAGAACACCAACTGGTGCCACACCATATGCTTTGGTCTTTGGCTTTGAAGCCATCCTACCTATAGAGGTTGAGATCCCATCCCTCAGAGTATCCATGCAGGACCTGATCGGCGGAGACGAGTATCGCACTTCTAGATTAGCTGAGCTTGAACTACTGGATGAGAGGCGCCTTGTGACACTTAATCATCTCCATGTCTATCAAAACCACCTCCAGCGTAATTACAACAAAAAGATGAAAGAAAGACGGTTTCAAGTTGGTGATCTTGTACTTAAGGAGAATCAAAGAAATCAAGCAAATCGAGAAAAGAAGGGCAAGTTTGAGCCTAACTGGTTAGGTCCCTTCATTGTCACCGCAGCATATGGATCAGGAGCTTATACTTTAGCTACACTAGATAGCATTCCTCTAGATGAGCCACTTAACAGTGTCCATCTCAAGAAGTTTTATGCCTGATCCTCAGAGTATTCCAAAAAAAAAAAATCCAAAAAAAAAAAATCCATCCTCTGGTGAAAACCTGGCAAACAGGCACCTTGGATAAGTACCATAGTGAAAACCTGGCAAACAGGCGCTATGTGTAGAGTCAGCATCCATTGTCTATCGAGTCTTGTCCACTCCATGTCTAGTACACAAAGCATGCCTTTCCATCCATCCATAATAAAACCATTGACCTTGTTTGCATTTTCATCTCCCTATCTAGTATAGCTTGGAAATTTGTCAATGTCCATCATCGTCTCCCCATGTCTTGGTCTGTGTCTACAGTTAACACTATCTTGTCCTAGGTCAAGTCTTTATGTGTCTTCTTCGACAGTCACCCCTACAGTTTCCTCTATCAGAACGGGGGCAACTCTTTCCTTAACTTAGGTCTAGGATTGGTTCCTTATTCGTGGTTCGCAACACACACTTCAATCTTTCCTCATTTTCTGCAAGTAACACCCTTTAATGGACAGATCAATCCTACGATAAGGATGTTATCTTCTCAACACTTTTCCCACATCATCACCCCCAACCAGAACTACATATCATCTCATTTCAATCTTAAGGTACCTTGATCCCATGGATATGGGTATGTAGGCAGTCTGGAATACGAAGGAAGTTTCCAGTACTCAGGTACATAAGATCTCCCCCTTCCACCTTGACCCATTTCATCACTCTATCCAGAACTACATATTTTATCACGTTCATCTTTCATCGTCATGTGCCTTGATCCCGTGGATAGAGGGTATGTAGGCAGTCTGGAATACGAAGGATGTATCCAGTACCTAGGCACACACGATTCATCATTCTCCACCCACCCCAATCCATTAGCATTGTCACCTTTCTAGTCTTCCGTGTGTCAAAATCCATTTGCCTTGACTTGACTAACTCAAGCAGCCAGCTAGCGCATCCTTTCAAAGCAAGAGTCCTTAACAAACCGGAAGCAAAGCAGCTTAACTCCAGAGTCAACTACTGTCCAGCATACCGATTGCCAACATCAGCTAGGTCCCGCTAAACCAAAGCCCTAGATCAACAAGCTTGTCTTCTACAACATGTTCCATGATCGAGACCAACACACGCATCTCCTGCAACATGTGACATTTCCTACAGCAAGACATTGTCTTTTTAGGTAGATAGCACCCTTTAAAGGACACAGAATTCCTATGATAAGGCTGTTATCTTCCCTATCCAATCTATCCTGAGCAACCTCTTTGGCAAGAGAATATGTTGGTTGTATGTTTACTTTGTAAGTCAGTCAATTTGTGTTATGGTTTACCTTTTGTTCTTTATCCATTACCTATTCAAGACTACCTTGATTTATCTATAATCTTGGTATGTTGCGTTGTAGTACAGATTGGGGGCATAGTCGTTGCTTTTCGTGTGCCGTGTTTGAGGAATGATCTTTAGTATCTTTCTTAACATCATATTTATCTTGTGTGTGTTACGACCTAGCATCTTACATATTAATACTCTTCTTACATTTGCATGTATTGAAGTTTATTTTATGTTCAAGACTACGGCTCATTCACATGTTCCAACAAGGTTATATTATGTCTAAAGGGATCTAAGTTCAAACCACTTGCTTGTAGAGTCAACGTCCACGCACTCGAATATTACTGCACCTTGGTCTTTTATACCTTGGTGGTGAATTATCCACGTGCTATATCAAAAATAAGGATTGCTCTTTATATACAATTGTGAAACCGTTGCAACAAGCTCATCCATTTACACCATCCATTTTTCCATGGCCTTATATAGTTTTCTAGCAAAGATCGATCAACAGTCTTTCTCTCATGTTCTCTTCTATCTCCTTTCTTCTATCTATCATCAACCCAACCTTATCTGTCTCCAACAAAATCTTCTAGTCGAGCGTCAACATAGTTCTTCTATCACTTCCCTGTCTTTCCTCTCGAGGGGACACCCTACGCCAGCTATGCTGGGGCAACTACCTACACTGGGGCATCAATAAAAATTTTGTATCATGTCTTCGACAATTATTTTCTTTGACGCAACGCTATAAACTGCATCGCATCAAAGAGGGGCAAAATGTAGACACCCTAAAATGACCAAGTCGTCACACTACTCACATCTCGTCATTTCTTCCTAATCACCTGCATTTCACACATTAATTAAATAATCTAATTATTTAATTAATTTCACCAAATTCTCCTAAATCTCCTAAATTCAACATTAATTAAATAAATTCTCTTTATTTAATTAATTAAATTAAATTCCTCTATTATTCTTCCACAATTAAATAATTTTAATTATTTAATTAGATCATTATCCTCTTTCCAAAAATCAAATCCACATTAATTAAATAAATCCAATTATTTAATTAATTCAACAAATTCCCTCTTATCTACAATTAAATAATTTCTAATTATTTAATTAAATCAATTGTTCTTCTAAATTTAAATAAATCATGCAAATTTATTTAAATTATCTCAATCCTCTAAAAAAGAAATAAAATCAAATATTTTATTTATAATCTTCTGTTCTTCCAAAATCATGCACAACAATTAAATAAATTTATTTATTTAATTTGCTTTCAAATCTTCTAAATTAAATAATTCCAATTATTTAATTATGTCTTCCAAAATATCTTCTCTAAATTTAAATAAATCAATTATTTATTTAAGTTGCTTTTTCTTCTAAATTTGAGTTATCTCAAATATAACTCAAGTTTCCTATATTTAATAAAGCAAAATATCTTCTTATTCTCATGCAAATCTCTTCTTGTTTTAAATCACTTAACTGATCATTACATTCTGTTAATGGCTTTAACTCATTCTTCTATTCTTGATAACTCCTCTCATGCAAAAGAAAGCAAGACACATGTCTTCTTCTCATTCGTTGCACGTTCCTCAACTATTCTCCTCCGTTGATTCTTCTAAATTATCTGGACCGTTGATCAATCTTCATTGAAACCTATAAAAACCCCCCTCATCTCCTTCATTACCTCTCTTCGATCGTATTCTTAGGCATACTTAACAGAGCTTTGAGCATACAAAACGCGTCGATTGAGTAACCTTACGATCTCTTAACATTGATCTTTGAGCACATTGAGCACACTACTTGCTTGTTGCAGCTATGGTTTCGCAACTTGATTGAGCAATCCACACTTCTCCAAAAGGGAACAATACAAATCTTGGTAAAAGATTTCATGTTTCTTTGATTATTATTAATGGCTTTTACTTAGATCGGTTCTCTTTATGTTATTGGGTTTTTGATTTGTTTAGTTTAATTTAAATCGATTTTTCCTCATACACAACTAGAGCTCTCCTCGTTATCAGGTCCAATAGATGTTTTTGGTTCAACTTTCTCAGGGGTGGAAGGAAGTTGAACCACATCATCTTTCTTCTCTTCTTTCTCTGGATGCAAGAAAATAGAAGAAGGATTGTGCTCTCTGAAGATCATGCTTCTGCTATATAGAACTCTCTCAGTTACTGGATCCCAAAGCTTGTACCCTTTCACGCTGATGCCATAACTAATGAAGATACACTTTACAGCCTTGTTCTCCAAATTAGACCTCTTCTCTTTAGGTACATGTGCATATGCCGCACAACCAAATACTTGAATGTGTCTTAATGAAAGCTTTTTACTAGACCACACCTCCATAGGTGTCTTATCAATGAGCAATGATGTAGGAGACTTGTTAACCAAGTAGCAAGTGGTAGCAATAGCTTCAGCCTAGAACTTTTGTTAAAGACTAGCTCCACTTAGCATACTCCTTGCCCTCTCCATCAACATTATATTCATCCTCTCTGCAACTCTATTCTGCTGAGGGGTATACGAAGTTGTATTGTGTCTCTCAATCCCCTATTCTTTACAGAACTTGTTGAAATTTGTTGAACAAAACTCACCACCATTGATAGTCCTCAAACACTTAATCTTTCTATCCTTCTGATTCTCTACAAGAGATTTGAACTGTTTGAATCTATTAAAGACTTCAGATTTACTTCTAAGGAAATACACCCATGTCCTTCTACTATAGTAATCAATGAATGAAACAAAGTAAACATATTTTGAAATTGAAGGAACTTTAACAGGACCAAACACATCAGAATGAATCAAGTCCAACACCTCAGAAGATTTGTGAGAACTGAAATAAAACTAAACACGGTTTTGTTTTCCATAAATGCAATGTTCGTAGAAATCAAACTCAAGATTACAGTCATTCATACCCTCAGCAAAAAATTTATTTTTCAAGGTCCTTAAACCCTTTTCACCAATGTGACCAAGCCTTTGTTTCCATAACATTATCTTCTCAGCTGGAAGTTTCATCTCCATAGAATGAGCACCCTTAGGTACCTAGAAAGCACGACCATTGGAAGTAGATACAACATTCTTTTTCACTGCTGGTTCCAATGGTGAGGATGAAGACTTTGAAGCTTTCTTCTTCGAAACAGAGACACTATTGCACTGAACTACACATGCATCAAGCTGGAATAGAGTGCCAATCCTAAAACCCTTAGCCAACACCATAGATCCTCTAGTCATTTTGCATCCTCCATTCGAGAAAACAACTTGCACACCCACATCATTCAATTTACTTACAAAAATAAGGTTCCATGTCAAACTAGGGATATACAGAACACCATTGATTCCCTTTACTCATCCATTAGGGAATCGAATCAAGACTCTTCCATGGCCAACTATCTTTAGGTGAGAATCATCACCCAAGAACACCTTTCCACCATCATATTCTTCATACTTCAAAAACCAACCCTTATGCGAGGTCATGTGAATAGATGCACCAAAGTCAATAAGCCACACAACCTCAGATGCATGCACTGCTAGGGAAGTGAAAAATGCTTCTCCTTCATCTTGAGAGAACTTGTCAGAATCTGAATCATAATTCTTCTTTTTCTTTTTCTCCTCTTTGCACTCCTTGCAGAAGTGACCAAGTTTTCCACAGTTCCAACATAGGGCCTTGGACTTTCTAGGAGAGTTAGATCTCCCACAGGATTTGGATCTTCCTTTTTCTTCCTTCTTCTTATCTTTTTTCTTTCCCTTCTCTTTAGATCTACCACGAACCGCAAGAGCCTCCTTAGCCAATTTGGAAGACTTTCTCTGCATCTCTTTAGACAACAACAAAGAAACCACTTCATCCATATTGAAGATGGTAGAGTGATACTCCCAATGGCCATAACAAGGTGGTCCCATGAATTTGGTAAGGAACATAGTAATGTCATACATCAATCCTCCTCCTCCATCTTCACACCAACAAAAGTCAACTAGGCAAAAAGCATATTGAAGTATTCAGGTGATCAGCAACAGATCCTCCATCTTCCATCCTCAGAGAATACAATTTTTTTCATAGGAATAACTTTTTCACTAGGGATTTATCCTGATAAACATCTCCAAGCTTCTTCCAAAGTTCCTTTGCAGTCTTCTCTTCATGGATATTCAGGAGCACTGAATCATCCAAACATAGTCTTATCAAACCCTTATCTTTTTGATCTTTGAGATCCCAGTCTTCTTGAGACATTGTCATTGGGTTTGTACTAGATACAGCTTCCCATAAATCTTGATCCAAGCATGTCCTCCATTTTGAGTTTCCACAACTTGAAATTACTGCCATTAAACTTCTCTATCTCAAACCTCCCAGATGTGCTTACCATCTCTTACTTGCAACAAAAATTTCAAAATCCTCTACACAAGCTCCCACTCAAATGAAGATTAGCTCAAAAAACTCTCTATCCAACAACTAGAACCAAAGGTGATCAGGCTATGATACCAATTGAAAGGAAGCAAGGTATACAGAAACACTTCCTACACTGATCTACTAAGGAAAGACTTATGCAAATTTTTACTTTTATAGTTACAGATTAAGATGCACATTAATAGAAAGATAATAACAACTTCCAAATGCAACCAAAAAACTCACAACACAAGATATATGTGGGGAAAACCCTTTCAGGTAAAAACCCCACACTCCAAAGCTGCCCAATATATTATTCAGGAATCACAAAGATTACAATATACTTGTAGAGCAAGCTTTTATAGGACTATATCCAGCTAGAGATCCAGGAGGTAATTCAACAATAATAAGATTCTTACATACAACCTCCATCTCCAGCTCCTGATATATAGGAGATTCAATACAGTAAACCATTATCAATAATTACAAAACCATGAGCCAAAACCACCCATAAAGTGGTGCCCAAATTATCTCCAATCAATGATGCCTTGTGATGTGCCAAATCACACACCAACATGTGTAACTCTCCCCTTTATAGCTCTTTTATGTGTCCAACACGTTTTTACATTTCCCAAAAATAGAAGGTCCAATTTCTGGAGGCCATAACTTTTGATCTGGGTGTCCAATTGGAAAATCATTTAATGCATCAGAAAGCTCGTGAAGAGATCTATCACCCTATAACCCACTAAGCCAATTATGACAATTTTTGAAACATTTAGAGAAGTTTTGATTCTAATAATTGAGTTTAAAACTTTTTTTGGTAGTTTCAAAAAATAGAAACTTTAATATCTCGTGATCTAGATATGATCTTGAGATGAAACTCACCTGAGATGTTCAGTTAGTTGTTCTGTACCTTTTGGGAAAAATTTTAGGTCAATTTGAGCTTAATCGAAAGACTTACTAAAAATAGTAAGTCTTGTTATTTTTAGCTCATTTGGAAACTTTTGGAAACTCTGAAAGTTCTAGACCATTATCCAAGATAAAGGGTATTCGAAAAAACCAAAACTGGGAAGAATAGTAATCTTTCAAAGTTGCAAGGTTGAGACACTTTTCTTAACATGAGATAGAGGAAGACAGTGAGGAGGAAGAAGAATTTGTTCCTACCAAGAAATGTTTCATGAGGAAGTTTTGAAGGAAGCTAAAAAACAATAAGGAAGGAGCAAGAAAAGGAGAAAGAATACAAGTAGTTTTTCACCAATGAAGAAGTAGAATCTCTCAATCAGTTAACCCAATTGACACAAAAATGCATACTCATTGAGAAACTGAAGCAATTTTCTAAATACTAGAATAAGGAGCAAGGTCAAAAGAGTCAACTCTGGAGGATGGGAAGAACATATAAAGAATGGAAGACAAAGCCATTAATGGTGGATGTTCTTATCAATCACAAAAAATTCTAGAATGTCATGATAGATCTGGGAGCAGATGTCAACATGCTAACAAAGAAGCTATGGGAACAGTTAGGAAGACCTAAACTAACAGAGACAACTTACAATATAATCTTGGCAGATGGATCTAATATGTAAACAATGGGAACATGGAATGAAGTGGAAGTTAACCTAATGGGGGTCAAACAAGTCTTAAACTTTATTGTTGTAGCCATGAAAGATCAAGGGGGAGATTTCAATGCACTTTTGGGTTTAAGATGGTTTGTAGATGAAAACAGTTGTTGGGATAAGTTTCCATTAACTTTGCAATCCTAACCAATTTCATGTGTCTCCAAAGTTCTTAGAATGTGTTCCCCAACACATAAGGACTTGACAGATAAAATAATATTTAATTATTGTAACATCCCGCCACATAACCCCAAAGGGTAAGAGCCAAAAGAGGGCAAGAATATAATTTTTTGAATAAAAAGTGATAACATACACATAATACGATTGCTGACTCAATAGATCGGCAACATTCATGGCCAAGTATGGCCGAATGTACAACCCGAAGGAGAGGACTAAATCACCTTCCTTGCAAACATTGCTAAAACTACATTCATTTTAAACACCAAGTTCAAATGTTCCTAATACCCCATTTCCACTTATAAACATAAAGCCATAATGATCATCATAGTACAAGCGGGTCCGATACCAACACCGAAAAACCATAAGATAATTATAAAACATCTCATTTATTCTCATTAATATAATTTACATCATCTCTCTAAAGAGAGTACATAATTACATAAAAGAATATACATAAGTACAATGGCATAGCCATGGATCATATACAATAACTAATAAAATAAATGCAAGAGAGAACATCTCCAACTGGTGCTTCAATAACCTATACACTAGTCCCCAATGGCGGTGGCAAAGCCTCCAAACCATGTGGACTCATAAGAGACCACCCCACCATGCTCGAAGGAATGACACCACATGAAATCAAGTATACTTCTCATACCGACGAGAAGACTCAATCATGCCCGAATCAATGCCCCGCAGACGGACAACTCGATGCCTCACAGATGGATAACTCGATGCCCCACAGATGGATAGGCCTTCTTGTGTGCATCCTTAGCCTTTACAAGCGCTCAAGGCCATGCACGAGTACTCATTATCCTAGACCTAAGCTCATCTTGTTTAAACAAACGAGGTATACAAAACCAAATTAAAACAATTCAATAACCGGTCACAAACCATGATAACATCAATTAAATCCATCAAGTAAAAAAATAGCTATTTAAATATTCCATCTTTTAATAATAATTAAAACAATCCATATATCATCATTAAAATTCATGAAAACCACTCTACTGCAGTAATAGGAGATTCATCTTCTTGTCACTGCCTACAGGGCACTAAAACAGTACACAAGCATATAAATGACAGCTCTTAATAAATGACAATGATGATGACAGGGTTCTAGAGGAGTAATTAGCAGACTAGGCAACACAAACATAGATACCAGAAGATAATGAATTAGACATGAGTAAGGATAAGAAACCACATGTGGTACCATCACTAAAGGGTGACAACCTAAGTGGTAAGGCCCACACAATGGATCCTTGGATTGACCACCATCGTAGCATACAAGGAAGTAATCCATATAGACCACCTGGAAGCCAAGACATACAAGGACAATTTGACCACCATTAAGACCAATGCATAGAACCAAAACCCAATCATACACATACTTGAAAACCCTAACATAAGTTGTCTCTAATCGGTTGTCAACATAGGTTTATTAGAGCACGAGAGCACAATTGCACAAATTTTGTGGAAATAAGAAATAGTGTCAACAACTTGTTCCAGGTTTTTGCAATCACAACTAATTTTGATATATAGGGATCATCTAACTACAACAGGGGGATATCGAGTCAGCTCATGATCTTTATCCCAACTATAAATTTTGACTGGGTTAATGGACAAGTTAATTAGAAGTCATCTTCTTCTAAAAGACAAATTTATTAAACCTAAATCTCCATGAATACGTAAACCTCCCTTCACGTATTATTGCCTAGGTAGAGATGTATACGAAATGTGCAAGCAGAGACAAGGCTCGTGAACTATTTGACTGAATGCCTCAAAGAGATCTCATCTTATGGGATGCATTGATTGTAGGATACACATAAAATGGATTTGTTAAAAAGGATTAAGAAACTTTTAAGCAAATGCCACTGGCTAGCGTAAATCTAATTTCCTAAACCTTTGCCAACATTATTAGTACCTGTGCCAAGATGGGAGCTATGGAACAAGGTATAGGCATCTGTCAAGCATTGCGGAAGGGGAATTTTTAATAGATGTTATAGTTGAAATTGCCATGGATGGCATGTATGTAAGATGTGGAAGCATAAACAAGGCACTTGAACTATTTCACAAAATGCCCAAAGAACTACGGTCTCATGGAGACCATGATTGCAAGAAGCAAAAAAAAATAGATTTGTTTTATTGTTTCTTTTTGTCTTATAAGTTTTCAAGCAAATTCAATAAGGCTAGCATAAGCCAAAGTTCAAATGCCATAGTCATCCCATACTAGCCGCACCCCAAAAACGGCCACCTAGACGCTGCCACGCTGTCCATGGAGTATAAATCCTAACAACTTATGGCATAAACAAAGTATGTGATCTATTTGACTAAAAGCCTACGTGGCCTACTTTGGTAGCCACCCAGTAAAAGGAAAATAACATGGTCAAATTAAACCAATAGACTTAATTTGTGGTCTCAAGGGCAATTTAAATTTGCAGATTGACAATAAAAGGTTTAATGTATTGAATTCGAAACTCTCATGGAAGCAATGTTTATTCCATGAATTCCACAATGGAGGAGAAAACAAAGTAGGGACTTCCATTAATAGAGACACAGAGAAGACATTTGCAAAGCATAAAACTAGATGCAAAACTACCCTAGATATCATGGATTTGCAGAGAGAGTGCCAAACTTGCCCAAAAATTATAAAAATTGTAGAGAATAGAGTGAAATTCAGATGCTCCTTCTCCTCTCTCAAGTCCAAAAACCCTAGCTGCCTCTCCATTTCCCAATTTCTAGAACCTTCTCTCGTATGAACCCATCTTCACAAGGTAATGTCTCACTACTAAGACCAGTAGTTAGGGTTAGGTTTCTTTTCTTTGGAATCTAATTTTTCTTCTTTATTAAAAGGTTGTCCCTCATTCCAAAACCCTAATTTTTCCTTATAATGCTGTAACCTAGTTGCTTAGTGAACAAACTGCCCAAACTCCAATTTTTAAAATGGGACTTTACAATTAAAATAAACAATTATCAAAGCTCACAAAAATGATTTATTA
Organism: Cunninghamia lanceolata; assembly: GCA_027924645.1. Classification (NCBI taxonomy): domain Eukaryota; kingdom Viridiplantae; phylum Streptophyta; class Pinopsida; order Cupressales; family Cupressaceae; genus Cunninghamia; species Cunninghamia lanceolata. The sequence continues at coordinate 5,865,449 of BSBN01000907.1, read as the reverse complement.
TAAAATCACTAACATAAAACCAATTTAAAATACTTGAAATCACTTAATGAAATATAACATTCCATACTCCAAATAAAATTACTAAATAATACACATAAAATACCAATTAGCACAAATACTTAAAATCCCAATAATCTAATTAACTTAGTAGGGTTCTCAAACTAATTTATTTAAAAATCACATAAAACCCCATCCACCAAAACCACGCAAATATCATCATTTAAATCACTGATATGACATACCAAAATAAACCACATAATAAATTAATGCAAAACCATAATAAAATATTGACAACCCATAACGGGATACCTCAACTACCAATACTGGCAAACCACATAAGACCAGATAGGTAATCCAGATGTTACCATAGGGTACCTGAAAGGTAAACACACATATCACAGAAATTACTGCACTAACCGGGTGCAGTGGGTTAGGCTAGGGAACGTTTGGCCTGTGACTATCTCCAATAACCACCATTGGGGAATAAGAGTACACTTAGGCCTATGAATTGAGGTGGAGTTGATACCCAGTACCTGTATCACTTCAAAACACATTACAAATATCTACATATATATTTCATATAATAGTTGAAGCATCAATGGACATCAGGAAGAGGGTCATGACATAATAAGCCTCTTAGATACGAGTGTTACGACATCATCCCTTTCCTATCCATAATCATGCAAAAGCAATGATAACAGTGTATAAGCATATAAGCATGTAATCCAACATAATAACTAATAATGTCAACATCATAATAGTATTAGAATCCATCAAGGGAAAAGCAACAACTAAAATATGAACACGGCGTTGTTACATCCTACCCCCTAGGACTAGGCTTACTCCTGGAAACCTGCAATACACTAAGATGCAGCCATAGCACACATTAGTCCATGAAATTCAATATAAATATAAAATTCAGGGTGTCACATTCATTTTGATATACACAATTACGTGCAACATGTCCTAGTACCTAGGTAAGGAAGAGGCAAGGCACTCAATTTCATATAAAATATACATTAACATATAACAATTTTCTCCAATCAGAATAAAGAATGATGCCATAACATTCAATTTTCTCAAAGAATCATTGTCTCAAATAGATTATTAGTTTCTCACAACCACCAATTTTCACATTTACACTAGCATAAATCTCATAATTTTCTCATATTTTGCAGGAAATTGTACTTTCAAGGCATAAAATTTTCAATTCTCTAACTTCTTATATATCATCATCTCTAAAATGGAGCACACAAACACACATTAATTTCAACCTCTGATTTCATAGCATGCATGACATCTCTTTACATATAATGCAATAGTTTGTCACTTTTCAAGGCATAATGATGCAATTTTTCTTTTTTTTGTTCTCTTCTATATTTTTAATATGCAACTACATACATGACAAATTGTACAACCTACATATACATACATACTCATTCACATCAGAAGGCTATATTTGGGGTTCATGTGGATGTCGTAGTACCATCCATATCCAGTTATATCCATGAGTCCATAATTAATAACCATGTCCAATATCCATATCCATGTGTCTTGATGGTATTGACCCACCTAGTGAGCCCTTCCGTACAAGCCACAATGACATATCTCTTGTTTGTGTAATGGTTTTAGCCTCCAAGAGATAGTCAAACAATAGGAAGGTAGTGAATTAGAGCTTAGAACAGCTCACACATACCCCCATCCTTAAGGGTTTCCATGCATCTGTTTCCTCGTATACACTCAAACGGGTGGATCTCACCATACTCGATAAGGAATCACATCACAACACAAGACCAACATTCAAAAATAGAAAATTTAATGAGTTTAGCCAACAAAAATATAAATAAGCAAGAGTAAATCTCAATTCCAACAATAAATTAAAAAAATGTGCATAGTTTCAACAATAAATCGAATGTAACCGCAAGAGTTACATGCCAGGAAAATCATCCGTGGCTAAACCAATACAAGTAAGATAAACCAAAGTGTTGGTCCACACAAGCAAAGTGAAAGTCACCAATAACCAAAAAGAAGATTCACAATCTTCAAAATATACATATTACAACACTACGTGACTATCGCTAGTCACCACATGAAGAAGGAGGAAAACAAGCGTGACTGTTTCAACAGTCCTTCATGTGGGTGCAACTAACTCACGCAACCCTACATGGATAGGTATTGTGCCAGAACTCCCAGGTCACATACCTCATGGGCATGACTGTGCATGGTATACGCCAAGCAGAGAAAGCACACAATGGTTGTATACCACATGGAAATGTCCTACTCATAGGAACATCCCGCATAGTGTGTACCCATGGAGAAAGCACGTGCGGCTACACACCGAGCTAGAGGTGCACATGGCTAGATTCCACTCGCATGCTAACCGATCAGAATCGAGGCAATCGTGAGTGAACCCTCTACTCTATGCGAGCAACCACTCCTCCCTGTACAAGTAGGAACACAACATATATATTACGCCTTCATGTATCTATGTATGTGGCATTGTGTCCTTGAGCTCGGCTTGCTACCATCAGTGACATGACATATCACTAGCACTGTGTCAGAACATCAGTGGGGTGTGGCATCATATCTAAGGAATTGTGTCAGAACACGAGCAATATAGAATACCTCTCAGCATAGGATAACATCCATCCACACATGTTGTGGATCATATACAAATTAACTCAAAGTAAGATCATAACTATCTCTAATTCTCATACCATAAACTAATCTCATCCTTAAGAACTGTGCATATTAGGCTAATGCTGTATGAACCAAGTATCTAGTCCATTAATAAGGGGAAGTAGTAAGTACTTTCCTAGGAGGTTGAAATAATCATTGTTGTTTTGCGCCACCTATACGTACATTGTGTAATTCCCTCCCAAGGAACTTTGTTGCTGCTACTACCCCTCCACATATTGACCTATCAACAACCCTCAAGTTGGCAGTCAATAGGGTGAAAACAAGAAAACACATAGATGGTATGATTTTCTCCCATACACATAATCCAAGCATACCCTCCATGGATGGGTACACAGTATCACCATCCCATGGGCATACATCACAAGCACTAGTTATTCACAACACTCAACAAGAGCACATTACTAGATGTTGATATCATGGGGAGTACAATCACATTTTCTCTTACCCAGGAAATACCATAGCCCACATATGACTATGCAACATGATGCAAAATATACAACTTTACCCAATAATAAGTATTCCCAACCATCCATACCAATTTTCTCTTTTCACAAGGGCAACTCATTTACCCATAACATCATAGATTCACTTGCAATGCTTTCAACATAACACAATACTGCATGAACATGTATAGCATCATCACTACCATATTTACATTAGTGTATAAACATAATTAACATCTTCACAATCATCATTACATTCACTTCTATATTCTCATAATGATATACATCTCATTTTACACCCATTACACTCTCATCTCATAATAACACATAATGTGACATCATATAACAAGTCATAGTAATACCATTCATTCACAAGAAAATGAGAACTAGAAACACAATTAAATGAGTTTGGTTGAGGAACCCTAGTCATTTCTCAACATTCACATCCATAAATATAAGCATAAGTAACCTTGGCTATGTCAATGGCATTCAATTGCTCACTCAAAGCAAGATATGCAACATTCTTATTACCTTAGCATTCACTATTTTTAGTTTTCATTAAAGTACAAGTGTTCACCTATATGATCTCATTAAAACCACAATGCAATTGAGGAGATCAGATTTCATCAACAATATTTATCCACTAATAAATTACCGTCCTCATTCAAGCTCACTAAGCAAGGAGGCACTAATTAGCATGTAATCACTTTCAATACATAACCATAACAAGCATAAGGTCCTCTTCACTCCTATCTCACTAAATCCTTTACTTATTGCAATTTTAACATACTAATTAAATCCATATGCCATTATTCTAACATCTTGTCAACTATTGACAACTAAGAAGAGGAGAGAAAGATAGATTTCATCTCAAGTCAAGACATTACATTCCATCCAATATTCATCATATGTAAACATGCAAATTCTACTAAAGGGAAGTTTAAGACACCATTAGTACACCAATTACTTCAATTTGTTACTAAAGAATGATAAATCTAGTAATCTAGCACATCAAGAGGTTACAAGCAAAATTTGGTCACATCACACCAATTTTAGCAACCATACATCGCTTACAAGAAAGCATGCAACATTCATTCTAATCTATCCACATCTGCAAACATCTAGACACTTTCATCCTTTACATCTATAATACAAGAAGGAATTACAAGAGCAATTCATGACCAATTAGGGTCATTTCATTCACTAGCAACATAAGGAAGGCATAAGAAGAGCATATGCAAGCAAGGGTAATTAGGCAACCCAAGTTACCTTCAACCTACAAACACACAAGGCAGAACATTCCTACCACTGCCTTATAATATGGGAGAGTGATCACTCTTAACCATGGGAGACTCTCAACCAAGGTCAACACTCTAGTCCCATTGAGTAAGGTAAGGCCAAGGAGGCTATTTCCTCCATGATTTCTAAGAATGGGGTTGTAACTTAACCCACTAATGCCATCTTAAGGCTTGAAAGAAATCAAGACTATAAAAAAAATATAACAAGCTCACACCACACATGCCAAACACAACGAAACATAGAAGGCTCAAGTACGCTAGAGCTCCCAGTGTGAGAACATGTGCTCTGATACCAGATGTAACATCCCGCCATGTAACCTCAAAGGGTAAGAGCCAAAAGAGGGCAAGAAATTTTTATTTTTTGAATAAAAAGTGATAACATACACATAATACAGTTGCTGACTTGATAGATCGGCAAAATTCATAGCCAAGTATGGCCTAATGTACAACCCAAAGGAGAGGACTAAATCACCCTCCTTGCAAACATCATTAAAACTACATTCATTTTAAACACCAAGTTCAAATGTTCCTAATACCCCATTTCCACTTATAAACATAAAGCCATAATGATCATCATAATACAAGCGGGTCCGATACCAACACCGAAAAATTGTAAGCCAAATATAAAACATCTCATTTCTTCTCATTAATATAATTTACATCATCTCTCTTAAGAGAGTACAGAATTACATAAAAGAATATACATAAGTACAATGGTATAGCCATGGATCAGATACAATAACTGATAAAATAAATACAAGAGAGAACATCTCCAACTGGTGCTTCAATAACCTGTACACCGATCCCCAATGGCGGTGACAATGCCTCCCAACCATGTGGACTCATAAGAGACCACCCCACCATGCTCGAAGGAATGACACCACATGAAATCAAGTACACTTCTCATACCAATGAGGAGACTCAATCATGCCCAAATCAACGCCCCATAGATAAATAACTCGACGCCCCGTAGACGGATAGGCCTTCTCATGTGCATCCTTAGCCTTTACAAGTGCTCAAGGCCATGCATGAGAACTCATTATCCTAGACCTAAGCTCATATCGTTTAACCAAACAAGGTATACAAAACCAAATTAAAATAATTCAATAACCGGTCACAAACCATGATAACATCAATTAAATCCGTCAAGTTAAAAAAATTGCTATTTAAATATTCAAATCAGCCAAGCAAGAATAAATTCCATCTTTTAATAATAATTAAAACAATCCATATTTCATCATTAAAATTTATTAAAACCACTCCACTGCAATAATAAGAGATTCATCTTCTCGTCGCTGCCTATAGGGCACTAAAACATCATACAAGCATATAAATGACAGGTCTTAATAAATGACAATGCTAATGATGGGGTTCCGGAGGAGTAATTGGTAGACTAGGCAACACAAACATAGATACCAAAAGATAATGAGTTAGACATGAGTAAGGATAAGGAACCACATGTGGCACCATCAAAAAAGCATGACAACCTGAGTGGTAAGGTCCACATAATGGATCCTTGGGTTGACCACCATCGTAGCATACAAGGTAGTAATCCACGTAGACCACCTAGAAGCCAAGACATACAAGGACAACTTGACCACCATTGACACCAATGCCTAGAACCAAAACCCAATCATACACATACTTGAAAACCCTGACATAAGTTGTCTTTGATTGGTTGTCAACATAGGTTTATGAGAGCACGAGAGCACAACTGCACAAATTTTGTGGAAACAAGAAATAGTGCCAACAACTTGTTCTAGTTTTCTGCAATCACAACTAATTTTGATCTATGAGGATCATCTAACTACAACAGGGGAATATCAACTTAGGTCATGAGCTTTATCCCAACTGTAAATGTTGACTGGGTGAATGATAAAGTTAATTGGAAGTCATCTTCTTCTAAAAGACAAATTTATTAAACTTAAATCTCCATGAATACGTAAACCTCCCTTCACCTATTACTGCCTAGGTAGACATGTATGTGAAATGTGCAAGCAAAGACAAGGCTTGTGAACTATTTGACCAAATGCCTCAAAGCGATGTCATCTCATGGGATGCACTGATTATAGGATACACATAAAATGGATTTGTTAAAAAGGATTAAGAAACTTTTAAGCAAATTCCACTGGTTGGCATAAAGCCAATTTCCTAAACCTTTGACAGCATTCTTGTTGCCTGCGCCAAGATGGGAGCTATGGAACAGGGTATAGCACCCATCAAGCATCGCAAAAGGGGAATTTTTAATAGATGTTATAGTTGAAATTACCACGGTTGGCATGTATGTAAGATGTCGAAGCATAAACAAGGCACGTGAACTGTTTCACAAAATGACCAAAAAACTACGGTCTCATGGAGACCATGATTACAGTAAGAAAATAAAAATAGATTTTTTTTATTATTTCTTTTTGTCTTATAAGTTTTCAAGCAAATGCAATATGGCTGGCGTAAGAAAAATTTCAAATGCCATAGTCATCCCATACTGGCCATGCCCCAAAAAGGGCCTCCTAGACACTACCATGTTGCCCATGGAGTATAAATCCTAATAGCTTATGGCATAAACAAAGTATGTGATTTGTTTGACTAAAAGCCTACGTGGATTGCTCTGGCAGCCACCCAGTAAAAGGAAAATAACATGGTCGAATTAAACCAATACACTTAATTTGTGGTCTCAAGGGCAATTTAAACGTGCAAATTGACAAGAAAAGGTTTAATGTATTGAATTCAAAACTCTCATGGAAGCAATGTTTATTCCATGAATTCCACACTGGAGGACAAAACAGAGTATGGACTTCCATTACTAGAGACACAAAGAAGACATTTGTAAAGCATAAAACCAAATTCAAAACTACCCTAGATACCATGGATTTACAAAGAGAGTGCCAAACTTACCTGGAAATTATAAAAATTGTAGAGAATAGAGTGAAATTAGATGCTCCTTCTCCTCTTCCGAGTCCAGAAACCCTAGCTGCCTCTCCATTTCCCAATTTCCAGAACCTTCTCTCATATGAACGCGTCTTCACAAGGTAATGTCTCACTACTAAGACTAGCAGTTAGGGTTAGGTTTCTATTTTTTGGAATCTAATTTTTCTTATTTATTAAAGGCTCTCCCTCATTCCAAAACCCTAATGTTTCCTTACAATGCTACAACCTAGTTGCTTAGTGAAAAAACTACCCACTCTGATTTTTAAAATGGGACTTTAAAATTAAAATAAACAATTGTCAAAGCTCAAAATAATGATTTATTAAAATCACTAACATAAAACCAATTTAAAATACTTGAAATCACTTAATGAAATATAATTGTTGACCTATTTTCCTTTGTCTAGAGCTAAATAGTTCACCTTGTATATTCCTTGAATATCCTTTAGAAAGTGACCCTACAAGGCTTAAATCCTTCAAATACTCATGCTATGCCTTGCCAAAAAATCCCAAAATCTTTCTTGAAGAATCCTTACAGAAAACCCACAAAAACCCAGAAATCTTTTGTCTTCAAATGCTTTCTATCACAGAGATTTCTCAGTTTTATACTTAGCCATTTTTCATGTATATGATGATGATGTCATCCTTGTTTTGGGGTTTGCTATCATTTGGTCGATTTGCATCTCAGATACATTTTTCCTTGTATCTTGGTCATGTACAATGTTAATGTACATCGGGTCCTTTGTATGTGTTGTTGTATGTATTTTGTATATACAAAGGCCATATACAAAGGTGAATGTACAAGAGGCAAGATACAAAAGGATTTTTGGCATGACAATGACCATCGGTGGCTCAGTCCAGGGTCTCTCCGATAGGCTGATGCAAGGCGATATACAAATGAATATACAAAGTGTCATTGGTGAAACCTTGCATATCGGCAGCTCATTCCGAGGTCTCCCCGACAGCTGATGAATTTGCATATGCAAATGGCATATACAAAGTGCATATGCAAAGGGTCGTATACAATAGATTTCGGTGAGACTTAGTGCATCGACCGCTCTATTTTTGGTCTTTTCGACGGTCGATAAGTATGTGAATGTTTACTGATGGGTCCTAGGTTCAACTCAACGGTAAATCAGGTGGTGCCACGTGGTAGGTGCATCTACCAATGAATATACAAAGGTGATTCAAAAGGTAAAGACCCGCGATTGTATGTTGGCACATGCAAAGCGAATAGAATATGCAAAAGGAAAAAGTGAAGGAGACTTTGTATGTGGCACCAAGTGAACCTAAAAGCGCAGTTGCAATTGTATATACAATTGTAAAATACAAGCATATACAAGTGCAGATATGCAGAGCGATATGCAAATGTAGGATGCAGTTGACCGTAGCTTTGACCGCCCATATCTCCCTCACCCTGGCAAATTTCAACATGCTTCAAAGGGCAAAAGTGCTTATTTTTGCCTCCTCTTTCATTTGGCAGGATTTTGAGAGGAATATTTTCACTTTCAAAGTTTGATGCAAGTTTGAATGCTTTGTCGACTGGACGTTTCAGCGACCATTTTGGCATAGGGAAATGTAGATATTTGTTGCATTTATGGGTGCAGGTTGATGATTCAGCAATTGACATTAAAGATTCAAAATATCTTCTATCTTCCCCAGTTCCAAATCTTTTATTCCATAGCTTCTTGCAGGTGGATGTCCCTTCAGATGCAGATATTTTCCTGATACAACCCATGGGGCGAATTTATTGTAACTGACTTAGGTCAAAAATAAAAATGCTATATATGCATAAATATGAGATGTAACAAAGGAGGATGGTTTTATTTTGGGTTGTTATGCTACCAATTTTTCTATAGTCAGACTTCTGCTACTGAATATTCTGTAACGTAATGGTCTCTGACCTTCATGATTAATATATGTATGACTTCTTGCCTCTCTTGTGTCCTGATTTCTCTGTTTTAATTGAAGTTATAATTTGTTCTGTGAGTAAAATGGCTCCTCTACAGATTTGACCTTCATACAGAAGCCTCAATCAGTCATAAGTCTATGTGAATCCCCTTCATCATTGAAATCATTGTTGTGTCTACAACAAGATCACCATCGCTCACTAAATCTGGTGGATCACCCCTTTCATTTCAATTTCCTTCTAACCCTTTTTCCCAGCAAGCATTAGCACTAGATTTAGTTGCTTTTCTCTAAGCATTTGGCTTAGAAAGAGGAGGTCGGCCTTCTCTGGAGGTCTAATCTCAATTCACAAGGTCCCACACTTCGAGATCATTCTCATGTTTCTCTAAATTGCTAAAGTTTTACAGTAGCAACAAGGGTGCAAATCTGGGTGATAACAGTTTTTGGCACGCCCAGTGGGACAAGTTCGATGAACTTCTCATCAAGGTACTAAGAGATTTGGTGTTTCTCCTAGTATTACCAGCCTGTAGAGGCAATATTCATACACCTGGCGACTCTACAAGTGAAGAATCAGTTGGTTTCAGTAGCCCAAGCACCTAAAATGTCATCAAAGATCAGGATTTTAGTAGTTTTCATGGTCTATTCAGCTTCTAGAAGCATCTCAATCACCTAGCGACTCCCTCTCTAGTATGTATCTAGTTTCTTTTTGGTTGCACGCCTATTTCACTCTAATTCTGACATTTTTATGATTATCCAGCATTTAGATGCTATAAAATGTCAAAATTTTATGGGAATCATGGCTATTCCCCTACCCCTAATCCAAATTCAAACTTTTGGCCTCCAAACAGCTCTTTGCCTCATTACAATCAGCATTACCAGTAGGAGCATTTTCAAACCACTCATGCTTATCCTTGTTTGCAGCTTATTTATACCTATAGTCAACCTTGTGAACCCACTCTGCTCTAAATCAAACGTGCAACCTCCCTAGTTAGTCCCAAAATGATACTGATTTGGGTAACATTAAAAGTTTGTTGTTGGATTTCCAAAGGCAAATTTCAGAAATAGATAGAGAAATGCAATATAATTTGTAACAAGAAGAGCTTGCATATCAAGGTTATTTGCACCAACAAGAGGCAGAAAATAGAAGGGTGTATGAGGAGGAATTCTTGAACATGCAACTTGCAGCCAGGGAGAAACAAATAAAACATTTGCTTTCTCAAGTGCAAGAGCCCAAAGTAAAAAATTTCTCTCCTGTTCCTAGCTTCAAACAAGTCCATCCTTCAAACCAAAGTGAATCTATGAAAGTGGCTCAAACTTCTCTATCATGGCAACCTTCTTGGACCAAGCATCCTGGTTACAAAGTACCAATCCTCTCATACCAATTCAAAATTAGGCAGAGGAAATGGTTGTAGAATCCAAGCCTAACATAATTCCAAGTTGTAGGAGTTTTTTTTCAACCCAACAGCCAATTCATAACCAAGAGCAACCTAGACTCCACAAGTTTCCAAGCTTCAAAGCCTATATCCCTCCACAAGTCCCTGTTCCTATGCAAACTCAGACTATCACTCCCTAGGAACAAATTTGTCTAGAACCCTATCCCCTCTGAGAAATTCAAGAAGATTTTCATGCCTCTTTCCCTGATGCTATTTCAATCCTCAAGGGTGGACCTATTGTCTACCAAGATAATTGGAAAGATGAGCCAAACGAGGAGGTGGAAGAAGATAAAACTAATGAGGAGCAGTTTGTTCCTACACTCACATAGATAGAATTGTTTGAACCTATTGCACCTTTGAGTAATGCTAACCCAAATAAGGGATTGAGTCCTCTAGACTTTAGTTCTTTTGAAGCTTTTTCTCATACATCCAATCAAGCAAACAAGGTTGAAATGCAAAGAGTGCATGGGGAAAACCTTCAGCTACAGAGGCAACTTAAACACAATCTAGTGGAGCTACAGTTAGAGGATGGAGGCATAGGGGAAGAGGTTGTTAAGATCACTGCAGAGGTGGATGATGTTGCCCTACTTCATGAGCTAGCTGATTATGTTGAAGATAAAGAATATGAGCAGCTGGTTGTGGATATGCAACAACAAGAAAACATTGAAAATAATGACAAATTGTTGCAGGTTGAGGCTGAGCATGATAGTGAGTTTCCAACCCATAAAGAAGGCCAAGTATGTTGCCCTATGCTAGATTATGCAGAGGTTGATTATGCTGATATGCTTGAGGAGTTTCCATGCTTTATTGAAGACAATGAGGAGACTGAACATGGGCAAGAGCAAATTGCAGATTTGTTCTTTATTATCCAACAGGGATATCAACTTCTTGGTGGGGAGGTTTTCTCTTTTGAGCATGTGCATGGCTCATTTTCTGAGCCTAAGTTAGAAAATCATGAGCATCTTGTTCATGAAGTGGAGACAACTATATCTCTAATTGAGATAAGGGAGCTAGAGTATTCAGACCAACAAGAAGAGAAAGAATCAGAATAGAGACATGAGATCAACCATGATGATTTGCATGTCACTTCAAGGGGATGCCCAATCAGGCATCTAGCCCAGTTGGAGACACATCAAGAGGAGTCACCACTTGTCATGTTTACCTCTAAGCATGAAGTTAAGCATCAAAATGAGCAGGATCAGCCCATTTATTTACCATAAGTTAGCAGCATCAACAATTAGTCTAGGTGGATAGGTGAGTTTATCTCTATTTTGTGCGGGATGTTTTATCAGTTTGTCATATGCCCATTCCCCCCTCACCTCTTTTTAACTATCCACATGCATGAGAAACATTGTAAATTGTTAAGGAAGGGCAGTTACTTTCAAGAACCAGTTAATGGCTTTGTTTAAGGTCACCTCTGACTAGTTAGTTTAGGATTAGAATAGGTTTTATTTCAGTTTTAGGTTTCCTTTCAATAAGTTCCCTTGCACTTTTTGTATTCTCATTAGGAGATACATGCTTTCTTGTTTTTTGTTTTGGCTTGGTAGGTTGCTCAATGTTCTAGCTCCTCTGCTCTTGTTGCAATCTCTTTTGACTCCATTCCCAATGGATTCTTAAGGTCACTGATCTAATTGTTTAGCAGGCAAACACCCCCTTAGAAGTCGCCAAATTGTTTACCTATTTTCCTCTGTCCAGAGCTACATAGTTCACGTTGTATATTCCTTGAATATCCTTTAGAAAGTGACCCTACAAGGATTAAATCCTTCAAATACTCATGCTATGCCTTGCCAAAAACACCCAAAATCTTTCTTGAAGAATCCTTGTAGAAAACCCAGAAAAACCCAGAAATCTTTTGTCTTCAAGTGCTCTCTATCGTAGAGATTTCTCAGTTTTATACTTAGCCATTTTTCATGTATATGATGATGACGTCATCCTTGTTTTGGGGTTTGCTATCATTTGGTTGATTTGCATCTCAGATACATTTTTCCTTGTATCTTGGTCATGTACAATGTTAATGTACATCGAGTCTTTTGTATGTGTTGTTGTATGTATTTTGTATATACAAAGGCCATATACATAGGTGAATGTACAAGAGGCAAGATACAAAAGGATTTTCGGCATGACAATGACCATCAGTGGCTTAGTCCAGGGTCTCTCCGATAGGCCGATGTGTCATGCTCATATCTCCCATGCGGTCACGACACACAAACACACGTGTCATGCCCACCTTTGCCATGTGGTCATGACACGAACCGCAAATTTTTTTTCTCCCTATCCCTAAAAACCACCTCGCACGCGCTTGCATGCTCGGTGGCAATACGCCTGAGGTGGTAACGTGACAACATATTTGATGATGAAGGTCACCTGGGGGTATGCGACACGAAGTGTGTCACTTTCAGGGTTAGACTGTTTTAAATCAGAACCCTAGTTTCCTAGGTGAGAAGGTGATTTTCGGCAGGTTCGAAAACAAACCCTAACTCAGAATTAAAAAGAAATCGAAATAATAAATAAGAAATAATGGCATGATGGATGCATGATAAAGTGGAGTGATTAAATGGAAGTCGTAAAAAAAACCATAAAAATAAAACCTTAAAATCTGGGAAAAATTCGACAGCATAACACGTTTTCAACATTGGGAATAAATAGTTTAAAAGGAATTTCCCAATAAATAATTGATGCAAATAAAATAAAATAAATAAAGATTAAAATAAATTTAATAAAATTCCAAAGGTCAACTAGAATTTACCACTCATCAGAATATAAAAACTCAAAATTAATTAAATGACCAAAACAAAATTTAACATCTAAGTCCAGTAATAAATATAATTGCAACAATTATATTTATTAAGTAACTTGAGTCCAAAACTCAAAGGGGAAATAAATAAATAAATAAATAAATAAACAAATAAATAAAATCAAATCAAATCAAATCAAACATCTCTCCCCATTGAATAATAATAAAAATTTCGATAATTGAGTCATTTAATAAATATATTTGCGACATTTATATTTATTAAATCACTTAAGTTAAAGTTATTTAAATCATCCCCTAAAAATAAAATTGAATAAATTAAAAATCAAATCAAATAAAAGATTTCCCAAAAACTTTAAATTAAAATACTAGATAATAAAAAAATAAAACCCAAAATAATTAACTTGCCAAAAGGGTTAAAGAAACCCAATAAAACAAATCCCATTCCCATAAAATAAATTTCACATGGGAATAAAATCCAACCCCTCAACAAAAAAATAAAATCAAAAAAGGAATTTAAAACTCATGGGAAAGCAAAAAAAAATATATATATATAAAAAGTAAAAGAGAGGGAAGTTTAAAACTCCTGTGCACATAAAAAAGAATAAATAAAAATAAAAATTAATAAATCCCCACTCAACTTGCAACCCTAGATTCTCTCTAATATTTTATTACTTTCCTTATGAAAGGCATTAACCCTAAAATCTATCCCATTCTTTTCTTCTTTTCTTTTCTATCTTTTTTTTATTGCCTCCATTTGCTTTGTTTCCTTCTTTGTTTTGCAGGTTGGGTTGCTTCTTCAATGGCTGCCATGGATCTTTTCACAGGGGTGTATACCTTCTGTATATACCCACGGGCTTCTTTTTTTCGTTAGATATATGTATATTTATTTATATATATATACATTTATGTGTGTATATATATATATTTTAATAAATATACACTTTTAACAAACAAAAACTGAAACTAGATATTCTTTTGTTTGAACAGAGGTAAGTATTTTGTGTATATATCATGGGGTTTGTCTCTTCTTTTGTTTCTTCATTTTGTATTCTCTATTGTTTCATTTCTTTTATTTTGTAGGTTTCTTCATAGGGCAGCCATGGAGGTTTTGGAACAGAGGTTATACACAGTGGTATAGTCTCTTCGTTAAATTTTCTCCTTCTCTTCTCACTTTATTTTCTCCCTTTTATTATTACTCTCTCTTTGCAGGTGGGCCTACCTCTTCAATGGCTTGATAGCCATGAAAATACTTTTTTTTTTTTTTCAATACAGAAACTCAAAAAAACAGTCTGCTCACAAATTTTGATCTTTTTTTTTTAAACAGTAGTTTAAAAATGTATAACACAGGTGTAGCATATATTTTAATGTATATATATACAAGCATATATATATATACTCAGTTCACATCTGCCAGTAGTCAAAAATAATGTAAAACTGTAAACTCACATTCCACTGCTAATGCTCATTTAATTGTGTATATATTATATGCACATATACATATATATATATACATATATATATATAAGTGAATATATTGTATATATATTCATATATATATATATACAATATATTCACTTAAATATAAATATATATATATATATATATATATATATATATATATATATATATATATATATATATATATCCATCAATAGTTATTTTAGTATTCTATTCTCTATCTTAATATATGCACAATAAAATCAACTAAAAACAGAAAAAAACATAGAATCACAGAACTATATGGGTTTGTTTGAAACAGTAAAAGGGAATACACAGAAATGCATTAATTTCCTTTTTTCACCACATTAGGGTAGAAGATACATCCTATTCTAACTTTATTTTCCTTCAGCATCAACTAATACAAGAGGGCTCTCATCACAACTAACTTAATAAATCCCAAATTTTCCTCTATCTGCTATAATGTAGTCCATCTAACTACACACATACACATATTTTTTTTTTTGAAAGAATCAGGACAGCAAAATACTTATATTTACTTTCACTTGCATTGCACAAATACAAATCCCTTTTTGAGAACATCAACATTTACTAAAATTACAAATAAAATGCTTTCCCATACAACATAATAGACTAAGGAAATATTTACATTTTATTATTTACTACAGCCATTTATGAAATAAATTCTCAAGCAACCAAACAGAAAACTAAGTTTAAACTTTCCATTTCTTGCTTTGCAAACTCAAGGATTTATCTAACTCACTCTTACATTTTTTTTTTGTAAGGAGAAATGATAGAAAATGTATACAATATCAGCAAGCATTACACAACTCACTAACTTCACATCATAGGAAATAAGCATCTTAAATTAAACTACAAAATGCTTACATTGCAATGTTCTTCACAGGTAAAAATAACAACCTATTACTCAAGCAAGGAACACTTTTCATACAGCAGAAAATTACAGCCATCTCATGGCTAAGATATACACATAGTCTTGTACAAAATGCAATACAATAAGGTCTCTATGGCCTTGGCTTCAACGGCCTTCACAAGGGGACTTTCTTTACAACTTCACTCTTTTTCTCCCAACCTGCAACTAAACACAGCAAGGAAACATCAAGAAAACCAGCCACAAGGAAAGGACAGCTCTCCTCCCTACCGTAGACCCGCAAGTGGGTCACCCCCGAGCTAGGGAGGTAGCGGATTTCACACAGGTGTACCAAACCAAAACAGAATTCAAACACAACTAAACACAAAACAGATACACCCCATGGGATTAACACATTACTCAACTCATGAAAATGAGTTTGGTGAGGGTAGGGAATAGACCTCTCAACTTAAAGGGGCTCCCAATGATAAAGAAGATCTCAACACATGGCCTCAAGCCAAAATCCCTGAACACCACAATCCACAAGAATCTCACACCAATTTACTTGGCACTCTTGCCATATAGATAACTCCTCCTCAAATGATAATAGGCCCTCAAGGCATAAACACATAAACACAAACTATGGGAGAGCCCCCAAGGATTGTTCCTCTCCCCTACCCATACAAGTTGAGCATTTCCTCCATTGGAGGTGCTCTCACCATGATACCCAACCCAACATCAAATGCAAAAGAAAGCATCACTATGCAAACAAACTTACAATCAAAATTCAAACATGGAACATCATATAACAAAGCAAAAAAAACAAGATAAGAGGCCTACCTTCAAGACCTTGGCAATGGAAGTGGAATTGGTGAAGAGCCCCAAGCCTTTCCAAGCCTTCCAACCTTTCAGATTTTCTCCACAACCTTCTCTAACTCCTCCCAACTAGTAAGGAAATCTAAATTTGCAAGAAGTCTCTAAAAAAAGTAAGGAAAAGAATAGAATGGAAGAACCCCCACTCCTCTACAAGAGGAGTTATTATAGGCCATCCACTTGGCCTTGAGGGAATGAGAAGGTGACATTTGTCACCATCTCTTCCCTCCTCCTAAGCCACTTGTGAGAGTGAGAAGGTAAGAGGATGACAAATGTCCTCCTCTCCCTCCTCCTCCATCTCCACCTCATCCACTTGTGCTTCCACACAAGTGGGAGGGGGACAAGTGGTGAGTTGGATTCCCACTCACACCTCAAGAAGACAATGGCCTTGAGTGGTGCTCCCACTCACTTGGGAGTTTGGGAGGACTCTTGGAGACCTCCCTAGTCCTTCTTGGGAATGCTTCCCAAAACATAGGGATGGGAGATGGGTTCTTCCCAAGGCAAGGCCCATCCCTCATCTTCCCTCCTTCCTATTTTCGTCACTTTGACTCAACCATGGTTTAGGGTGACCTAAGGTGAGTCAAAACTAGGGTTAGGTGGTCCAAGTTGACCCTAGACTCATGGTTGATCACCTAGGGTAACTTTTGGGACCCTAGGGGTCATGAAAGGGGTCAAAAATCCACATATAAATGGCCCAAATAAAATAATAAAAATGCCAATTGACATAAATAATTAAAATTTTACAACACTTAACATTAATCAAAATAAGAAGGAGAGGGGGTACTAAGACTTAAAAATAATTAAAATTTAAACCAAGCACAATAGATCATCATGCAATTTCACACGTGATCCTTATCCCTCTTGGGAACGGATTGGCTTAACCGGGAATAACATGGTGTGAATCCTACCTCCGATTCCCGTGGCTAGGGAAGTGAAACCTGCACATCTCGATCAAGTGTCAGTCCTGTCAGAAAGTGATAGCTGAAGCAACTGAAATAAACTCCACGCAATTGAAATAAACATCAATTACATAACTACAAATTAAACTACATTATCAAATCATATGTCAATTAATCCATGCATAAACAACTAGAATCTCATAGCAAAATAACATCTAATATATATGTCCCATACGTCGAACCTCAACATATCATCCAAAATGACCGAATCAAATCACATATATCAAATCAGTGAGATACAACATCAAGTCTGCATAATGAAACCTAGTCACAACTGGATAGCACAATGATCAAAATATGGGAGGTAAAATAGTCGGCCTCACATCCTCCCCCCTAAGACTGAACTTCCTCCTGGAAGTCGTCAAACAGGTGAGGATAGAGTGCCCTAAAACTAGCTACATCCTCCCAAGTCACCGCGACCTCGTCATATCGATCCCACTGGACCCTAACCTGGTCCAGCTCTTGACCTCGATGGCCCAGCATCTGACGAGCCAATATGCAAATTGGCTCCAGCACCAACTGCTCACTTGCCTCTACCTGTAAAGCACTCCAGTCCAGAACGTGAGATACATCAGATATATACCGTCTCAAAACAGAAACATGGAAAACATCATGGATACGTGACAGGCTAGGTGGCAATGCTAGACGATAGGCAACTGGTCCTATACACTCCAAAATCTCAAAGGGACCTACGAACCGTGGTGCGAGCTTAGAGCCCTTTCCATAACGGATTGGACTCTTGTGTGGCCGCACTCTAAGGAATACCCTATCTCCCACTGAGAAGCTCCGATCTATCCTCTTAGCATCGGCATACTTCTTTTGCCTGTCTTGTGCCTCCTGCAACCTCTGTCTAATCACTATGACCTGGTACTCCATATCCTGAACTAGCTCTGGACCAATGGTGACTCTGTCCTCAATCCGATCCCAACTCAATGGTGTCCTACATGGTCTGCCATATAAAGCTTGAAAGGGAGGCATACCTAACGAGCTGTGATGCCCATTATTGTAGGCAAACTCAACTAGATAAAAATACTCCTCCCATCTAGACTGATGGTCCATAACATACATCTGAAGCATGTCCTCCAATACCTGATTCACTTGCTCTGTCTGTCCATCTGTCTCGAGATGATAAGCAGAGCTAAAATTGAGCTGAGTGCCCAATGCCTGGTGTAAGGCTCTCCAGAAAGCTGAAGTGAACATTGGATCTCTATCTGAGATGATGTAATGGGGTACCCCATGTAGTCTCACAATGTCATCCAAGAATACCCTCACCACAGTTGGTGCATTGTACGTCGTGCGCACAGGAGAAAAATGAGCCACCTTGGTCAACTTGTTGACTGTCACCATGATGGCATCATGGCGACGTGAAGACATAGGAAGACCAACAATAAAATCCATGGAAATGGTGTCCCATTTCCACTCAGGTATATCATGTGGGTATAGGAGACCCACTGGATGCTGATGCTCAGCCTTGACCCTCTGGCACTCAAGGCAATGAGCAACAAACTCTGCTATATCTCATCTCATACCTGCCCAATAGTACAGCTATCGAAGATCAGCATGCATCTTCTTCACCCCTGGATGTGCTGCATATGGTGCCCTATGAGCCTCTGATAACACCACAGTAGTAGGTCACCTACGCGGGGTACATAGATGCGCTGACGATGACGAAGTAAACCATCTGTGTCAAGTGTATACCCTGCAAACTTGCCCACCAAGGCCCTTTGTGAACTGATCTCCTGCTACACCTCTAGATACCATCCATCCTCTAGCAGATGCTATAAAATGTGATCCCTCAAGTCCACTCACAAAGTCAAGGTCAAGAGCTCGTGGCGCCTCTGACTCAATGCGTCAGCAACCACGTTCTCCTTCCCTTTGATGTAGTGGACATCAAAGTCATACTCGCATAGGAACTCCATCCAACGCCGCTGACAGGCATTTAGATTCGGCTGAGTAAAGATATACTGGAGGATATGATGATCAGAATGGAGCTCAAAGCGACGACCCAACAAGAAATGTCTCCAATGGACTAGAGCATGAACCACTACTACTAACTCCAAATCGTGCGTGGGGTAGTTCAGCTCATGGGTCTTGAGCTTTCGCGACTCATACGTGATCACTCTGCCACCCTGCATAAGTATAGCTCCCAATCCCTCAAGTGATGCATCCGTGCAAACCATGAAATCTGCTGCAAGATTAGGAATTACTAAAATAGGGGCGCTGGTAAGATGCTCCTTGAGGAGCCCGAAGGCCCTCTCACACTGCTCAGTCCAAAGAAAGCTCTTCCGCTGAAGGGAAGTGATGGGGTGTGCAATCTGAGAAAAGCCCTCAACAAAACAACGGTAATAACCAGCCAACCCCATGAAACTCCTGACCTCTGTCACACTAGTGGGTGCTGGCCAATCCCTGATAGCTTTGATCTTTGATGGATCTACTGAGATTCCATCGCCGGAAAGGATATGTCCCAAATACTGAACCTATGACCTGAAAAATGCACACTTTGCCAAATTCCCATAAAGTTTCTGCTCTTGCAAACACTATAAGACCTGACGAAGGTGCTCCTCATGCTCCTGCTCGGTCCGTGAGTAGATCAAAATGTCATCAAGGAAAATGATCACGAACCGATCAAGATAGGTACGGAACACCCCGTTCATGAGACTCATGAACACTGCAGGGGCGTTCGTCAAGCCGAATGGAACCACTGTGAACTCATAGTGTCCATAACAAGTCCAGAAAGTGGTCTTATGGATATCTGCCTCTGCGATGCGTAACTAATGATACCCGGACTTCAGGTCTATCTTAGAGAACACCCTAGCTCCCTGCATCTAGTCGAAAAGATCATCAATCCTGGGCAAAGGATAACGGTTTTTCACCGTCACCTTATTCAACTGCCTGTAATCCATACACAAATGAAGAGACCCATCCTTCTTCTTCATGAAGATGACAGGAGCGCCCCAAGGTGAAATGCTCGGTCAGATGTGCCCCTTCTCTAGCAAGTCCTCCAACTATAGCTTGAGCTCCGTGAGCTCATGTGTGGTCATCCTGTAGGGTGCACGAGACACTAGCTCGGCACCCGGCACTAAGTCTATGTGAAAGTCTACCTCACGTCGGGGAGGCATCCCCGATAACTCTGCTGGGAAAACATCGGCAAACTCTCTAAGGATGGGATGATCATCCAAAGATGCCTCTGGCTCATCATCTGATCTGTCGCTCACTGTGATAGTGAACAACTGAAATCCCTTCCGCATGCAGTGCTTAAGCTGCTGAGCGGATATCATATGCACTGCGGTGGGCTTCTGCATGCCCATGATCTCAACTGATGTGCCATGGTCGTCTAAACAGTTGATCGCCTTTCAGCGACAATCTAGCTTGGCTCGATGAGCCGCAAGCCAATCCATACCCAACACCACATCATAGGATCCTAATGTCATGACTCTAAGGTCGCATACTGTAGTGAAGGATCCCAAAGCAATCTCACAATCATGGATAAAGGTATCTACTGTCAGTTTGGCTCCTGAAGCCAACTCAACTACCCACCTATCACCCTGCTTAGAGGCCACTAGCCTGCAACGCTCCACTAACGATGGAGATATAAATGAATCAGTAGCACCAGAGTCAAAGAGAATAGAAATGGGTTTACCCCCAATCATACTTGACGTCTCAATCACAGACGCCTGAAAATCTACCTGGCGGTTATCTACCGCTGCAAACATACGGTGGGATCTACCCACATCACCCACTGTCTACTCTGAACCTCCTGCACAGGGCTATCCCCCTGCTGTATAACCCTGTGGACACTCTCTAGCTAGGTGTCCTACTCCACCACAAACATAACAAGGGCCCCTAACCTAAACCTATATAGTCTGGGTCCTACCCGACTGCTGTTGTCCTGATCTACCAGTAGAACCCTGTGAACCCCTATAAGACTGCTGTGTCCTCGCGGGTCCCGCAGGTGGTCCCTGCTGTCTTTGATCCCTATGCGGGCCCTGCTGCTGCCAACCCCTATTATGTCCCCCCTGTGACCCCTACCGTGTCCTAGCTCTCTGCTGCTGCTGTGAGGGTCTAGGAGGTAAAGATGCTGAACTGAATCCTCCCCTGTGGGGTGGCTGCGATGGTCTATGAAAACTCTGTTGATGCTGCTGTCCTCAATCCTGAAACTGAGGGCGAGAGCTCTACCCTCGTCCCTGAATCTCCTCAGCGATGTATGCCTTCTCGGTAGCATCACTCAAAGTCTAGGGGTCTGCCATCTGAACAGGCCCTACTATACTGTGATTAAGCCCTCTGATAAACTTGTGCACCAGGAGTTTCTCATCATGGAGATACTCTGCATATCTAGATAGCTTTGTAAACCTAGCCTCATACTGAGCCACTGTAAGTCCTCTCTGCTGGAGGTCATGGAACTCGTCTAGACAACGCTGCCTGTAGTGGTCTGATAAATAGCACACATTGAAGCGCTTAATGAAGGTCTCCCATGTGAGGGTGTCCAAAGATAGGTGGCGCTTGCACTCCTTAGTGCGCCACCAGGTAGCTGCTACATCTCGCAACAAGTGAACTGCCACACAGGCCTTCGTGTTGCCCTTGTAAGGACGCAACGCGAAGCACCTGTCTAAACTGATCAGCCAGGCCTCTGCCTCAGCTCCCTCTGTAGTCCCAATGAATGTAGGAGGGTTCAACCTCAATATGTCCCGGATGGGATCTCCTCTATCTCTATGCCCCTAGATAGGCTCATCTACATGATACTCATAAGGCATGTGACCCATGTGCTCTACACGCACTGTCTCGTCCTGTCTAGCCCGATGTGTGGGACTCCTGCTATGGGCCCTGTTGGCTGAACCAACCTCCTTTGTATCTGGTAGCTCAACGTAAGGCTCCTCATGTGGTGCCCCTCGCAGCTCTACGCGGGGCTCCTCTCGCGGATCCTCGCAGGGCTTGACATGTGGCTCTGCTACTGCCGGTGGGAGCCTATCTAAAATTGCCTACAAGGCCTATAAAATCTGTGGTCCCATATCTGGTGGGGCCGGTGGTGCCTGTGGTGCCTGAGGAACTGGCTGTGGTTGTAGGAGTGGCTGAACCTGTGGATCTGGCTGCACCTGTGGCTCTGGCTATGCTGGTGGATCTGGCTGACCCGGTCCCACAGCTGATGAATCAGTGCATACCTCTGTGGGTGGAGTGCGGTGGGTCTGCGCTTGCTGAACTCGTCTAGGAGGCATTCTACAAAACGAGGTAGCCACAAGTCAATCATAGTTGCGGAAACAGTAATATGCCAAAAATAAGCCCAGTGTTTTAAAAACCTAGGCTCTGATACCAAATGTCATGCCCGCATCTCCCATGCGGTCACGACACACAAATACGCATGTCATGCCCACCTTCGCCATGTGGTCATGACACGAACCACGAAATTTTTTTCTCCCTATCCCTAAAAACCACCGAGCACGCAAGCAATATGCCTGAGGTGGTAACGTGACAACATATTTGATGATGAAGGTCACCTAGGGGGTATGCGACACGAAGTGTGTCACTTTCAGGGATAGACTGTTTTAAATCAGAACCCTAGTTTCCTAGGTGAGAAGGTGATTTTCGGCAGGTTCGAAAACAAACCCTAACTCAAAATTAAAAAGAAATCAAAATAATAAATAAGAAATAATGGCATGATGGATGCATGATAAAATGGAATGATTAAATGGAAGGCGTAAAAAAAAAACTATAAAAATAAAACCTTAAAATCTGGGAAAAATTCGACAGCATAACGCGTTTTCAACATTGGGAATAAATAGTTTAAAAGGAATTTCCCAAGAAATAACTGATGCAAAAAAAATAAAATAAATAAAGCTTAAAATCAATTTAATAAAATTCCAAAGGTCAACTAGAATTTACCACTCATCAGAATATAAAAATTCAAAATTAATTAAATGACCAAAACAAAATTTAACATCTAAGTCCAGTAATAAATATAATTGCAACAATTATATTTATTAAGTAACTTGAGTCCAAAACTCAAAGGGGAAATAAATAAATAAAATAAAATAAAATATCTCTCCCCAAGGAATAATAATAAAAATTTTGATAATTGAGTCATTTAATAAATATACTTGCGATATTTATATTTATTAAATCACTTAAGTTAAAGTTATTTAAATCATCCCCTAAAAATAAAATTGAATAAATTAAAAATCAAATCAAATAAAAGATTTCCCAAAAACTTTAAATTAAAATACTAGATAATAAAAAAATAAAACCCAAAATAAATAACTTGCCAAAAGGGTTAAAGAAACCCAATAAAACAAATCCCATTCCCATAAAATAAATTTCACATGGGAATAAAATCCAACCCCTCAACAAAAAAATATAAAAAAAAAACAAAATAAAAAAAGGAATTTAAAACTCATGGGAAAGCAAAAATAAGTTAAAAAAAAATGTAAAAAGCAAAAGAGAGGGAAGTTTAAAACTCCCGTGCACATAAAAAAGAATAAATAAAAATAAAAATTAATAAATCCCCACTCAACTTGCAACCCTAGATTCTCTCTAATATTTTATTACTTTCCTTATGAAAGGCATTAACCCTAAAATCTCTCCCATTCTTTTCTTCTTTTCTTTTCTATCTTTTTTTTGTTGCCTCCATTTGCTTTGTTTCTTTCTTTGTTTTGCAGGTTGGGTTGCTTCTTCAATGGCTGCCATGGATCTTTTCACAGGGGTGTATACCTTCTGTATATACCCACGGGCTTCTTTTTTTTTGTTATATATATATACTTTTAGCAAACAAAAACTGAAACTAGATATTCTTTTGTTTGAACAGAGGTATGTATTTTGTATATATATCATGGGGTTTGTCTCTTCTTTTGTTTCTTCATTTTGTATTCTCTATTGTTTCATTTCTTTTATTTTGCAGGTTTCTTCATAAGGCAGCCATGGAGGTTTTGGAACAGAAGGTATACACAGTGGTATACCCTCTTCGTTAAATTTTCTCCTTCTCTTCTCACTTTATTTTCTTCCTTTTATTATTACTCTCTCTTTGCAGGTGGGCATACCTCTTCAATGGCTTGACAGCCATGAAAATACTTTTTATTTATTTATTTATTTATTTTTTAATACAGAAACTCAAAAAAATAGTCTGCTCACAAATTTTGACCTTTTTTTTTTAAACAGTAGTTTAAAAATGTATAACACAGGTCTAGCATATATTTTAATGTATATATATACAAGCATATATATATATATATATATATATATATATATATATATATATATATATATATATATATATATATATATATATATATATATATACTCAGTTCACATCTGCCAGTAGTAAAAAATAATGTAAAACTGTAAACTCACATTCCACTGCTAATGCTCATTTAATTGTGGATATATTATATGCACGTATACATATATATATACATATATATATATATATTCATATATTATTGTATATATGTATATACATATATACAATATTTTCACTTAAATATATATATATATATATATATATATATATATATATATATATATGAATATATATATGTATACGTGCATATTATATATCCACAATTAAATGAGCATTAGCAGTGGAATGTGAGTTTACAGTTTTACATTATTTTTGACTACTGGCAGATGTGAACTGAGTATATATATATATATATATATATATATATATATATATATATATATATATATATATATGCTTGTATATATATACATTAAAATATATTCTACACCTATGTATATATATCCATCAATAGTTATTTTAGTATTTTATTCTCTATCTTAATATATGCACAATAAAATCAACTAAAAACAGAAAAAAACATAGAATCACAGAACTATATGGGTTTGTTTGAAACAGTAAAAGGGAATACATAGAAATGCATTAATTTCCTTTTTTCACCACATTAGGGTAGAAGATACATCCTATTCTAACTTTATTTTCCTTCAGCATCAACTAATACAAGAGGGCTCTCATCACAACTAACTTAATAAATCCCAAATTTTCCTCTATCTGCTATAATGTAGTCCATCTAACTACACACATACACTTTTTTTTTTTTTTGAAAGAATCAGGACAGCAAAATACTTATATTTACTTTCACTTGCATTGCACAAATACAAATCCCTTTTTGAGAACATCAACATTTACTAAAATTACAAATAAAATGTTTTCCCATACAACATAATAGACTAAGGAAATATTTACATTTCATTATTTACTACAGCCATTTATGAAATAAATTCTCAAGCAACCAAATAGAAAACTAAGTTTAAACTTTCTCATTTCTTGCTTTGCAAACTCAAGGATTTATCTAACTCACTCTTACATTTTTTTTTTTTGTAAGGAGAAATGACAGAAAATGTATACAATATCAGCAAGCATTACACAACTCACTAACTTCACATCATAGGAAATAAGCATCTTAAATTAAACTACAAAATGCTTACATTACAATGTTCTTCACAGGTAAAAATAACAACCT
Organism: Cunninghamia lanceolata; assembly: GCA_027924645.1. Lineage (NCBI taxonomy): Eukaryota > Viridiplantae > Streptophyta > Pinopsida > Cupressales > Cupressaceae > Cunninghamia > Cunninghamia lanceolata. Next base: position 5,839,361 of record BSBN01000907.1, on the reverse strand, counting down.
ATTACTCAAGCAAGGAACACTTTTCATACAGTAGAAAATTACAGCCATCTCATGGCTAAGATATACACATAGTCTTGTACAAAATGCAATACAATAAGGTCTCTATGGCCTTGGCTTCAACGGCCTTCACAAGGGGACTTTCTTTACAACTTCACTCTTTTTCTCCCAACCTGCAATTAAACACAGCAAGGAAACATCAAGAAAACCAGCCACAAGGAAAGGACAGCTCTCCTCCCTACCGTAGACCCGCAAGTGGGTCACCCTCGAGCTAGGGAGGAAGGGGATTTCACACAGGTGTCCCAAACCACAACAGAATTCAAACACAACTAAACACAAAACAGATACACCCCATGGGATTAACACATTACTCAACTCATGAAAATGAGTTTGGTGAGGGTAGGGAATAGATCTCTCAACTTAAAGGGGCTCCCAATGATAAAGAAGATCTCAACACATGGCCTCAAGCCAAAATCCCTGAACATCACAATCCACAAGAATCTCACACCAATTTACTTGGCACTCTTGCCATATAGATAACTCCTCCTCAAATGATAATAGGCCCTCAAGGCATAAACACATAAACACAAACTGTGGGAGAGTCCCCAAGGATTGTTCCTCTCCCCTACCCATACAAGTTGAGCATTTCCTCCATTGGAGGTGCTCTCACCATGATACCCAACCCAACATCAAATGCAAAAGAAAGCATCACAATGCAAACAAACTTACAATCAAAATTCAAACATGGAACATCATATAGCAAAGCAAAAAAAACAAGATAAGAGGCCTACCTTCAAGACCTTGGCAATGGAAGTGGAATTGGTGAAGAGCCCCAAGCCTTCCCAAGCCTTCCAACCTTTTAGATTTTCTCCACAACCTTCTCTAACTCCTCCCAACTAGTAAGGAAATCTAAATTTGCAAGAAGTCTCTAAAAAAAGTAAGGAAAAGAATAGAATGGAAGAACCCCCACTCCTCTACAAGAGGAGCTATTATAGGCCATCCACTTGGCCTTGAGGAAATGAGAAGGTGACATTTGTCACCATCTCTTCCCTCCTCCTAAGCCACTTGTGAGAGTGAGAAGGTAAGAGGATGACAAATGTCCTCCTCTCCCTCCTCCTCCATCTCCACCTCATCCACTTGTGCTTCCACACAAGTGGGAGGGGGACAAGTGGTGAGTTGGATTCCCACTCACACCTCAAGAAGACAATGGCCTTGAGTGGTGCTCCCACTCACTTGGGAGTTTGGGAGGACTCTTGGAGACCTCCCTAGTCCTCCTTGGGAATGCTTCCCAAAACATAGGGATGGGAGATGGGTTCTTCCCAAGGCAAGGCCCATCCCTCATCTTCCCTCCTTCCTATTTTCGTCACTTTGACTCAACCATGGTTTAGGGTGACCTAAGGTGAGTCAAAATAGGGTTAGCTAGTCCAAGTTGACCCTAGACTCATGGTTGACCACCTAGGGTAACTTTTGGGACCCTAGGGGTCATGAAAGGGGTCAAAAATCCACATATAAATGGCCCAAATAAAATAATAAAAATGCCAATTGACATAAATAATTAAAATTTTACAACACTTAACATTAATCAAAATAAGAAGGAGAGGGGGTACTAAGGCTTAAAAATAATTAAAATTTAAACCAAGCACAATAGATCATCATGCAATTTCACACGTGATCCTTATCCCTCTTGGGAACGGATCGGCTTAACCGGGAATAACATGGTGTGAATCCTACCTCCGATTCCCATGGCTAGGGAAGTGAAACCTGCACATCTTGATCAAGTGTCAGTCCTATCAGAAAGTGATAGCCGAAGCAATTGAAATAAACTCCACGCAATTGAAATAAACATCAATTACATAACTACAAATTAAACTGCATTATCAAATCATATGTCAATTAATCCATGCATAAACAACTAGAATCTCATAGCAAAATAACATCTAATATATATGTCCCATACGTCGAACCTCAACATATCATCCAAAATGACCGAATCAAATCACATATATCAAATCAGTGAGATACAACATCAAGTCTACATAATGAAACATAGTCACAACTGGATAGCACAATGATCAAAATATGGGAGGTAAAATAGTCGGCCTCACACGATGCAAGGTGATATACAAACGAATATACAAAGTGTCATCAGCGAAACCTTGCATATTGGCAGCTCATTCTAAGGTCTCCCTGACAGCTAATGAATTTGCATATGCAAAGGGCATATACAAAGTGCATATGCAAAGGGTCGCATACAATGGATTTCGGCGAAACTTAGTGTATCGGCCGCTCTGTTTTTGGTCTTTCCGACGGCTGATAAGTATGCGAATGTTTAGTGATGGGTCCCAGGTTCAACTCAACAGAAAATCAGGTGGTGCCATGTGGCAGGTGCATATACCAATGAATATACAAAGGCGATTCAAAGGCCGATTCAAAAGGTAAAGACCCGCAATTGTATGTTGGCACATGCAAAGCAAATAGAATCTGCAAAAGGCAAAAGTGAAGGAGACTTTGTATGTGGCACCAAGTGAACCTAAAAGTGTAGTTGCAATTGTATATACAATTGCAAGATACAAGTATATACAAGTGCAGATATGCAGAGTGATGCAAATGCAGGATGCAGTTGACCGCATCTTTGACCACCCATATCTCCCTCATCCTAGAGAATTTCAACATGCTTCAAAGGGGAAAAGTACTTATTTTTGCCTCCTCTTTCATTTGGCGGGCTTTTGAGAGGAATATTTTCACTTTCAAAGTTTGATGCAAGTTTGAATGCTTTGTCGACTGGATGTTTCAGCGACCATTTTGGCATAGGCAAATGCAAATATTTGTTGCATTTATGGGTGCAGGTTGATGATTCAACAACTGACATTGAAGATTCAAAATATTTTCTATCTGTCCCAGTTCCAGATCTTTTATTCCATAACTTCTTGCAGGTGGACGTCCCTTTAGATGTAGATATTTCCCTGATACAACCCATGGGGCGAATTTATTGTAACCGACTTAGGTCAAAATAAAAATGCTATATATGCATAAACATGAGATGTAACAAAGGAGGATGGTTTTATTTTGGGCTGTTATGCTGCTGATTTTTCTATAGTCAGACTTCTGCTACTGAATATTCTATAACGTAATGGTTTTTGACCTCCATGATTAATATATGTATGACTTCTTGCCTCTCTTGTGTCCTGATTTCTATGTTTTAATTGAAGTTATAATATGTTCTATGAGTAAAACAGCTCCTCTGTAGGTTTGACCTTCATACAGAAGCCTCAATCAGTCATAAGTCTGTGTGAATCCCCTTCATCATTGAAATCATTGTTGTGTCTATACCAAGATCACCATCGCTTACTAAATTTGGTGGATCACTCCTTTCATTTCAGTTTCTTTCTAACCCTTTTTCCCAACAAGCATTAGCACTAGATTTAATTTCTTTTGTCTAAGCATTAGGCTTAGAAAGAGGAGGTCAGCCTTCTCCAGAGGTCTGATCTCAATTAACAAGGTCCCACACTTCGAGATCATTCCTATGTTTCTCCAGATTGCTAAAGTTTTACAACAGCAGCAAGGGTGCAAATCTAGGTGATAACAATAACATTCCATAATCCAAATAAAATTACTAAATCTATCAAGCTCCCTTAATATACATAAAATACCAATTAACACAAATACTTAAAATGCCAATAATCTAATTAAGTTAATAGGGTTCTCAAATTGATTTATTTAAAAATCACATAAAACCCCATCCACCAAAACCATGCAAATATCATCATTTAAATCACCGATATGACATACCAAAATAAACCACATAATAAATTAATGCAAAAATATAATAAAATACCGACAACCCATAACGAGATACCTAAACAACCAATACTGGCAAACCACATAAGACCAGATGGGTAATCCAGACGTTACCACAGGGTAATTGGAAGGTAAACACACATATCATGAAAATCACTGCACTAACAGGTGTAGTGGGCTAGGCTAGGGAACGTTTGGCCTGTGACTATCTCCAATAACCACCATCAGGGAATAAGAGTACGCTCAGGCCTATGAATCCAAGTGGAGTCGATACCTAGTACCTGCATCACTCTACAACACATTACAAATATCTGCATGCATATTGCATATAATATCCAAAGCATCAATGGACATCAGGAAGATGGCCATGACATTGTAAGCCTCTCAGATACAAGTGTTATGACATCATCCCTTTCCTCTCCATAATCATGCAAAAGCAATGATAATAGTATATAAACATATAAGCATGTAATCCAGCATAATAACTAATCATGTCAACATCATAATAGTATTGGAATCCATCAAGGGAAAAGCAACAACCAAAATGTGAACACGGGGTTGTTACAATTATATCACTTGGCATGTTGTGATTAACTCCTAAAAGGTAGGACCAAACTTGAGCATTCACTTTTGGAATGGGGTCCATTTAGACTTGTAGCTAACTTTTAGATGTCTATCTTGACTTATTGATACCTCCTAGGAAGTGGGAGTTAACTTGGGTGCCCAGTTTGGAGGTGTCCTAAATATAGACTAGGAGTTTGATTTTTGTGTGCATGAGTGGATATTGTTGATACACTTTGAATGAACATGATGTAGCAGTTAACACTAGAGTTAGAGATGCATGATATTTGCATGAACATGATTTATAAGTTAATAGTGGATTCAAGGATACATGATATTTGCATGAATATGATGGGGTAGTTAATAGAGGAGTTAGAGATGCATGATATTTGCATGATTATCATGTGGCAATTAACAGTGAAGTTAGAGATGCATGATATTCACATATTGTTTGCATGAACTCATAAAGCCTTGCATGGATTTGCATGTTGTTGCATGTCACTTGTATGAGTTTGCGTGTGCTTGCGTGTGTTGCATGTTACTTGCAAGGACTTCCATGTTGTTGCATGTTGCTTATATGGACTTGCATGTTGTTGCATGTTGCTTATATGAACTTGCATGTGCTTGCATGTTGTTGCATGTTACTTGCATGGACTTACATGTTATTACATGTCACTTATATGAACTTGGAAGTACTTGCATGTTGTTGCATTTCACTTGCATGTACCTTTATGTTGTTGCATGCCAATTATATAGTGTTGCATGTATCTTGCATGACACTCTAACTCAAGATCAATTTTGGATAAACTCTTGCATGTGTTGGGAATTAAGGTGTCTCAACCTTGTAAATTCCTTACATTATTAATGTTTGTATTTATTAGTTAATTGCCTATGTTGTAAATATTTGTAAATTCCAATTGTCATATTGTGGGATGTGGCACGGTGATGTGTCAATCCTACATGGAATATGACAACTTGTAATTTTGTCCTCACATGAGGAGATAGGCATCCCACTTTGTGGTAGGAGAATTTTGCCATGTGTCAGTATCTTCCATGTTGTGTAAGGGAATGTTTGACCTAAACGGTTATGACGGATTCCTATGACGAATCTATGACATGTAAGAGTCAAAAATAGAAGGTTGTAAGACAGGTGAAGACGTGTCATAAAGCATCTTTGAAAAAGGCATATTTGGGCACCCCAAGGTGGACTATGACATGTTGTAAGAGAATATGCTATTTATAGCCCGTGTATGATAGATTCTCTTACAGCTATAAGTTGTAACCGCTATGACAGATTCTATGACAGTCCTAAGTGTCGTAAGAGCATATGTCATAGCCCATTTTAGAAATAGGAAACCTTTTGGGATGGGAGCTATGGACAAGTGTCAGGCACATTTTACAATGTTGACCAAGTGTCCTTAGGCATGGGTTTTGGTCCATAAAGCCAAGTTGAATGCCCATTCCAAGAAATGTCCAATATTACCTTGTATTTTCTATATAACAGGTGCTTGGAGGACTAGAGGGATTATAGTTTTATAGGTACTGTTATGCTGCTGGATTGACTCCAGATACGAGTGTCGAAGACCATTGAAGCTTGCATTTCTAGTGTATTGTAAACATTCTTTCAAATTTGTTAATACATTGTGCAGGTTTTTGAGTGTGGGGTTTTTCTCTTGATAAGGGTTTTCCCCACTGTATATCTTTATCTCTCTTCTTCTGTCTACTTTCTAGTTGTTGTGTTTTGCTGTAATATCTCATGTTAATGGTTTAACATTGCTATAATAGTTAGGATAAAATTGAATTTGCATAGCCCTCTCCCCATTAGATTAGTGTAGGAAGCGATTTCCGCACAACTAGATTCCTTTCAGTTGGTATCAGAGCTTGATCACCTTTGGTCCTAGTTGTTGGGTAGGAGTTTTTTGAGCTGATCTTAGGTTGAGTGGGAGTCTGTGTAGAGTATTTTGTATCTTGTTGCAGTAAGGAGATGGCAAGTACATCTAGAAGATTTGAAGTTGATAAATTTAATGGCACTAATTTCGACCTGTGGAAGCTCAAGATGGAAGACATGCTTGTAGAGCGAGACCTTTGGGAAAGTGTTAATGGAACTAAACTATCTGCAATGTCACAAGATGAGTGGGATCTCAAGGATTGAAAGGCTAAGGGTCTCATAAGACTTAGTCTTGTTGATTCTGTTCCTGTTAAATGTCCATGAGGAGACTACTGCAAAACTACTTTGGAAGAAGTTGGGGGATGTATATCAAGCCAAATCCCTAGTTAATAAATTTTTCCTAAGAAAGAAGTTGTGTTCTCTTCGAATGGAGGATTGAGGATCCATCACTAAACATATGAATACTTTTAACATGTTGGTTGCATAATTGACATCTATTGGTGTGAAGATGGAGGAGGAGGATCGGTGTATGACCCTACTTTGTTCTCTACCAGACTCATGGGATCATCTTGTCATGGCTATTAGAAGCACCACATCTAAATTCAAAATGGAAGAAGTGGTTTCTTCACTGTTGTCTGAAGAGATGCAAAAAAAGTCTTCTGAGGTAGCTAGAGAGGGCCTTGTAGATTGTGGAAGACCCAAGGAGAAAGGGAAGAAGAAGGACAAGAAAGCTGAGAAGGGTAGATCCAAATCTCCTAGAAAGTCCAAGGCTCTTTGTTGGAACTATGGAAAAACTAGGCATTTCCGAAAGGAATGCAAAGAGGAGAAGAAAAAGAAGAAGAAAGCTCTTGATTCAAATTCTGACAAGTCACAAGATGATGGTGATGCTTTCATCGTAGCCCTGGCAACCCATGCATCTGATGATGTGTGGCTGATCGACTCTGGTGCATCATTCCACATGACCTCACATTTGGTTTACCAAGTATGAGGAGTTCGATGGTGGAAAGGTGTATCTGGGTGATGACTCTCATCTGAAGATTGTTGGTCATGGAAGAGTCTCTATTCGATTCCCTGATGGATGAGTGAAGGGGGTTTCTGGGGTTATGCACATCGCAGGCTTAGCATGGAACCTACTTTCTATAAGTATGTTGAATGATGTAGATGTGCAGGTTGTATTTTCAAAAGAAGGATGCAATATGACTAGAGGAGCTATGGTGCTTGCTAAGGGTACTAGGAGAGGTACTCTGTTTCAGCTAGAGGCATGCATTTCACAATGCAATAGTTCTTTTGACTCAAGGAAGAAGGCAGCAGTAACTTCATCCCCACCTTCTGAACGAGCAGTGAAGAAAACTGTTGTTTCTAGTCTTGATGGTTGTAATCATGCATTGGAAGTTAAACTTCCTGTTGAAAAGACAACGTTATGGCATAAGAGATTTGGCCACATTGGTGAGAAGGTTCTGTATACCCTAAAAAATAAGAACCTCGTTGAGGGGTTAGATGATTGTAATCTTGAGTTTGACTTTTGCAAACATTACATTTAAGGAAAACAAAACTATGTTCAGTTTTACTTGAGTTCTCATAAGTCCTCTGGTGTGTTGGACCTTATTCATTCTGATGTGTTTGGTCCTATTAATGTTCCTTAATTATCAAAGTCTATATATTTTGTATCTTTTATAGATGATTACAGTAGAAGGACATGGATTTATTTTCTTAGAAGCAAATCTGAAGTCTATAGCAAGTTTAAGGAGTTTAAGGCCTTTGCTAAAAATTAGACTAGTAAAAAGATTAAATGTTTAAGAACTGACAATGGTGGTGAGTTATGTTCTATAGAATTTGATAAATATTGTAAGGAACTTGGGATTGAAAGACACAAGACAAATCCATACACCTCGCAGCAAAATGGAGTTACAGAGAGGATGAATAGGACACTAATGGAGAAGGCTAGGAGTATGCTTAGTGGAGCTGGCCTAGAACAAAAGTTTTGGGCTGAAACTGTTTCCACTGCCTGCTATCTAGTAAACAAATCTCCTACATTAGCTCTTGTTGGTAAGACACCCAGGGAGGTGTGGTCTGGCAGAAAGCCTTCAATAAGGCATCTTCGTGTTTTTGGTTGTGAGGCATATGCACATGTGCCTAGGGAGAAGTGGTCAAAGTTGGAGAATAAGGCTGTTAAGTGTATCTTCATTGGCTATGGTGTCGGTGTGAAAGGATACAAGCTTTGGGACCCTGTGGCTGAAAAAGTGTTGTATAGTAGAAGTGTTGTCTTCAGAGAGCTTACACCTTCTTCCACTATTTTACAGCCAGAAGAAAAAGTAAAGAATTAGGATGTTGTTCAATTTCCTCCTACCCCTGAGAAAACTAAACACAAAGACAATGTTGGACCTGATGATGAGGAGAGCTCTGACAGCTCTGAAAGCTCAGATGAATAATCTAAACCTCAACCTTAGCCCTTGAGGAGGTCTACACAGATAAGAAAGTAACTTGAAAGGTTTGGTTTTAGTTGTGCTTATGCTTTACTCACTAACAGTGATGAACCTAGAACTGTATCAGAGGCTTTGGACATGAAAGATGCAGGTTCCTAGAAGGAGGCCATGGAGGATGAAATGACTTCTTTAGAAAAGAATCAAACTTGGGACTTGGTGCCTTTGCCTCCTGGATGGAAACCTGTTGGATGTAAATGGGTGTTCAAGAAGAAGATTGGTGCAGATGGCAGTGTTGAGAAGTATAAGGTCAGATTGGTTGCGAAGGGGTATTCACAAGTGGAGGGTATAGATTATGGTGAGATCTTATCTCCCATTGCAAAGTTGACATCCATTTGATTCCTATTGTCTCTCGCATCAGCTTATGACTTGGAGGTAGAACAGATGGATGTGAAGACACCTTTCCTTCATGGTGATTTGGAGGAAGAAATCTACATGTCACAGCCAAAGCATTACATGGTGAAAGGTAAAGAAAATTTGGTTTGCAAATTAAAGAAGTCTTTGTATGGTTTGAAGCAATCCCCTAGGAGATGGTACTTGAAATTTGATGCCTTTGTGTTGTCAATTAGATTTATGAGATCGAAATCGGATCACTGTGTGTACTTTAAGTTTGATGGTGATCATATTCTCATTGTTGCATTGTATGTTGATGATATATTGCTCATTGGGAGGGGTAAGAATATGATTTCTGATTTCAAATCTCAGTTGTTAGCATAGTTTGAAATGAAAGATTTAGGGGCAGCTAGGTACATTCTAGGAATGGAAATTAGAAGAGACAGAGTTAACAGAAAACTTTGGTTAAGCCAGAGTAAGTATGTGAAGACCGTATTGGATAGGTTTAGCATGGCAAATTATAGACCATTGTGTGTTCCTATTTCTTTGGGGACAAAGTTATTTGTTGAGGATTGTCCAAAATCTCCTAGTGAGGTGGACATGAGCAGAGTACCTTATGCTAGTGCTATTGGCAGTTTGATGTATGCTATGGTCTGCACAAGACTAGACATTGCCCAAGCAGTGGGAGTCCTTAGTCGATTTATGGCTAATCCTAGATGGATTCATTGGGATGCAGTTAAGTGAGTGTTCAGATATTTGAGGGGTACTTTTGAGTATTCCATTTTCTATCATGGTAATGTTATAGGACCTATACATTCTGTTGACATTCATGGATTTGTGGATTCAGATTGGGCAGGTGACATTGAAAGCAGGAGATCCACTAGTGCTTATGTGTTTACACTGTATGGTGGTGTTATTAGTTGGATGAGTAAGCGATAACCTGTTGTTGCTTTCTCCATGACAGAAGCTGAGTATATGGCAGAGACTCATGCTTGTAAGGAAACCATTTGGCTTAAGAGATTGTGTTTCAATATTGGTGTTGATGCAGGTCAGATCATGATTAGTTGTGACAGTCATAGTACAATTTGCCTTGCGAAGAATCTTTCCATGCTAGAACCAAACACATTGATGTTTAGTTTCACTTCGTGTGGGACATAGTTGAGGATGGAAAGGTAAATTTGGATAAGGTAGATACTTTGAAGAATGTTGTTGATGCATTGATGAAGCTAGTGAGCACAAAGAAGTTCAGATGGTGTTTGGAGTCTATGGGCCTCTCAGCCTATAGCAGTTAAACCCTATTATTCTATCGGCTCTTACAAGGTGTTTGACAAGTGGGAGAATGTTGGGAATTAAGGTGTCTCAACCTTGTAAATTCCTTACATTATTAATCTTTGTATTTATTATTTAATTGCCTATGTTGTAAATATTTATAAATTCTAATTATCATATTGTGGGATGTGGCACGGTGATGTGTCAATCCTACATGGAATATGACAACTTGTAATTTTTTCCTCACATAAGGAGATAGGCATCCCACTTTGTGGTAGGAGCATTTTGCCATGTGTAGACATCTTCCATGTTGTGTAAGGGAATGTTTGACCGAAACGGTTATGACAGATTCCTATGACAAATCTATGACATGTAAGAGTCGAAATAGAAGGTTGTAAGACAGGTGAAGACATGTGTCGTAAAGCATCTTTGAAAAGGGCATATTTGGGTGCCCCAAGGTGGACTATGACATGTTGCAAGAGAATATGCTATTTATATCCTATGTATAATAGATTCTCTTACCATTGTAAGTTGTAACCGCTATGACATATTCTATGATGGTCGTAAGTGTCATAAGAGCATCTGTCATAGCCCATTTTGGAAATAGGTGACCCCTTTGGGATGGGAGCTATGGACAAGTGTTAGGAACATTTTACAATGTTGACCAAGTGTCCTTAGGTGTGGGTTTTGGTCCATAAAGCCAAGTTGGATGCCCATTCCAAGAAAGGTCCAATATTGCCTTGTATTTTCTATATAAACAGGTGCTTGGAGGAGTAGAGGGATTATAGTTTTATAGTTACTATTATGCTGCCGAATTGACTCCAGATATGAGTGTCGAAGACCATTGAAGCTTGCATTGCTAGTGTATTGTAAACATTCTTTCAGATTTGTTAATACATTGTGCAGGTTTCTGAGTGTGGGGTTTTTCACCCGATAAGGGTTTTCCCCACCATATATCTTTGTCTCTCTTCTTCTGTCTACTTTCTGGTTCTTGTGTTTTGCTGCAATATCTCATGTTAATGTTTTAACATTGCTGTAATAGTTAGGATAAAATTGAATTTGCATAGCCCTCTCCTCATTAGATTAGTGTAGGAAGTGATTTCTTCACACCTAGCTTCCTTTCAACATGGTGCTATAGGTGTTTCCATGACTCTTGCATGCTACAGAACAAATTTATCCAGAATAATATTTGGGACATCAATCATACATGGTGTTTGCATGAGATTAATGTGTCGTGATGTACTTCAATTAACTGAAATAGATTGGGACAACTTGGGCACCCAATAATGAGACTTTTAGTTGTGCTTTTTATTGTGACATGATACTACAGTTAATTAAATGAATTGCACAACTTGGGCATCCATGATCAAGACTTGTAGTTAATAGAGTTGTTTTCTACAATGCAAACTTGAAGTTCACTATATGAGCATTTGGTTTCTGCATGAGGATTTAACTCATGATTTTAGATTTGAAAACATTTAAAAGATACAAAGCTACAACTTTACCATGTTCTCTCTCCCTTTTTCCAACATGTGGTATCAGAGCCAATGGTTTTAGTGAGAGAGGGATGTTTTTTTTCTTAAGTGTTGAAGGTATTTTGGTTACAGGGAAAGTTCTATGTGTTAACATTGTTTTGCAGATCTGTGAGTTTGGAAGCCATGGTAGTTAACTCTCAAATGGATATTTTCAAAAGGATCTTTATTGGGTACTTGAGGCTCAAGGTTATGGATCTTTATGGATTTGATCTTGTGGTAGTGATTTAGAGCTCCATTTTGACAATATGTGTGTATTCTCTTATTTGGTGGTTTTTTTCCTTTACCTTGTGGTTATGTGCAATGAAAGAGTGTTTATGTTAGATGGTTACTTATGCTACCTTGATCATGTGGAAAAATACTTAATATTTGTGATGCAAGAGCATCCCTAGTTCAAGAGCAATCTTGCATCAACCAAAAACATTTGCATTTCAACTTTTATTTACATTTCATTTCTTTTCATTTTCCAGTTTAGTTCAGGCAGTTCAATCAAAAGTAGTTTTCAGCTTATGGTCTAGTTTTGGCATTTCACATCTTGCGGATCTAGACTTAGCATCTACATTCATTCATCAACATCATATCAAGAATTTAGAGCATTTGGATTAGTTACCAGAAATATATCACTATCAGAAGATCAACTATTTTCTCATAACAGAGCATCCTAACAGTCTCAGACAAATCAGCTAAAGGAGAAGGCTTGCGGATCATTCCTTGACTTGTGGATCCCAATGACACATCATTCAATGATCCTTGGTTTTTAGCCGACCCCTCCTGGAGGTCCGCATTTTTTTCCATTCATTTGAGGAAGTGTTCTATGCATTTAGGTCTGACCTATCTATGAACATGTTACAACTCTTCATTGGAGTTTGTGACCTTCCTTACCTGACAAGGAGGAATCCTTTGGTCTGGAGTTGATATATAAAGATGTAATAGATCCTTAAGAGAGTAGTTATCAAGTTCTCATGATTTATAAGTTTGATAGTTAGATTCTTTATGAAGGTGCTTCAAAGCTTTATCTTGCGCATGTATGTAATCAGGCCTGTAAGCCCAAATTGTAAGCCCGCATATTGCCGACTAGATTGTATTTGATTTCTTTGATATACTGAGTGACTGAATCTGCATTTGTTCCATTTCTTTGAGTTTTTTCCATTGTGTTTACTCTTGTTGCATGGTCCAGATAGTTCATTCTGTGAACCCTCCTACCATGACTGCACCAATTTGGAATACAGTTTGGAGTGCTTATGTTGGGTTCATGTTTTCAATCCATGGTTACATGAAAGCACTAGATGATTTGCCATGAGTTGTATGTAGGTTGTAGAGTCAATATTTCTATGATATGGAGACTACTGAACAACCTATTTTCTCCTTTCTCATATTCATGTTATTTTGAATATGTAGGTTTCATGGTTTTCCTGTTTCAAAAGATTGTGGGTTTGTATATCTGTGGTATTCCATTATTTCAGATGACATATTTTGGTGTTCATTGGTGTGAATGTTTGGATTTTTAAGTGGTTTTAGATTTACAAAGAGATGGTTTTGTAGGTTTTACATGTTAACCAATATCTGTGGTTTGTAGATCTATGGAGAAATTGTGTTCAGACTCTTTCTGGATGGAAACAATTTTAGATTTGCAAGGTTGCTTGTTGGGTTCTTATGATCTATGACTACTCCTATGTGGATTTGTTTAACAAATCAGATCTAGAGTCGATTCTGGTGTTTGAGTCTCAGAAATCTACATGTTATACCTAGTTACATTAGTTCTACATGTTACTAATGAGGAGTTGAATCTTTTTTTTTAATTATTAGAGGTTGAAGCACTGATCATATTTTTTCTCCTATGAGATGTTGCATGTGTGCAGATCTTGTGAATAAGCTGATGTAGATTCTATTTGGTACGCCTCTTCTTGGTCACCTTGATTACATTAGCGTTCTTTGTAGTGAGACAAAATGATGGTTTGGAGTACCTGATTTAGTTGTTCATTGAAATCTATAGTAGTAAAGTTAAGTTGCATGAGAAGCTTTCTTCACTTTCAGTGGAGTTTTGGTAATGATGTTGATCATGATACCATGCATAACTTGGTATCACTTTTAGTGGGCTTTGGTGTCATAAGGAGCTCTTGGATTATGCCTTTAGTTTGCAGAGAGGGTTCATTGACATATTTGGTTCTATTGATAGAGGATATTAGATATTTATGTTTTTTGAAGAGGTATTTGTTGATAACTAAGAGGGGCGGTGAATCAATTATCTTAATTTATTCAACTTTCTGATCTTCTTTAATAATTAGTGTAGTATCAAAGCAAACAAGCATGAAAGTAGAAACAAAGTCAATACACATAACACAGTGATTTTGACGTGGAAAACCCAGTTAAGGGAAAAACCACGGGGTGATTAACCCAAGAATGTATTCTCTGTTAGAAGAATAGAAGTACAATATGGCACCTACCAATTTAGGGCTCACTGCCCGAGCATACTGCTCACAAGAGGCTCACTGCCTACAAGAGAGAAGGATAACACAATGTTTGAACTGATGAGAAGCATCCACACATGCTAAGATTCAGTTCCGGTTGAGCTCAATAAACTGATCTACTATACTTCATTCTAACTTTCTTTTGGTTCAGCTATCTTGTCACATTCCAAACCTATCTTCTTGCCTTCCCACTACTCTTCTACTTTTATTCGCACAACTACACATTCACAACAACAACTTCATGTCTCAATTCATCTGGTATATATATCCGCATAAGTAATCTTACCACCTTTCTAGTCGGCATCCAGAATAGTCAATATTTTCCCAAGCTTTGATCTGTTAGCTGGATCCTTGCTTACCAAGTGATGTGGATCTAGAAGATGCTTGAAGAAGTCATCAATCATGTTGGCCAATCATGAATGATACCTCAAGAAACTTAGTCATCAGCAATATCTCTTCTGGATTTGGGTCTGACACTCTGTCAGTACAGTTCTTCCTCTGTCTACTCTACCAAATAGGAACCCAACACTCAAGTGCTCATATCTTTTCACCCTTCCATCACCAGAGGCTAAATCCTTGGAATCTATTAGTCAAGGTACTCATCTTGACTTCTCCAAATCCACACTTTACTGAGATACTTCCTCTGAGAGATCCAGACCTGACTATCAGACCTTGCTGACTGCTCTATTCTTTCTTACCAGATCACAACACTTCTTCAATCTGACTTCCGGTAGAGACTCATCATGTCTTGTGGATGTGTGGGATAGCCTTTGTTGCCATCAATGACAACATACATAAACCCATATAGTGTCTCTTGCCAACAATCTCCCCCTTTGGCATTGATGGCAACACTTAGTGAAAAATGACTAAGTGTCACACTATACTCCCCCTTGGTTGATGCTATGTTTTTATATACATTTTTCGGAGCTCCCCCTTAGCTGGATTCCCCATTTTTCACTGCTCCTCACTCCCCCTTTGACATCAATGGCAAAGGGTAGGGTCCGCACACCAAAATTCTAAAAAAAAAGTCAACTATACTTAGCCGCATATATATATATATATAGCATACTTACATATACTGGAGTATGTCTGCAAAAGTTGTCTTCAATTGGATGAATTCTATTTCCCAACTTTTCTTCATCCTATCCAAAATTGAGATGTGACCACTCAACAGGAATGCAAATGCATCTGCCCTTTTTAAATCTGTCGGATCACTGGTCCGGGCTGTGATCTGAGCTTCTTTTATGGCCTCATGCATGGCCTCTAATTTAGGGATAATTATCCCTCTAAATTCACCCAACCTGCTTATTCTATTTTTCTTTTCCTTCTCAAGCTTCTTGATTTCATTCAAGACTACAATACTTTGACATTCTTGATTTATTATGGAAGAGGAGAGAGGATCAAAATTCTTAGAGAGTGTTGTCAGTTTGTCCTTTCACTTTCTTCTCAATATCTAATGTTACTTTGGAACATGATAAACAAAATTTGTACATTTCCCCACCATCTTCAAGAGCATTTTCTAAGCTCTTTATCCCAATATTCATATTCCTCCTATCATTAGTTATTAACCCTTGTACCTCTGATAATCTTTTTGCCAAAAATTCCTTCCAGACCTTATCCTCTGCTGACTTCTCTAGGGAATCAAAATGTGTGCTAACACTATTGACTAGAGATTTGTGATTACCGGATGAGGAGGCTGAGGGATCCTTTTGAAAAGATGGCATGATATTTTCTAATACTCTGGATGCACCTTTTATTAGCTCACAGTCTTCCATGTGAGACTTCAGGAGTTTTTCTTTAGCCTTTGCATTAGCAAATGAAGCTATCTTCATTGTTTATATCGGAGAAAGAGAATCAAAATTAAATGGCCCTTGTAGAAGTTCTAGTTCATCAATCTCCATTGTCTCTTTGTTTAAGAATTCTTTGACAGTTTATACAGTGTCTCTTGCTGGAGACAGATTCTTCTTCTCTTCTACAGTCTTAGAGTTGTCTCTTGGAGCTTTCTCTCCTTCTACACTCTTACCACAAACAGCTGTGGTCTTCTGTGCTGAAGTCTTCTTTCCTTCTGTAACCTTAGTACTGTCATCTTCTTTTTCCTTCACTCCTTTTTCTTTATCCTCTATTCTTTCTTCTCCTTTAGATCCGGAGTCAGCAGGGGAAACTTGAGGAGTGATGTTTGTTTGTTCACGAACCACTTCTTTCATAGCAGAGGATTCCAAGTCCTTATCTTTTTCTTCACCAGTGTCCATTACTTCTTCTGTCATTGCCTCAGTAGATTCTTTTTCAACACTTGTAGCTGAGGGCTCAACACCCAAGTCCTCTATAATAGGAATGTTGAATCTTGAGTATGCATTCCAGAGGATCTCTTCTGTTTCTTTTGCTATTTTGTCAGTTTCTCCGAGCATAAGTTGATTCATTCTTGCTTTGCTTTGGAACTCATCCTTGCAATCTTTGAAGATCATATTCATTTGCTTTGAATCAATTGAAGGATAAAGCTGAATGGCTATATGTTCTCGAATCTCAAGATCTTTTGCCATAGCATTATTCTTTCTTATTTCTAACTCTTTCTCTAGGCTTTTGGGAATAAGAGATAAAATTTCAATAAAAGCCTTATTGTAGATATTCAGATATTTGACTGCTACTTCCTGCAAGATCTTTTGGTCAGCCTCATTATAATGATCATAGAATTTAGCCATTGGTTGAAGGTTTCCATCCACAGTAACTGATTTGATGACATTATCTAATGATAGAGTGGGGTTTTCAACAAACTCTTCTGCCATCTCTTCCTTGTCCTCACTGCTAGAGGGTTCACCAGATGCTTTCTTCTTTTTCCTCATTTTCCTCACCTCGTCTTCTAACTCAGTCTCTTCATCATCCTTCTGACCTATGTAAGACCTTGTGGCCTTTGTCTTAGTTCTTTTCTCTGCTTTACCAGATGATTTTGCTTCCGGTTTTGATTTATTGGAGCTCTTATCAGTGGTAGGAGCAGAGCTCCTAGAAGATCTAGTCTAGGAGGAGGATTCTACCGGAACACTTTGCTTTTCTGCCTATTTCTTCTCTTTCTTAGTCTTTTCCTTCTTTTCCCTATTGGCATCAAGTGCCTCTTTTGAGATGCCAAGGCTTTTGGCAATGTTTTCTACTTCTTTTCTTACCTTTCTTTTCATCTCTGGTTGCCTTAGCTCAACATGGATCTTCACACTTAATTCTTCAAAGGTTCCAAACCTTTCTGCCTTGGGATCCTTTGGTTGACTCAGCATGTGCTGAACATGCAACTCTATGATTTTCTCATCCACCTCATACCCCATTGGCATGATCCACACTGATCTTGGTTCCACTGCCTCCATTAGGCACTGATCAATCTCTACCATAAAACATACTGTGTCTTTGTATTTCTCAACTAGAGATTGGGGAATTCTCTCTCTAGCTTGCATCATGTTCTGGAAGTTTTTGAAGAAACCCTAGAGAGTTGTGTTTTGTGCTTTGTCATCACCAAGTCCATGCAAATAGTCCCTGATTTGTATGGCAACCGGTCTGTCACTCTGCCATACCCATCCACTGGATCAGGGTAGCTCATTCATAAAGTAGAAGAATAAGCACAATATTAACCCACCATACTTAAATGAATTCTTTTTATCTTTCTTTATTTTCTGTAGATTCTCCAAGAGTTGGTTTAGAAGAAGCTGACAAAGGTCATAATCTGAATTCTTTCTTAACATTTCATAAGCAGTGTAGATAACAATTCCAGGTATTGAGTTCTCCCTGCTAGAATGATATATCTTGTATCCGATGATCATGGAGGCAAACTTGATATCCAGATCAGTGATATCTTCTATTGTCATTGCTCTTTTGTCAAACCTAGATCTGGTAGCCTCACTTACAGTCTAATTTTTGACCGATTTGAGAATAGGTATCCCACCGGATGAGTGCAAACTGGTAACTGCCCTAATGGCATCTTTTGTGATCTTGAATGGTCCATTCAACCACATGAAGTTATCATGTATTCTGCTCAAGACATACCAGACCCATTCATCCTCAGCAAAGCAGGGGAAATGTATACACTGTGCAAAGTGCTTGTCCTAGAGGGCCTTGTATTGGGGTTGGAGATCAAATGAATCATCTATTAGTTGTTTGTGGTAGATATCCCTCAATTTGAACTCTCTGAATTCTTCAATGTTTACGTGAATGTAAACCCTAATATCTTCTGTATGCAAGATACCATGCGGGACATTGGAAAATGCTCCTAGGCGATCTACTTCCAAGGATTTGTAGGGATGTTTCTTGAATTTGGGGTGAGGCCTATCAGTGATCTTCACAATATTCGGAGTAGTCATCTTTAAAAAGATTTGTAGAGAGGTGTTTAGGAATGGAAAATACCTTTTGTGCCTTAGGTTTCACAGAGTGAGCCAAATTGATTTTTGGATGAATCGACTTCTGCAAATGATCTTTGATGGGCTTCAAGAAATTTGTTACAGAGCTCCTTTTTGCTTTTTCTTAAATGCAGAATGAACAAATGTTTAATGCGAAGAACCCTTATATTACTCCACAAACCCTAATACCGAGTTGCAATAAATGCTCAACCTAAGTCATTCTGGTTTGCCTTATTTAGATGATTTGAAGAACTGGATCAATCTTGATCTAAACATCTTGTAGATCTTCCATATCTTAACCATAGTTTATTTAGATGTTTCTCTTATGAACCCTTTAATCCACAACTCTCCTTGTGCCAGTTCTGACACCAATTAACTGGCTGGGGGAAAATGGTTTTCTTGTGTGTCCCCCTGAGCTAGGGCTCACTTTTTAATTTCTGGAAGGAATATCAACACCAGAGTCTAGTGTGGATCCATCCCCTACATTCTTTGTACTTTTCTTCACCCAAATCTTGTTCATCTCATTTTGAACTTCATCCGCATTCACTTTTCATTTTCCCTTATCTTGATTCTGATTATGATGTACCAGACCTCTTTTGTCCTGATTCTTGCTTCTACAGAATTTTGTAGTATGACCGGATCTATTACAAATTTGGCAAACAACATTTCTTTGTATATTTGATTGATATCCTCTTGATCTGCATTGATTAGCCATATGACCCATTCTATTGCATGCAAAGCATCTACCATTGAATGAATTGTTCATTTGCATATTTCTGCATTCATGAGATTTGTGACCATACCTTTTGTAGTTGAAACACTGTTTGGAAAAGGATGTACTAGTATGATTCATTCTCTTTCTGCACTGATTAGCTTTATGACCAAAGTTATTGCAGTTGTGGCAGTATTCATTGAAGGATGGATATCTTTGAGCATTAGGCTGCCTTACCGGAGGTCTTCTAGGCCTATTCCTTAGATTTTCTGATCCAAAATTCTTCTGACCGGATCCAAAGCTTTCACCTTTTTCATATCCTAGGCCACACTTGTCATCTACCCTCTTTTGGCTTTCAAGAAGAACTTCAAGTTGAGCAGAGCTTATCTTGAATTTCTCTTTGTATTCATTTGTTGTTTGAAGATCCCTTTTAAGAGAGACAATTTGATCCTCAAGTTTTTCTTCATTATCTTTAGCATCTTCAAGATCAGATTCAAGATGTCTGATTATTCTATACATCTTGTGACAGTCTTCTAATTTTTCCTTGAGAGATTGTCTTAGATCATCTTCATATTTTCTTCTCTCTTCAATTTCTTGGGTGAACTTCATAACTCTTGATTCCATCTCATGTCTTACCATGATGATTTCTTTTGATAACTTTTCACATAACTTGGTTTTCTCTTTCAAATCTCCATTTGTATCATTGGCTTCACCTTGACTTGCCAATTGCTGAAGTAGCTCCTTTCTCTTTTTCATAGAGAGACTCAATTTCTCTTTTAGTTCTTTTATGAAATCATCAGCCTGTTTGAATCTTTGCTTTAATTCATTGACTTCAGAATTTGACTGCTCAAGATCATCAAGGGCAAACTTAAGTTGCTCTCTCATACCATACACATCCATTTGAATTCCCAGATCTTCCTCAAGCTGTTAGGCTCTATTGGGAGGAACTTGGCTCTGATACCAATTGTTGATAACTAAGAGGGGGGGTGAATCAGTTATCTTAATTTATTCATCTTTCTGATCTTCTTTAATAATTAGTGCAGTATCAAAGAAAACAAGAATGAAAGTAGAAACAAAGTCAATACACATAACATAGTGATTTTGATGTGGAAAACCTAGTTAAGGGAAAAACCACGGGGTGATTAACCCAAGAATGTATTCTCTATTAGAAGAATAGAAGTACAAAATGGCACCTGCCAATTTAGGGCTCATTGCTTGAGCATACTTCTCACAAGAGGCTCACTACCTACAAGAGAGAAGGATAACACAATGTTTGAACTGATGAGAAGCATCCACACATGCTAAGATTCAGTTCTGGTTGAGCTTAATAAACTGATTTGCTGCACTTCATTCTAACTTTTTTTTTGGTTCAGCTGTCTTGTCACATTCCGGACCTATCTTCCTACCTTCCCACTACTCTTCTACTTTTATTCACACAACTACACATTCGCAACAACAACTTCATGTCTCAATTCATCTGGTATATATATCCACATAAGTAATCTTACCGCCTTTCTAGTCGGCATCTAGAATAGTCAATATTTTCCCAAGCTTTGATCTGTCGGCTGGATCCTTGCTTACCAAGTGATGCAGATCTAGAAGATGCTTGAAGAAGTCATCAATCATGTCAGCCAATCATGAATGATACCTCAAGAAACTTAGTCATCAGCAATATCTCTTCCGGATTTGGGTCTGACACTCTGTCGGTACAGTTCTTCCTCTGTCTACTCTGCCAAACAGGAACCCAACACTCAAGTGCTCATATCTTTTCACCCTTC
This sequence comes from Cunninghamia lanceolata, assembly GCA_027924645.1. Taxonomy (NCBI): domain Eukaryota; kingdom Viridiplantae; phylum Streptophyta; class Pinopsida; order Cupressales; family Cupressaceae; genus Cunninghamia; species Cunninghamia lanceolata. The sequence continues at coordinate 5,818,178 of BSBN01000907.1, read as the reverse complement.
CATCACCAGAGGCTAAATCCTTGGAATCTATTAGTCAAGTTACTCATCTTGACTTCCCCAAATCCGCACTTTACTGAGATACTTCCTCTGAGAGATTTGGTCCTGACTGTCGAACCTTGCTGACTGCTCTGTTCTTTCTCACTGGATCACAACACTTCTTCAATCTGACTTCCGGTAGAGACTCATCATGTCTTGCAGATGTGTGGGATAGCCTTTGTTGCCATCAATGACAACATACATACACCCATATAGTGTCTCTTGCCAACAGTATTGACATCTTGGTTTTCCATGGAGGACTCTTGAAATTTTTGGTGAGGTGTTGAGTATATAACTTATTAGTTGTGAAATATGATCCTTGGTTTAGAGTATATATGTTATTATGTCATGATACACTCTTGATCATGAGTTGGAGTTTTTGGCATGTTATAGGTGCTCTTTGGAGCAAGATATGTTCATTCGAGCCTATGATCTTTTAAGAAGATGGTAGATCATGATGTCATGATATGTTTCTGATTCTAGAGTTAGAATTTTGACAATGGTTTGGTTAGTTCTCTTTGGTTTTGAAGTATTTATCATTTTCTTGGAGCTTCATCATTTTGTAGGTTGCATTTGAAGTTAGCATGGTTTGATTGGTGAATACTCATGGATACTAGAGAGACTTGAGTGAGGCTAGATATATCTTGAACTTAGAGATATGTGTTGGAAAGATTTCTCATTACAAGATGTCAAAAAAAGGACTAAGGAGCCTACACTTGGAAATGGATGTGAGTCCATTATAGACCTTATGAAAAGGTTATCTTTATTATAAGCTTTTATTGCTTGATGTTATATGCAAGGACAATCTTGTATCCCACTCTTGGTCTACTCGGTAGGTGAATGATCTAAGAGGTCTTGTCCACCTGATTATTAGATGCATCCTTTATATGTATCTTATCTTCTCTTGTTCATTAGTCTTGAAAATGATTGATGAGAAGATCCATGGGTTTATGGATTTCTATTGTTCACTATATGGGCGTTTGGTTTTTGCATGAGGATTTAGCTCATGTTCTTCAATAAAATTTATTGTATTTTTTAGTTCCAAACTCTATATATTGAAGCCTTGAGCTTGTAGAAAAAAGCATCACAAGATAATTGTATAATAGGTTTTGAAGATTGAAGAAGCAAAGGAGTGCATCAGAATTCAAAGAAGATTTCAGTATTATTGTAAAGTCAATTACAAGAATTAATACAAGAATAAATCTCTGTGGGTGTGGAGTTTTTTCCCACAAGGGTTTCTCCACGTAAATTCTATGTCTTCTTTTATCGTGTTTTTTTCTTCTACTACATTGATTAAATTAGAGAAATACTATTACATCTAATTTGAAAGTAATTTTTAGATTTACACATGCTTTTATTTTAGATTTGAAAACATTTAAAAGCTACATAGCTACAAATTTACCTTGTTCTCTCTCCCTTTTTCCAACAATGGTATCATAGACTCCTGAAAAGAAGAGCTATCATTTTCTAATGATAACAAAATTGTCAATATTCCTTTGGGATCATCAATGGAAGAAGCATACATAGAAGTCAATTAGATATAAGACAGTGATAAGGATTCAAAGAATATCTACACAATTTCAAGGTTGGAAGAAGAAGAAACAATAGAAGAGCCTAATTTTGAGGGAGAGTTGGAGATAGAAGATGACCACTATAGCAAAAATAATGAGGAAGTTATAGAAGCTTGGTTGAGAGAAGAACTAGAACTGAAAACATGAAAAATGATTGGTTACTAGAGGATATTCATGGTTAGAATTGGACAGGAAGACATACTGCAATCCTCTGCATTTCATCAAAACTCATCAGAAGTCATTTGCAACACATCTAGGCAGGACAAGGAGGCTATATTTCAAAAATGTTATCAAATAAAGCAAAGTAAGTAGAGAAATTGACACACCAAGATGACTGAGTTACTAGAGATACAAACAATATAGTAACAAGAAAAGAGGAAGAAGAAAATGGAAAAGATACAAGGAAAACAATGTGGGGAGGTTATTTCAGATGCCAAAACCATCATATCATCAATCTCCAAAAGAAAGAAACTGATTGCAGAGAGATTCGGCCATTGTACCATAGTGTATTATAGACTAACCACTAATAAGGGGCATAACTAAAAACACAAAAAGCAAGGAGATAAAATAACAAAAGGAAAAGAATAAAGTGAAAAGTGGGAAAGTTAGGGAAAAAGAAGGGGTATTTAACCCTAATTAGACATTTCAAATCTCACTTTGCATTTCACACTTTGGTGAAGATATACAATGGCTACCCCTGAGTTGATTGACATCACACACAAGCCAAGGTTGAAGCTCAAGAAATACCCATGGAAATCCCTAGAAGTGGACAAAGACAATGCATTCTTGAATGTGTCAGTAGATGTGGTTTACACGGAGGATGTGAGGAAGTACATTCATAATAGCTTGGCTGAGATCGACCACATGAAATTTGAGGAGCTAAGGGACACATTGTTGGGAGACACAGGGTATTTGCCCACATATGCAAATATATCGGTGAAGAGACTAGATGTGTGGATTGGTTTCCCTAACTTAAAAAATGCACAAGAATGGGTAAGAATCATTCTCAGTTGAATTCATGATGAATTTATATATTTGGGCAAGCCATATTGAATTATGAAAGAGGTCATTAGGGCAGTGATAGGGTTAAGTGACATGGGACCCTTACCAGCAATGGAGGCCATCAAAATTGATCAAGTGAGGGAATTGATTGAAGGAACAACATATGGAAGGAATATGCTATTACCCTCTTAGGTTGTTGTCCTTGATGACAAATACACAAACTCTCAGGTTTGTGGCATAGTGACAGTTGTAGCATTTGTGTATCATGACAATTGGTATTTGGGTATCATGACAGTTTACTTTTGGTTGACTTGGTATTCATGATATTTAGCATTTGATGCATGAACTCATGTTCCTTATGATGTTCTTTCATGTTCTTGATGATGTTCTTGTTAATACTCATAATGTTGTTCACTTGGAGAGACATCAAACATGTTGGTTGTGGCACTTACAATGCTCTATAGGCAGTTGGTATTTGGCTTGTAATGTTGACAGAGGTTATTGGTTCTATATGGCAATGGTAATGGTATGGTACTATGATGATGTTATGACAGTTGACACATATAGTTGGCACATGCTCTCATGATCTCATGATGATAGTCTCATGATAAAATTATAACAATATGCTCTTTGGTGTTTCATTTTGATGCTCATGATGTTCCATTTTTTATGTTACATGATACTATGATGCATATGGTATATGGCATCCTTGTTTGTATATATGGCCTCCTTGTTTGGCTGAGGCATACACTTCAAATATATTGGTTACAGTGAGTGTTATACTCTACAAGTGCATGATAGCATCTTTGGTTTCATTTGGTATGCTTGATTAGCATTACAATGGGCACACTTGTATCAGTCTTTTTGGTTGGCATTATGTTAGACCCTATATTATGAGACAATTCAAGCTCATTGGTCTCAAGGTTATTATGACATGAGCAATGCAAGGATAAGCCAAGGTCTTAAAGTCTTTAACATTTCTTTAAAGTGATTTGAGTCACTAATGAGATATCATATTGTGTGTCATTATTTGATATAGGTTATTTTCTTGTGCAGGTTTATGAGCATCACAAAAGGTAAAAATTGATGGTTTCAATTTTTAATCACCGACCCTTTTTAGGGCCCACCGGGATAGACATTCAGTGAAAGAATATTGTGAAAGTGTTTGAGGTTTCATTTGTGCAAAGTTTCACTTTGGTGTATATTCCTCTCGACTTAGGGTTTTAGTTGTATGCAAGTTTCTACAGGATTCTGTCATGATTTCACGTGATCATTATGATTAGACAGTGCTGACTTCTACTAGTATGAGCTAGTTCATTTGTAGTTGACTCCAAGTCATAGCAAAAAGGTTTTTCATGTTATCTCATCAGGTGATTTTGATCCTTTGCATTTCTATTTGAAGAATAATGGTTCTTTTCTCAAGTTTCTTGATTAAGGGTTTTCTGATGGTCTAAATCTTGACTCGAGATGGTTTATTTTATCATACATTTGTTTTAGTGTTTAGTGGTTACAATGCTATGTTGCTTTGTTGAAACGTAGTTATGTAACCAAAGTCAAACCATAGCTTCTTTTGTGGTGTGACACAAACATTCAAGAGCTTTCTTTAATATGAAATGTGGACATTCTATTATGAAACTACATCATTCAGTTGTAGACAAGAGAAACTAAAATAAGGGTTTGCAATCTTGAACCTATGGTTAGGGTTTGAAGGATATAGGGTTTCTTGCATGGGTATTGAGGATAGTTTAATGATGCTCTATTTTTGGCATGATTACATGTTGGTTTTATAGTTTGTCAAAGCATTCTTTATTTCATTAAATAGTTTGAACATGTTATGTGGTTAAAAATTTATTGTTACAAGACTCAAAATATGGTTAAATCTTTACTTCAAAGGCATTTTATATTGGTCTTCATGGGTCTATTCGACCATATTCCTTTGATAGTTACTTATGCAGTTAAAAACTGTCTGAGGTAGTTAAAGAGGTTTAGTTATAGACACAAATTGTTTCATGAGAGAAAGAAGGTTTTGTGAAAATGTATAAAATGATATGTATTGTAAACATCTGATGTGGTGTTGATGATATTGCATCTTACACTATCATTAAGACAATACTGGTGTGTTGTTGATGTGTACAGTTTTAGTTATGTGATTCTTGAGGTCTCCAAATTCAATGAGACAATCAAGAACTGAGCTTTAGTGAAATAGAGTAACCCTCTATATTGTTTCATATCCTTCATTGTATTTGATTGTGGTATGCCAGTGAGGCAGAAAAAGATAATCTAATGAAGTAGTGAAATGTATAAGCCAGTGAGGCATTGATGTAAGTCAAGGAGACACATTTCTATAGCTAGTGAGGCAAGATTTTTGAATAAGCCAGTGAGGCATTTCAAGTGGTTTTTATTCCCCATGAGGGTTTTCCAATTAGGATAATATTTGTGTTATGAGTTTTTATTATCACTAATTTGTTTGATCCTCATGTTCATTTGCTTATCATGTGTCATCCAGTTTTAAAGTTATCCTAAGTTAATTTGGTCTACATGAACACATATTCATCATATATCATTGTCTGAAATGATGTTCTATGCTTATCCTCCTTATGGTCAATCAAACTTTACAAGTTAATCTCTATATGTTTGTGTGTCTAATATGTGAACACCCTTACTCTTAAGTCTGATGTTCATGAGTTAATATTTATCATAGATTGTATCATAATATTGTGTTGATGCATTCTTGACATTGATCTGTTAGTTTTAGTTGTCATGGTACCTATCTTAACTTAATCAAATCTATCATAATGTTCATAGTTAATATGATGCCTCATCTCCATTCAATAGAAATTTTCTTTGTTTCAAAGTTTTGAAAGATTATTTCAAGGTCTCAAGGTCTTGTTAAAATTAGTATACCACTGATTCACCTCCCCCTCTCAGTGGTATTGTACTCCAACATATGCATGTGAAGGACATCACAAATCCAAGAGTTAGATATGTCACCATGGGCATTGCTTACAAAGTGTACTATGCCAACGGGAGGGTTCAGCCACCACCATTTCTATTCACACTACCTATCAGATGGTGAAGGAGGGCAAGGATTTTGACCTCTGTGAGGTAATGTGACAACAACTGCTAGAGAATTTATAGAAGATCAAAGATTCTAATTATAATTGTTGGGAATCAAGGTGTCTAAACCTTGGTAATTCCTTGTATTGTTTTCATTGTATTTATTTTCATTGGCTATGTTGTAAATTAAATTGTAAATTCATATTGTCATCTTATGGGATGTTGCACGGTGATGTGTCATCCTACATAGAAGATGACAAATTGTAATTTTGTCCTCACATGAGGAGATAGCCATCCCACTTTGTGGAAGGAATATTTTTCCATGTGTCATCATCTTGGATGTTGTGTTAGGGAATATTGACCGTAACGGTCATGACAGATTCCTATGACAAAGTTATGACATGTAAGAGTCAGAAATAGGAGAATCTATGACAGGTGAAGACATGTGTCAAAGAGCATCTTTGAAAAAGGCCTCTTTGGGTGCCCCAAGGTGGACTATGACATGTTGTAAGAGAATATGCTAGTTATAGCTTGTGTATGACAAATTCTCTTACAGCTGTAAGTTGTAACTGCTATGACAGATTATATGACGGTCGTAAGAGTCATAAGAGGATCTGTCATAGCCCATTTTGGAAATAGGTGACCTCTTTGGGATGGGGTGTGTGGAAAAGTGTTAGAAGCATCTTATAATGTTTACCAAGTGTCCATAGGTGTGGGTTTTGTGCCATGAGGCTAAGTTGGATGCCCATTCCAAGATAGAGGCAATTTTGCCTTGTATTTTCTATATAAACAGGTGCTTGGAGGAGGAGATGTATTATAGGTTTGACACGTACTGTTATGTTGCTGGTTTGTCTACATATATGAGTGTCGAAGACTCCTGAGAGCTTGCATTGCAAGTGTATTGTAAACCATTTCAATTTTGTTAATACATTGTGTAGGTTTTGGAGTGTGGGGTTTTTTACCCGATAAGGGTTTTCCCCACATATATCTTGTGTCTCTCTTCTTTTATCTCACTTTCTTGTTTATGTCTTTCCTGCAATATCTTTGTTATCTCTGTTAGTGGGTTTAACATTACTATAATTGTAACGATAAAATTGAATTTGTACTCTCCTCCCCTCATTAGATTAGTGTAGGAAGTGATTTCTGCACACCTAGCTTCCTTTCAATAACTTCTGATATGGTACTTTGATTCTTTGCCTCAAATTTTATTTCTTGAATGAATTACTGGGGTTTAAGGGGAAACACTAGAAATAAAATATACTGGTAAGGTTAGAAGTAAAAAGGCATATAGCTCACTTTAAGGATATAAAAGAATACGATGCCACATATTGGGGTTTTTTTAAAACCCTACAAGCAGAGATGAGGGCAAGAGATAGAATCCCCTATGGAGTTGTCAAGAAATATATAAACCAAATTACATTTTTGGTAGACAATGATTTCACTTACATGGAAGCAGTTGAGCCAAGAACAGGGGTACCCCAATTGCCCTATGAGATAACTATAATAGAAGCTAATGCTTATGCACAAAACTTAATAAGTAAACCTAAGTATATAAGTGCAGAGAGATTTGACACTTATTTAGAAGTGATGGGCAAACAACATAAAAAGTATGTGGATGAACATCTAGAAGTGCATAGAGATAAGTTGCACAAACAGTGGGGAGTTCTAGAAAAGGCAAATAACTTAGCTCAGAAACCTTCCACATCAGCTCCATTACCTAGAAAGGAGGCTCCAACAGTAAGAACGTTAGAAAGAACTACATCTCAAGCTCCATCATCATCAACAATATCATCTAGAGAGAGGGAAGGATTAGAGGTATTGTCAGGGATGAAGGATACACAAAAGAAGGCTCCCTGAAAAAAACAACAAGCAAAAAGAAACAAAACACAAGAAATTACAGAGGTGATTGAATCAAAAGAATAAGGTGAAGAATGAGAATCAAAGTTGAAGAAAATGAAAAGAGGACAACAAAAACCATAAGAAGAACCTATAGAAGAACAACAAGCAGAAGAACCGGTATAGGAGTTCTACAACATGGATGCACTGCTCAATTCTATGGAGAATATAGGTATGATAAAAGAAACTATTGATTTATATGATGATTCATCTAAGGAAAATAAACAACTAATATTTCAATCAATGATCCAATATATGAGAGATAAAGAGAAGACATTAGATGAGATAATGGATGGATTTTTGAAGAGATTGATAGAAGAATTAAGGCAAAGAAGGAATAAGGCACTCCAATTGGAGGGAGAAATAAGACAAACTTTTATTGATAAGATAGGTGACACATTGTCACTAGAGGAGAAGAATAAATTGATACAGCTACAAGCCATGGAGTTGAGAAGAAAACAAAGAGTAGACACACTCATGGATGAAAGTAAGAAAGAAAAGGAGAAAATACAAAAGAAACTGATGAACTGATGGCAATGCTATATCAATCTGCCAAACAACAAGAACAACAATAGGTACCATCACCTTTGCATAACACTAAAATACTGACAAGAGGATAGGACAAAACAAAGGCAAGTCAGGAGAAAAATGCTTCAGAAACTTTCACACAAGGGTACCTCCTCTGGAGAACACAAGGATGGAGGAGAGGAATATAGAACAACAACAAATAAATCCTCAACCACAGGATGCAGAGAATAAAGAAGAAGGAAGAGAGGAGAACAAAGAAGAGCAAAGAGGATCAGATCAAGTTGAAAATCCAGAAGCCTCTTCTTCTTCAATTAAATCCATTAAGGAGCTTTTGGAGCAGCAAGAGCAGATAACACCTATTCTAACTCCACAATTGCTATAGTTGCCAGTGGTAGAAGGTCAAGTAAATTTATCTAGAATATCTCCCTTACAAAAGTTGTAGTTAGGAGATGTTTTCTACTCCTCACAAGAGTAGAGATTTTGAAACAACATGTAGAGGGGAGTGAATTGCTTCAGGATGCAGTAAACACATTGGCAAAGAAATGTTAGAGGCACCAAGGGATACTACTCTACCTTTGCTGGAGAAATTGAAACAACTGACATAGGGGTTTAAGGAGTACTCTAGATAGCTAGAGAAGAAACTCATAGAGAAACTCAACAAGAAAAGGTTGGTGGAGATGACAAATAAGTGTGCCAAGGAACACACTCAATTGGAGACGCACATAAAGAATATTCAATAGAGTATTGCGTAGACTAATATTCTTTACCAGTTTTGTTTACAATGGTCATAGTCCACTAAAACAATAAAAGACCAGATGGATTCTTTGGAACTACAAATAACAAAAGTGGTAGCCCAATATGATCCTCTGACTGATAAGGATGGAGTAATAAGTGCGCAGGTAGAGATACTCCACAACCAACATCAAAAACTCCAGGAATAGAGAGAACAAATAAGGAGCCAAAAAAGTAGATAAGGGAAGTGGTCAACCTTAGACTGGATAATCTGACTGGAAGTTTTGCAAAAGTGAAGCAAACTACATAGAAAATACATATACCAGAAACTATAGGAGAAGTAGAGGATACATATATTAAGATAGAAGGATAAAATAATTATGTTGTCTAGGGCAAAGAAATAACAGGATACCAGTTTGGTGCAGCTAAAGCAGATCTACAAGACCATCTTACCTAGCAGTTGATTTTGCATGCCTTGGGGACAAGACATAGTTTTGAAGGGGGGATGATGTTAGTAGGATGTAGGGCATGGAGCAAAGCTGACCAGAAGCTAGCACATACATTATGTGGAGGCTAGAGCCGACCTATGATGCTAGAAGACACATCCCTAGATTTAATAGATACAATATATATAGATATAATATATAGGAGAGGACATAGTATGTGATATGATATGAGATAGATGATGTATGTAAGATGATGAGGTAGAGACTTAGACCTAATGGATACTAGATGTATGATGTTTGATTACTGCTAATATTATATATATATATATGGGGATCTACCGGTACTGAGTAATTCTTTTTTGTCTTATTGTTAGGATGTGTTTATGATACTCTACCTATGTTATTCTTTGTGTTTTGCTATTAATCTCTAGCTATTTGACTAGGGTATAAAATGACTACAAGGACTTGGCTGAGGACTGGATCTTCGGACTAGTATCCCTCCCCATTTCTTGCCAACAATCAATCTCTATTTTAACCTTCTTTTTCATGTTTGGATTCAATCTATATGGCCACTTTTTCTACGGTTTTATTCATTTTAGTTGGATTTTCATTATACCTACTTCTTCTTTGATTCCTTTTAGGTCTATAAATGTTCATGGGAATAGATCTTCATACTTTGTCAAGATTTTTGTAATTTTCATCACTTCCTTTTCTTCCAATAGTCTTCTATTTTTGCTAGCTCGGGACTTTTGTTGCTATATTTTCCTCTCTCAATTCCAATGGTCGGTTGTAATATTTTTCTTTAGATTCAGTATGTGATGTGATAGTCCTTTCTCCCTAGTTAATTTCTATATTTAAGTGGGGTTCTTCTTCATTTTCCCTCTCATTGTGTTGTGTTGTGTGGCATGTTTTTCCTAAATAGTGTTCATGTGTATTCATCCATTCTATTAACTTCCATATTCCTTCCTTTCTTTGAGGTTCCAATGTTTGTTGTTTATTCTGCACTTTCGGTTGATTTTCTTATATAGGTAAGAATATGATTTTCTTCATCTTTTTCAGCCCATTATGGATATTATTATCAGGATGGACAAAGGAAAAAGTATGTTTAAAATATTTTTGAAGTTCATCCCAATTTCTTGTTTTTTCCCTCTTTTCTTGGTTGATGTACCAAGTTTGTACTATAGGTGTAAGGGTTCAATAAAACATTTGTTTGTACAACCTTGTGTCATATTATCTACTTGTGTTCCATGTAGTGATACAGATGTCTAAATGTTGTTATAGTGAGATAGCATCGTCATAATTTTGGATTTGTTTTCATTCCCCTTCCTCTTGTAAGTACCTTGTATTTATAAGGATTTTCATAGATTTCCACTGAGGGATGTTGTCTTTGTGGGTGTTCCACCACCTTGTTGCGCTATAGATTAATGTATGTTGTACTACATCTAATCTTAATTCTTCTCTATCAAAGGTTTTCTCCATATCTTTCAAGTATGTGTATAGATCTCCTACTCCTGAGTATCTTGGTAATGTAATATGCAATAGCCCTCATGAAATGTGATTTATTTCTTGAGATTTTTGGATGGTATAGGTGGTATATGGAGTGGATACAACTGATGTTGATTTTGATAGGGTATTGTCATTTGTAGTGGAATACGGTGGAGTTTTCAGGACTCTATGTAGTGCATAGATTTGTCTAGTTCTTCCTATCCTCTAGGATTGTAGCTCTAGTTCATCCCTTAACCAGGCATTTAGTACCTCTTCACTATCTATACTATCATTGCTACTATGAATATATATCTTCCCTTCTAAGTTTGGTTCTTCCTCTTATTCTAGTTTGGATAGTTTTTCTAATGAATAAAGCATTTTAGCTTCCTTGTCATCATATCCTTCATGTGTCACTTCTTCTGTATGCATTTCTCATGTATGTACCTAAAGGTATATGTACTATCTTATCATCATCCACAAAAGACAATTCTTCCTTCCTTGAGTCTATGATGCCATTGGAGTTTACAAACCATTGTAATCCAAGGAGTGCGTTGAAAGTATTGAAGGGTTCTCTCATCTCAATTATTTTGAAGTCCACTACTTGTTTAAGTCCTAGTATGTTGACTTCTACACTCTTCTAGGTTCCCATTGTGCCTATTGATGAACCATCTACTAGGCTAATGTTGTAGGGGGTTTCATGTAATTTAGGTCTTCCTAATTGTTCCCATACCCTTCTAGGAAGCATGTTAACATTTGTGCCCAAATCAACCATTACTTGTTTAACCCTTCTATGATTTATATGTGCATCAATTATCAATGGTTTTGTTTTCTAGGGTTGAGATGCATTTGTCATTCTCTAGGCCTACAGTTGTGGTATTGTTTTCTTGTTCCAGTACTTGGAAAATTGTTTCAATTTTTCAATTAGATTGTTTTGTTCTGCAACCAAAGCTAATTGTTTTAGTGTTGAGGCTTCATGTTATGAGAAGCAAGATTTGTAGTATTGTTCTTTTTGTTGGTCCTAGATCATAGCTTTCTTAGCTTCTTGCACTATTTTCTTATGCTTATGTTTGGTCAGGAAAAAATTTTATTCTTCTTCCTCTTCATCATCATCATATGATTCTTCTATTTGTTATTTTTCTTTTGCAGTATCTTTTCCCCTTCTTGTGACTACCACAACATTGGTTTTATTTTTAAAGGTTTTTTGGCTTAATTTCTTGTTTTTTTCTAGTTTTCTTCTTCATTTAAGATGTAAGAATTCTTGTGTTTTTCTAGCTCTCCTTCATCTTTGTGGCATTGTCTTGCCCCTTGCAATGGGTTTTGGGGACTTTTAGCATTATCTTGACACCTCTAGTTGCATTGGGGCCAAATAGATCACTGCTCTTTGAATGTGGTGGAGCATTTTTAAAATATTATTTTGATCTCTCACATGTGATTAAATCATGCTTAGGATTTTTGTAGAATCCACATGGTTTCTTCTTATCTGTCCAACATTCATTTGCATAATGCCCTTGTTTACTACATTTGTAGCAGGTGGTGTCTTCTCTTATTCTTCTTCTTCTGCCTCTGCCTCTACCTTTTCCTCCTTTGTAATTGTTATAGTATCCTCTTTCTTCATTTGAATAGTTAGGTGTATAAGCTATTTGATTTTGTGGTTGTGTGTTTTGTAATGTATTGATGTTTCATTGATTTTTCCACTCTATTGCTTTATATGCATGGTTTTGGGAGTAGAGAGGTCTTTCTGCTAGTTCTTTTATGTATGTCATCTTATGATTTATTATTTCCTTTTTATTGTGACGATGATCACACCATGGTTCATGTTCTTCTCCTCAAAGTCTAAACAATAGGGATGGACAATCATCTGTTTCATGATCATCCCATTCACCACATATTCTACAATAAACTATTTGATTCTTTCTTAATGTTGTTTTTAAGTCTACCCTTAATGCAGAAGCTCTTTTATTACCTTTAAGTGCTAGGAACTCATTTCTAATATGTCCTTATCTTGAGCAATATGTGCACCACATATTCATTATTTATAATTGTTGTGTATTTTCTTGTTTAGCTAATATTTCCTACTCTATTTTTAATTGTTCCAAATCAAGTCTTAACCTTTCTATTTCCTTATTCTCTATGACTTTGTCCTATCTTTTCCATGTTTGTGCTTCTATACGGTAGGCTAGGGTTACCACTTCTAAATATGTATTGAATGTTCTTCCATCCAATCAAGTTCTAATTTTAGGTGTTAGTCTAGAAATGAACCATTCTATGTGTTTCTTTTATGTCAGGGGTTCTTCCAATTTTCTAGATACCTCTTTAAGTCTCCGGTCATACTCTTTTATAGATTCAACTTGTTCCTGCACCATATCCCTCATCTTACTTACACTTTTAGTTGAAACTCTAGTAATTCAAAATTTGATAAAAACTCATTTTTAATTTGTGCCCCTTCTTTGTCATATCTCGACATGTTTTCTCATACCAGTTTAGTGCATCATTTATTAGAGTTCCTACAAAATCAAATAATTTTGTTTGATCCTTGGTTGTGCCTTTTCTCTACCATAAATATTCTAGGACAAATATGTGTTTTGTTGCTTCTATTGTGTCCTTACCAAAAATTGGGAAGTTGACTAGTGAATCCATGTTATAATTAGGCTCTTTATCTCTTTTGCATTATCTGTTTGTATTATTCTTTGGTAATTTATTCTTTTCTTTTTGTATTTTTTGTTGTGATATTTTCCTACTTCCGTGTCTCTAGTTAATTGTATATCAAAATATTCATTTCCTAATATTTCACCATAGTTCTATACAAAATGTTCTTCTTGAGATTCTCCTATTTCACTTGCATTTTCACTTGTATCTAATGTTAAAATCCTCCTTGACTTATATGGCACAGGGGATGACTCCTGACTCGGGGGTTGTAACTCTTTAAAGTGACATTTTGTTTTAGGGGATGTCTTTTCATTGGTTAAAGACATATTATTAGAAAATGATAGTTTCCAATCTTCTTCTCTTAATCCAATTGCATTATTTCTTAAGTTGAACATGTTACTTCCTCCTTGTACCACTTGGTATAAATCCCCATCTCTTAATTTCCTCACACTTTTGGTAACCAACTGATACAAATACTCCACATCAAATTTCAAAGGTTGTAATTTTTCCATGGGATTTAGGAATTTTTCAAATCTTTCATCAATTGTGATCCAACTATTAGATAGGCTAGGTTGAATGTGTGGTGTTTGATTTAATGTCAGAAGTGGTGGAACCTTCATGCTGCTACATCCTCCTTCCCTTATTTTTTGGAATATCCCACATGCTATAATACTTCCTTCTAAGTTATTGAGGATTTTTGTTTCTTTATCAAGATGAGAGTTCAATTGTTTTGGAGTGCTAAACACTTCTAATATTTCATCATCAACTGCAACTCCTATGGTGTGCTCTATTGTATCTTCAAAGTTTTGTGGAGTTTTCTTTTCTTTTTCTGCCACAACCCTTCTAATGCACTCTATTTCTCCCTCCTCTTTTTTTAGTTGCAACCCTTCTAGAATGCTCTATTTCCATTTATTTAGCCTTCTCCAAATTCTCTTGTAGTATCTCTCTTGTCATTATTGTGTTTGTTTTTGTCTCTTTTCTTCCATGTTCATCTCCATTACTAATTGGATATTCTCTTTAGTTTCTCTTAACTTCTTATTATCTCCTTTGACCATGGGTGTTTAAGATGTAAAATTTCATTAGTCCTTTATGCATCCCATGGTTAGTCTACTTTGATTAGTCACATTTTTTTAGGATCTTTTCAAGATCCCCCCTTTCCATTTGTTATTCCCTAGGTGCCTGACCCCCTCTCATGAGTTTAGGACCTAGGAGAATCTATCACAAATCATTAAAAATGTCTTGTTTATAATATTATTTCTAATAGTTTTCCTTTCTTCACAACTCTTTTTAGTGCCCTAATCTTTTTCTTTTACTAGTTTACTAGGGTCCCAGCAACGGAACCAAATGTTGGAAAGGAAAGAGGGATCACAAACTAAAGTTCTAAACCCAGGAGTCCTGCATGTTGTGTTTATACCGCAATTATGACAATAAGAGAATGATCAAAGAATTTAAGTATGAAATAACATTATGCGACAACTTAATATAATAGATAACTCATCATACAGAAATTAAACATTATTTTAAGCATCTTAATCATATGTCATCCCTTATTTACATATAAACTTCATGTAATGCAATGTTCAACATACAATATCTTCTCTGCTTTTCTTTCTATCCAATATTTCTTTCTTTATACATATCTATATGTCCTACTCTTATGTTACTATATACATATAACTCTATTTGGGATGGGTCCCTTACAAAATATGCTTATTCCTATTAGGCCTAATCAGCCTTATGCTCTGCATCCTACTTGCAAAAAAGTACAGTAACTTCTAGTTGTTGTATCAGATATTGCCAACTATTATTATCCTAACTTATTTAAAAGCAACTACAACAATTTTGATCCTCCACTTGCTCAGCCTCAATCTCTAATGCCATCTCCACCTCATCTGAGCTAGAGTCTAAACTATCAGAATCCACTATGAAAATCTAGTTGGATCCATGGGAATTTGCAACTTTGGAGAGAATCTTGAGGAACTCCACTCCCACTAAGCCTTTTGTTTATGATCTTTCATGTTTTCCCAACCTCTTCTATCATAAAGGGCACCCACAGGTTGTTATATGGTCAAAGGACCATTGGCCAAGTGCCATTGTTGGGTAGGAATCCCAAGCTAAGAACAACTTTGTCTAAGGTCTTTTTTAGCCCTCCCATCCACTGTGGTTTGATTAATGTCTCCAGAACTACTTGTATTTCATCTTTTGGTTCACCTAAATCCAACAGCATGTAACACAATTACTAAACATGATTTGAATATTTTCTTAAGCCCAAGGTCTAAGATATGCCCCAAGAAAGTGATTTTCCTTCTCTTTACTTTGAGGCTAACTATTGATTCCATCTTGAAAGATTTCTCTTCACTGCAAATGGTCTTCAACTTGGAAAATATAATGTACCTGACAATACAAAACAAGGTTGTCATCATAAATGAGCATGTCTCTTCTAATCCATCCTTTAGAGCCATCAAGCTAGCCAACCTTCTGGTAATGCTAAATCATGATGCCCAGAATAAGTGATGTTTGTGTGAGAAGGTAGATCATACCTTTTGATTACATGCTTCCACCAAGTTGGCTTCATGGTAGTGATTTGGCATATCAATTTCCACATCTTCCATCTTTTCAGCTTTGGAATTAGCCTCATGATATATACGACTTACCTTACAGTCTTCCAATTTATTTATAGACTCCAAAAATTTAGCCAAATATTTTAAATCCTCCAATTTGGGGTCGTTCAATTTATAAAGGCATTTAAGATGAGCTGTGAGGACCACCTTCAATATGTATCTTTGAGAGGCCTAATTTCATGCATACATGGAGCACAAGTAGCAAGGCTTGGGCATGTGCTAAATTTTTCATTCCATCCAACAATTTCTTTATTTCTAAAGCAATTATTTCTCCTTTGTGATTTTTGATGATGCTACCTACCCCTAAAACACTTGGACTAACTCTAGAAGCACCATCAAAATTTATTTTTTACCAATCTCACTCGAGTGGAACCCACCTAGTGTATACTCTAGAATTGTGTGAAGGATGAGCTTGAGCCTTCCTATAAATGGGGAAAATTAAGACCAGGGATGTAACCCTGGACGACATTCAAATTTCCTACTCCACAGGCCACGGGTAAAGAAGGTTATAATATCCTGGGGAGCCTCAATTGTTGCTGTGACATAAGGTAACCCCATGAGGTTTGAATCTTGGTTGATGAAACTATACGAAAGAAGCCCCACTATCACACTACAAGGTCTCTCCATTAAGGCATAAATATTATTTTTTCAATGCAAGCATTAAATATTTTACAAACATGGTAAACATGCATTTCAAAGTAAATTTAAATGCAATACAAAAGATAAATTAAACACACGCAAAGGACTTAACCATACTTTATGGGTTTCCATAACATAGGAATCCAAAATTGCCATCAATTCATATCTAGGATAACATAGGGATTCACAAGGACTAAGCATAGTGAGATGGCTAAGCATAATCCATCTAAACTTATCTACATACCAACCATTGGTTTAACACCTATAAATTTATTGTGCACTCAGGTCAAACATTAGGCATACTTGTAAGTATGAAAAAGGTGAATAGGCCAACATGGAATTTTGATGATGATAAAGAAGTAGTAATCATGATCATGTACGCATGTATTATACTCCTCTTAGTATTTTCTTTCTTGTTGATGTGTCTCTCAGTGTTTTCTCCCCTTGTTCATTCCTCCCCAACCTTCAAACTAACTTTCCAAAATCTTGTGTATCTTCTAGCTTCTTGTATGATCCAATTTAGGTGGGTCACCCATATGACCTATAGGGTCACATAGGTGACCTTGCAACTTAAGTGTGGGTTTCCCAGGTGACCTACCCTACTAATATGGTTGACACACTTCTTGTAAGGGGTGATCCTATCATCCTTTCTCATGTTAGATTTCTTCAATTTAGCCCAGTTTACCTCCATTTTTTACTTGTGATTGAGAGTCCTTCCATTCATAACTAATCTTTGAATTCTCATAACTAATAATGAACTCCCAATCACTCTTTTGTTTACTCCCAATCAATCCTTTGTCATCTCCCAATTAGTCTTCTATGATATCCCCTCTAGACTCTATTCCCTCCCAATCAAAACTAGATCACTCCCTAATCAATCCTAGTTATCTATCCAATCACCACTACCATTGGTGTTGATTCTAGACCTATAAATACTCCCCTCCTTTATTCATTTGGGAAGGCTAATTAATTCTTGCATTCTTGTATTACTCAAGCTTATGCAAAGCATCCCCCATTAGCATTCTTATGCTCTATGCAGGACTACATAATACTTTTCATTTTTGTAATAGCTTGTAATATCAAGCCCCTTTTTTTTAATTTTAACAATAGTTCCTAATCTCAATACATCTCCTTCATATCCCTATTTTATCCTTGTCCCCAAGAGGAGGACCCTACTACTATAGAGGAGGAGATGATTGCTATAGGACTTTTAAGGGCATAAACCTAACACTGGTTCCCTATTCATATAGGTTCTTTTATGATTTCATAGTAATTAGATTACAAATATTGTTTTTGAGGAAGTAAATTTTTTTTATCTTTCTCTTGATAGGTATAATTTATTGCTTTCTTAGAGTAGATTTGTTTAAAATGGATTAGAATAGTTGCAATTTCAATAGTTTATAATCAAATCAAAACACAAAATATAAAAAACATAGATCAATTTTCATTAGGAAAAGCCATATATTTGCATTCATTTTTCCTTTTCCAAGTACTATCATCAAAAACTGGGAAAGAAACAAAATTTTATTACACTAATATAGATTAATTGCATTTAGAATTTCATCAAAATAATCAAAACACCAAAAAAAAAAGAGAACAACAAAGAAGAGCCCTCAACTTCATCATGAGGCACCATTCAAAATGAGCAAAAACTATCCCCATTTGGACTAACATTAATGTGTCTAGGTATAAGGAAAGATTGGGTCATATCCATCTTAGATGAGATTAGGGAGATCACCCCCCTACCAATTCCCATTGTGGAAATAACCCAAGAACAAGACCTAATATTGAGGCTCATGCAACGAGAAAATAAACAAAAGAGGCAAGTAAAGGAACTTCACAACCAAGAATAGAGTCCTGCAATAATTCATTCAACAAGAATAAAGTAGGTTAGATAAGTTTTTCCTCCATACAATCAATGAAAAAATAGGCTTAGAGAAAGTGACCATCTTGGTTATACAAGAATCACAACCACCACACCCATTTAATGTCAATAATATACCAACTTCTACAATAATAATCAACTACACACATCAACACACAACACAATCAACCCAATGTCGATCTATAATGTTCTACTTCTCTACAAATAGAACAACCCCTAAATTCTACCTCCAATCAACTAGCTCCTACAATGAGAGTGGGAGTGAATGGGTGGGCACTAACTGTAAGGACAGAGTTCATGTGCAACATCAGAGTTTGACTCACCCATGTTGAGTCTAGGAAAATTTTGAGAAACACATATTTTGTGAACCAAACATGAAGAGCAAATCCTTTTGGGTGTTTTTGTGTTTCATCTCATTTCTTTCATTTCACTTTCATCTTCCTCTTTCTATTCCATTTATTTGTAGTATTTTTGACACCCCCAAATATGATAGAATTAAATAAAACTCAAGGGAACATTCCTTCAAATGAACTAGTAACACCTTTATTCAACAAATATGTATTGGTAAATCCTTTGGCAACCATATCCAACTATTTTGATTATAAGGACTCTACCTATGAAAATTATAGACAAGAACCTTGTTTCTCCTTAACATTTGACAATCAAGATATGGTATTAGGACTTAATCATTCCCAACTAAGGCAGAGTACATCAAGTGCTCATTCAGTCTAAAATACATTAAGCAGACCATCCTACAATGTAAGTTACACTAAAATAGTCAACCACCTAGACAATAAAGCGAGTCATCTAGAAAAAAAAATTACAAGAAGCTAGAGAAGCTCAGGAAGGTTTGTATGCCATGTGTCAAATAGAACAATTAGAGAACATATCGGTAGGATAAACATCTTAGGATTATGTTAGGATTTCAATGGCAGACTGAAGAAATACACATTACCAATTATATGTTGATTTAAATACATTAAATAAATAATGAAGAATAACACAAATGCACAACAAAGATTTAATGTGGTTCACCCAATGTGGACTACATCTAGAAACACAACCATCCAGTATTTTATTATCCAGTAAATCTAATCAATTACAATCAACAACCTTACAACACACACTAGTGCTATGGTACATGAAATACATTACAAATTAATTTGCATTCCATGTGTGACTCATTTCTTTTCACCTTCTCCAGCCACTTATCTATCAAGCCTCTTTGGCAGTTATCCAATGTTGGTTTTCTATGTTAGATAATAACAAACTAACCACCGATGCCTTTTATTAAATATAGGGCATTTTTTACTTTGGGGGCGCTACCCCCCAAAACTCCCACTAAGGGCATTAACCCCAGACCCCCACCGTGGGCTCCACCCCTGGGCCCCTGACCCCGTAGGAGGGGCTCTGCCTCCTGTACTCCCCCATTAATTATTTTGGGGGAAGTTTTTAGCTGACAAAGTCACCAAAATTTACCTTGCTATGTGTATCTGCAACCCCTGCATCATGATCAATCACCACATACTAATTAAAAAATAGAGTGAATAAAAAAGAAAACCCATTGCAAGGTAGATAAGTTCAAAGAATAGAGGATGCAACCCCTACAAAGCTTATAGCTAGGTTGGTCCAATGGATCAAGATGCTAAAAGTTGGAGGAGTGGAATGGCCAACTTAAAACAAAATAAAACAAAGAACTAGAGCATGAATGAATCCATTTAGTGCTAGAGTTAAACAAAAGTAGGAGGCAACTCAAACCCCCCATACTTGAACTTCTATTCATGCAATGCTAGCAATGACATAGTGCATCAACTTCAGAAACCTAGTGTATCTTATCCAATGCAAAATTATTAGGCTCCTCAAACATACTAACAAATTCAATTAATATAACTAGTCATTCCTGGATATCATATGAACATACAAAACCAACAAGTCCCATCCATAGGGCTCATGTTTTCAACACCAACATCTCAAATCATGTTCTCTGGAACCTACCTAGAATACGTAAATGAGCCTCTTAATTATAAGATTTTGTAATTCTTATTGCCACATCTTCTTCCAGATCTATCATAATTCAAGAGGGAGGGAGACCCAAACTCACATATCAAGGCCTTCACCATAGTTGTAAGGGAACTCCTTCCTTGGGATGGAGTTGTGACTAGAATTTTCCCTTAAACCCTTGAAGGAATTGCCTTAGATTGGTATTATCACCTTCCAAAGGATTAAATACATTCCTTCCATTAGCTCATTGGTGATTTTATGATGGTATTTGGCATGAACAAACTAATTAAAATAGGGGTATGGGAGTTCTTAACAATGAAACAAGATGCAAATAAATTGGTGGCACATTTTGTCACAAGTTGGAGACAAGTCCTCTACTCATCAACTAGCACCCTAAATATGAATCATAGATAATTAGGCGACCTCTTTTTACACACCGTTAATAGGGATACCAAGGAGAAGGTGCAAAAATTGCCATATCAATCTTATGAGGAAGCATTAAAGAGTACATTGAGAATAGATCAAGCTGCAATTGATAGCATATGAAGAACTTATGGTGTAAATGGATGATTAACAACTCAAAAAAATGATAACTACGAAAGCAATCCTTCTACACTAAATATCCTAAAAAATAACTACAATGAAACTATAGATGGGGTAACTACCATACCCCCACGATGCAGAGGAAATGACCTTCTTTAGGACAACAACACAAAATGACAAAGTATTCTTACACCTTCTCCATTGTTGCTCCTAGGTACACCTTTCTAGACCCTAGTATTGAACTCCCTTAGAGGCTTGATCCAACTTACTTGGGACAGTACAAACATCAAGGGAAAACTTGTCTTGAGGCTTAAATGATCAAGGACAACTTCCATGTATGACTCAAGAATTCAATAGTCTATGGGACTCACAACCCTTGTATTGATCAATGTAGGAGAGACAACTTCAATGTACTAAGGCTACACTAACATAGACTAATTCAAACCCTTAACCACTAACTTAGAGGCCTCTTTCCAATGTTTCAAAGGTGATTCCATCAAGTATTCAATGCCAAGACTCCTACACAACCATGTTTTGTGTGGACACTAACATCATACCTATGACTGGATAACCACTCCTCTTGGGACAGTCAATTAACTCAAATCAATCCTTCAAAATTATTCAAAAGCCTTCTGATCTAGAACTATGGGACCTCTCTCCACACTCCCCTATCACTACCTATGACAAGAAAACATAACTAGGCCTCATTTCATCTATTCTTCCTTGCCTTTGTTGTTACACGGTCTGATACATGCAAATATCAGACCTACTGGTGAACCAAGCACATGCCAAACCTTTCCTTGGGCCCCTACAAATTGGAAGTATGATAAAATACATGTACATAGACCTTTCCACCCGTTTTGGAGATTTCCCATAGGTGGAAGGTTGAACTACATAATTATTTTTTTCATTGGTTATCCTAGGTAGGGTTTCGACTAGTTTTTAGAGAAAATTCAATAACTAATTTAATACTTGATGAAAATCGATGCAACCAAAATAAAATTAAAGTAGATTCATATGCCAACACAATCCAATTGATTTTAGACCAACATATGGACTGTACAGTCTGTACAAAGTGAATGAATAGGTCTGCAACATTGGAAATGCATAGAAAATGATTGCTTTCATTCACCAAAACTTCAAAAATAGTGTCTACAATCCCCTATTCAAGTTTGGAGGGTGTCTTTATACATTTCCAATCAATTCCAACTATTTAGAAATGGTTTCTTGATTCAATTGTAATTGTTTCTTGATTTTTTTATTTGTAACTGTGCCTTTTTTAGCAACATGACAACTTTTACAATCTTTAACCAAAGACCCTATTAACATTCCAAAAATGGATCAACATGATCCCACATGGTCATAAATGACCTTATTAGACTCCAAAACACGAAAACAACCTAAAAACCAAACGTGACAAAAATTATGCCTATGAGGCCCCTGATGCCCCTACATCATACACCCAAGGGGAAGAAAAACTCAAGTCCCACTTGAGTGCAAGTTTGTAACAGTATATACATGGTTGATATCATCATCTTCAGACATCCAAGTAGCATCTTCCATGGGAAGACCCCTCCACTTGACCAAATATTCAAGATATGATGTGTTTCTTGTCTTCTTGAGTTCCTTGGTATCAAAGATGCACTCCAACTCTAGAGGTTTGTTGGGTGGGAGGTCTTGGACCCATTCATCATCTTCAAATGCTTGGGAACCTGCTTCATTACCTGCAACAACATCCCCTTTGAAAGAGTACAAGTCAGATACATTAAATATAGGTGAAATGCCAATCCAACCAAGTCTCATATGCATTGGGACCAAACTTGTGAACAACCCTACAAGGTCCAATCTTCTTCATCTGCATTTTGGAGTATTGTCCCTTGGGAAATATCTTCTTTCTAAGATGGGCTAGAACCAAATCTCTAACTTTGAAATTGACTTCTCTCTAGTGTGCATCAACCCTTTGCTTATATTTTTCAACACTTCTTTGTAGGTGATCCTTGACTTGTTGGTGAATCTTTGTCATAGGCACAACAAATTGTTCACCCTCAACACTCATCCTCTCCATTCCACCAGTATCCCTTAATTCAAAGACTCCTCTAGGCTGCAAACCATAAACAACTTCAATAGGACTCTTACCCACACTTCTATTCACTAAATCATTATATGCAAATTCTGCCTGAGGCAAGATCAGATCCCATTGAGTAGACTGCTCTTTGGTGAGATATCTTAAGAGGTTACTGAGGCTCCTATTACTAACCTCAGTCTGCCCATCAGTTTGAGGGTGATAGGCAGAACTGAAACTAAGGTTAGTGCCAAGTTTCTTCCACAAAGTTCTCCAAAAATTCCCAACAAACTTACTATCTTTGTCTAAAACAATACTCAAAGGCAAACCATGAATCCTTACCACTTCTTTGAAGAACAAACCTGCAACATAAGAGGCATCATTTGTTCTCTTGCATGGGATGAACTGTACCATCTTGGAGAACCGGTCTACTACAACACAGATGGAATCAAAACCTCTAGGTATTTTTGGTAAACCCATTACAAAATCCATACTTATAGACTCCCAAGGCCTATTTGGAATAGGAAGAGGTTGATACAAGACTGCATTTGTGTTGTTCACTTTTGCCTTTTGACAAATAACACATTTCTCAACAAATTTCCTTACATTAGTTTGCATCTTAGACCAAAAATAGTGCCTTCTCAGATGCTCCAAGGTCTTATCAAGATGAAAATGACCTACAAGGCTACCACTATGCTTCTCTTTTATCAAATTATCTCTGATTGAACACTTGGGCACACAAGTTGGGCCCCTTTGAATAACAAACCCTCTTGAATCAGAAAATCAGAACTTATCTCATGAGGAACACCATTAGATTTGTTACAAGATGCATAAATCTCCTTGAAATCAACATCATCTATTTACATACATTTTAGTGCTTCAACCCCTACACTTTACAATTGGATCTCTTGCACCATTAGTGTCTTTCTACTTAATGCATCAGCCACTTTGTTTGACTACCCCTTCTTATGTTTGATTGTGAAATTAAACCTTGCAAATATTCCACCCATTTAACATGCCTATGACTGAGTTTATCTTGAGTGTTCAAGAATTGGAGAGCATGGTTATCAGTAAAGACTATAAAATCCTTTGGAAGTAGATAATGCCTTCATTTCTTCAAGGACTTAACCAAAGCATACATCTCTAGGTCATAGGAAGAATATTTCTTCTTAGCCTCATTGAGTTTTTCACTAAAGAAGGCAATGGGCCTGCCCTCTTGACTCAACACTGCCCCTATGGAATAACCACTTGCATCACACTCAATAGTAAACACCTTATTGAAATCTAGTAAGGCTAATATGGGCTGCTCTGCTACCATCTTTTTCAAATACTCAAAACTCTTTTTAGCCTCACTAGTCAAAACAAACTTCTTTCTCTTATCCCCCTTTATGGTATCAATGATTGTAGCACAAATATAACTGAAACCCTTAATAAACTTCCTATAAAAACTTGCCAAACCATGGAAACTGTTACTAATTTTTTGTTCACACTTAAAATTAGTTGGACCTAAGTGTAGTTGTTCAGAAGGGAAAATAGAAAACTTCAAAGTTATGCATTCATTGAATGGTTGATGCCTTGACAGAGTGGAAGAGAATATCCAGTTGTCAGGATAACCCATCAGTCCAATTAGGATTGATAAGTTATCATGACAAAATAATTGATTATCAATAAATCAAACATTCAAGGAGATACAGTTGTTCTACAAAGTTTGATCTTTCAGGAGTTATAAGTTAAATTGATTATTCAGTTAATCAGTTTTGAATAAAAGAGAGAAAGATATTGTATTACATTGTTATTTCATGTCATGTTTTGAACATACATCCAAGCATCTGTTATTTTATCTCATGCATTGATTAAAAAGGAAATACATATACATCATATGCATAAGAGAAACTAATTGATCATGTTTAAAAGAAGTGTTCAAATGTGTCCCACACAAGCCATGGGAGTAACTAGACTGAGCAATTGTAGACATGCAAGCTATGTATCTGTGTGATAAAAGAAAAGAGAAATCAACATATGATAAATCTAAACATCCATCATTGTCTGGTGATGGAGGTTGCTGTTGAAGCTGGCCTTCGAGTCTTCAGTCTTCAATCTTCACTCTATGCCATCATCGGTTGAACCTGCAAAATTTTGGGGAGAATCCTGTTAGTGCTCCGAATGTTTAAAATTATCACATGCTTTTATCAAACAAAGACATCTACTTATCACATCATGCATTCAGATGAGAAATCAGATTAGATATATGACAAATTAGGAATAAATCATGAAGAAGATCAATCAATGCTATCAGGTACCTTTTTATGCTAACTCGTTTGTTCACTGTGTAGGTATAGGACAAATTTTGTTGCTGATTTGATGACAAATAAACATGTGGATTAAATGAGGCTCCCACAAGGGTTGAGCCCAACATGCTTCTTTCTTACTTAATCAAGAAAGAAATCAAGAGTAATGGACAAATGACATCATATGTTGCTTCCTCATGTTATGTTATCAAGAGCTTATGTTCATATGAGATACATCACAGGCAGAGATACCATTCAATGCCTTGCTATGCAATAAAGAATACAGGTATAATTTCAAAGATGAGACAACATTCACCATTAGTTATTCTTCATATCGTCCTCATATTGATAAAGATGATCAAAGTTTAATAGTTATATCACATTTGAGTTGCAAATGTCTCATAGAGACAGTCAAGTAAAATGCCATATGGAACAACAAATGAGACAGCCTACAAAGCCAGACAATCATATATACACTATGCCAACTTGACTGTCATAAGGGAAAAACCTCACAAGAATATATGAAATAAGTGTAGCAATCACATGCTAGAAGCCAGAGATGCAGATGACAGATGCATACAGCATGCTCTCTAAAGAGCATTCATCAAATGATAAAGACTGTTACTTAGTACCAGAGTCTTATAAGAAGAACAAGCTATGGAGCAACTACATATATCATCACTAACATGATAGTCAGATACAAAGTCATAAGCAAGAGACAGTCATGTCTAGAGCAAAAGAGGATTCAAATACATTGAGCATGGTGGAGTGTCAGGAATGCTACAACCCAAAGATAACAAGGTGATTTCCATGCATGTCATCACTGTTTTGATCTAACAAGCTTTATCTCACATGCCTAAGCTACAGTGATGCCATGGTACAGCCAACAAATGCCATAAAGAGAGATACATTGCAAGAGTAAGGATAAATGCAGTCATCTTCTATATAGACAGTCAAGACAATGATCAACTAAGTGTCTTATACAAGCAAAAAAATAGTTAGAGTAGATCATAGTTGCCATATCCATCTATAAAAGTGCATCAATGATGAAGGAGGAACATCAGAAGAAGAGCAAGACTTGTATCAAGTGCTACAGTGATAGGTCATGGACATCTCACAAGGTAGGCATTCTAGGTAGTCTCTTTCTTATATGCCATTATTCTATCATGATACATTCATAGTAATCAGTTACCATGGTCAAAGATGCAAAGAAATGTTTGATATATATGTTACTGTGAGAGCCAAATGATGAGATATGTAATAAATAGCTAAGGAGAGATAAGAGCATGATTATCTAAGCTATAGGTGCATATTAAGAATGCCACTGACAGTCAAGAGAAGATAAATGATATCTATCCCATGGAAGAATCTAGATGCAAGCAAAGATAGTTATACAGTTTAGGAGATCATCACACATGACAACAATCCATCATCTTGCAGTGGAGGATAGAAGAGATAAAATGTATCATCATTAATAGCATGATAGTCACACAATGAGACAAATATCCAAGATTGTGAGGATAGTCAAGAATGACTATAAGAGGCACTACAATCAAGAATAGAATAGAAACAAATAGTCAGACTGAGAGAAGACAGTCATGTACCTAAAAATAATGAGGAGCTATAGTAACTGATCATCAGTCAGGAGGAGTCAGCTGACAATATTAAGTATGCGTGGTACTTGCAAGTCTTTACAATCTTCAGATATAGCATAGAGCTTAATGATGTTGCTTCACCATTATGTATTCTTTCAAGTCATTTAGAATGAAAGGGTATGCAAAAGGTTAAGAATATGATTGAGGACTGTCAAAAGTCCTGTGATAATCTTTACAAGCTTGTAAGTGGATACTAGGGGTTTTACCTATAAGCTCACTAATGAGAAGTTGAAGCACTCACAAGACTCGAGATTCTTGCCTGAAGACAATAGATAAGAAAAGGTCTACCACTTGTTAGCCATCAAATACCTTGGTAGTGGTTTTCAATGTGGAGTGAAGAGCCTCATATTGAGCAAGAAAATAATGTTAATATCTGCATATTCTTGTAAACCCTCATAGGACCCTACACCCATGTCATGGCCATATCAAGGATCACAAAATATATGAAACAAATATAGTAGGTGTGTGTCCTAACAAACCTGCATAGTCACATATGGAACTTGATTACCAGTGTTATCGGCCAGAACATGGCTTATATTTATTCCTCAAGTATAGACAGTTCTGATGAAGTTTTGCTTCACACACCTCATGGGGTCTATGTAATCCTGATATAGAGGTTTATGATGTGAGACAACATAGAAAATGCACTACATAAAGGTGTAGGGAACAATTCAAGATGTGTGAAACCCTAGCATAGAGAAGCCATGAAACAATACAACAGCTTTCTTTCATAAAGTTTTCTCAGTTATTAGCAGTAAGGCCTTTATCTCAAAAAAGCAAAACTGAGACTAATAGAAAACACTTACCAATTGAAAGAAGCCTTCGAAGAAAATTATAGGTTCAATCAATGGTGACGCTCCAAACCCTCAAGAAACATCATGTCAGCACTCAAACCTCATAAAAAGCAAACAAATGAAGACAAGAATGCATAAGGCATTTAGGGTTTGACAAGTTTTGTTGCATAATGACCTAGTAATGCCTAAGTGGTTTGGGCCTTTTCTGACTTTCATGGATAAGGAAAATCATTGCAACTAAATCTCCCGAGGGTCAACACTTTTATAAGTGTTAATGATCAGTGACTAGGGAGCATCAAGGGGGCCATAAGAGCATATTAATTATTACCTTTGGATTTTCATACAAAGGTCAAAACTAAATAATGAATTGATAAGGTCAACTGCCTTGTTTTGTTTTTCAAAGGCATGAAATAGGTTGAAAGTCAAATAATGGGTGTTTTGAAGATGTAAATGAGGTAAAGTGACTTTGAAGCATGGAAGAAAAGATATTTTTTTGGCATGGTGAATACATATAACAAGGTGGCAGGGGTCTACTTAGAAGTGTTTCTTTGTTTTGCATGGTGAAGGTGTATGTATTTGAAGTGATAAGGCAGAAAGGGCATCTTATTTTCTCCTTGTTTCAAATACGGAGTTGTAAGTGTATATTTTTCCCTAAGGCATATTGTCATACAAGAGGGTGTTTTTTTTCTCACGGGGAGTTATAAGGAGTTTTCTTTTTCTCCTAAGTCCTATTTTTTGGTCATATCATGCAAAATAGGCAAATGTAATTGGAGTGATAAGGAGTCATATTTTTTATTCTAATCATGCACAATTTTACATACAAATCAATTGTAAATAAATAATAAAGTAATATTCTATAAATTACTTTATTATTTTTCACAAACTGTAAAATCAAAAATAGATCAAATTGTAACCAATAATAGAGTAATATTCTATTACTTTATTATTTACTCACAATCAATTTTGTTCATGCAAATTGATCACTTGAGTTAACTAGTCCACCTAGGAGGTTTTGCATGACTTTTAGGAGTATTTTTAGGGTCCTTGATCAAAATTTTGGTCAAACATATGGAGAGGCCCAAATTGAAGCTATTTTTGCTCAATTTGTGGCAGTTTTAGGCCCTAATTTTGAGGATTATTGAGGTTGCTCAGGAATGAGTATTTTTAGAGACAGTTATCTGCAAGTCCTTTTTTTTTGCATGCCTCTTGGAGAGAGCAGACCTATATATTGTAAATAAAAAAATTGTTTTTGCTAGTTCTTGATTCTCATTCTGATTCAGACAGATTAGAGAATTCTTGTAGCTCACTTTTACAGTTTTATTGAGAGATCGATAGGTTACAGGTTATCTTTTGTCTTTTTTGGAAAGCTTTCCTTTGTTTATTTCAGATCAGTTGAATTACCTTTCCTTTTTGTGATGAATGTTGAAGTGATTTGATGAAATTTTGTTGTGTTTTGTTATTAAACCTTTGAAATTATTGTCTCACGTCCTTGTTTTCAGCGTTAAAGCATATATTCATCACAGGTCTTAGGTTGTGTTAACCAAAAATAGTCTTTTTATGCTATGAAAAAACCATTTCCTTCATAAAAACCTATTTTCAAACCTTCCTTAGAATCACTTTTGTGGTATTTATGCCAAGTCTGGATTGTGTAAAAGTAAGATTTCTGGGTAAACATTGTGGATCAAATTGCATTATTTTTATCCATATCAGGTGCATCACCATTTTACCTTTAGCATTCATTTAGTTTCTTTCTTCCCTTTTCCCAACAAGTAAAAAACATACGTCTCAATAGAAGATTTGAAGGGAAGTAGCCCATAATCTGGAGGTCTAATCTTGTCATAGGGCACCCACAACCTGAGATTAGTCCCATGTTACACGGAATTGTAGTGCTTTAACCATCCTTGCATACGGGTGCAATTCCCAGTGATAACAGAAACTTTTTACCTCAGCAACTGATTTGGGTGGAAACCAATTTAGAATAGCTTCAACCTTGCTTGGATCCATTTTCAAGGTGCCCTTTGTAATCACAAAACCAAGATACACCAATTATGTCTTCATAAACTCACCTTTCTTCATATTAATCATTAGTTTCTCTTCATTCAATCTTCTCAAAACCAAATCCAAATGATGCAAATGTTCTTCCTTAGTTTTATTAAAAACAAGAATGTCATCAAAATAAACCACTACAAACTTACCAATAAAAGGCTTGAGAACACCATTCATCAACCTCATGAAGGTGCTAGGTGCATTTGAGAGATCAAAAGGCATCACAAGCCACTCATAAATCCCTTCATTTTTTTTATATGCTTTCTTCCATTCATCCCCTGGTTTGATCCTGATTTGGTGATACCCACTCTTGAGGTCTATTTTGGAAAAGTAGCATGCTCCACCTGGACAATCCATCAAGTCTTCTATCCATGGAATGGGAAACCTATATCTGATTGTAATATTATTGATGGCCCTAGAATCAGTGCACATCCTCCATTCACCTCCCTTCTTTGGTACTAGGACAGTGGGAACCAAACAAGGACTAAGGCTTTCTTTGATTAGCCCCTTATCAAGTAATTCTTGGACTTGTCTCTTAATCTCCTCATTCTGTTGTGGTTTCATCTTATATGCTGCCTTATTAGGCAAACTAGCCCCTAGTATGAAATCAGTGTGGTGACTAATATCAATGTGATACTTTTTAGCAAGTTTTGAATTTCCAAAGGCAACTGTTCTTTCTTTTCTAATGTCTCAACAAACCTAGGCTTGACTATGATGGAAAAACCCATATTCTCCTCTTCCATGGCCTTTATGAATTCCTTCTCTCCTACCAACATCACATTGGATTCCACTTGTGGTATTTTATCTTCATCTTTTAATGGTGTTAGAGTATATGAGACTCCAACCTTTTCTATGACATATGTGTTCTTTTGACCATCATGTTTGGCATTTCTATCATATTGCCATGGCCTACCAAGAAGCACATGAAAAACATCCATAGGGATCATGTCACACAAGACCTTGTCCTTATAACCCCCTATATGGAATTCTACCCAACTTTGTTCATTCACTAACACTTGCTGCCCTTTGTTTAACCAAGAAACCTTATATGGAGTGGCATAAGGCAATCTTTTCAACTTTAACTTCTCTACCATTTCAACTAAAACCAAATTGTTAGTACTTCCCGAATCAATGACAACTTTACAACATTTACCTTGGCATTTTCATGTAGTCTTGAAGAGTGACTTTCTTTGAGGTGGTTCCTTCTCCATGGGCACTTTGATCAAGGTTCTTCTCATCAATAAGGACTCTCCAACTTCTGGTTTTGCATTTTGTGATGGGAAATTAACACTTTTAGCATCATCTCCACCTTGTGCAATCTAATTTCTCCTCTCACTTTTAAAAGATGTAGATGACTTCTCCTCAGGGCATTGCCATGCTTGATGGCCTACAAATTTATTTCATTTATAGCACTTTCCAATGAATCCACTTTAGCCTCCTCTATTTCCAAAACTGCCTCTAAAATTTGGTCTTCTTCCTCTAAAGCCACCCCTTGAATCTAATGTTTGTTCTTGTGAGTTACTTGTCTCTCCTTGAGACTTTTGGGACTATCCTCTACCATAAAAAGTCCCTCTTCCTCTAAAATTTGTCCTTCCCCTACTTCTACTTTGCTTTTCTTATCTCCTTCTCAACTTGTCTTCAGCCTTTATGGTCAACTGATAGCAAACTTTTACTGTTCTTGGACTTGTGAGACTTAGTTCATCTTGTAGGCTATACTTTAGCCCATTCAAATACCTTTCAACTTTATCAACATATTCTTCCATGTGGCTTGATCTTATGCTTAGTTTATAGAACTCTTCTATGTATGTTTTCACATCCATGTCTTTTTGCTTTAAATTTTGCAACCTTCTATATAACTGAATGACATAATCACCAGGTAGGAATTTACCTTTCAATTTTACAACCATTTTGTCCCAAGATGTAATCTTTTCTTTGCCTTTCTTCTTACTCTCTTCTTGTACATAATCCCACCATAGGGATGCATGTCCTTTTAGTTTTGTTCTTTCCAATTTCACTTGTTGCCCCTCAGGTATCTCCTCAAACTCAAAATACTTGTCTAATTCTCCTATCCAATCTAGGAGTCTTCTCCATTTAGACTTCTTGAATATACTGGAAGTTCTATTTTTACCTTGGAACAATCATTCTTAACTACCTTTAGCAATCTCTCCAACCTCTTCTCGTCAACATCTCTTTCTTTTTCAAGTTCTTCTTGCAGTGCATTTTCACCCACTTCTTCTTCTTCTTGGTCACTCAAATCTCCTGTGACCACTCCTCTTCTCTAGTTGGTCTCAACTGATGTGAGTCTTGCATCAAGGCTTTCCCTTATGGCTCTCAATTCTAGGGCAAGAGAGTTTCTCACCTCTCTGATTATTCTTTCTGCATTCACCCTTAGAGGCATCTTGACCGGTCTTCAAACTCAACTTATTTGTGACCTCTTACTGATCTTCCTTGTTCTGATACCAATTTGATGTAGAGGAAATGACCTTCTTTAGGACAACACAAAATGACTAAGTATTCTTACACTTTCTCCATTGATGCTCCTAGGTGCACCTTTCTAGACCCTAGCATTGAACTCCATTAGAGGCTTGATCCAACTTACTTGGGATAGTACAAACATCAAGGGCAAACTTGTCTTGAGGCTTAAATGATCAGGGACAACTTCCATGTATGACTCAACAATGAAACAGTTTATGGGACTCACAACCCTTGTATTGATCAACGTAGGAGAGACAACTTCAATGTACTAAGGCTACATCAACATAGACTGATTCAAACCCTCAACCACTAACTTAGAGGCCTCTTTCAAATGTTTCAAAGGTGATTCCATCAAGTATTCAGTGCCAAGACTCCTACACAACCCTATCTTGTTTGGACACTAACATCATACCTATGACTGGATAACCAGTCCTATTGGGATAGTCAATTATAACTTGAATCAAGCCCTCAAACGTGTTCAAAATCCTTCTGATCTAGAACTATAGGACCTCTCTCTACACTCCCCTATCACTACCTATGATAAACAAACATAACCAGACCTTGTTTCATCTATTCTTCCTTGCCTTTACTATTACGTAGTCTGATACATGCAAATATCAGACCTATTGGTGAACCAAGCACATGCCAAACCTTCCCTTGGGCCCCTGCAAACTAGAAGTATGATAAACTACATGTACATAGACCTTTCCACCCATTTTGGAGTCCCATAGGTGGAAGGTCAAACTACATAATTATTTTGTTCACTGGTTACCCTAGGTAGGGTTTCGACTAGTTTTTAGAGAAAATGCAATAACTAATTCAATACTTGATGAAAATCGATGCAACCAAAAGAAAATTAAAGTAGATTCATATGCCAACACAATCCAATTGATTTCAGACCAACATATGGACTATGCAGTCCATACAAAGTGAAGGGACAGGTCTACAACGTTGGAAATACACAGAAAATGATTGTTTTCATTCACCAAAACTTCAAAAATAGTGTCTCTAATGCCATATTCAAGTTTGGAGGGTGTCTTTATACATTTCCAATCAATTCCAACTATTTAGAAATAGTTTCTTGATTTGCTTGTAATTGTTTCATGATTTTTTGATTTGTAACTATGCCTTTTTGAGCAACATGACAACTTTTACAATTTTTAACCAAAGACCCTATTAACATTCCAAAACTAGATCAACATGATCCCACATGGTCATAAATGACCTTATTAGACTCCAAAATACTCAAACAACCTAAAAACCAAACATGACAAAAATTATGCCTATGAGGCCCTTGATGCCCTTGCATCACCCCACAAAGGAATAACCCCAATAAGGGATATAACAATGGAAGGGATAATTTCTATCAAAATTTTAATCCATAGATTATCCTCAAAATAAAAATTATTACCAAAGGGATAATCAACAATTATGGAATTAGAACTAGAATGAAATCATATATGAGCATTATCATCGACCATTTGAATAAAATCAATTTTGCTCCTTCCATAAAATGAAAAGACATAGTATTGAATCATGTCACAAGTATAATAGGTTCATAGCAATATTAATAGAAAATCAATAACACTTATTCATTGAAATTTTCCTCAACCCACAAGAAGTAACAACAAATAATGGTAACAATGCTAGGAAAACACCCATTGCACCATAGAAAACAAACATGAAGATCTTTTAAGATCCCTTCCCTTCCCATCATAGTGGCTAGAAAAAACAATCAAAATCTAATAGATAAACTAGCATACCAAGTGCTATTGGGCCAAATGTCATTGGTTAGTTGGGACTAAATAGAGAGAAAAAATGTCAAGGTTAGTAGAAATAATCCATTATGAATGAGATACAAAACCCAACATCATTAAACAAGAGGTCAATTTCCATGGGAAGGCATTCTTGATGGTAGAACCCACACCACCCCTATTAGACCATATAATCAAATAAAAGTGTTGCAAGTATGAGCAGTAAGTGTTCTCATTGATGTCAACACATAAGGAAGTTATTTGAATAAGTCTAAACAAGTATCTGAGGAATTAGTACAAGTGCAGAATTACTTTATCTCTAAAGAATAGTAAAGTATTTTTCTCCACATATCCTGTAGATTGAATATCTTTGCCTGCAGATTAGAACTAATGTTAAGGGATGTCAATAGATGTTATGTTTCAAGTTTGAGCCTCGAGTGTGAAGATTTGAGTGAGTTGTGTTCACCAGAGTAAAAATTGTTTTTATGTGCATTCAGTGGTGAGAGGGAGAATGTATTCTACTCCACATATCTCTGCAATTAAGTCTTATAGTCTACAGTTCAAGAATTAAGTTTGTGATAAGGATATGTGCCTCCAGTTCAAATGGTTCATGATTTGGTGGCCAATAGTAATGTTCAAGTGCTCCAGTTTGAAGAATCTTATGGATAAAGTGTTTAGAGGTTGTGTGGATGTTCTTGGTGATTGTAACATGCTTGTGGATGTCTCTAGATTGTGTTCCTACCTTTTGATTGGTCCGCAAAGTATAATCCAAATCGTGCATGAAGCGTGTTCTTAAAGGTTTTAGTGTTAACACCAGTTTTAGTTGACTTGGTTGTTCTCACTACTTGCAATTATACTTTGGAGGTTGTGATAGCATGTTGTAGCATAGAAGGTTGTGTTTGAATCCTAGCTAAGGCCTAGTTTGGTCCACATTCTGATGCAAGAGCAGCCAATGGTGTAAGGGCAATCTTACATCACCCAAAAAGATGTTGCTTAAAAATCATTACAGTTGTTTTCATTTCTTCCATAATTAGTATTTCTAGTTCCATAATCTCTTGAATAATGATGTAGGACTTTCAGTTTTTCCAAAACTACTAAAAATAGAAAACTACCAGTTTTGGAAAGTTTACCTGCCATTTTAGGAAAGTTTGCATTTGGGCATGGATTGAAGCAAAAACTCACAGAAAGCTTCATAACATAAATATAAGACCTTTGGCCAAGGAATCAGGCAAAGATCATTTGCAAGCTGAAAGACATTAAATTTTGTGTTTTCCAAAAAGCCCCTAAAAATTTCTGAAATGAGATATGAGGCACTAAAACATCCCATAACATCCTAAAAAGTTGATGAAAATCTATTTACAAATTTCCGGTGTGATGGTTCACATCGTGAGATTTTTGGCACTTAAAATGGTTCGTCAATCAGACACCCAGATCAAAAGTTATGCTTCCCAGAAGTTGACCTACTTTTGGAGGGAGTTACAAATTTCAAAATTTAGCTAGAGGCTACCAAAAAGTGCTATTTATGACTATTTTTGGAACCTTGGGCAGTAGTGGAGTGAAGGGGGAAAGTGTAGAGTCAATAATAGGTGGGAAAATAGAAATCATAGCTAATTTGGGGTTACAGAAGGCAGATGATTCCAGAGTCTTGTCAGGGGAAGCTATAATGTGTTGCAGCCTGTGGAGGGTTGATTCCTTTGATTGTATTTGAGCTTCTGTAATGTAATAAGTTTTCTAAATTAATAAAAGAAAGTTCTATTTTTTGTGTGTAATTTTTTTTGTTGTGTGTTCTATGATTTACCCCCTTCATCAAGTTGTAATTAGAGCAAGGCTTCCTGATTGTGTAGACAGATCACCGACCATGAGGCAGTTTGCACTAGGACCTGAGGTTGTGGGTTTACTGTGGAGATCAAGATGCCTCCATGAAGAAATTGTATTGGGAGGAATGCTTTGATGGAAGAAGGTTTTAGACCCTTGCAAAGGCAAATTGATGCATTACAAGAGGAGCTGCGAAGATGGTTTGATTTGAGAACAAGAGAAGAAAGCGAGGATGAAGCTGAAGAAGAGCTATCCAAGAAAGAACAAGAAGCTGCAGGAGATCCTGCAGAAGTTAGGTTGTTGAGGACCATTTCAAAGATTAGAAAGAGACCCAGGATCAAAGTTTCTACCCATTCTGGAGATTTGAATCTGGAACAGCTTATTGATTGGATCAATGACATGGAGGAGTATTTTGAGTATGAAGATGTGGAGGACCCAGATCGGGTCAAGTTTGCAAAAACAAAGTTGAAGGGCCACACCAATATTTGGTGGAAGGAGGTCTAATTAGAGAGGAAAAGAAGGAAAAGGAAAAATCACCAGATGGGATTAGATGGTGGAGAAACTAAAGAAGCAGTTCATTCCTGTGGACTATTAGATGGAGCTATTGAAGAAGCTACAAGGACTAAAGCAAGGCAATAAGTCAATTAAGGAGTATATAGAAGAGTTTTATAAAATTACTATCAAGACAGGCCATGTAGAGCCTAACAAGGAGAAGGTAGCCCGTTACATTAATGGGTTGAGGTTGAGTATTCAGGAGGAGCTAAGCTTGGTCAGAATGACCACCATAGAAGATGCATACTAGTTTTCCCTAAAGGTGGAAGAGAAGTTGAATAAAAGATTTGATAGAAAGCAAAGGGGAAGAGGTCAAGGCGGAAGGACTAGTGGAAGACCCTATGGGAGTCGAAATGAAGATTCAAAGAAAACTGAAGAAGCTGGCACTAGTTGAAATCAGAGAGGAGATAATACCTACCACCCTCGTGAATAGAACAATGGTGAGCAAAGAGGAAGAGAAAGAGGCAGACCTAGGCAAGGACTCAGAAGAGGAGGTTTTAGAGGAACCTATTTCCAATGTGGAGAAGAAGGGCATTGAACATACGAGTGTCTGCAACATCAAGGAAGGACAAATAGAAGACCTGAAGGTAATGCACAAGTTGCACATGTCGACAAAGATGTGCAATCTGAGTCTAAAGATGCTAAAAGGGGAGAAACCCTAGTTGTCAGAAGAACTTTGTTGAATGAGGAGAAAGAACCCAATTAGAGAAAGAGTTTATTCCGTACAAGGTGCAAATGTGAAGGTAAGTGTTGTGATATTATTATTAATAGTAGAAGCACTAATAATCTTATTTTAGAGGAGATGGTTGACAAGTTGAAGTTGACAAGAAGAAAGCATCCACATCCATATCAGATTACATGGTTGCAGAAGGACCATAGAGCTTTGGTCAATGAGCAGTGTTTAGTGAAGTTCAAGATTGGTGACTACCATGATGAGGTGTTGTGTGACATCATACCGATGGATGCATGTCATATGTTATTGGGGAGGCTATGGCAGTATGATAGGAGCGTGTTCATGATGGCCATGCAAACACATACTCCGTAACAAAGGATGGAGTTCATCATAAGTTGAAGCCCTTGAAGGAGGTGGAAGAAAAGGTATGTAGTACTGCCAGAATTTGCTTGGTAGATGGTAGAAAATTTTTGGAGGGTATGAAGCATGAGCATCATTGCTTTGCATTAATTCCTAAGATTAGTCAAGAGAAATGTGAAGATGTACCAGTAGAAGTCTTAGATATGTTGGAAGAATTTTAGGATATTATCTCTGATAATGTACCAGAAGGTTTACCACCAATGAGGAAGATAAGTCACCAAATGGATTTGATACCAAGATCTAGTTTGCCGAATAAGACAGCCCACAGAATGACTCATGTAGAGAGTGAAGAGCTGAACAGACAAGTTCAAGAGTTGTTAAGGAAGGGATTGATAAGAGAGAGCCTAAGTCCATGTGCAGTACCTACAGTACTAGCACCAAAGAAAGATGGAGAGTGGAGAATGTGTACAGACTCTCGAACCATCACTAAGATCACGATCAAGTATAGATTTCCATTACCCAGAATGGATGACGTAATGGACTATTTGAGTGGAACCAAGTACTTCACAAAGGTTGACCTGAAGAGTGGGTATCACCAGATTCATATTAGAGAAGGAGACGAGTGGAAGATAGCCTTAAACATAAAGGAAGGTTTGTATGAGTGGTTAGTCATGCCATTTCGGCTAACCAATACACCGAACACATTCATGCGGCTCATGAATGAGGTATTGAAAGAATTTTTGGGAAGTTTTGTTATTGTTTATTTAGATGATATTTTAATTTTCAGTAAGATTTGGGATGAGCATATGATGCATATCAGAAGAGTTTTTGAGAAGCTGAGGGAGGAGAAGTTGTTGATCAATCTAAAGAAATGTAGTTTTGCAAAGGAGTTGGTATACCTAGGATTTTTTGTCTCAGAGGAAGGTCTTAAGATGGACCCAGAGAAGGTGAGGGCTATCATTGAATGGCCTATGCCAAGGAGTACTTTCGAGGTAAGATCTTTTCATAGTTTGGCAAGTTTTTATAGAAAGTTTATCAGGAATTTTAGTAGCTTTTGTGCACCCCTAACTGAGACAATGAGAGGGGATAGAAAAGAGTTTAGATGGACTAAAGGAGCGGATAAAAGCTTTGATAAATTGAAGAAGAAAGTTACAAAGAAACCCGTTTTGGCACTTCCAGATTTCAATAAGGTATTTCAGGTAGATTGTGATGCTAGTGGCAGTGCTATAGGAGCTATTTTGAGCCAAGAAGGTAAGTCCATTGCCTATTTTAGTGAGAAGCTTAATGATGCCAAGAAAAAGTATTATGTTTATGATTAGGAATTTTATGCAATAGTTCAGGCTTTGAAGAAATGGAGACATTATTTTTTGCCAAAAGAGTTTGTTTTATATACTGATCATTAGGCTTTGCAGTATCTTAATAGTCAAGGAAAGTTGAACCAGAGGCACTTAAAATGGGTTGAGGTTTTGCAAAGTTATACTTTTGTTTTGAAGCACAGGAGTGGGAAGTCCAACAGAGTTGTAAATGCCTTGAGCCAGAGGCAAAATTTATTGATAGAAATGAAGATAGAGGTTGTTGGGTTCGATGAGCTCAAAAGTTTATATCCTGAAGATCCAGATTTTGTAGAGGCCTGGAAAGCTTGTTTGGAACCTGTTACTTTGGACAAGACAAAATGGTTGGATTTCATAATCTAAGATGGCATGTTGTTTAGAGGAAGCTAGTTGTGCATTCCAAGGAGTTCCATGAGAGAGAACCTGATTAAGGAGAAGCATAGTGGAGGATTGGCTAGACACTTTGGTTGAGATAAGACCATTGCTATTGTTGGTGAAAATTATTACTGGCCACAGTTGCAGCAAGATGTGAGGAAATTTTTTGTAAAGTTGCAGAGTGTGTCAGATGGCAAAAGGAACACGTCAGAATACAGGGCTATATCATCCATTACCTGTACTAGAGAAGCCATGGGATGATATTAGTATGGATTTTGTTCTTGGTTTACCAAGGACATGATTCCATTTTTGTGGTGGCGGACAGATTCTCGAAGATGACACATTTTATTCCTTGCAAGAAGACTAATGATGCTTTTCATATTGCAGAATTATTTTTCAGGGAGGTGGTGAGATTACACTGTCTACCAAAGAGCATAGTTTCAGATCAAGATACCAAGTTTGTTGGTTATTTCTAGAGGATATTGTGGAAGAAGTTGAAGACATATTTAAAGTTCAATTCTACACACCATCCACAGATTGATGGACAGACGGAAGTGGTGAATAGGAGTTTGGGTAACCTACTACGATGCTTAGTAGGAGATAAGCCCAAGGGATGGGATTTGATTTTACCACAGGGAGAATTTTCTTACAACAATTCTGTCAATAGGAGTACTGGTAAATCACCATTCCAGATTGTATATGGGAATAGTCCAAGAAATGCTTTAGAGTTAAGGAATCTAGACAAAGGAGAAAATATAAGTGCCGAGGCTAAAGACTTTGCAGAACACATGAAGAATTTGCATGAAGAGGTGGGAAAGCACATTAATAAGATGAATATTCAGTACAAGGCTAAGGCAGATCAGAAGAGGAGATATAAGGAATTCCATGTAGGAGATGAAGTCATGGTTCACTTGAGAAAAGAAAGGTTCCCAATTGAAACATACAATAAGTTGAAAATGAAAAAATTTGGACCGTGCAGAATCCTGAAGAAGCATGATTCAGGAAATGCATATGAGGTAGAGCTACCAAGTGGGATCAATATTTCCCCTGTGTTCAACATTTTTAATTTAACAGAATATCATGAGGGTGACACAAAGGATGGACCAACAGAAGAATAGTGGAGTATTCTGGCATCTACTTCAATGGAGGAGATAGAAGAGATCTTGGATAGCTGTGTGGGAAGAAGTACTCGGAACAGGCAATATGAAGAATATCTAGTGAAATGGAAAGGAAGACCTATTGAAGATTCTTCTTGGTTGTCTAAGGTAGAGGTTGATCATTTGGGTTTTCCTTAAACAAACACCTGAGACATGACAAGGTCACTTCTCAAATTACCCTGGGTGTCTGATGCAGGAGCATCCAATGGTGTAAGGACAATCTTGCATCACCCAAAAAGAAGTTGATTCAAAATCATTGTATTAGTTTTCATTTCATTCCATAATTAGTGTTTCTAGTTCCATAATCTCTTGAATAATGATGTAGGACTTTCAGTTTTTCCAAACTACTAAAAATAGCAAACTACTAGTTTTGGAAAGATTAATTGCCATTTTAGGAAAGTTTGCATTTGGGCACAGATTGAAGTGAAAATTTACACAAAGATTCATAACTGAAATATAAGACCTTTGGTGAAGGAATCAGGCAAAGATATTTTGTGAGTTGAAAGATATTAAATTTTTTGTTTTCTGAAAAAGCCCCTAAATTTTTTTGAAATGAGATGAGGCAATAAAACATCCCATAATGTCCTGAAAAGTTGACAAAAATCTATTTACAAATTTTTTGGTGTGATAGTTCACATCGCGAGCTTTCCGACACTTAAAATGGTTCTTCAATCAGACACCCAGATCAAAAGTTATGCTTCCCAGAAGTTGACTTACTTTGGAGGGAGTTGCAAATTTCAAAATTTAGTTGGTGGCCGCCAAAAAATGTTATTTATGATTATTTTGGGAACCCTGGGCGGTAGTAGAG
Source organism: Cunninghamia lanceolata (assembly GCA_027924645.1). Classification (NCBI taxonomy): domain Eukaryota; kingdom Viridiplantae; phylum Streptophyta; class Pinopsida; order Cupressales; family Cupressaceae; genus Cunninghamia; species Cunninghamia lanceolata. The sequence goes on along the minus strand of BSBN01000907.1, from coordinate 5,776,945 downwards.
TTAAGGGGGAAAGTGTAGAGTCAACAATAGGTGAGAAAATAGAAACCCTAGCTAATCTGGAGTTACATAAGGTAGAAGATTCCAGAGCTTGGTGATGTGTAGTTGTAGTGTGTTGCAGCCAATGGAGGAGTGATTTCTCTGATTGTAATTGAGCTTCTGTAATGTAATGATTTGTCCAAATCAATAAAGAAATATTCTATTTTCTATGTGTCATTTTTGTTGTTGTGTGTTTTATGATTCACCCCCTTCATCAAGTATTCTGCTCTTCTACTTCCATATCTTCAGCAGTAGACTCCTCCTCCGTTACCTTGGCTTTATCCCCTTTTGATACAAATTTTGTTCTAGGCTTAGGAGCCTTAGAATTACTAGGAGCATCACTCTTGTTTTTAGTTCTTATTTCAACCTTTTTCCTGGTCTGTTCAAGAACTTCTTCCTCAGAGCCAGTGATGAAGTCTTTCAACTAAATTCCTTTACTTTGAAGCCATATATTAGTGTTGGCCAAGGTAGGCTCAAACCTCTTTCTCAGTGATGTCACTTCTTTCTTCGACCATAGTATTAGGACTAGAAAAAACTCACATTTTTCACTAAGCCACCACCCACTTGTCCTCCACATACCATAGAAATTTTCCACACTTTGATTTTATGATCAATACAAATTGTCTAAATTTGTGTAACAAGATCCATCTTATAACCCATGATAACTAATGATTCCATGAATATGGCCTTTGACATCTAAGCATCTCCCTGATCACAGTTGAGAAAGAACTTTAAGAGCAATTGATCTTTATCGGGAAGCTCATGTGCCTGTCTTTCTGATCAACAAGCTATAGTTCTCTATTGAACTTTTTATGCATATCAGGAAGACATAAATAAAGCCCCAGCGATCAAAAGTTTCAAAAGATAACAAGTGCGCATAATCAGGGAGACACTAAATAATATTTCTCTAATGAAAGACTCATCGCCAAAAGAAGGAAAGTTGAAATGAAATTTTTAAATCATACTGATCTTGAGCGTCACACCGATGGATACATTTTCGGTGAGAGACATATATACTCTCACCGATGAGTCAAGACCATAGTTGTGTCGGAGTGACATGTATGATTAGAGTGGGTTTTCCATATATTTCTAACTATATAGGTCACTCCGATGAGAAAGAACTGAAAAGTTTTCAGGGAAAGTCGCACCGATGTATCCCAATGAACAAAGCTATAAAAGAAACCTATCAGAGAGAATAAATACATCGGGAGGGCATCCTATTTACTCAGTGATGCTATATGTTAGCCCGATGATGATATAAATGATTATTATTTGTCGATAAGATACTGGGCAATGCCTAAAGGGATTTCTAACCATCCATATCACCCTGATATCAAGTAGACTTCATGGTATTCTTCCTGAAACACTAAATTGCAAAGTGAGATAAAAGGTAGTCATATCGGTAAGAAAATTAAGATGCTTCCCAATTAAATAAGAGAACTAAAAGGACACTCTGTATCAAAAAGACATTCAATTGGTCTTGGCAATCAGTTATGATTGTATAAACAAAAGATGGCGCTAAATGAGACACACAGATTGACCAGAGACTAGAAGAGTTTCACTGATGCAATAACATTGTATTGCTCTGACATTTAGAAATTTGAAAAACCTGCTGCATTCAATTCTAGTGGCAGACATTAATGGCCACATGAACAAACCTTATATGAACATTTCTGATCGAAAAGGGATTGAACCAAAATGGATTTTCAAGAGTTGCAGTGAATAAAATGGGGAATTGAGTGGAGGTTGAGGAATTCAGAATGCTAGAAACATACATGTAAGCACACAAGATTTCCCTACTACTGATGAATTATAATTCAATTATGTTATTTGGTGGAGAGATAGAATGGAAGGTCCTGTGAAAACAAAAAATAAGAAACAACAAGGTGAAACTAGTCAATCCAAAAGCAAGAAGCAAAAAATTGAAACAAGGAAGGAAGTCAAAGCACAAGAATGAAAACTGAATCAAGACCTCATCGATCAATTGCCTGGTTCAGGGCCAAAAGCTAGAAGGACTGCACAATTGAGGGAAGATGTGGAGAGATTAGAAGACAAATACAAACATATAGGAAATGTGTGGACCCCCATTAGGGGACATGAATTGTTCATGTTTCATTACTGTTGAAGAAATAGATTTGAACCAGTTTGTAACCCCTAGAATTTCAATTTGGGGAAGCTAGTTGTTACTGATGTCTTCGTAAATCTAGATCTTATAAAACTTTTTGCCAATCATTATAACCTGAACCTTAAAGTCATTTGCAACCCGCAATGAGAAACTTTTATATTTGTATCTAAAAATGCACTGGGTGAAGTTTTTGGTCTAAATGACACATGTGATGAACCTATTGTCCATGAGGATTTAGAAAAAGAGTACTGGAGAATGGACACCACCTACAAAGGCTGGAGATTGCCATTACACAAGCCTAGAGAAAATGGAAACTTAGTACACTTGAGGATGATAATGGACCTCCCTTCCATGTTGATTTGTTCGAGCCCTATTTGAAATATACCTACTACTCAGTAGGTCAAGTAATGGGAACAAAGGTCCTTGAAATTATGTCTATAGGGCCAATGGTAATTGTTGTAGACATACAATGTCACAATGCAAGAACTTTTGATTATGCTTCACACATTTCCAAAGGGATTGACTCAGGGTTGATGGATATCAAGAACAGTTCTCCCACAATGTGCTTCAAACATTATTCCTCTCTTATGCACATGATACTGTACTATGGACAAGAGATAGGAATGTGGCTAGAAGAATTGAGAATTACGCAGTTGGATAAAGAGGGTCAGCCACTACCAATACAATTGTGGACCTCCATTTGGAACAGTAGATTTGTCAATTTTAATTATGTTCACTTCAAATAATACTTTGTCAAGATGTTGTATAGATTTTATGGCCACCCTTGTGATTATTCATTATCTACTGAGATTAAAAGATTCTTAAGGCCTAAATATTTTGATGGACCACCAACTGTAACTCATAATTGGGGTGATTGGTACTATTTTCTTGATTCCACTATGATCAGAGTTTATGGTTTTGAATATACACCTTTTCTATTGCCCAAGACTTGCCAGATAGAATTGCATATCTGGAGATTGTCAGGAAAATGGATTATTCCAATGTCATGAATCTAAGTGCTTATGACAAACAGTCATTCATGCCCAGCACGTTGTGTTTTGGGGATTTTACTATAGTTTCAAAAGAAGGATATGATCTTATTTTGGATAAATTATCACACTTCAATATGAAGAGAGCAGCACCAAGAAAAGGATTTGATCCTGAAGGTTTTATGATGTAGAGGCACTTTGGATAGGAGGAAGATAGACAAGTTGACTAGGTTTGCACTACACCAAAAAGCCCAAATTTGAGGTTCTTCATACAAAAGTGGGAACAACAGTTAGAGGCTTTGAATTCTTCCTGGAAAATGTGTATAGGAATGCATTGGGACCCATCCCATCCATTGTCTAAGGCCAGTCAAACTCAGAAATGGTACCTCCTTCACAAACCCAAGAAATGGCTTGTAGCCCTAAATAAGGAGAACAATCCTAATAACTTTTGATCTAGATCTTCAAATGCAAATCTTAGACAATCAGTAGATACCCATTTGGACCCCCTATCACATATCCAAGAATGGGTATAGGCTGTTTTGGACGGAATACCCCAACCTATAACTCCTCTCAATGACCTAGAGCCCCAATTAGGCCTAAAATACAAAGAGACCACCCTAAAACTCATGCACCAAACTCAACCAATGACTTGAGCATTTATAATACATGCCAAAACTATGGATTTTATGGGTTTTGTACTCCTACAATCTGTTGTTCCCAAAAATACCTCTATGGTTCCTCCAATTGGCTTAATACATGGTCATATTAAGCCCCTTCCAACAAATCTTGCAAACACCAACTCTCCCTCTATTGAAAACACCCAAAACACTTGAAATGCAATTGAATACATCCATCCCATTGGTCTTATGGTCTTGAAAGATAGTGGGATGGTCAATCTCCCATCATTTGGAAACAAACCCTTATCTAGGTTTTGATGAGGCTGTTTTGGAAGAAACCTTATATCTCCTTACTATACAACTTTCAAGAAAACAAACTACTTTCAAATGATGAGAAACACAATCTACTAACCAATCAAAACATGAATAAATTAAGATAGTCCTATACATTCACATAGTACGGCCTGTGGCAGCGGATTTCCTTAAGGAAAACAGAGATTTCAACAAACAATCTTAAGGAGAATTCTTACAAGTTGCTTTCTATCCAATGTCATAGTCTCAAATCACATTTGAATGAAATCTATTTCACCACACTTCACTTCCCAACAACTTGGGATCCATGAAAATTTCGTACAGCAGAATCGTACGGCCCGTTCCTTCAGGAAATATAGAAAACAGTAGAGAAATGGTGTTTTTATTGCATAGAACTCCTTCTTCACCATGCATTGCACTTGCTCCAGGGTATATAAACTTGTGTACCCCTTGACAACTTCATTGAAGATAGTTTTGGTCAATCATGGAAGCCATAACTACTTCAAACTTCCTTGAACTGTCTTGTGCAATTTAAAACTTCAATTAATTATTAGCTTGTTTGTATGGACATCGGTGTTTATGAATCTTCAAACACCTCTACAATGTGATTAGGCCTTGAACAAGGCATTAGGCTCCTTGACATCACCTTAGACTCCTTGACATGCCTTAACAAGGCTTACAATCATGAACATTGTCTCTACATGCCTTAGGACAACAATATGTAGATATTTGGACATGGTCCTTATTACACGAATGGTCTTCTAGGACCTTATTGGAGCAAGACAACATGAACCACAAAACATGAAAACAAGTATGAAAACAAAACATAGATGATCTCCTTGGTGCTCCTACACTATTTTATTGACTTTGCAAGAAAGAAATAGAATTTAAGTGGATTTGCTCATATACCATATCCTCATGATGATATCATCAGGAACCTGGAAGAAACAAAGATCAATTTGGCAATTGATTAGTATAATTGAGAAGTTGAATAGAAAATAAGGGAGATACAAGAAGTAGAAGTGATATCCTCTGATAGTGAGCAGTCTTCTGATGAAAATAAACCCTAAAGCCAACCTAATAAGATCCCCAAGCTGAGGATTGAATAATACCGGCCACCAATTAGAGAACAAGAAGTTGGGGAAACATCTGATATAGATGCTAGGCAATTGGCTTATAAATGTTTTGTTTCAGATGACCATTTCATTCAGTCTCCTGAATTTAAATCTTTCTTGTATAAACACAAAGGAAAAGACATTAGAGAATCAGTTGCAGATATCACGCCAAGCAATGAAAGGCAATTGTTGAACACATTGAAAATGGATGTAGAAAATGAAATGAAGAATATGACTCCAGAGAGGGGAAGAAAATTATTAGAGGAGTCTGGTGTGATGATCTTTCCTGGTTTGGATTTAAGTTGTGCTTTAGTTTTTGATAGTTTTTTACACAATAATGATGCCACACACAAGCTCAGTCTGGAAGGGGTAACAAAAGTATACACTGGGTCAAGGTATAATCCTGATGAGAATTCTCTCATGATCTGGGCCTTATACCCTCCACATAAGAAGCTTGCAATTATTGATACAGAAAAAGCATTCGGTCATGTAATGACATTAAAAGTGGGTGAGACTAATCCTATGGTTACAGCTGATATTGGCATTAATGTAGCCAAACTGAATAAGGCATAAATTCATATGTTGATTAAGGAACGGGACATGCACAAGATGAACAGTGAAAGGATGCATAAGGGAAATGATTTTCTGAAAGATACAGTTAAGGATGCCTTTAAAGAACCCACCAAAATGTTGACTTGAGGAGAAAGCTCCCAAATAAAGGACAAGAGTGAGATATTATAGATGAACTCTCAAATAATCCAAGCCAGGTTTGATACACTGTCTACAGTATTCAAAAAGAGATATGCTAATATGATGATCTGGATGGACAAATTCTAGGTTACTCACTCTAAGAATCACACTGCCATTCAAGAACATAAAAGGATAAAGGATAGGCTTCAATAAAAGTTCCAAGAGATACAAAATAGAAGCACTTCTGATACTGGGGCCATTACCATTGCTGAAGACCTGATCAGGAAACATAAAAATTATTATGATGAACTTCAAGCAAATGCCAAAGTGTTTATCAATGCTTCAGAGGAGGGTGTGCCTGCATTGTTCAGTGATAATAAAGATTTGAAAAGTCAAAATGAATGGATGAAGGAATGCCAACAGATACTACAGGAAGCCTTGGAAGAAGCTAAGAGTGAAGATCTAGCATTGGGAGATGCCTGTGAATACTTGGAAAAGATGATCACTATGGAGATTATGGCAAGGAATGTTGTGGAGTGTGCTAATACATAATTGAGTCAGGAATATTTAGACCATGTTACTCAAGTTCATTTGTGGCTCATTAGAGCTTAAAGTAATATTTTGTATATTGTTGTTAAAGTTCCAAAAGATACTTACGAAGAGGCACACCCTCTTCAAGATATTGCTATATAAGTCAGAGAAGTAGGAGTAAGAAAGGAATTATCATTTGTTCCATTTAGGTGAGGCATTAGTAAGAAGATAGACTGCACCCATTTCACCCATCCATTCCCATATTTCATAAACTTATGCAATTATTATATATATTTTGAAGCAATATAATGGAGCAGACTATTCTTGAATTGTGATCTATTTTCAATGCTCAACCGTTGTGATTGATTTTCATGATTATATGCTATTGTACTATCTCCAAAGTGGTTCTTTTAAGTTATTCAAATTTACAAAATTTATCACAACACATTTGTTGTTGGTGTGTGGTTATCTTGATTGGTTTTTGGTTGGAGTGAATTAAATATCCTTTCAGATAATTTATTTTGGTTGGTTCTTGCCAAGGATTAAAATCCTTTTAAAATAATTATTGTGATTGGTTTCCCTCAGGCTAAGAATTAAAAGTCATTTCATAAGATCACAGTAATTTAGAGAATATCACTGGGATTGTTAAAGAAGAGTACTGTAACTTACAGACATGCACATTTGTACAAAGGTGCAAACATTTCAAGTGCCAAACAGGTTAGAGTTAAGCTACAAAATAGCTCCACCTATCCTACACATCTATCTCCATAATCATCATCCATCCATTTGACTCCATCCACCCAATAGATTAGGTACTAATCAACTTTAGAACATTTTAATCAAATCTAATTTACACTCTTGATAATTCAAGCATTTTATTAGGAACTAGTTAGTAAGCTTTGTATCTACCTCACATCTGTGTGCCATAGTGAGTAGATTGCCCAAATTAGAGTCCATTAGCCTTTCAAATCTACTTTATCACTTAGGTACACCCGCCTAGGCCTAGCAGAGCCTAAAGAGTAGGGGAGTTTTTATTATACAAACCCTATTTAGTTGGCCAAAACGTATCAAGGGACTGGCACCCTCTTGTGGTCTAAAAATCTGTGTTTTTGAGACCTAACAGATTGGCAACTCTACTGGGGACAAACACACAAGGAAGCCTGATAAGAGACCATATCATTAGAGTCAGAAAATTAAAAGGCATAACTCTGCTAGTCAAGGAGAACCTAGAAAGTAATCAATCCTCTTAAGTGAGTCGGTGACTCTATTTAGAATACAAATCATTTTATGTCTTGAAGTGTGATAATCTCTTAACATGGACGGAAGGAGATCTAAAATTGATGGTAAAAAAATGCAATCATCCCTACCTCTGAGGGCACCCTCCAAGAAAACAAGGTTATCAAATCAATCTCAATACAATAATGGCCAAAATACTTCAAAAGATACATCAAAATAGCCAATTGCTACTCATAATAGCTTCACTCCCTTACATGAGTCAAGTGAATTTCAATCCAAAAGTTACCTTGATCATGACAAGCCTGATGATATCTTAGCAAAATATAGATCTGACCCTTAGAAACTGCTTGAATATGATACCCAGATTATGAGGGAAATAAATCAAAGTCAGGCGACATATGATTTTGATACATCATTGGAATAGAGTGAAGAAACTCAACAAGAATTTATGGACCAAATGATTGTTGCACAAATTCATAACATTCCACCAAAAGATATGAGGAATAAGGATGAGATGCAATAGAATCTGCTCAAGTTGCAAGAGGAACTTGAACTTGTTAAGGGAAGCTGAGAGTCAGTTGAAATAAGAGATACAATAGATAAAAGATAGAACTAAAGTAGCTAACTAAAAATATGTACCTCCACACAAACAAGGAGGGTATGTTCCAAGGAATGTACAACAAAGTATGCACCAGAATGTAGGCAGCTCATCCAATCCACAACAACCACCTGAAAACTATGTCCAACAGAATATTCCTCCAAGAAATCCAAGACCACCCATTACCCATAACACTTCCCAACATATAGTTAATCCATACCCACCCCCTAGCCAACAATATGTTATACCACAACATCAGAATGTGAACCCACATCTAAATACACAACATCATCCTCCTCACAACTAATACCAACCAAACTAATAGCCTCATAATCAGTACCACCCAAATCAATGACTACAAGGGCCCATCAACATCAATAGATACAGACAACTGGATTTGTCTGGATATCAAGTATGTCCTGATCCCATTGATAATGACCTAATGAATGTTCTCCCAAAATTTGTTGGAAATAATGTTATCTTTGCAGAAGAACACATTAGAAATTTTGAAATAGTCATGGATAACTTTGAAGTGCAGTATGAATATGTTCTAATGAAGTTATTCATGTTGTCCCTTGTTGAAGATGCTAGAGACTGGTGCAAAAATCTACCTAATGCGTTAATCTGCTCATATGGAGATTTTAAAGATCAATTTAAAGAACAGTATGGGAGTCAGTTTGATCCAAATTTTATTGTTCATGAACTGACTAGTATTCAGAAAAACTATAATGAATCTGTGGTAGACTTCAATCAAAGATTTTCCAAAATCTATCATAAGATCCCATTGGAGTTGAAGCCCCCATATCGCATGGCCCTAGCCTTATACTTAAATGCCTTTGACCCAAAAACTGGGTATGAACTCAAGAAAAAGGCCCCCATGACCTTGGCAGAAGCACAAAAGGTAGCCATCAGTATTGAGAATAATAGGAGGGCAGCAGGAAAACTTGGGAAAAGAGAAAATCTAAAGATTGTACCAACTCCAAACAATAATCAAGCAAAATAGAACAATTATTACAGAAATGAAAGGCCAAGGCTACATGACATGCCTTATAACACCAGTTGGAAAGATGGAAGGCCTTTGGAACATAACAAAAAGCAAAATTATGGGAAAGATACTCCTGACCCTTTAAAAAGAAATGGGACACATGTAGTGGAAAATAACCCATGGTGCCTAGCATGTAATCTACCCCACTCACCTGACTATTGCATGGTGGTACTATCAGTATAGGAAGAGGAAACATCTTATGGTCAGGAAAGATATAACTATACCATAAATATGCTAGCAATCAGACCTCACCAGATTGATGAAGGATATTCATCCACAGAAGAGGATGGATATGAATACGATGTGGGAAGCCAATGATGTAACATTAATATGGGAAGACATGAGGTATTTTTAGATCAGGAGGATAATTATGAGGAAATTGATTATAATCATAATGTGCCACCACATAACCAATGGAGAAAACTAAATGAGGAAGAAAGGAGAGCTCTTATGATGGTTGCAGTGGCACGGGCAAAAAATAACTATAATTTGAGAAATAGAGTAGTTAATGCAAACCAAGGAACACCTAGGAGTGTGTTTGTGAAAGATCATAATCATAATAAAGACACTATGAAAAATGCACTTAGGGAGCCAACAAAAACTGAACAAGGTAAGACAAATGATAAAATACCAGCTGAAGAAAAGGGGCATATCAAAATAGAAAACACTGATCAAACAATAACCCCCTCATTTGACATAGCCCAAGTAGTATCCCAAGTAAAGATATCAATACCACTCCTTGAAATGATGAAGATAGATCAATACAGAAATACAATGGTCAAGATGATTTTAGACATATCAAAAAAGAAGCAAGAAAAACCTGAAATTAAAATAAATAATGTTCAACAAGAGGCTACTAGAACTCCTGAAGTATATCTGGGTGACACCTTGACAAAGAATCCCTCTCCGGTAGATCCTTTTTACACCACTCTACTGATAAAAAACAAACTAGTGAGGAATTGTATGATTGATTCAGGGGCATCTATGAACATCATGCCAATGGTGGTCATGAAGGAGTTAGGTATGTGGGTTGATACTACATATGGAAAATATTATGCAATGGACAACAAATCCATCCCAGTTGTAGGCATTATGTGGGATGTGGAAATAAGGCTAGCCACTTATCCTGAGGCAGTATATAAGATTGACATCACTGTAGTGGACATTCCACCATATTATGGGATGCTATTGTCTAGACAATAGACTACAACAATTAGAGGAAATGTCCAATTAGATCTATTTTATGCCACCATACCAATAGGAGGAAAAGAAGTTAAGCTTTACAGAGAGCCAAGGTATGAGAATATCATAGAACGCATTGATTAGAATCAAATAAATTTCTTCTGTGATACAGACCTTGGTACATTTAAAATTAAAAAAAGTCAATCAGAGCTACAGAACACTGACCCTATACATCAAGAAGCCCAACTTGATAAGTGTGGTGTATGGAAGATGTACTTTGATGGTGCATGTAGTAAGGTTGGTAATGGAGCAGGGATATTGTTTATTTCACCAACTGGTAAGACTTTCAAATATGCGTTTTTGCTAACATTTGAATGCACCAACAACATAGCAGAATATGAGCCGTTTCTCATAGGGTTAAACATTGCTATAAAACATAAAATAAAATCCCTCGCTATGTATGGGGATTTAGAACTAATTGTCTCCCAAATCAGGGGGAAGTATTCATCTAAAAACAAGAGATTGAAACAATACAGAAATGTTGTTTAGGATGATATTGAGTTATTTGATGCATTTTCTATTAATTGGGTAGACAGATCCAAGAATATAATGGCAGACTTCCTGGAAAACATAGCCCTAAAAAAGGATGATATCACATTAGTAGGCATTACTAAAGTTGAATTTAAAGCCAGACCTTTCATCCCTGACAATATATATAATTGGCAAGTATTTGAAGATGACAGTGACTTGATAAAATTCCTACACTGTGTAGATCAGTATGAGGCTCAAGAAATTGATTTTAATGCATTTTTTGAGGAAGTGGATGGTAAGAAAACTTTATTTGGCAAGGAAGTTGTACAACTCAAGACTAATAAGATTCCTAAGGGACTTGTGGCATTAGAGAGGGTGTTTGATGGAAATGATTGAGCCCTTATGAAACAAACACCAATAAAAAGGGAAGATGTTGAGGAAGTTAACTTAGGCACTGAATTGGCACCAAAAAGGGTATACATTGGAAAAAGGATAAGCCCAATGATCAAAAAGATGTTGATTTCATTATTAAGTAAGTATAAGCATGTCTTTGCTTGGTCTTATGATGATCTCAAGGCATACAGAGAAGATTTGTTCCAACATGAAATCCAACTCAAGCCTGATGCAAAGCCTTTCAGACAAAAATAAAGACCCATAAATCCTACCTTAGAACCTAAAGTGCATGAAGAACTTATGAAGCTTAGGGAAGGGGATATTATCAAGCCTATCAAACATTCATCTTGGGTTTCTAATTTAGTACCTATCAGAAAGAAAAATGGAGACATAAGGCTCTGTGTAGACTTCTGAAATTTGAATGTATCCTCTCTTAAGGATAATTACCCACTCCCAAAAATGGAGGTTTTGTTGCAGAGGGTCATAGGGTGTGAACTATTATCCATGATGGACAAATTTTTAGGTTATAACCAAGTGAAGGTTAAAGAATCAGAATAGTACAAAATAGCCTTCACCACACCGTGGGGAACATATGTGTATGCCAGGATGTTGTTTGGACTTACCAATGCAAGTGCAACTTTCCAGAGAACCATGGATGTTGCTTTTGTAGATCTAATCAATGTAATAATGGTGGTATACCAGGATGATCTCACTGCATACTCCAAGAAAGTAGAAGATCATGTTGAACACCTTGAAAAAATATTTGTCAGAGCATTGGAATATGGCATTTCCCTGAATCCTAAAAAGTGTCATTTTGCAGTAATAGAGGGAAAGTTACTAGGACATATAGTTTCCAAGGATGGAGTTAGGATTGATCTAGAAAGAGTGGAAGCCATAGATAAGATTCCTACTCCTAAAATAGTTAAAGCCATTCAGTTCTTCTTTGGGCAAATTAATTTTGTGAGGAGGTTTATATCAAACTTTACAAGATAGTGAATCTAGATCAAAAATGTTAAAGAAAGGTGCAAAGATTGATTGGATAGCTGAGGCCATAGATGCATTCATAACCATCAAAAGAGCAATTAAAGAAGACCTGATCTTAAAATCCCCTGATTTCAGTAAACCATTCATGATCTTTTCATTTGCATCTTATCACACAATTGCTACAAAAAAATGATGAGGGGTATGAGAAGCCTATTTTGTTCTTTAGCAAATCCCTCCAAAATGTACAATTAAAATATGACAGTAGAAAAATAGGCATACGCATTAGTAAAATCTATCAAAACATTTAGATCATATCTGGTGGGAGCAAAAGTAATAGCATATGTACCTAATGTTGCAGTGAAAGATGTGTTTGTACAAACTAAAGTAACTGCAAGGAGATGTAGATGGATTAATAGAATTCAGGAGTTTAACATAGAGATCCAAATCACTAAGTTAGTAAGAGGACAAGGCCTTGCTAAACTAATGGCTAAAACAAATATTGAAGTTGCCTAGGTGTGCAATCTGAATAATGAAGATAACATGATTACTAGTATTGAGCACACATCATGGTACACTGATATCGTGTATTATCTTAAACATATGAAATACCCTAAGGGATTTGATGATAACAAAAAGAGGACTCTTAAACTACAAGCTTCAAAATATGTATTCATGAAAGGAGACCTCTATTGGAAAAATAGGGATGGTATTCTATTGTTGTGCTTAGATAAAAACCAAGCAAGGCATGTTTTGAAAGAAATGCATGAAGGAGTGTGTGGAGGGCATTTCTCAGTGAAGACTACTGCACATAAGGTGTTAAGGGCAAGTTACTATTGGCCTAGAGTTTTCAATGATGCCTTTGATTACACTAGGAAATGTGAAGCATGTCAGAAGTTTTCTAGAAAATTGAAATATCAAGGGGCATTGCCTTTAAGAGCTTTACAAGTTGAGGCTCCATTCCACCAGTGGGGGATTAATTTCATAGGAGAGATTGCAGAAAAATCTAGTGGACACAGGTGGATATTACTAGCCACATACTACTTCACAAAATGGGTAGAATCTATACCTACCAAACAAGAAACTAGTAAGGTTGTAACAAACTTTTTATTAGAAAATATCATCACCAGATTCAGAGTGCCAACAAAAATTATAACTGATAATGGGTTGTGTTTTAGATCAGATGAATTTAAGGGATTTTGCCAATCCTATGGTATAATAATCTCATATTCTTCACCATATCATCCACAGGCAAACAGACAGGCTGAATCCAACAACAAGATCATCCTAAAGATCATAAAAAGGATGTTGGATAATAACAAAAAGGCTTGGGATTCCAAGTTGAAACTAGCCTTATGGGTAGATAGAATCACTGTGAAGAAAGCCATTGGAAAATCACCTTTTGAACTTGTGTATGGGACTCAAGCTAGGCTCCCTTTGCATAATTTATTACCAGTATGTAAGTTCACCTTGCAAGAAGATTTGGACATTCCTAAACCTATGGAGGAGAGGATGGAAGAGTTAATGGAACTTGATGAGGTTAGGGGCCAAGCTCAACAACACAATAAAAGGAAACAATTACAAATGAAGTACCTATATGACAAAAGAGCTAAAAATAGAAAATTTGAAGTAGATGACATAGTTCTCATGTGGAATTCTAGGAGTCAAGACAAAGGGACACATGGGAAATTTGAAGCTCTATGGTTAGGACCATTTGTCAATGTTGGCAAGGCTAGGGAAGATTCATATTACCTCCAAAACATGACAAGAGAAGAATAAGAACTACTAGTACATAGACAGTTCTTAAAAAACTTATTTTCTTAAGATCATAAAGAGGAACAAGAATTGTCAGTGCATGGACAATTCTTGACAAACCTCTTAAAATAAATTTTCCATGCATAGTAGTATAGGATTTCACTCCACTTCCATTTCTCACCCATTCCTAAATTCACTTCAACTTCCATACCAAATAAATAAAAACATTTGGTTTGCTTCCCCAAAGACCTAGATTCTTGCTATACCCACAAGGGGTATACATCCCCAATCAAAGCTGCTATTAGGACTGGAAAAAACTCACATTTTTCTTTAAGCCATCACCCACTTGTCCTCCACATACCATAGAAATTTGCCACACTTTGATTTTATGATCAATACAAATTGTCAAAATTTGTGTGACAAGATCCATCTTATAACCCATGATAACTAATGACTCCATGAATATGGCCTTTGACATCTAAGCATCTTTGTGATCATAGTTGAGAAAGAACTTTAAGAGAAATTTATCTTTATTGGGAAGATCATGTGCCTATCTTTCCAATCAACAAGCTATAGTTCTCTATTGAACATTTTTTGCATATCAAGAAGACATAAATAAAGTTCCAGCAATCACAAGTTTCAAAAGATAAAAGCATACCAAACTTGGGCATTACACCGATGGATACATTTTCGGTGAGAGACATATATACTCTCACTGATAAGTCAAGAGAATAGTTGTGTCAGAGTGACATGTATGATTGAAGTGGGTTTTCCATATCTTGCTGACTATATAGGTCACTCCGATGAGAAAGAACTGAAAAGTTTTTGGGGAAAGTCCCACCGATGCATCCCAATGAATAAAAGCTATAAAAGAAACCTATCAGAGAGACTAAATATATCGAGAGGGCATCCTATTTTCTCAATGATGGTATATGTCAGCCCAATGATGATATAAATGATTATTATTTGTTGATAAGATGTTGGGCGACACCTAAAGGGATTTCTAACATTCCAGATCACCCTGATATCGGGTAGACTTCATGGTCTTCTTCCTGAAACAATGAATTGAAAAGTGAGATAAAATGCAGTCATATCAGTAAGAAAATTAAGATATCTTCCTAATTAAATAAGAGAACTAAAAGGAAACTTCGTATCAAAAAGACATTCAGTTGGTCTTGGCGATTAGTTATGAATGTATAAAGAAAAGATGGTGCTAAATGAAACACACAGATCGGCCTGAGACTAGAAGAGTTTCACCAATGCAACAACATTGTATCACTCTAACATTTTGAAATTTGAAAAACCCATTGCATTCAATTCTAGTGGCAAACATTAATGGCCAAATGAACAAACCTTATATGAACATTTATGATCAAAAAGGGATTGAACCAAAAGGGATTTTCAAGAGTTGCAGCAAAGAAAATGGGGAATTGAGTGGAGGTCGAGGAATTTAGAATATTGGAGACATACAAGTAAGCACACAAGATTTCCCTGCTACTGATAAATTATAATTCAATTCTGTTATCTGGTAGAGAGATAGAATAGAAGGTCCTGTGAAAATAAAAAATAAGAAACAACAAGGTGAAACTAGTTGATCCAAAAGCAAGAAGCAAAAAATTGAAATAGGGCGGGAAGTCAAAGCACAAGAATGAAAATTGAATCAAGACCTCATCGATCAATTACCTAGTTCGGGGCCAAAATCTAGAAGGACTGCATAATTGAGGGAAGTTGTGGAGAGATTAGAAGACAAATACAAACATATAGGAAATGTGTGGACCCCCATTAGGGGATATGAATTTTTCATGTTTCATTACTGTCAAAGAAATAGATTTGAACATATTTGTAACCCCTAGAATTTCAATTTGGGGAAGATAGTTGTTACTAGTGTCTTCATAAATCTAGATCTTATAACACTTTTGGCCAATCATTATAACCCAAACCTTAAAGCCATTTGCAACCCACAAGGAGAACCTTTTATATATGTATCTAAAAATGCACTGGGTGAAGTTTTCGGCCTAAATGACACATGTGATGAACCTATTGTCCATGAGGATTTAGAAAAAGAGTACTGGAGAATGGACACCACCTACAAAGGCTGGAGATTTCTATTACACAGGCCTAGACAAAATGGAAACTTAGTACCACTTGAGGATGATAATGGACCTCTCTTCCATGTTGATTTGTTTGAACCCTATTTGAAATATACCTACTACTCAGTAGGTTGAGTAATGGGAACAGAGGTCCTTGAAATTATGTCTATAGGGCCAATGGTAATTGTTGCAGACATACAATGTCACAATGCAAGAACTTTTGATTATGCTTCACACATTTCCAAAGGGATTGACTCAGGGTTGATGGATATCAAGAATGGTTCTCCCACAATGTACTTCAAACATTATGCATATCTTATGTACATGATACTATACTATGGACAAGAGATAGGAATGTGGCTAGAAGAATTGAGAATTACGTAGTTGGATAAAGAGGGTCAGCCACTACCAATATAATTGTGGACCTCCATTTGGGATAGTAGATTTGTCAATTCTAATTATGTTCACTTCGAAGAATACTTTGTCAAGACGTTGTATAGATTTTATGGTCACGCTTGTGATTATTTATTATCTACTAAGATCACAAGATTCTTAAGGCCCAAAGATTTCAATGGACCACCAACTATAACTCATAATTAGGGTGATTGGTACTATTTTGTTGATTCCACTATGATCAGAGTTTATGGTTTTGAAGATACACCTTTTCTATTGCCCAAGACTGTGCCAGATAGAATTGCATATCTAGAGATTATCAGGCAAATGGATTATTCCAATGTCATGAATCTAAGTGCTTATGACAAATAGTCATTCATGCCCAGCACATTGTGTTTTGGGGATTTTACTATAGTTTCAAAAGAAGGATATGATCTTATTTTGGATAAATTGTCACACTTCAATATGAAGAGAGCAACACAAAGGAAAGGATATGATCCTAAAGGTTTTACTAAATTTGCAAGAAAGAAATAGAATTTAAGTGGATATGCTCATATACCATATCCTCATGATGATATCATCAGGAACCTGGAAGAAAACAGAGGTCGATTTGGCAATTGATGAGTATAATCAAGAAGTTAAATAGAAAATAAGGGAGATACAAGAAGTAGAGGTGATATCCTCTGATAGTGAGGAGTCTTCTGATGAAAATAATCCCTAAAGCCAACCTAATAAGATCCCCAAGTTGAGGATTGAAGAATATCGGCCACCAATCAGAGAACAAGAAGCTTGGGAAAGATCTGATACATATGCTAGGAAATTGGCTTATAAATCTTTTGTTTTAGATAACCATTTCATTCAATCTCCTGAATTTAAATCTTTCTTGTATAAACACAAAGGAAAAGAAATTAGAGAATCAATTGCAGATATCACACCAAGCAATGAAAGGCAATTGTTGAACACATTGAAAATGGATGTAGAAAATGAAATGAAGAATATGACTCCAGAGAGGGGAAGAAAATTATTAGAGGAGTCTGGTGTGATGATCTTTCCTGGTTTGGATTTAAGTTCTACTTTAGTTTTTGATAGTTTTTTACACAATAATGATGCCACACACAAGCTCAATCTAGAAGGGGTAACATAAGTATACACTAGGTCAAGGTATAATCCTGATGAGAATTCTCTCAGGATTTGGGCCTTATACCCCCCACATAAGAAGCTTGTAGTTATTGATATAGAAAAAGCATTTGGTCATGTAATGACATTAAAAGTGGGTGAGACTAGTCATGTGGTTATAGCTGATATTGGCATTAATGTAGCCAAACTGAATAAGGCACAGATTCAAATGTTGATTAAGGAACGAGACATGTACAAGCTGAATAGGGAAAGGATGCATAAGGAAAATGATTTTCTAAAAGATACAGTTAGGGATGCCTTCAAAGAACCCACCAAAATGTTGACTCAAGGAGAAAGCTCCCAAATAAAGGACAAGAGTGAGGTATTGCAGATGAACTCTCAAATAATCCAACCCAGGTTTCATGCACTATCTACAGTATTCAAAAAGATATATAATAATATGATGATCTGGATGGACAAATTCTAGGTTACTCACTCTAAGAATCACACTGCCATCCAAGAACATAAAAGGATAAAGGATAGGCTTCAGAAAAAGTTCCAAGAGATACAAAATAGAAGCACTTCTGATACTAGGGCAATTACCACTGCCGAAGACCTGATCAGGAAACATAAAAATTATTATTATGAACTTCAAGTAGATTGCAAAGTGTTTATCAATGCTTCAAAGGAGGGTGTGCCTGCATTGTTCATGGATAATAAAGATTTGAAAATTCAAAATGAATGGATGAAGGAATGCCAACAAATACTATAGGAAGCCTTGGAAGCAGCTAAGAGTGAATATCCAACATTGGGAGAAGCCAATGAACACTTGGAAAAGATGATCACTAATGAGATTATGGCGAGGAATGTTGTGGAGTATGCTGATACATACTTGAGTCAGGAATATTTAGACCATGTTACTCAGGTTCATTTTGTGGCTCATTAGAGCTTAATGTAATATTTTGTATATTGTTGTTAAAGTTCCAAAAGATACTTATGAAGAGGCAGACCCTCTTCAAGATATTGCTATATAAGTCAGAGAAGTAGGAGTAAGAAAGGAATTATCATTTGTTCTATTTAGGTGAAGCATTAGTAAGAAGATAGACTGCACCGATTTCTCCCATCCATTCCCATATTTTAGAAACTTATGCAATTATTATATATATTTTGAAGCAATATAATGGAGCAGACTATTCTTGAATGGTGATCAATTTCCAATGTTCAACCATTGTGATTGATTGCCATGATTATATGCTACTGTACTATCTCCAAAGTGGTTCTTTTAAGTTATTCAAATTTACATAATTTGTCACAAAACATTTATTGTTGGTGTGTGGTTATCTTGATTGGTTTCTGGTTGGATTGAATTAAATATCCTTTCAGATAATTTATTTTGATTGGTTCCTGCCACGGATTAAAATCCTTTTAAAATAATTATTGTGATTGGTTTCCCTCAGGCTAAGAATTAAAATTCCTTTCATAAGATCACAATAATTTAGAGAATATCACTAGGATTGTTAAAGAAGAGTATTGTAACTTATAGACCTGCACATTTGTACAAGGTGCAAACATTTCAAGTGCCCAACAAGTTAGAGTTAAGATGCAAAATATATCCGCCTATCCTACACATTTGTCTCCATAATCATCATCCATCTATTTGACTTCATCCACCCAATAGATTAGGCACTGATCAACTTTAGAACATTTTATTCAAATCCAATTTACACTCTTGATACTTCAATCATTTTATTAGGAACTAGTTAGTAAGCTTTGCATCTACCTCACATCTATGTGCCATAGTGAGTAGATTGCCCATATTAGAATCCATTAGCCTTTCAAATCTGCTTTATCACTCAGGTACATCCACCTATGCCTGGCAGAGCCTAAAGAGTAGGGGGTTTTCAATTATACAAACCCTGTTCAATTGGCCAAAATGTATCAAGGGACTGGTACCCTCTTGTGGTCTAAAAACTTGTGTTTTAGAGACCCAACACATAACATAGTAGGCAAAGGAGAATTTGCAACTTGCTCATTAACATACCTGGGCCTCAAAACATGTTCATTATCAACCATCTCCTCAGGGATATCAGCCAAACCCAACTCTTCAATTTGACTCAAAGTCAACCTGATGTAGTCCAGTTTCCTGATATCTTCTTTAGTTCTCAAATCTACCCAAACATCCTCCAACATCGGCTCATGAAATTGAGTTTTCCTCCTGATCTTATCTTTCACTCCCTAATAGTCAAATTTAGGTCTTCTCTTGAATTATTTCATGGTTACCAACTGCATCTCAGTTTCCAACACCTTGGCTTTTGCAACAATTGTAACAGAATACCCGCTAATTTCAATAGGGAATCAAAATCTAGGCTTCTTCAATTCCATTTGTTTATTGTGCACTACAATCATCTGTCTACACAATTCCATTAGGATAACCTTATCAGTTGGAAATTTTGGCAACATGTAAGCATAACCTCGATAATAACCAACTCTTAAATAGGTAAAAGTTAGGAATTGAAGATATAAACAACCAAAATCATTGATAGCTATCCATGTGTCATCTGATACCCTTCTTTGTTCTAATTGAGGATCAAATAAACACATGAAAACTATAAAGAAGGCATCATTCACTCTTCTAAAATGATGTATAGATCCCTTCAAAGTTAGCTGAGGATAGTATTGGTAGACTGGTACCATCCTTCGATCTCCCTCAAATGTCAAACCTGGAAAGCTTCTCATTGAAGCAACTGCATATACAAGATATGATGTCATGTAGAACTTTGATGTGGTTGACACCTTAATCAGTTTCTCATGAAGAGCATTGTTAATCTATTCACCCTAAAAAAGTTTATGCTTGCCTTGAAGAATGATCTTAATGTATGGATACATCCATTCATGGAATGTGGAAGAAGATGGAAGTCCTCTCACCCTACTCAGAAGAGTTATCAAGTCAATTACCTCCTCTATAAAGTCACTTATGGGAAAACTCATGGGCCATCTGGAGAGATTAGCCCTTGCAAATTTTAACCACTTGGTGTTTATAACCCTCTTGGATTTTTCCACATCTTTATCATATTCCCTCTGGCCAATGCTGAAATCTAGATCTGCAATATCCTTTACACCAAGACACATGAAAACATTATCCATGAACTCAACATCTAGTCTCGTAATCATGTTGCCATGAGCATCCACCACTATCATGTTATCCTTTTTATAAAAATGAGCAACTTGGAGAACAAATTCAACATTATGTGCAGTGACAGGAAATGAAGCAACCAAATGGACATTAATGTTAATAATCCTTTACATGTAGTGACTAGGCTTATCTGACTTTGTCCTTTCCACAAATTTGGCCATATCAACATGACCAATCTCTGTGTCTCGTATTTCATCCATGTTTGATGTGACTGAAGTGACAGGAAAAACACCTTGGTACTTATACTTCATTGTTTTGGCCTTCTTAGGAGATGGGTTAGTCATTTTAAAGATAGACTCCTTCAGATGATGTGATGACCTCGGTAGCTCATAGAAGAAATTGTAACAAAAAGTCAAGATCTTGCAGTTAGGGGAAAAAATGGCAATTTGGGAAATTGCATGTCAATGATCATGATCACAAGGATGAGCTTGAAGGGGCTAAAGAGTGAGCGAGGCGAAGAAATAGACGAAAGCAGGCTAAAGATAGAAAATGTAGAAATTTCCTAGTGATAGAAAATTTTTAGGGAGTGAGTGCATGGGCAGAAAAAATCACCACCCTTGCAGGTAGGGTATACTTCATTTCATGTCAGGGTGGTGATTTTTGCCGCTTCTACATGTGGGAGGAAATTATTAACAAGGTATGTTTGGGTAGTAAAAAGGTCTGCCCTTGCATATTAAAGGAAGTTCTGCCTAATAGGCTTGAGAAGCAAAAATATCTACTTGTACATTTTGGATTCTTGGTAAATCATAAACTTTGTGTAGGGGCGGCAAAAATTGTCATCCTTACACATAAGGTAAAACATAAACATGTATGCATTGGCGGTAAAAATCACCGCCCATGCATTTGAGATGAAAATAGATTTATGTATGGATGGCGAAAAACACCGCCGTTACATTAGGACATGGGAAACAAACATTATGTATGGGTGGCATTTATCACCACCCTTACATAATGAGGGAAGTTTTATAAGTTCCTAGCATGGGTGGTGAAAATCACCACCCGTGCTAATCTCTGGTTTTTACCACAAAACACAAGTCTAGGGTTTTTATAGACAGGTGATGAAAATTGTCACAACCACATACTTAAAAACACAAAGACAAAAATGGAACTCTAAAAACTAAAACAAAAACCTAACTAAAACCCTAAAATGAAAAAACGAGCAAACCTCTTGAAAAGAAATGCAAAAACCATAAACAATTTTAGGGATCCTTAACCAACATAAAAGCCTAAATCTAATGCTTGTTAACAAGAGGAAAGAAAGAAAGATTTAGATGAGGAAATCACAAAATAGGAGAACAAATAATGCTTGCCTGAATGATAAACGATGGTGAAAACCCTATTTCAGATATGTGGGAATATCAGTTCAAAGCACATGCAAAAAAGATTAGAAGGTTTGCAATCATTTGGATGGGCTACAGAGGTGAAAAGACAATGATAAAATGAAAAACAAAAGTGATTTAAACATATAAATGACTCTTAAAACCTTCACATGAAGTGCATTAAATGCACTTAGTGTAAACTGGGAGATGCACGGGTGGCACTTTTTACCTCCCCTGCATATAGGATAACAAAAACTTTAAACATACAATGGTGGTGATTTCCATCGCCCTTGCATGTTAAAAAGATATAACATCAATATGCAATGGTGGTGATTTTCACCGCCCTTGCATACAAAAAAAACATTTTCTAACTCCTTAAAATTGCCAAAAACTCAAGTTTAAGGAATTCACCACTTGATCTATCTATGCAAAACTTAAGAAATCAAGACGAGAAGATACTCGAATGGATTCTCAAGAGCTAGATGACCATGCAAGAGGACAAGATGATTCACCTCAATTTGCATACTTAGAGTTGTAGGCTACAATATAGACAAGTTTCGTAGGGGTCATCCTAAAAAATGAGCACAGCTAATTTTGAGGATAACACCGCTGAGGTAGATCCTCCACATGAACACATGGAATCTGAAGTGTTGGACAATGATATATTTGCACCTGAACCTAATCGTGAAGAGACGGATCCTAAAGGTTGGGATCTTGAATCAAATGAAAATGAAGTAGACTTTGAAGAAGAACTCAAGACAACTCTCAATGATCTAGAGGAAGCAAAAGAACTAAACTTGGAAAATGAAGATATGCTTGAAAAGGCAAAATAAACAATTAAAAAATTGAAGGCAAAGGCCAAAGAATCAAAAGAGGAAATAGGCAAACAAAAACTCTGATAGAAAGAAATAAAGGAAGTGACAAGCTCAATGAAGATGAAGACATGATCTCAAAGTTAAAGGTCATGGTTGAAGAAGAAAAATGGATTAAAGATTGCTTAAATATAAATCTCAATGAGGAATCAGCTAAATGTTCAAAACTTGAAGAGGAGGTTCACTCTAAGGAAAGAACTGGAAAAGCCAAAAGAATAGATTAACAAGGGACTAAAACTAAAAGGAGGAAATGATATTCTTAATGAAATAATAATTTTTGAAAAGCTGGCAAAAGAAAAAATAGGTCTTGGTTTTGATAAGGGAAAGAGTCCTATGATCAATGCTTCTACAAACTTATATGATAACTTTCATATAGCAGGAAAGTCTAAATCTAGGAAAGAAGAAACCTACACTGAAGATCCTAATAGAAAAACTTATAGAGATTCAAAACAAGATGAATTTTCTCTTGTTCAAAGACAAAGGAAGAATGTGAAGAAAAATTTCAAGCACCCTCAACCTACAAGGTAGTCAGCCCAAAACAGGTATTCTCAAAGCTTCAATGGCAATTGTTTTATTTACAATAAGTTTGGTCACAAAGCTATGGACTATAGAAACAAGATGAATCAAAAAGATTTAAGATGTTACACTTGCAATAAAGTTGGTCATAAAGTTGCTGAGTGCAGAAGTAGGATAAACTAGGGCTCTATTAGATTTTATGCATGCAACAAGTTGGGACATAGGGCAAATGAGTGTAGAAATAGAATTTCAAGGTATAGCAGGGATAATGCCCAATCCTTTTACGGTTCCTATTACACTTGCAATAAGTTTGGCCACAAAGCAACTAACTGCAAATCAAGGGCAAAAAGGAGTGGAAATTCTCAGCAAACAAAGTACACCTATCATGAGTGCAATCAAACAAGGAATTATGGAAAGAATATGAAACCCATTTATGTTGCTCAACAAAGAATGGAAATGAACAAAGTATGGAAGAAGAAGGAAGTTAGTGACATTTCTGGACCTTTGCCTAATGCAGTTGGGTCCTCCAGTAATTAAAATGTAAAACACTAGGTCAACAGGAGTTTCAACAGTAAAATTCTTAAACCCCTGAACATGGAAGATATTGAATTTTCAACATATGCATCAGTGCTAGCGTGAGAATTAAAGGAGTCTGATGAAAATTCTATAGAAAAATCTCAGAATGTAGAAGAATTTACGGTTTACAGTGACAAGAACTCCCAATTCAGTTGTTGGCAAGAGACATTGTCTTGATGATTAAATGTTGTCATTGATGGCAATAAAGGAAAGAGACTCCACCGGTATGACAAAGAGACTTTACTCTGAAAGCAGAAATAACTAAGTATGAACATTATACAGAATAAGTAACAATGTTTGGGATGGTATGCCTCCATAGTAAACAAATTAGTATATGTGGATCAGGTATGTTGTTCATAGCTATTTAGTGATGATTTGTTCTAGTGCTTAAGTCTTGACTTCCTCTGGAAGTCACATGGTAAAATACTTAAGTCTAGGTGAACACAGTTAAGTTAGGAATAATACACAATACTAGAGAAAAGGGTTTGTATTCCTCTGTAGTTGTATATTTTGTTTTATGGTTCTGAAGGTATGCTAGGAGATCTAGAATGATTGTTGGTTATGCATCTCAGAGCCTCATATGGTCCGCAGTGGGAATTATGATGTGACAGATGAGTTGATCAAGTATACTCTTAAGGAACAAGCCGATAGACATGTTAGATTCTTATACGGAGAATTTATATTATCTAAATAGTCAATCTAAGTGATGGTATGATTGAAGCTGACCTATGTGAATACTTTTGTATGTTTGTTCAAGTCCACATTTGCAGATTGTACACAAGGTCAAGTTGGCAAGATGTAGTATTTATGTACATGATTTATGTTTTGCTTGCCAACCTGATTATGAGATAAATCTTGTAGAGAATATATATACTCGATGGAATTCGATGTTGGTGTGTAGTAGAGGTGTGTGGTGTGCAAATTTGTTTGTAAAGGAATATGAGAAGAGTGCAGAGTAGAAAAGTTGAACAAGGACAAAAAAATAGAGTATATGTAGTTAAGTTGAGAAGCAGGGCATAATACATGAAGACCTTTGAATTTGTATATTGATCCTTCAATGGAACTGTGATCCAGCATGTGGTAGATGCATCAACAATAGCTCATCTTTTGGCAGTGAGCTAATCCTTCTTCTTTCTTCTTTTCTCTTGGTAGTGAGCCTTTGTGCAGTGAGCACTTCTTCATAGGGCAGTGAGCCCTAAGGTAGTGAGCCTTCTTGTAATCTGGTATTGAGCTATCATAATATATTGTGAGCTAAAACTCACCGTGGTTTTTCCCTCTTTGGATTTTCCATGTAAAAATCTTGGTGTCCATGTGTTGTGTTTATGATTGATGTTCTTATGCTTATTCTACTTTCATGTTATTGATTTTGGAAATTGGATTAATAAACTTGTTAAGAAGTGGTTTTGTGGAATACTAATTCACCCCCCCTCTCAGTATTCCTTATATCCAACAGAAGATTCATGGGCTTGGGGGGATTTATTTCTGAAAATTCACCATCCTCTCTTCATGGTGATGCAAGCACCCAACATGTAGATAATCTTAACAAAAATTTTAGAGGATTTGAATAATCTATAGAGGATTATTGAAGGTTTATAAGGTTTTGCATATGAAAGAAAACCAAATTAGGTTAAAAGAGGAACTGTAATTATTGCGGAGGAAAATTGTTGGTGGAATACTTATATAGGCAATTCTTGATCATTTTTTATCACATTTGAGTGAAGATAAAAGTTTTGAAGAGCTAAAGGACAACTGAAGGCACTCAACAAGCTAATTGAGCAAAATTTATCACCGCACATCCAAGTATTCTTCATCCTTTTGGATAAAACTTGAGATTAGTAAAAGTATCAAAATGGCTACATCATTTACTCCTAAATTGATCAACATTACTAAGCAACCCCAACCAAAATTCAAGAAACATTCGTACAAGGCAATGGAAGTTGATCGAAATGGAGCATTATCCAATGTTCTTGCTTTTGTGTATACACAAGATGTTAGGAAATACATTCATACAAGACTTGAGTAAATTGATCATAAGAAGTTCAAAAACCTAAGGCTTGATCTGTTAGATGATGACAACACACACTAAAAACCTAAATATGCCAACATTGGAGTGAAACATTTGGATGTTTGAAAAGATTTTCTAGATTTGTGTAATGAAAATGACTGGGTCAAATATATTCTTAGAAAAAACTCATGATGAATTCGTATATGTAGACAAACCCCACCGAATAAGCAAAGAAGCCATCAGGGCCATCACAAGATTGTTTTCTACTGGACTTATACCACAATTGAAATCAATTAAAAATGAAAAGGTCATGGAATTAACTGGAGCCACATTTGACAAGAGGGCATTGACAATTGATGACATTACTGATCCCAGTGCAAGATATGCGGCAATGGGAATTGCCTACAAAGTATACTACTCTAACAAAGAGGGATTTACCACAGCCATAGCCATACACACTACCTATCTAATGGCTAAAGAGGGCAAGGATTTTGACCTATGTGAAGTGATGAAGGAATAGCTACTAGAAAACTTGAGAAAAACTAAGGAGATAGGATATCATTTCAAATATGGCTCACTGATCATTTGTTTGGCATTCTATTTCATGAATGAGTTACCAGATTTTAAAGGGAAGATATAGCAACAAGACAAACTAGTAGCAACACAAATAAAGGAATACATAAGAAGCTTTTATCCACAAAATTACAAAACTGTTTTCTAGGGCTTTTTCAAAAAAATCAAATTGAGATGCATAATAGGGAAAGAATTTATTTTGATTTGGTTCAAAAATTCAAAGATGACAATATTTCTTCTAGACAAATATTGTTGTTACATGGCAACAGTTGAGTCTTGAACTTCATGGATTCCTAAGATTCCTTATGAAGTGCCTGATGAGGAAGTTAAAGCCTATATAGAAATTCTGTTAAGTTTTCCGAAAGACATTAAAAGTGAAAGATTTGGAACCAGTGAAGAAATTTAGGACAAGCTGACCAAGAAAAGGGAAGAGGAGGAGGTAGAGAAGAACAAAGAAAAATTGTTCAAAAGGGTAGGTATTTCACCTAGAGGTTTTACTGCTCAAGGTACTAGAAAACAGGCTATGCCTCTTACCTCTTATTGTCCCACAGCAAGAATATCTGGTAGAACTACCTCTCTATCAACCACCAGCATTCCTCAATCTACCCCCACCAAACAAGTCTCTGAAGAGCAAACATGGACAAAACCCAAGAGCAAAAATTTAGAAGAAAAGAAGGAAATCATTGTGGATAAGATTGAAAGTGATAATGATGAAGAAGCAATCTCTAAGAAATAGAAAAAGCAATGGAGGAAAAGGGATCAAGGGCTAAAGTGAAGGCCAAGAGAAACAAGAAACCAGATACAGAAATAAGTGAAGAAGAAGTAGAATAAGAGGAACCAACTTCTCCTCCCTCCAAGAAGAAAAAGAAGAATGACTCTCATGACCCACCTATGTCTCTAGAAGCTGTCTACAATGTAATCATTTATCATGGCTTATTTGATGAAACAATGGTACTCTATCTTGAATCCTCACCTAAGAATCATGCCATCATTGAAAAGGTTGTTGTTATGTATATGATGAGGTACAACAAGTCTTTGGAAGAAAACTTGATCAAAACCCCAAAAATCCTACATAAAGCCTTAAGAAGGGATAGAGATGAAGTTGTGACACTTGATGAAAAGATTAGACAAGATGCCTGAATAACGCTAGTGATTCCCTATCTAAGGAAGAGAAAGAAAAGTTGATTCAAAGGTCCAAGCTCAAGAGCTAAGAACTAAGTATAGAGTAGACACTCTTATGCAAAATAGAAAGGACATTGAGCAAATCATAAAGGAAACTGAAGAAGTTACTCAAAAGATACTTGGTGAGGTGAGAGAAATTAAATTTTAGAACAATCACATGACTCACCACCACATTCACCTCATCATGCTATGGCATCACCTTCAGAGAAAGAAGAACTAGCTGAAAAATAAAAAGGCATGAGTGTTGATCCCACTCTTCAAGAGAGTCTGCAAAATGAATAGATTATTCCATAAAACACTGAACTGGTGGATGACTAGGCAAATGTGCAAGAATCACAGCTTGATTCAGAAACCTTAAGGAAACATGAAGATCCTACCACAAACAAAGAAAAGACTCCAGAGAGAAGTCAAGATAGGGTAGAGGAAACTGATCAAGGTTCAACTAAATCTCATAGAACTACTAAACCTGCAAATTCAATTTCAACTAGTTGTCACTCCCAAATTGCTACAAGTTCCAACAAATGAAGGGCAACTTGATCTAACAAGCATATCTCCCTTACACAAGTTGCAACTTGGAGACATATTGCATGCCTCTAGGAAAGAATTTTTACAAGAAATCCTAAAGAAATCTAGTGTAATAGAGGATGGTATGAAGTTGATAGAAGAAGGTGTTGGTGTTCCCAACTGATGAACTAAGTTTCCCTAAAAACTTGCCATCTTTTATGCTCAGGATTCTCAGGTCAGTGGCCAACGAACATGAGACAATTACTTGTTCTCCTCTACATTTCAAGCTTTACTAAACCTAGAGGGGTATTCCCTTACTTCAATATCAATATGATAAACCCTTATCTCAATTGGATATTGACACTTAGAGTAGATATGTTCTCTTTGATACAGACCAAAACTGTATAATTGCTTCAAAGTTTGGCTAGCTTTAGAAATTACTTCGTTAAATGGCTCATAGAACATAGAACTAAAGCCTACTCCTAAAAACTAATAAGATGATTGTTCCTTTTTATGTGGTTGCTTGATTAGGATTTGATTTGTGAAATTAAGCCCAACTTCTGATCGTTACCAATCCTAGGGTTCAAAGTCAATCCCTTACATACAAAATACTTCTCATAAACAAAACAAACATTTAGGGTCACATGATTTAGTCTGTTCCTGCCTTACAAGTTACAATCCAAGAATGGGTATTTCCAACAATTTGTCTTACAAATATCCTTATTGCAAAACACATCTCCCCATATCTAACTCAACGCATTTTAATCTATTCCTTAAATAGAAGCAACAAACCAAACATGAAATATAGAAAATGTATATTCAAGAACTCAGGAAGTCTTAGCATCCTTATTCAAAAGAGAAATGCAAACAATACAGGAGACAATTGATGGAAACACATGCTTAAAGGCATTTTTCATATATTGCAATCTGAAACTAATAAAAATGCTTATAGAGATAACACATTCAACATGCAAGGAATTGAAACTTACAACTCAAACTATAGACAACTTCTCAGAAGTGCTTTGTATTTCACTATCAAAACTTCCCAATCTTTTTTCAATCTCCTTACAAAGTGGAATGACATGATCTTTTATAGACACAAGAACATGTTTCCCTAAAACTTGTTACCAAATGTTGGTTACAAAATCTTGCATTACAAGCCACCGCCATAGGCATGGGGAAACTAATCCAAATTACAGATAAAAGAGAAAAAGACAAAAATACAATTCATATTGGAGATGCCAAAAACTTTTGGAGATGCTCTATCCCAATGATGAAAATGACCTATTATATGATTGGATCTTCATTCACCTTGGACACTGTAAAGGGTGGAATTTGGATGTTTGGTTTTTGGTAGTTTTGTGTATGTATCCTCCTTTCACCCTTTCATTCAAGGACCTAGAGTCGAGTGGCAATGTACTATCATACCCTAGGTCACTATAAGATGTAGGGAAACTTGGATTTGTATGATTTGATTGTCAATTATGCTCAATTAGACATTAAGACCCTAATTATGCAAATATGACAGCAAACAAACGAATATCAGAAAATGTTGTTATAGAAAGATGTAAAATAACAAATAATTGTGCACCTATTTTCGGGGTTCAGAAGCGGAACAATCGGGGACTAATGAGTGGGCACCCAAGTCCAAGGCCTAGGTTTTTTTGGGATCTAGAAGCTTAGTCTGCAACATGTTCTTGCTGTCATAGAGATTTTCTCGTCACAGAATTTGGAAGACTAAAGAGTAGGTGCCCAAGTCTAGGGTGTTATTTTCACCTCTGATCTACAAATCTGACACTCTGTAATGCCCTCCTGCAACTCCACTTTTCTTGTATCTTCAACCTGTAACTTGCAATCATGGAAACTTTGGGAGGGGGTTGTGGTGTTTAGAGGCTTGCCTCGATTAAGCCTTGAAGAGACATTCAAGTCTTCCGAACATTGTTGTTAGATAGAGAGTGTGTGCCCTTGGAGGCGGAGGCAAAAACCAAATGATAAATGCTCAAAAACACAAATGATGTCACCTTGTAGTGAAGATCTCATGTAAGGAAGAAGCTCTTCATGCCATGAGGAGATGAATGCTCAAATATGCAAATACAAAGACATAAACAACACAATATCTACTCTTGCAACACAATGAATGCCTTGAATCACCTTTAGGATGCATAAAGTTCATGCAATAGCCATCTAGTTTACAAATGAATGCCCAAACATGCTTTTATATGCAACTACAAACACTCCCACCAAGAATTTCGTAATTCAAACTTACCGTGTCAGCATAGGACCCAAACAATGATCACAAGCTGATACCCAAAATTTGGGACTGACCCAAAATGGGGTAGGACTAGGGCACGGGCGCCCAAGTCCTCCCCCCTATTTTGGTCAGGGTTAAGTTCAAGGGATCCCCCTAGGTCCCATTTGTCATGAAACTTAGGGATCATTTCATTGGGATGTCAAAATATGATGTAAGATGTCCTAAATGCAGCTAAGAGACCTAGGAGCTAAACCTTATGAGGGAAAAGCCCCCAAGGGGACATTTTCTGACGTTATAGACATAATTGTCCATACTTCTCCACCCAAGATGCACATGATTTCTTTGAAGGCCATTGGAAAGGAATTAATTTTACTATTTTCTCATTATGCCCCATGTACCTAGCATCCAATAGGACCTTTGACTCCTTACAAAATGTTTCAAAATTCAATTCCAAGGTATACAGCTTGTCAAGTGTAGAACTCTAAATATTCATATTTGAATCACCATCTATACAACTAGAGGATATAATCTGGCCGACTATACTTTCAAAATCATCCTTCCATGTGCCCAAACTTTTTATTTGTCCATCATTATCTAATATTCTTGGCATGACCCTTTTATCCATCTCCTCAATTAATTGTCTTTTCTCCTTCAAAACTTTATCCGATTTTCATTGGAAATCCACTACTTCTTCTAATAAAAGCAACATGTGAAGGATTAATTTTATTTTTGTTGGAGAATCAGAGGCAAACCTTGAACACCTATAATTTCCCTTATTTGTCCAATTCTTGGCAGCCATACCCTAATCATGTCCTCCAAGCTCTCCTTATCCTTCTCATGTTTGTCCTTGGTTGTCCTCAAATTTGAATAGGATTTCCATGTATCATCAACCCTAGCTATAACCCTGGATAACCTATGGTTAATCAAATTTGTAACCATTTCCTTGACAATGGTCTTCTTCTCATCCTTTATATTTTTTATTTCTTCCTTCAACTCTCTGATCTCTAAGCACAATGTCTCTTTATTTGTTGGAAAGGCCTCTACAGTATCCATAGGAAATAAACCACTCTAATTTGAGGGACCTAGAGACAACAACATTTTCTCCTTATACTTATTCAATTCTGACATTGCTTGTCCATATTTCAATAGAAGATCATCATAGTCCTTCTACAATTTATTTGTGATAGCTTCAGCAAATTGAGTTGTGTGAACATTCAAGCTTGCAGCTTGAGGAGCTAGAGTATCTGATACTCTTTTTTATTATTACCTCCCCTATCAATTCATTTAAGCCCACACTTGGCTTATTATTATTTGAGGCCAATGCCCATATTGCCAAGGTCTCAAATTTGGGATTGAACCCAACACCAGAGAGTGCTTTATCTACCTGATCATCTGGAATGTTTGTACCCATCCTTATGATAGTATCAAATGCAATTGCATCTTCTAGAGTCCAATAAGGAAGTAGCATCAAACCACTCTTTTCCACCAAGGCTCTCCTTTCATCAGGGGTAATTTTGTTGATATCCTGACTCACTTCACTGAGCACCCTTTGTGTTATTTCTTCATATTTCTCAAGATCATCTCCTATCTTTGATTCTTCCACTTTCCTCTAGAATTCTTCATTTCTTACTTTTAGTACATACCCCTTAAATTTAGGGGTATTGACAAAGGCATCATATTTCAAAAATTGTGCATAGACAAGCACCCTAATATCCTTTGTATCAACTTGGTACCAAACAGTGACCTTCCTAACCTATTTTCTGGAGAGGCATAAGACAATATTCTCTTAGGTGAATTCACATGTCGATAAATCTCTTGTTCTTCTCCAACTCCACCCTCATCGATTTCCTCCTCCAGGTCCACAATCAAAACTTCTTCTTGCTCCAGATCAATAATTTTCAATTTTTTAGCTGGAGCTGACTCAGGAGACTCATTTCCTCTTTTGTATGGCTTAGTTGGAGTTCTTGATTCCCTGATATATGTTGGTCTCTCTTCACCTATAGAGGCCTCTTCAATCAAAACATTTGCATTGGCTAAAACTTTTTTGAATTCTTATTATTGGGTCACTCTCATTTGCAAAAGCCCCGGGATATGCAGGATCCAGATTTGTTCTCATCCTCTCGTGCTCCATCACTACCTGCCACTTCTTCCTCAGTGAAGAAATTTCATCCATGGTGGAGTAGTTTCTTACCACATCCTCATCAAACACACCCTGATGGAGGAACTGTGGCCTCCTGATGCCAAGTCTTACCTTGTTGATAAAACCTTCTGGATCAAATGTCCTTGGATTTTCCAACCCCATCTTGTAAACTTTCAACATTGAATCAATCTGATCCAGAGCATCCTTGTTTGTAGCTAAGAAATCATAGAATTTGGTGGTAGTAGGGAAAAATGAACCTTCCTTCTATAGTTTTAAGTGCTCCTTATCTAACTCATTCAAATGTTGAATAATCTCCAAGTATGCAATCTTCCTAAGCACATATTTTGGCAGTATATGTGGGGCTACTTTGCTCCCATAAACCCTAATGTAAGTAGTATGGGTGTCAAGGAACCAATCTCCCCAATTATGTTGAATTCCTAGCTCAGGGGTTCTATCAAATGGTCTCAAGAAATCTAACACATCCCTTGGAATTCTTTCACCTTTAGGCTCCAAAAAGTTCAGCAGCCTTCTCACAAAATCCTCTTCAAAGATCACATAATATGCACTCTCACAGTGCATATCCATCAAATGGGTCCATAATTAGACATGGAGAAGAGTTCCATCATGATCTTGTTCTCTCACATGTAGATCCTGATGCCACAACCTTGTTCCAGCATACAAAAACATATCACACAAATTAGAATACCATTTGAACTCCACCTTTGCATTTGCAATACCAAGGTTACTCTTAATTTTCAAAAATTGTTCATGCATCTTGTTAGCCACATAGGTTGTATAATCAAAACCCATAGTTATTGAAATATCTTATATGTCTGCAGCCAGCACCATCATAGGAATTGGAATCTTATCTAGTGAGTCTTTCCCTAGTACTTGGCATAGAGTGTGGTAAGTTTTTGCAAAATATTGCATGAACTGAGAGACATCAAAAGGTTCCTCCTCACTATCTAAAATTCTAATCAATTTTTTATCAATCCCCCTTTCTCTGTGCTTAGGCAATTTGAAAAGTTTGTATGCATGTCGGGCCTTCTCATATTCATCCTTTAGGATGGTGAAATCAATCATCTTGTTAGCAACAAGGTTTAAGCCAAATACCTTCATGATGAATGCCTTTGTCATCATGATCATTATTTCATTATTCCCTACCCTAACAACATTGGTGGTAGGATCATATCTTCGTGTAGCAACCCTTACAAGATCAGGGTTTCTAAATAAATTAGGGCACACTAACTTTGCCAAATCCAAGCCCCAAGCATTACACACAGGGGCTTTGTAATCCCTCCTATCATGCCAGTGTTTAAACAAATTCCACCCTGGCATAGGCAATAGAGCATCCCAGCATCCAGAACACAAGTCCGATAGTCTATCATTTGGCCCACCTTGACCATATACATTCACTGGCCTCTTTGAAGACCCAGGAAATTGAATCATTAAATCTTCATCTAAACTCCTCTTAGAAGTCGAAGGTTGGCTTACCTGACTCATTTTGGAACAATACTTCACCAAGCTAGGGTTTTCTCTTCTAAGAATGCTCAAAAATCCCTCAACAAAGTAGCAATTCAACTCAAATAATTACAACAGGCAAGAACAACTTACTGGTTTTGGTCGCAGAAACTTGAAATCACAATATCTTCTTGCCCAATTTCTCATTGTGTACATGAATCCCTTTTGTGCTCATGAAAATTCCAAGAAAACCTCAACCTTTGTCTTTAACTGAACTTGCAAACTAGGGCTTGCTACATACGTCTTTTTGACCATTACTACAAATTCATGATGCAGGTACCTTCCAATGACTATACAAAGAATTCAAATTTAGGCCATTGATGCAAACTTCATACTATGAGATTGATGGCCCTAAAATAACCACCAAATTTGAAAATCTAATCCTTCACATGAAAAGTCACCAACCAATCAAATTATTCCATCTCAGACATGTGCTTTTTGTTGACTTTTCAATTTTGTCTTACATGGCCATGTGGCATCATACCACGGTTGTGCAGTAGAAAGTGGGCCACCTCTATTTATCTTTGCGGGTGTATACTAAAGCTTCCACATGGATCTCCACTACGTAATCCTTCTTCTTTCCTCTGGGAACTGGCTACATGTCACCATCTCACAGTAGTGTGGAGAATCTTTCCTGCTGACAAGATTCTGTTGCGAGGATGTGCTACCATCTGATCTTTAATACCTGCAGCCCCACTGCTTTACTCAATCCTTTGACATCTAGCACCATCTTCTTCATTCAAAAAGAATTATCAATACTATGGTTGTAAGTCATGATATTGTTGACACCTATCTTCATCTCACATCCCTGTGGTGTAAACATGATGTTAGCCTCAGCGGTGTGTGGGCTTGTGATATCCCACCAAGTGGCACCTTCGGACCCCCTCAAGGACATAAGACTAAAACCTTATGACACACATGACTTGATAGGTTATAAAAGGTCACTCTAGACTCAGAGCCAGTCAACACATGACATAAAATACATAAGTTTGCAACT
The DNA here is from genome assembly GCA_027924645.1 of Cunninghamia lanceolata. NCBI lineage: Eukaryota > Viridiplantae > Streptophyta > Pinopsida > Cupressales > Cupressaceae > Cunninghamia > Cunninghamia lanceolata. Next base: position 5,741,561 of record BSBN01000907.1, on the reverse strand, counting down.
TAACTGACCGGGAACCTACGCTAAGCGATCAACAACGAAATAGAACATAAAGTAAAACTTGACCATAAGACCTAGGGTTTTAAGGAAAATAAGGATTTAGCATTTATGAAATTGACTCAAAACCCTAAAACCTAAGCAAGTACCACCAGAAGGGTTACCAAAGGTAACCATTGACCCCTCACTGCCTCCAAAACAAAAGCTCAAATTACTAATGGATTCTTTTAAGGATCATTCCTCCCTGTTAGAGAAAAAGGTAGAGAAAGAGGCAACACAAAGTTTTAATGACAAAAGAATGGAGGATATGGCTGATAAGTGTGCTAATGCACATAATAAGCTCAAAGAAAACATGAATAAATTTAAATCTTGTATTGAAGAGGTCACATCCTTATACCTATTCTGCCGTAATTGGCCAAACTCCACCAAGTCGATCAAAGCTCAAATGGACTCTATTGAATCACAGATCCCTGAGGTAGCTGAATTATATGACTTGTCAAAGGACAAGATGGGGGAAACAAGGGCATAAATTAAAAATTTGCATGCACAATTGTACCAATTATAGTACCAAAGAGAGAACATAAAGAAACAATTTGGTCAGTTAAGAGAGGTGATGAATTTGAGAATTTCCTTAATGTTTGGTTTGTTTGGAGAGGCAAAAAAGATAGGTCAAAGAATGAAGACCCCAAGAAATGTAGAGGAAGCTGAAGAAATGTGCATCCAGTGTGAGTGTCAAACTCAAATGCTTGCCTCAGAGTGTGTCATCTAAACCACAACTATTCAACAACTCAAGGTAATTTATAAAGCCATTATCTCATCCAAGTGAGTTGATAGAACAATTTTGATGTAGATAGTATTACGAAGATAATAAGTAGAGTGGTAGTACCATCTTGGTTTTCAAGGGTATAATTTTGTAACAAAATCATACAGTTAGGGGCAACACAGTCTTGATATATTTTTGTAAGGGGAGTACATATAGTTTTTGGATTGATACAAAGGTTATCAATCCCTTTGTCCTTAACAAAGAGGGAGATTGTTGGGCATATGTGTTGTCATTGATATCAACATATCAGATGGAAATGTATAGACAAGACTTGTACATAGAAGGAGTCGGTATGGTCAAGACAAACTAGTCAGGGAGAAGAAAAAATAATCTAAGTATGGATCAATTTTGGGTTTGAACATGATGCGAAGGAAAACACTCATATCCTAGCATGATTCCTACATACACACATACACATCTCATCAATTGGGAGTACCACACTCAAGGGTAGGAAGTTGAAAAGTGCCTAAGGCATTCATAGTGCATATTCTAAGGCAAAGTCAACTTGAATTGGTATGTATTTATCTAGAAAGAAAGATTTGGCCATGTAGTTCTAATGATAGCTTCTGAAATGAATTGACATGATATATCCAAGGTTTCATCCTTTTACTTACTCAACATGAAAATTTACAAGGGTTAGTTCATTGGCCATCACTTAGATAGAGTAGAGTAGTAATGGGGAGACAATGGAATGCTTGCATTCCTTTGAAAGAGATTTGCTTGTCATGCGGCTCTAAGGAATGACTAAGACAAGTATGTTATATGCTATGATGAAGTTTCAAGTGTTTTAGTGGTCTATAAAGACATTACTCAAGAGACAGAGGTATCACACTATATTCTGAAGCCTGCATATACAAGTTAAGTTCTTTAGAAGCTAAAACATATATAGTTCTATCATCAGAGCTTATGAAGAGATTCTACATGGTTTGCAACACATCAAGTATGATCCACATATTGATATTCTTTATTCTCCTATAATGCATCAAGAATTCTTGTCTGTAAGTAGAATTTAAGTATAACTATCTTCCAAAATTGCAAGTACTTAAGCTAATTTTGAATTCCTCCAAAAACTCCATAAAAATATGTGTGGATCTGATGAGTTGCATGCATTAACATCTTTGATCATTTCCAAAAGGTTTCAGGCCCTATACTTCACTACAACTTCACATTTTGGGTCATGAAGGATTACATAAGGTCTGGAAGACTCTGTTCTCTATAGACTAATATATTTCTTGTCTTGTGGATGCATAGTTTGATATGATACCTCTCTAGCAAGACGTATGGATGTTTTTGAGCTAGTGTATGATGAGTCAGATATATGACTCATTTATTTCTATATATTTCCTATTCTAAAAGACTTTGACAAAACTTTATGGCATATATATATATATATTATCATAATTATTTTTGTCTTTTGGATGGATTATGCACATGTTTAGTCTTCATTTCCTTTTGATAAAATCTCTTAGCTTATTTACTTGAATTATATTTTCAAACTGCATATCTTATGAATTTGTGGTATAAGTTGTGTATGATTGCATAAGGATTGCAGCAGTGAGACTCCTAGTGGTCTCTGATCCCTCCGGAGCCCCCTTCCTATGAAGAGCCTGAACTTCGTATGGCTCCAAATGTCATTACCCATCAAGAGTGTCATCCTCCCCTCAATTTGATGACTACTACAAGTCAATCATAGGGCTACTTAAGAAGTCCAGCAACACAAACATGACCCAAGCCTCAATCAAAGCAGTTATTAAGATCTAAGTCCCCACGTCACTTAATTTAAGTGACTAACTGAAATAGCTATCAATTGGCATCAGTTCCAACTGAAGTCACTACCCACCAAGTGCCACGCCATTCTAGGAAATCATTTAGTCTGCTAACAACTAAGTTGATACAAATCTTTGATTTGTAGTAACCTGCAGTGGAACTATTAATGTAATAAATGAGCAATTGGTTCTAATCCCAGTTCGCTATAGTTAGGATCATTAATAGTTATTTCCTTTCAATAAAGATTGAATGTATAAATAGGAGCAAGTAGTCTCTCTAAGTTAGTTCCAGTTTTCATAGTCAAGTTGTTAGTCAGGTTGTATTTTCAACTGGAGGAAAACTCCTTGTTTTCAATCTTGTATCCATGTCCATTTTTGGACTTTGTTGAATGCAAATGAAGGGGGATTTCTTCTGAAAGATAGTTCAAGTTCAAGAGGATTGTTCTCTAGCTAGGAAAGTAGGGCCCGCTTCCCCAACTTGGAGGAGATCTCTCAGTATTTCATTTCCATGCAATTCTACTGTGTCTTTCTATTCAATAATGTTATCTTTGCATGTTAATTTTTATGATGTGTCTTTTCTTCTCTGTATGATTGTTTAGCTAATTGTCACCTATAGGTTTGTCTTCTAAATTTTTAAAAACACCAAAAATAGATTTGTTATTCCAACAACACTGTTATATTCAAAGTGTCTCATTGTTGTAGTCTAACAATGGATGCAATTACTCTTGTGTTTATTTCCAAGCAATCCGAATAGTTTTTCCAAGAAAGTGTTTTTATTTCCAAGCAATCAGAATAGTTAATTTCCAAGCAAGTGTGTTTACTTCTAAGTAATCAAAATAGTTTCTTTCAAAACATGTGTGTTTCCTTTCAAGCAAATATGTAGTTTCCATTTTTTGCATGTGTGTTTATTTCAACAAGTTAAGTAAACTGGACCCTATCCATAAACCATCCATTCACCTAATTCGGATTCCACTTCAAACCCCCCCACACTAAGAGTCTTGTCACAGATCGCTCCAAACACCTCCAGATTGATATTTAAATGATGATGACTTAACAAACACTACAATAACCTCATCATTTTTGGTGCCATTGCTGGGGACATAATCTATAAATCATTGTAGGCTAAGGTGTTGATAAGACTTCTTAAACGAGTGCATTTTGGATCCTTTAGTTTATGAGTAGGCCTAGGGACACCTTAGGTTGATTCATTAAGAGAACCATAGCTAGTACATCTCTGGAACCTAGTTTAAAAGAACTTCCAGACCATTTGATCGATCAAGGATCTACTATACAATCAAAATCTCCCATTCTCTCTGACACGCCTTCTACAATGGGTGATAATCTTTTTGGAGATGGTGATCATGAGGAACCAGCTAATAATAGAACATTATCTTATCCAATCTCTATCACTCCTGAGAGGAATGAACCTCACATGAAAAATATATCTCCTCCATTCCTACCAACCTTTCGAGGAAAAACTTATGAAGACCAAAACCAATTCCTGTTTGAATTTAAGTTCCTCTACCAAACCTATGATTATGCCATAGATAACCAGAAATTAAAACTTTTTCCTTCCACTCTTAAGGAGTCAGCTCTATGATGGTTCATGGGCCTGACAACAGACTCTGTCACTACATGGGATGAAATGGAAACAACTTTCCTTGACATATATCAAGATTATTGTAGAGTCAGGGATCAGAAAGATGGACTCTTCCAAATGAAACATATGGAAGATGAAAATTTAGAGGATTATGTGGATAGATTCCTATTTGTCCATAGGAGATGTGGAAATAATCTAGACGAAGAATTGAGTAAAACTATTTTTCTGAGAGGAATTGATGATGAGATTAGAGAAGCCTTAAACCTAATGGGAAAGGGAGATATTAACAAACATTTTTTTGTAGAAATCATGGAGGTTAGTAGAAATTATTCTTGCACTCGAGTAGGTAAAAAAATACTAAAGAAAGGCAAAGGTAGTACTAGTGATGTCACACAAGTGATGGAAGAACTAGCAAAGCTAAAAACTAACATCCTGCTTCTTTTGAATACCACCCTGGATGGTATGCAAGCTAGTAAAAAGAACACTAAACCCTTGGCCATCTATTGCCCTTATTGTAGAGAAAAACATCCGCTTAGGGAATGTCCCTTAAACTAAACTGGGTTATGTAGGATCTATGAGAAAAATCATTCCACAAATGAGTGTAGTCTACTTCCTGAAATCAAAAATTGATTGAAAAACATACCAACAGATGAGGAAGAGTTAAATTTTATCAGCCAGAAATAATCAAACTATGGATTTAACCAGTTTCCAAACCAATACGCTCCAAGAGGCCCATCAAATTGGGGCACAACCTCTTGGAATGGACCTTGAGGGGGTCCACTACCTCCAATGCAAAAGCCACCCCAGTGGGGACCAACATGGCCTCAGTTAGACTAGACAAATCAATCTTGGGCCAACCCTCAGTGGCCAAATCAACAGCAATATCAACAGCAGTGGGCGCCTTAATATAACTAAGGAATGAGGTGATTTAGGAATCAAGCTCAAGGATTACTTTCTAGACCCTCACAACCTACAAACCCAAATGATCAAGTAAAACAACCACTGATGCCTGCTCAGCTAGTTCCAAATCCCAAAAACAATAGACCACAATAACACATGTATAACACTAATCCCAATATAGCCACCCTAAATGTAGTGGAAATTAATGACATCCAACTTTGATCCCAAAGCATTCCTATAAATATTCCTATTAAGGAAGTCATTGAAGAAGAGGAAGAAACAACAAAAAGGATGAAACAAAAAACTTAGAAGAAAATCTAAAAGAAACCTCTATTCCATTTCCAGAGCCATTAAAACAGGCTCCTCCAAAATCTAAGGAAAACTAGCTTTCACATGATGACTCTCAGTTAATGAAGGAACTTAGAAAGATACATATTGAAGTTCCTTTGTTATAGGCAATAAAAGACATTCCTGAGATAAATCAGACCATCAAGAGCTTATGTTTGAAACTTCTAGGTAGAAAATGAAAATTACCCAACACTATTCAAGTGGAAGGGAAACTTGTCGATGTCCTGTCAAGTAAGTTAATTCCTCAAAAATATGGGGATCCTGGAAGTCCTGTTATTTCAATAAAAAAAGGAGTATCAGTCTCTAATGTACTAATTGATTTGGCGGCTACTATCAATGTGATGACATCAAAAACTGCACAAGCTTTGGCATTAACCCATATTTGGCCAACCTCAACTATGTTACAACCGACAAATCTATTTGTCACCAAACTAGAAGGGATCCTGGAAGATGTTATAATCACTATTGATACCTGGGACTATTTAGTTGATTTCTTCATCCTTTAGACTAGAAAGAAACACTCAGGGTACCCAATGCAGACACCCTAAAATGATCATGTCATCGCACCACTTGCATTTTTAGTTAATCTGTCTAATCACCTGCATGTCAACATTAATTGACTAATCTAATTATTTAATTAATTTCATCAAATTCTTCCAAAATTCCAAAATTCCAAAATTCAACATTAATTAAATAAATCCCCTTTATTTAATTAATTTCAGCAAAATCAACCTTATTCGTCCAAAATTAAATAATTTTAATTATTTAAATCATTATCCTCTTTCCAAAATTCAAGTCCACATCAATTAAATAAATTAAATTAATTCATCAAAAATTCAGATTAATTAAATAAATCTAATTATTTAATTAATTCATCCAAATCTATCTTATCTATAATTAAATAATTCTACATTATTTAATTAAATTAAATTGTTCTTCTAAATTTAAATAAATCATGCAAATTTATTTAAATTGTCTCAATCTTCTAAAAATAAATAAAATCAAGTCTCTTATTTATAACCCTCTGTTCCTCTATCATGCACAATCAATTAAATAAATTTATTTATTTAATTTCAATTATCTTCCAATTCCTCTTAAAATATCTTGTTAACTCATGTGCACAATCAGTCTTATTTTTAGAACTCTAAAAAAGGCAAAATTACAAGTTGAGTTATCTATTCAATCAATCTTGTATTCATCATATTTTAATAAAACTATCCTTATGGATTGACACATGTGTGCACATTCATCATAGTTATTTGATTTATCTCCTCCGTTGATTCTTCTGAATTATCTGGACCGTTGATCGATCTCTGTTGAAACCTATATAAACCCCCCTCATCTCCTTCACAAATCCTCTTCGATCACTTATTTTCAGGCATCCTTTACAACACTTTGAGCATACATCGCATCGATTGAGCAACTTTACGATCTTTTGACATTGATCTTTGAGCACTTTGAGCACTTTACTTGCTTGTTGCAAACATGGTTTCACAGCGTTATTGAGCAATCCACATTCAAAACAAAGGGAACAATACAAATCTCGGTAAAAGCTTTCTTATTTCATTGATTTATTGATAATGGCTTTCATTTAGATTAGTTCTCTTTATGTTATGGGCTTTTGGTTTATTTAGTTTTAATTTAATCGATTTTCTTCATACACACCCAACAATATTAGGTAGACCTTGGTTGGATACCGCAGTAGCCCTCATTGATTGTAGGTCAGAAAACATGACTATTTCAAATGGGAAAATGCTAAAGGAACTTTCCATTTATCCCCCTGTTAAACCATTCTTACAATATGAGAAAAAACCATGGATAGATGATCTGATGGATTCAAATAAGGAAGATGTCTCCTCATTGGCAATGGTAACCATTGCAAAATATTTTGAAGAATGTAATGAAGAGTATAAAGAATTGGAATCAAACAGTGAAACCTCCCTATAAAGTGTTGCACAACAAGAGGTCTCTAGATGGCTCTGGAGAGATCCGAAGGGATCTTTTAGAGCATTCAACTGTCCATATTCTGAAAAAGTTGCCTCCCACTTAAATTATCAACAAGCAAAAACCTTACACCAGATTGTGCCTCACTTTTGTCCATTAAATACTCTATTGAGTCCTTACAAAGACCTTTCTATTCACAATGGCACAAAGCAAATCACTATCCAAACCAAAAAATGACTCTCTATCAGCAGTTGGCTGACAGAAATAGAAGAAATTCAATTGACAAAACTACTGCAAAATCATACCTAAGCATTCGCATGGAAATACAAAGACATGAGAGGAATTCACCCCAGTGTATGTACACACCACATCTACACTGAAGATGTTTGTCCTATAAAACAACCACAGAGGAGGATCAATCTATCCTTAAGGCATATAGTAAAGGAAGAAATAGAAAAACTTTTATAGGTAGGATTCATCTATCCCATTTCTGACAGTCAGTGGGTGTCACCATTGGTTATAGTAGAAAAGAAAAAAGGCAAATGGTGAGTCTACATTGACTATAGAGAGTTGAACAAAGCTACCAAGAAAGACTATTTTCCACTTCGCTTTATTGACCAAGTGTTGGATAATCTAGCTGGCAGTCGTTACTTCTCCTTCTGGATGGATTCAATGGCTACAACTAGATTCAGGTGTAGACACTAAAATTTGTTCATGTCTTGTCTATACCTAGTCGACATGACCTTGTAATGTTTTGCCCTAGTTCCTAGGTCATCCCACTCATAATTCCAACTTAATCACCTAATCCAATTAATTAAATAAATCCATTTATTTAATTAATTTCCCCTTGTCACATGTCTCACATAATTCAAAATAAATATTTGAATTAAAATCCCTCACCTTTCACCACATTCAAACAAGTGTCACATGCTACATCTTCCACTTAACCCCTTCACATGTCAAACTAATTAAAATAATATTTTATTTAAATTAGGTCTCATTTATCCTGCATCACACACTTGTCACATGACTACAATCCCTCTTGAAGTGGGAAAACCCTAATCAACCCTAATTGATCTTAACCGTCCATATCATTCAACATAACTTGCAATCTCAACCATTCATTCAAATTTGCCTTTTCTATAAATCAAACCTCTCACAAGTCATTTACATATGATATCAAGTTTTCAAGCATTGTTAAATGCTGTAGAATTTCCTCTAGAATCATCCTATGCCAATGTTATGTTGTTGAAATCTTGAGCAACCAACAATCCCCCATTGATCAGTCTTTTGAAATCTTGCATTATCATGCAAGGTTGAGAAGAGCAATGGAGGTCAATCAAGTCTAGTTTGAGAATCAGTTTGCATTTCATTTATGTTTTGTATTTTCATTCTTGTTTGTGCTTCATGGTGCTAGTTAGGGTTTGGTTTCTACAATTTTGATTTTTGCCCCACAAAATGGTGAACCCGACTTGAACATGCAAAAATCTAACATTTTTGGTTGAGTTTTGAAATCAGTTTCTATAGGTGACCTCTGGAGCCCAAACGGACCTCGTTGTTGAGTTCAGGAGGCCCTTTTGGTGAAAAACAATAGTAAATTTGTCCAATTTCGTTTCCAAAAAAATTGTTGATTTTTGAATTTTTTTAGGGCCATAGGCCCATATAGTATGGATCCATATTATACAGATCTGCAGCCCCTATTCATACTGATCACTACAGTGTGTTCATGGTTGTGGTTGCAGGATTTGGATTTTCAGTTGCAGGGTGAATTTTTATTGCAAGGTATATTCATTGTTTATGGGGTCTATTGGGTGTGCAGATTTAAAATTTTGATGAAACCCTAAGAATAGAGTATTGTTCTACCGACCCTGCCATTATTCGTTGGTCGTTGTTTGAAAATCCATAGTTGCTGCTCTTCAAAATCTTCTCCCGCCACCTTATACTTCCTATTCAGCCTTCCACAAAACCCTAACAACCTAAAATTTTGCCACCTTTGGGTGGCACTACCTCCTGAAAACCCTGTTGTTGCCATCTAACAACCCTAGCACTGCATTTCATCACCTCCCTGTGGACTTTCCTCCATCATTTCCTCTCACGCCATCACCACCGAAACCTTAGAGATCTACCTCTGCACTTAGTTGACATTACCTTTTTTCGTCAACCACTATACTTCTCCACTCATCGCCTCTAGCCACCACCATTCACTTGATCACTACCTCTTTCACAGTCCTCTGTTGCTACTAAAAGCCTTGCTCTTTGTTGGTCAAAGCCCTACAAAATGCAGACACCACCCCATCTCCTTATGTCACCACGTACCCTAAACCTAAAACTTTCCTTTGTTCATCCTTTCCTCCAGTTGCCATTGGTTCAAGCAGGCTTCTTAACCCCTTGTCGGCTTTAGGCGTCAATCACTTTGGTGACCACAAAGGAGGCCGTGAGCCCCTTTTATTATTTTTCCTTTTTATTTTTGCAATTGTTTCCCCCCTTGTCACATGGGTGACCAGGGGGCTATTTGAGCCCTTAACTGCCAAAAATAGACTTGACCGCCTGATCTTAACCATGTCCATATGACTGGATTTCAATAACAGCTAGTGGTCAAACTTTAACAATCAGGGTTACCTTGCACCTCTACACGCCACAAGGGGGCGAATTTTTTCTTTTCATCATAATAGGAGTATACGATATCAAAATCATGCAAATGAGGGCCCGTTGGAAAGAGGACTCCGTCAACTTTGCAACTATGAAGAAATTGTTAGGTTAATGTGTCATTTTATAGGATTTTTTCGTAGTCAAAGTCAAACTTTCTCACAAACTTCAAACAATCATAACTTTTGCAATTTTGATCTAATTTTCACAAAAAAAATTAAAAAGTGCTTAGAATTTTATCTAGAATCTCTACATGCAATTCATTTTCTAGTATCTATTCATTTGCATCAGATTTTATTAGATTCTTGATTTTTTGCATAATGTTTCCATGTGCAAGTTTACTTGTTCCATTTCATTCTGGTGACTTGCAGGTGATCATACGGGGTTGGAACAACATCTCCATCAACATACACAGTAGATTGGAAGCAAAATAATCAGGTGCACTCCTTCTAATCTATCATTTCTCATAATCATTTTTTGTCTCACACTTCGATTTGGGCTCATAAAATGAACTCTTGCTTGCATTCACACATCAAAATTGGGCTTAAAACGAATGAGTGTCTTCCATTTACATTTTGAGTTGGGCATAAAAAGAACTAGTGCTTGAATTGCTTGGCGAATTTGATTACAATTAGGGGTGTGTATGCTCTTCTCATGTGCTTTGTACAATCTTGAGAATAAAAAACACCTCTCCTCCATTCATTTTCACACCACACATTTTGATTTTCTAAGGGTTAATTAACGAGTGCAAGTGTGAATCAAGTACATATGTGTATGCTCTCTCCTCACACCACAAGGTGATCTTGGAGATCAAAAACACCTCACTTGATTCACTTTTTTTTACCCTATCTAGGAGGCCTACTTGGAGATACACCACTCCAAGGGACGACCTCAACTGAGGTGTGAATCGAAAGACACCCTCCATGGGAGTCGAAATCTTGTCACTCTTGGCTAAGCCCCAAAGAACTATATACCTTTGGGAAGTGAAGGTGAAGGGTGGGTTACCCTTTCTTCGGGCTGTGTGGTAGGATTTCACTCTCATGTCATTTCCCTAGTCAACCTTGTGTGACTTAGCTTAAGACCTAATTGGCCATACCCCATTTGACTAGTTCTAGGGCTTGTTGATGTGTCTTCCATGTGTGCTTTTTTAATCATCTTCACATTTTTCAAATTCAAAATCCAAAATTGCTTATGTGTCTTGCATGAGTGATTCATGTTTGTATATGTGTTATCATTCATTTGAACATTGCCAAATCAAACTAAACACCAAACACATAAAAACAAATCACTCTACACATTCCTACCACCACATTCAAATCCAATCACTTTCATCCTAATCACCCTTCTTAGCCACTTCATATCCTAATCATATCCAAGTTATCATAATTCAAACCCTAATCATTCCTTGTCATATTCTTCCTAATCAAATCCAAATCATTCTTAATCATTACACATCATCACCATCTTCATTCTAATCAAATCAACTTCATTCTAGTCATCATCCTAATAAATCCAAGTAACCCAATTTTTTCATTCCACATCATTCCTAATCATTTAATCCAAATCATTATCCTAATCATTATTTCATATTAATCTCATCCTAATCATTCCTAATCATATCTACATCATTCAACTGTCATTCATTCATAATCATTCCACATCATCCTCTTCATTCTAATTCAATCACTTTCATCCTAATTGATCCTAATCATTCCTAATTTTCAATCACTTCATTCCACATAAACCTAGTCCTAATCAACACTTGTCAAAATGGTCCTAATCATAAACAAGTCTAATCATAATCCTAAGCCCAAAATCATAGTCCAAGGGGGGCATCCCTCTAGTGCAAATAATGAGACAAATTCAAGACCCAAAATCATAGTTCAAGGGGGCCATCCCTCTAATCCAAATCATGAGACAAAGCCTAAGCCCACAATCACAATTCAAAGAGGTTGCCCCTCTAATTCAAACAATGAAAATAAACCAAAACCTAAAATCATACTTCAAGGGGCCCCTCCTCCTTCCAATAATGACAAGAACTATGTGGCATTCCTTGAGGAACAAATCGACATGCACAAGATTAAACACATGTGTGACACCATGTTGACATTTGAGAACAAAGTCCTGTAGACACCCTAAAGTGACCGTGTCGTCAAATCACTGGCATTCCATTATCTGTCTAATCACCTACATTTCCCACATTAATTAAATAATCTAATTATTTAATTAATTTCACCAAATTCTTCTAAATCACAAAATTGCGACATTAATTAAATAAATCCTCATTATTTAATTAATTAAATCAAATTCCTCTATATTCGTCCACAATTAAATAATTTTAATTATTTAATTAGATCATTGTCACCTTCCAAAATTCACATCTACATTAATTAAATATATCCAATTATTTAATTAATTCAACAAATTCCCTCTTATCTAAAATTAAATAATTCTTAATTATTTAATCAAATCAAATTTATTCTTCCAAAATCATGCACAACAATTAAATAAATTTATTTATTTAATTAGCTTTTAAAATCTTCTAAATTAAATAATTCCAATTATTTAATTATTTCTTCCAAAATATCTTCTCTAAATTTAAATAAATCAATTATTTATTTAAATTGCTTTTTCTTCTAATTTGAGTTATCTCTAATATAACTCAAGCCTTTTTTGCTCATCAATTAAATATTTCTATATTTAATAAAGCAAAATATCTTCTTTTCTCATGCAAATCCCTTCTTCTTGTTTTAAATCACTTAACTGATTGTTTTATTCTTTTAATTGATTTATCTCTTCAGTTAACTTATTCTTCTATTCTTGATAACTCCTCTCATGCAAAAGCAAGCAAGACACGTGTCTTCTCCTCATTCGTTGCACATTCCTCAACTTATCTCCTCCATTGATTCTTCTGAATTATCTGGACCGTTGATCGATTTTCCTTGAAATCTATATAAACCCCCCTCATCTCCTTCATTATCTCTCTCTTCGATCGTATTCTCAGGCATACTTAACAGAGCTTTGAGCATACAAAACGCGTCGATTGAGCACTATCACGATCTTTTGACATTGATCTCTTGAGCACACTACTTGTTTGTTGCAGCTATGGCTTTGCAACTTCATTGAGCAATCCACATTCAATCCAAAGGAAACAATATAGATTTCGGTAAAAGTCTTTATTTCATTGATTATTTGTCATGGCTTTTATTTAAATTCGTTTTCTTTATGTTATTGGGTTCTTTGATTTTATTTAGTTTAGATTTAATCAATTTTTCCTCATACACATTCTGGCATGCCCGGTGGGACCCATTGGTCCTAATTTAATATCAAATTTGTGGAATTTTTAGTTTGATTTCACAGGTTTTTAACACTTCTTTTAAGAGAGATCCGAAAACAAATTTTTAAAAGAAGCTTGTTGGGCAAAAACGGACATCACGGTTGCGTTTGGAACGATCGAGAGGCAAAGAAAAACATATAATTTGGCTTATTTCGGTGAAGGTAAAAAATTTTCACCTCTGGCATGCAACCCAAGGCCGTACAATCACGTGAGGTACAGTAAAAAAAAAATAATATATATATATATATTTTATTTTTTTTAAAAAGTTTTCTTTTTTCAAAAAATAGAAAAAATAAAAGAAATAAAAAAGCAGAAAGAAAAAGCAAATCAATCAAAAATAAAAAAGCAAATCTAAAATAAAGCAAAAAAACAAAAAAAAAAGAAAACAACATGCACATGTGCATGTACCTGCCTGCGCAGGTATTGCACTGACAGGTACAGCAGGTACCTTGTCCCCTTATTTCCAACGTACCCTTTTTGTTTGACTTACCTTTTAGGAAATAAAAAACTTACATACATGCATTTTTTTGGGTAAAAAAAGCACATATACAAAGAAAAAAACATGTAAGTTTTTAGAAAAAGATAAGGAAAGATTTTTTTTTTCTAAAAAATCTTTATTTTACATAAAGCCCTTCTAGCCCAGCAGCAGGTCACATCAGTGACCAGGAGCTAGTCACAGGGGGCTAAGACAGACCCCTCTTCAATGAGATTTTTAAACTAATAGGCGATTTTCAAACCTCATTATCTTGGTCATACGGACACATATTTTAGTGCTTTTTTTTTTGAAATAGGCTAGAATTTCATGATCTACATCGTGGTGAAATTGGTTTTTTCTCAAAATTCTCTGATTTTTCAGAAAATTAATTTTCTCACTGCTGTCTCTGTCTCGTCATAGTTTTTAGACCTTCCAAGCTGCATAACTTTCACAAACGGACTCGGATTCAGGTGATGTTTTTTTTGAAAGTTGATATGTTTCTGTCCTCTACACAGTGGTAATACGGTTTCAAGGATTTTCTAAGATTTATTTTTTAAGACCACTCATTGGCCTATTCTCAATCTATGACTTCAAACACTTGCTAACTTTTGAGTTTGTGTGGACCTAATATCACTTGTTGCAGCTTCTTATCACTCACACAAAGCAAATAGGTTTTTAACATATTCATGCAGGACGAGCATTGAAGACCTCTTGATTTATCTCACTAAGTCTTAGAAACACATTGCATGCTTAAAAGGATAATTGAACAAATCTTTTCTTGCAATCTAAGTCTTAGGAACATACTGCTTTGCTTAAGGGACAATGGACATGTATGAACAAACACATCAATTTTTTGAAAGGACAATGGATATGAATGCCAAACACTTCATTTCATAAGGGACAATTTACAACTACAAACGTGCGTGTGCCTAGTTTAGTTGCACCTTATTTTTCTTATAATGGGACAATTGAACCTTTGTTTGATGCACTTGCTCTTACTTTTCTGTACTTCCTTTAGAAGGGCCTGCTTTTGGATTGCGCTTCATCCAAAAAGGACGACCCTAAGCGGAGTTTTCCTTTGAATCGCTATATAAAAGGGATAAGGTGAAAGCCAAGTCCTAACTGACGTTAGCCTTACCTTGTGGTGCCAAACTGAAAAGAGGTGTACTAGCTCTTTGTGGAAACGATTTTCACATTGAGCGAAGTGTTTGAAACTCTTAGTAGGATTGGTTAAAGCTTTTAGTAGCTTGTCGCATTGCTCATAAGGCGTTAGTCCCTCAAAGTCACTAAGAACCATTTTAGATAGAGACTACCCGACCTACCTCCGAACATTGCGGTAATCATCAGTGCAAGGGAAATCGATTTAAACCCTTAAGATACTCACCATTGGCTCCCTTGAGAAGAGATAGTATTCCCTTGGACATAAAGCTCTTGTGACCTACTTGAGCTTTCCAAGGGGAGGGTGAGATATCCCTACCTATCGTCTCTCGCAAAGATACTAAATATCTGACACCTTTATGGAATGATATTTTTATCGACGGAGTATTAAGCTAGGAGCTGATCTACTGCAATGAAACCTTGTCTCTAGGGATAAAAAGTGCTTGTTATTGATTGCAATTGTCTTAGACCTATGGAAACATTGGGCTTGTTTGGAGCCTTGAACATACACTATCTGTTGTGTCAGTCCTTGTGCCTTTTTTGACCACTTGTTTGCTGTGTTTTCTCTTGCCAAACCAATCCAATCAGAAACAGAAACAATCTACCCAAATTTTGCCTTTTTGAAACATCGGACACTACTTCAGTGCTCCTGGTATTACAGCAGCTCGCCTTTGGTAGTACAGTAGATCGCCTTTGGTACAGCAGTAACCCGCCTCTGGCAAAACTCTACTTCAGCGCACTTGGTATAATAGTAGCTCGCTTTAGGTCACTGTAGCTCGCCTTTGGTATAGCAGTAACTCACTATTGGTAGCTCAGTCTGTCACCTCTAGCCCACAGTAGTACGCTTTTGGTAGCACAGTCCTGCGCCTCTGGTCAAACAGTGTAGCGCTTTTGGTCTAGTACTTTGTGCATCAGAAGCTTGTCTATTTCTTAAAGCATCTCATAGATTCCCAGCATTACATTGTGTCCTAATGTATCCCATGGTCACCACTAGGCTACAGCAAACTATGAAATCTAGGCAAGTTGTCCCTAAGAAGCGCAAGTCACCCCCTCGCACACCACAATCAGGTCGTCTCAACATTACTCCCAAGGTGACTCCTAGTACACCTGCGGCAAAACCAAACAGCTCTCCGAACATGCCGCACATAGATGAACCAAGCAATCCTCATGAGGATAGAACCCCTTTGATAAATGCACCTCAGTATACCATAGGCTTGCCTCCGGATTTTGTCCCACAAGGTTATATCGTAGATCAAACCCCATCTCAAGAAGAGCGACACTTTGAAATAGGTCAATCCTCTCAAGAAGATGGGCAAGATCTTGATGAATTTATACAAGATCCTAGAGCTATAGCTACCTTTGATAAAATCCTTAGTGAGAACCAGGATCATTTCTTTCGCTTGCTTGCAAAGCAAGGTGCCAAGTTACCTCAAGATTTTGATGTGTCCACTCTCAAGGAGAGCAACAACACCCAAGAAGCCATACAAGTGGTGCAAACCATGTCCACCGTGACTACGCCCTTACCTACTCAAGGCTCGCAATATAGGAATCCCCTTTTTCAAAATCCAATAGAGGAGAGGCCCATATCCCTACTTTTGACTCCTATGGAGATCTATCAAAACCAACAAGAAACTCTCCAACGTCAAGCAGAGTTAGCTAAGCAAGCCACCTTAGCTCGATCGAATGTGCAACCACCTCCTAAAGTGTCCACCCCAATCGCAAGTGGAATCTTGGTTACCCTATCACGCGTAGGTTTCCCACCCAATTACAATCCGGGGAACACTTATGTAGCCATGCAACAAGGGTCTCAACAAATGCCACCTCCTGTATCATCACACCTACATGTCTCTCAACCAATTAGAGTCACGCAGCCCCAACCACAACATTCTTCTACTCTCGTCCTCAAGCAGCCCCAACCACAACATTCTTCTACTCTTATCCTCAATCAACCCCAACCGTCGCAAATCACTTCTACCTATGTTCCTCCTCCACAACGTTCATCCTCGCTCAACTTATTTCATACATTGCCTAGCCACTCTCAACATTCCCAACATCAGGTTTCCCAAAGCTATGTGCCACCATCACAACCTAATCAAATGCACTTTAGCTTTCCTCCCCCCAATACTTTTCTTCAACCATCGCAAAGCCAACATTCTTACCTAGCGCCACCTCCACCTCTGCCTAATCAAGGCCTCCAATTCCAACCCAATCTGAACCAACTGTACAACCCATATGATCCTAATCAATCTTACGACCCTTATAATAACACTGCACATGGCTTACACTATAATCTTCCATATGGGCAACACCAACCATTTTTTGGACAACAGGAGATGTTACCAACCCCTCCCACGACTATGGAGCTAAAGATTGCAGAAGTTCAACAGCAGCTATCTGATCTTACGTTTGGCCACACCAAAAAGACCTTCTCTTTAGAGGAAGTGTGTCCTTATCCTTTTGATCGGTCATTACCAATGATCCATTTTCCTCAAAATTTCACTATTCCCAAGTTCGATAAGTACAAAGGAAAAGGTGACCCAAAAGACCATCTTAGGGAATTCTATCTCGCTTGCTTCGAGGTCTCTCATAACGACACATATCTTATGCGTCTTTTTCCTCGCAGTCTTGGAGGTCAAGCAATAGAATGGTTCTCACACTTACCTACGGGTATCAAGTCTTTCAACGAGCTAGCAGAGAAGTTTGCCACCCATTTTTCTTACAACGTAGAGCATGAGATTTCCATGACGGACCTATGCAACAATAAACAAAAAAATGGTGAAACTTTCATTTCTTTCCTTCAACGATGGAGACAAATGGCTAGTAAATTCCCTTTCAAGATTCCAGAGAAACAACTTGTTAGCATATTTGTGCAGAACCTCAACCAAGAGTTAGGTTTCCATTTGCAAATTCTTAGTGCTACAACCTTCAATGAAATCACATACAAGGGTATCAACATTGAGAAGGCCCTCATTGCTAAGGGTGTGGTCAAAATCTTTAAGGAGACGAAAGATAGTACTTCTCATCAACAATCGAACGATAAACCCAAATATTGGAACAAGAACAAAAACGTGGTCAACGATGGGGTGGTCGATACTAAGCATGTCCAAACGTTGCAAACACCACTGCAACTCTCCAAACCAAGTCAATCTCTACCTCAACAACAGCAGCAACAAAGGCAGCCTTATCCCAACCAACAGCAACGACAACAAGAGCGGCCCTAACAAGATTACCCTCCGCGACGTCAATTCACCCCCTTGGGAGTGCCCATCGAATCAGTCTTACAGCAAGCTTTGCAGAAAGGGCTCATCACCTTACCTGATGCTCCCCCATATGGAGAACATGTCTACAAAACTGCACGTTACAGAGACAATGAGTATTGCGAGTTCCATAGGAGCAAAGGTCATCGAACTGCATCTTGCATGAAGCTTAAGCAACTCATCCAAAACCTCATCGACGGTAATCAAATTACTTTTGAGGATGAATCACCAGCGCAACACACGAACAAGGATCTCGATATGTACAAGGAACCATTCCCTCATCATGGTCCACCTCCTCCTCAGGATAGAGGTAAAGGTATCAATCATGCTTCCAAGTCTTTCGATTCCATTGTAGGTCGTTTTGAAGAGAGTCGAGTCTCTACCCTCACCATCAAAGGCAAATCTACGGATTGTGCTGTTAATACTCGTCGAGGTCATGTCACCATCCATGCACCTACACCTAGGCTTCTGGTTCAGTCTGATTATAATCTTGTCGAACATCTAGGGAGAACACCAGCACAGATCTCTATTTTGGACCTTCTACGGTCATCACCTGCACATAGAATGGTCCTAGAAAAAGCCCTCCAAGAGTCTTCCGTTCCTAACAACATAGCAATCGCAGATTTCCAAGCAATAGTGGGTAATATTGCTTCGCCTTACAACGTGGTCTTCTCTGAGAAAGACCTCCCCTCCCACGATCCTTGTCACAACGATGCCCTTCATATTGAAGTTCTCATCCATAAGCGCAAAATCAAACGCATACTCATAGATGGTGGTGCTGGTCTCAACATCTGTTCTTTAAAGTTACTAAAGCAATTGGGATACTCTGAGGATCACGTCAACACTGATCATAGTATTACAATCAAGGGGTATGATGATGCAGAACGCCGTTCAGAAGGTGTTATTCACTTGCCTATACAACTGGGCCCAGTCATGCTTGAAACTAGGTGTCAAGTTCTTGATATTGAGCTGCCTTACAACATTATCCTAGGCTGCCCATGGATCCATGCCATGAAAGCTGTTCCCTCCACGTACCATCAGTCCCTCAAGTTCCCATACAATGGTACGGAAATCACCATCCCAGGGGACCCTAATCCTTTTGAATTTTGTCGTGTCTTGCAAGGAAGCTATAAGAATTGCAACCAAGTGCCTAAAAATGACAAAGCCCTTGAATCCCCTCTCTATGTTGACCCTGAAACTCTCATGCAAGCCTCTACAAGTGAACCGACACCCCTCCCCAAAATCACAGCTCGTGTCTGAGATATAGGCTTTGGCACTTATGATATCTCAGAATCTTGTTGTGTAGGGCGGATGCCTTTATCTCCAAAATCTTACGGCAAACCACCCATTGCCAAAGTTACCAAAAAAGCAACTATTCCTCCCCCAACATTCCTAACCCAATTCCAACATGGACGGTTATTGGAAGAGGAAACTATTGAGGACATCTCTTCTTGGCTCTACAAGGAGAAAGAACCAGTCACGATACCAGTCAAGCAATATGGCAATGGCTTAAGGATAGTGAAAAACATGGGCTATAAAGGCAAAGGTGGCCTTGGGAAACAGAATCAAGGCACTATGGAGCCCATTGTGGTAACAAAGAAGCTAGACAAGAAAGGATTAGGATTTGGTAAGAAGGTACCACGCACCTTGGACATCAAGTATATCCTCGATGAGGTAGCTAACACTTTTCCCGCCGATTCGACGTCTACAGAGGATATCATCGATGACTCTTTCCTCCACATGACCAATCTATTCACAGAATCCTCCATTTTTACACTATCCTCCGTATCCTTAACTTCCACCACCAGCACCCAGAATGTCACGCTTGTCTACCCTGAACTTATCGATTGGGACCAACAAGGGGCCCCCGTTATAGATGTATTTCAAAATGATGAAGCTCTAGCTGAGTTCATGGGACTTCGGGAAGGTATCCCTCTTGGTGATCACAAGGCAGGTTTTGTAATGGAACTCGATCCCACGGCTTATTTTGGTGAGAATGCCAAATCCTCCAGTCGCAAAAGTGTAAATAAAGAAAGATCTCTAAGTGAAAACCACACTGTGGCACCTCCTGATCATAAAATAGTAAAAATAAAGGACGTATCCAAAGGTGAAAACCCAACTGTGGCACCTGAGGATGGAGGATTTGACCTTCCCTTACCATCTAAGTATCAAGAGAAATCAGCTCTCTTAGTGGAAGATTCTACAGAAATAAATCTTGGCATAGAACAGAATCCAAAGACCACATTCCTAGCGGCATCATTATCTGACACAAAGCACAGAAATCTTAACAACTTCTTCTTGCAACAAACCATCAACTTTGCATGGACCTATGCAGATATGCCAGGGCTAGACCCTAAGTTGGTAGTTCATTATCTCATAGTTGATCCCAAAGTGAAACCAGTCAAACAGAAGTTGAGAAAAATGCACCCACAGATAGCTCTCTTGGTGAAGGTGGAAATACAAAAGCTATTAGACGCAAAGTTCATACGACCTATTGACTATTCAGATTGGGTCTCAAACATTGTACCTGTGTCTAAACCTAATGGGCCCATCCGCATGTGTAATGATTTCAAAGATCTCAACAAGGCATGTCCTAAAGATGACTTTCCACTACCAAACATTGACATTATAGTGGAATTGACAGCAGGTCACGAGATGCTTTCTCTCATGGACGGATTCTCAGGTTATAATCAGATAAGGATAGCTGAAGAAGACCAACATAAAACAACCTTTACTTGTCCTTGGGGCAACTATTGTTGGTGTGTCATGCCGTTTGGTCTGAAGAATGCAGGAGCAACCTATCAGAGAGCAATGGCAGTGATCTTCCACGATCTGTTTCATCACATCATGGAAGACTATGTTGATGATATATTGGCTAAATCTTCTAGAGTGGATCACATACAGGTCTTAGGATAGATCTTCGACAGGCTTGAAAAATACCAAGTAAGACTCAATCCAAAGAAATGTGTATTCGGCGTAACATCAGGGAAGCTATTGGGATACATTGTATCTCGTAGAGGCATTGAAGTAGATCCAGTGAAAGTAAAGGCTATAGTGGAGATGCCTCCACCAAAGAACCTAAAAGCATTAAGGAGCCTCCAAGGAAGGTTGCAGTCCATCAGGTGTTTTATCTCACAGCTAGCAGATAAATGTAAACCCTTTCAACACTTGCTTCGAAAGGATGTTTCATTTCGATGGGACAATAAGTGTCAAGCAGCATTTGATCAACTTAAAGAGTATCTAGCTACACCTCCTGTATTGGTTCCACCAGTTGCGGACAAACCTTTGATCTTATACATCTCCACTACAAATTCAGCCCTAGGGGCTCTGCTAGCACAGAATGATGACACAGGAAAGGAGCATGCAATTTATTACATCAGTAGAACCTTGGTGGGATATGAGCTCAATTATTCACCAATGGAAAGGGCTTGTTTAGCAGTAGTGTTTGCCTCCCAAAAGTTGCGGCATTACATGCTGAACCAACACACAAATCTGATAGCCAAGATTGATCCCTTGAAGTATCTACTAGCAAAAGCAGCACTCACAGGTAGACTAGCTAAATGGGTTATGATCCTTAGTGAGTTCGATATTGAGTACATGGATCGTAAGGCAATTAAAGGACAAGCCCTCATGGATCAACTAGCAGATGCACCTATGAAAGATACACATCCTATGGTAGCAGACTTTCCTGACGAGAATCTCTTCACTCTGGCTACCTCCATAATGTGGAAGTTATACTTTGATGGTTCTTACACACAGCATGGATCAGGCGCTGGCATCTTATTTGTTACACCTTAGAATGACTATATTCCTAAGTCATATCGGCTTGCATTCCCTTGCACCAACAACATGGCCGAGTATGAAGCACTCCTTATAGGTCTCAATACAGCAGTTCAATGGGATATCACAGAATTACAAGTATATGGAGACTCACAGCTAGTCATTCACCAAGTCACAGATGAATACCAAACAAAACATGAAAATTTGGTCCCCTACAAACAACTAGTGGATGCCTATAAACCACATTTTTCTAGCATCACATTTGAGCAAATTCCAAGAGAGCATAACAAAGCTGCAGATTCTATGGCTTCTATAGGGTCACTGATAGACATGCCTGCAAATACACAGAAGTGTGAATTCTTGATCGAGCAATTGTTGATACCAGCCGTCGATGTTCCTGTTACTGAAATCATCTGTGAACTTGTTGGTCCCAATTCCCCATGGTACGAAGATATCTATGAATACCTCAAGAACAAAACCTTTCCCCCTGACCTATCATCCACTCAACGCAAAACATTTATCCGTCAATCCTCTCGTTACATCATTCTGGGTGATACACTATATCGCCGGAGTCTCGATGGTATCCTCTTATGATGTCTTAACGCGGAAGAAGCCGAAGCTACCTTACGAGACATACACGAAGGTGTCTGTGGCGCACATTCTACCAGTCCTAATCTTGCTAAGAAGATACTCAGAATAGGTTATTACTGGCCTACAATAGAGCAAGATGCTGCACAGTTTGCTAAGAAGTGTCTACAATGTTAGCAGCATGGAGATCTGATTCACGCACCAGCTCATGAGTTACAACCTGTGACAACTCCATGGCCTTTTTCTCAATGGGGTCTCGACCTCGTAGGACAAATCCACCCTTCCTCCTCCAATGGCCACAAGTTTATCATTACCGCCACTGAGTATTTCACAAAGTGGGTGGAAGCCATTCCTATGACCTATATCACCGGTAAACAAATAGCCAAGTTTATTCTAAACTACCTCATATGCCGGTATGGTATTCCCCAAGCCATTGTCACTGATAATGGGAGACCATTCAAGAACCAAGATGTTCATGCCTTACGCATACAATACAATATCCAACATCGCTTTTCAACTCCCTACTATCCGCAGAGTAATGGCCAAGCTGAGGCTTCCAATAAAACCATTCTCAAGATCCTCAAGAAAATGATCAATGAAGCTGGTCATGATTGGCACTTGCAACTCAATCCCGCCCTATGGGCCTACCGCACTAGTATCAGAACACCAACTAGTACCACACCATATGCCTTGGTCTTTGGCTCTGAAGCCATCCTACCTATAGAGGTTGAGATCCCATCCCTCAGAGTATCCATGCAGGACCTGATCGGTGGAGATGAGTATCGCACTTCCAGATTAGCTGAGCTTGAACTACTAGATGAGAGGCGCCTTGCCGCACTTAATCATCTCCATGTCTATCAAAACCGCCTCCGACGTAATTACAACACAAAGATCAAAGAAAGACGGTTTCAAGTTGGCGATCTTGTACTTAAGGAAAATCAGAGAAATCAAGTAGATCGAGAAAAGAAGGGTAAGTTTGAGCCTAACTGGTTAGGTCCCTTCATTGTGACAGCAGCATATGGATCAGGAGCTTATACTTTAGCTACACCTGACGGCATTCCTCTGGATGAGCCACTTAATAGTGTCCATCTCAAGAAGTTTTATGCCTGATCCTCAGAGTATTCTAAAAAAAAAAAAAAAAAAACAAAAAAAAACAAAAAAATCCAAAAAAATCCGTCCTCTGGTGAAACCTGGCAAACAGGCACCTTGGATAAGTACCATAGTGAAAACCTGGCAAACAGGCGCTATGCGTAGAGTCAGCATCCATCGTCTATCGAGTCCTATCCACTCCTTGTCCAGTTCGCAACGCACCTCATCCATCCACCCATAATAAAACCATTGACTTTGTTTGCATTTCCATCTCCTTATCTAGTATAGCTTGGAAATTTGTCAATGTCCCTCGTCGTCTTCCCATGTCTTGATCTGTGTCTACAGTTAGCACTGTCTTGTCCTAGGTCATGTCTTTCTGTGTCTTCTTCGGCGGTCACCCCTATAGTTTCCTCTACCAGAATGGGGGCGACTCTTTCCTTAGCTTCGGTCTAGGATTGGTTCCTTGTTCGTGGTTCGCAGGACATACTTCAATCTTGTCTCATTTCCATAGGTAACACCCTTTAACGGACACAGAGTTCCTACGATAAGGCTGTCATCTTCTCAACGCTTTTCCCCTGCATCACATCTACCAAAACTACATACTATCATCTTCTCAGTCTTAAAGTACCTTGATCCCATGGATATGGGTATGTAGGCAGTCTGGAATACGAAGGACGTTTCCAGTACTCAGGTACAAAAGATCCCCTCTTCTCCGCCCTTTTTTCACATCATCCCATCTATCAAAACTACATATCATCTCTTCTCAATCTTAAGGTACCTTGATCCCATGGATATGGGTATGTAGGCAGTCTGGAATACAAAGGAAGTATCCAGTACTCAGGTACATAAGATCCCCTCCTCTTCAGCTTGACCCATTTCATCACTCTATCCAGAACTACATATTTATCACGTTCATCTTCCATCGTAAGTGTGCCTTGATCCCATGGATACAGGGTATGTAGGCAGTCTGGAATACGAAGGATGTATCCAGTACTTAGGCACACACGATCCATCATTCTCCACCCGTTTCAATCCATTAGCACTGTCACCTTTCTAGTCTTCCATTTTTCAAAATCTATTCACCTCGACTTGACTAACTCAAGCAGCAAGCTAGCGCATCCTTTCAAAGCAAAAGTCCTTAACAAACTTGAAGCAAAGAGGCCTACTTCCAGAGTCATCTACTGTCCTGCATACCGATTGCCAACATCAGCTAAGTACCGCTTAACCAAGCCCTAGATCCACAAGCTTGTCTTCTGCGAAGTGTTCCATTGTCGAGACCAACACACGCGTCTCCTACGACATGTGGCATTTCCTGCAGCGAGATATTGTCTTTTTAGGTAGATAGCACCCTTTAATGGACACAGAGTTCCTACGATAAGGACTGTTATCTTTCCTATCCAATCTATCCTGAGCAACCTCTTTGGCAAGAGAATATGTTGGCTGTATGTTTACTTTATAAGTCAGTCAATTTACTTTTTGGTTTATCTTTTGTTCCTTTTCCATTACCTATTCAAGGCTACCTTGATTTATCTATAATCTTGGTATGTTCCAATGTAGTACGGATTGGGGGCATAGTCATTGCTTGTGTGTGCCGTGTTTGAGGAATGATCTTTAGCATCTTTCTTAGCATCATATTTATCTTGTGTGTGTTATGACCTAGCATCTTACATATTAATATTCTTCTTGCATTTACATGTATTGGAGTTTATTTTATGTTCAAGACTATGGTTTATTCACATATTCCAACAAGGTCATAGTATGTCTAAGGGATCTAAGTTCAAACCACTTGCTTGCAGAGTCAACGTCCACGCACTCGGATATTACTGCACCTTGGTCTTTTATACCTTGGTGGCAAACTATCCACATGCTACATCAAAAATAAGGATTGCTCTTTATATACAACTGTGAAACCATTGCAACAAGCTCATCCATCTACCCATCTATTCATCCATGGCCTTATATAGTTTTTCAAGCAAAGATCAATCACCCGTCTTTCTCTCATGTTCTCTCGTTTCTTCTATCTATCGTCTTTTCAACCTCGCCTATCTCCAACAAATCTTCTAGTCGAGCGTCAACACAGTTCTTTTGTCACTTCCCTGTCTTTCCTCTCGAGGGGGCACCCTACGCCAACTACGCTGGGGCAACTACCTACACTGGGGCATCAAAAAATTGTATTACATCTTCAACAATCGTTTTCTTTGACGCAACGCTACATGCTGCATTGCATCAAAGAGGGGCAAAATGTAGACACCCTAAAGTGACCGTGTCGTCAAATCACTGGCATTCCGTTATCTGTCTAATCACCTACATTTCCCACATTAATTAAATAATCTAATTATTTAATTAATTTCACCAAATTCTTCTAAATCACAAAATTGCGACATTAATTAAATAAATCCTCATTATTTAATTAATTAAATCAAATTCCTCTATATTCTTCCACAATTAAATAATTTTAATTATTTAATTAGATCATTGTCACCTTCCAAAATTCACATCTACATTAATTAAATATATCCAATTATTTAATTAATTCAACAAATTCCCTCTTATCTAAAATTAAATAATTTCTTAATTATTTAATTAAATCAAATTTATTCTTCCAAAATCATGCACAACAATTAAATAAATTTATTTATTTAATTAGCTTTTAAAATCTTCTAAATTAAATAATTCCAATTATTTAATTATTTCTTCCAAAATATCTTCTCTAAATTTAAATAAATCAATTATTTATTTAAATTGCTTTTTTCTTCTAATTTGAGTTATCTCTAATATAACTCAAGCTTTTTTTGCTCATCAATTAAATATTTCTATATTTAATAAAGCAAAATATCTTCTTTTCTCATGCAAATCCCTTCTTCTTGTTTTAAATCACTTAATTGATTGCTTTATTCTTTTAATTGATTTATCTCTTCAGTTAACTTATTCTTCTATTCTTGATAACTCCTCTCATGCAAAAGCAAGCAAGACACGTGTCTTCTCCTCATTCGTTGCACATTCCTCAACTTATCTTCTCCATTGATTCTTCTAAATTATCTTGACCGTTGATCAATTTTCCTTGAAATCTATATAAACCCCCCTCATCTCCTTCATTATCTCTCTCTTCGATCGTATTCTCAGGCATACTTAACAGAGCTTTGAGCATACAAAACGCGTCGATTGAGCACTATCACGATTTTTTGACATTGATCTCTTGAGCACACTACTTGCTTGTTGCAGCTATGGCTTTGCAACTTCATTGAGCAATCCACATTCAATCCAAAAGAAACAATACAGATTTTGGTAAAAGTCTTTATTTCATTGATTATTTGTCATGGCTTTTATTTAAATTCATTTTCTTTATGTTATTGGGTTCTTTGATTTTATTTAGTTTAGATTTAATTGATTTTTCCTCATACACAAGTCCTAGCATCCAAACTCCAAAAACTCCTTCAAACACTTCACCAAGTACCCCAACCTTTTGACCAACCAACCATACACTGACTTCAAGTCCTCTTCCAAAATTTCTAACATATCAAATCACCCCAAATACAACACCTCTTAGTCCAAGCCCAACAATTCATGGTCACTTATCAAATCCAACAAACACATCATCCTCTATCCATTCATTATCAACCAATGCCACCTCAACCTTATCTACCATCTCCTTCCACCTCATACCAATCTAATCTGTCCACTTCTTCCCATGTCAATGCCACAACAACCTATCAATCCATATCACAACAAGCACATGTGAACATAATTCCTTTGCAACAAGTCCAAATACCTTCGAGTTCTCATGCCACCATTGACAAGGGGAACACTAATATAGGTCATGCACCCTATAAATATAGCATACCACCATCTAATTGCAAGCCTATCCTAAATCCACCATGTCCTAGCCCTAATCTGTTATTCCCCACACCTTCCAACTCATCAAACCCTTCATTACCCATCCTCTAATCCACTTGCCAATACATCAACTCCACATCCTAAGTTCAAACATTACAAAGTCAAACTCAAATCTACCCATCCACCTACAAAGGATTTGACCCAAGGGCTACTAGCGAGGAATCAAACATCGCCATGTCATCCAACACATAAGCTTGAACATACAAAAGAGTCCTCAAGTACCATGCCAAGTCCTTCAAAACAACCATGTCATCTAACACCCCTTGAGCCTATTCAAGAATCTCCCCCTTTGAGTCCAAGTCAACCTCCATCATGCTCCTACACAATCAACCATCAATAACATGTCAAGCCTCTCCATGAGTCATTTCTTTCCACCTCTATTCAAATAAGTCAAGAGGTATGTCAAGAACATAACCCTAAGCATGTGGAAACATCAAGTCCTCCTTCCAATCAAGATCAAACCCCTTCAATTCCACTCATCCATAACACACTTTATCCTTTCCATGATCAAGCTCCCATTTATGATCAAGATCCCCTCTATGATCAAGAAGATGATGATGATCCTCTTAGCCAACTCTATGCATTCCATGGTCAAGAGCTTGTTGCTTCATCCATCCATCCTCCATCTAACCCTAATGCACAAAGATCCACTCCCCATGATGAGACAAGTGCCTCCTAAATACACATATAAGATTAAACAAATAACTTGAATCCTAATGAGCAATATTGAGATCCGCATGATCCTTCCACATCCACTATTGCTCCTATTTCAAGTCCACCATCATATCCACTTGGCTTATCTGCCTTCATTCATGAATGTTCCTCCTTGGGACAACAACAACCATTGTCTTCCACTTCACCTTCTCCATCCAATAATGGGCTCATGTCTAATGTCCAAATCACATTAAGTCCCATTGTCAATCGCATGCTCTAAAAAATGAACTACCAAGGTAAAGGCCTAGGCCTTCACAAACAAGGTATTTTGGAGCCCGTCCATGTCAATGTCCCCCCTCTCTCATATGGCCTTGGATACACACCTCAAGGTCAACAATCTAACAATGTTGGTACTTCCTCCATTCCTCGTAAGTCCACTTTCCATCACAAATCAAATCACATCCCCAAAAAATATGTTGCCATTCCACCTCCATCATCCTACAAATGTCAAAAGCATGTGACCATACACCTTCCACCATCCAATCTATCTCCGCTAATTCCAAAACCTAACATACCTCCATTGCTTCCAACACCTAAGATCCCTAAATCCCCTTACATTCACAATCATGACCAACAAATGTACACATTGTCTAAACATAAAGCTTCCACCAACCCCACTTCCACCTGCCACATGGGATTCAAAAATAAACATTTGGATGCTTCCTTTCATAAAGTTAAAAATCCTAAGGATCCTTATACCCTAGGAAATCAATCCAAAAACGCAAAGCAAGCTACATTCAAAAATCCATCCAAACCCTTACCTCCTAAAGAAAATTCAAAAACTAAAATGGTATGGGTTCCTAAACAAAAAGCAATTAAGTCATATGAGGCGTCCACCTCTCAAAAATCCCAACCATCATCTTCCATCCATTCCATTCAAAAATATCAAATTCCTTCATCCCACATGAAAAACACAAATCACAAAAATACTAAGCCCATGGGTACCAAAAGTCCTAAACCATCCATCTCCTAAGAAAACATCGCCATTGCTTCCTACACCACCATCCAATCAAATGCTTCAATGTTTATCACGGTGTGTGAAACCGTTGGTCATGATTCCTTTCTATACCTCCATCACCCCATCATTCAATCATTACCCTACATATATGCCTTATCACCTCCCTATGGTCCATGCTTTTGCATAAACATTTCATCCATATTCTTTACATAAGTCCTACATAATCCACATCATAATCCACTATTTCACCCTACATAATCCACTATCTTCCCTACATAATCCACATCATGATTCACTATCATCCCTACTATTGGCAAGAGACACTGTGTGTCTTCATGAGTGTTGTTATTGATGGCAACAAAGTCCATCTCACACATCCACAGGACATGGTGTGTCTATACCAAAAGTCAGATTGAAGAGTATTTTGGTCTGGTGACCAAGAATAGAGCATGCAACAAGGTCTGACAGTCAGGTCCGGATCTCTTAGAGGAAGTATCTCAATAAAATGCGGACTTGGGAAAGAAAAGAGGAGTACCATGACTAACACATTCTAGAGATTGAACCTTCGGTGATGAAAGAGTGAAAAGATATGAACACCTAAGTGTTGGGTTCTTGTTTGGCAGAATAGACTGAGGAAGAACTAACCGGTAGAGCATCAGACCTTAATCCGGATGAGATATTGATGGTGATCAAGTTTCTTGAGGTATCATTCATGATTGGTCAACACGATTGATGACTTCTATAAGCATCTCCTTGATACACATCACTTGGTAAGCAAGGATTCAGCCGACATACCAGAGGTTGGGAAAATATTGAGTATTCTGGATGACGATTAGAAAGATATTGAAATCCTTTGTGTGGATATATATACCAGATGGATTTCAATGAGAAAGTGTGTGGGGTGTAGTGTGAAGTGCGAAGAAAAGCAGAGAGTAGTGTGGAAACAGTAATACAAGTCCGGTATGTGATAGGATAGTAGCACCAAAGAAGAGAAAGAATGAAGTGCAGTAGATCAGTGTATTGAGCCTAACCGGAACTAAACCTCAGGATGTGTGGATGCTTCTCATCAGTTCAAGTATCTTGTTATTTTCTTTATAACTTGTAGACAGTGAGTCTCTTGTAGGCAGTGAGCCTCTTGTGAGCAATGTGCTCGGGCGGTGAGCCCTAATTGGCAAGTGCCATTTTGTACTTCTATTCTTTTAAAAGAGAAAACAATCTTGGGTTAGTCACCCTGTGGTTTTTCCCTTAACAGGGTTTTCCATGTAAAAATCATTGTGTTATGTGTATTGATTTTGTTTCTACTTTCATGGTTATGGATGCTTATTTGTTTTGATGTTGCACTAGTTGTTAAAGAAGAACAAAAAGTTAAATTAATTAAGATAATTGATTCACCCCCCCTCTCAGTTATCAACAATTGGTATCAGAGCTAAGTTCCTCCAAACAGAGCCTAACAGCTTGAGGAAGATCTGGGAATTCCAATGGATATGTATGGTATGAGGGAACAACTTTAGTCTGCCCTTGATGATCTTGAGCAATCTCACTCTGAAGTCAACAACTTGAGGGAAAGACTCAAACAAGCTGATGATTTCATAAATGAACTAAAGGAGAAACTGAGTATCTCTATGAAAAAGAGAAAGAAACTTCAACAATTAGCAAGTCAAAGTGAAGCCAATGATACTAATGAAGATCTGAATGAGAAGATCAAATTATGTGAGAAGCTATCAAAAGAGGTCATTATGGTAAGACATGAAATGGAATCAGGGGTTATGAAATTCACCCAAGAAATTGAAGAGAAAAGAAAGATTGAAGATAATCTAAAACAATCTCTCAAGGAGAAGTCAGAAGACTGCCACAAAATAGATAGAATAATCAAGCATTTGGAATCTGATCTTGAAGAAGCTAGAGATAATGAAGAACAACTTGAGAATTAGATTGACACCCTAAAAAGGGATCTTCAAACAGCAAATGAATACAAAGAGAAATTCAAGATAAGCTCTACTCAGCTTGAAGTTCTTGAAAGCCAAAAGAGGGTAGATGACAAGCAAGGCTTGGGATATGAGAAAGGTGAAAGCTCCAGATCTGGTTAGAAGAACTCTAGATCAGGAAATCCAAGGAACATGCCTAGAAGACCTCTGGTAAGGCAACCAAATGCTCAAAGATATCCATCCTTCAATGGATACTGCCACAATTGCAATAACTTTGGTCATAAAGCAAATCAGTGTAGAAGAAGAATGAATCAAATTAATTCATCCTTCTTCGGACAGTGTTTTAATTGCAAAAGGTATGGTCACAAATCTCATGAGTGTAGAAATATGCAAATAAATAATTCATTCAATGGTAGATGCTTTGCTTGCAATAGAATGTGACATATGGCTAATGAATGCAGATCAAGAGGATATCGGTCAAATATGCAAAGAAATGTTGTTTGCTACAATTGTAATAGATCCGGTCATATTGCCAAATTCTGTAGGAGTAAGAATCAGGACAAAAAGGGTCCGGTGCATCATAATCAAAACCAAGACAAAGGAAAAGGAAAAGTGAATGCGGATGAAATTCAAAGGGAGATGAATAAGATTTGGGTGAAGAGGAGTACAGAAAATGTTGAGGATGGATCCGCACCAGAATCTGGTGCTGATATTCCTTCCAGAAACTAAATAAGATGAGATCTGCCTCAGGGGGAGTCGAGAAGGAAAAAAAATTTCCCCAGCCAGATAATTGGTGCCTGAAATTGGCACAAGGAAAGTTGCGGATTAAAGGGTTCTCAGAGAAACTTCTAAAGAAGCCTTGGTAAAGATATGGAAGATTTGCAAGAAGATTTGAAGAGTCTAATCTTCCAAGATTGATCTGGTTTGACAGTTTTCCAGTATAAGCTGGATTTTCACAGTTTGATCTAGTGTGATTCTAAACTAAGACATCTTGATCTGCGGATAGAGGGGATGATTTGAGGAAAGCAGATACATTAAAATTCATCACTAAAAATATATCTAAGTACATCTCATTGATCCGGAAAGATCTCTCTCATGATAAAGCAATTGGAATAACTTAAGTTGTGCATTTATTACAAAATGGAATTAGGGTTTACGTAGAAATAAAAGGGTTCTTTTGTTCATCATTTGCACATTTGCATTCAAGAAAAAGGAGCTCTACAACAAATTGTCTCAATCCTCTCAAAGATCAACCACAGAAGTTGATTATTCCAGCAATCCGATCCGGCTCATATCATGAACCCTAGAAGCTCAAAAGGTATTTTCTGCTCTTGAAATCCTCTCTCTGAATCTTTGAAAGATGGCTACTCTGAATGTTGTGAAGATCACTGATAGACCGCGCCCAAAATTTAGAAAACATCCCTATAAATCCCTAGAAGTTGATCCCCTAGGTGCATTTTCTAGCATTCCACATGGGGTTTTGCATGTTGAAGACATTAGGGCATACATTCATGCGAATATTGAGGAATTCAGGGAATCCAAGTTGATGGACATATATCATAAGAAGCTAATAGATGAATCATTTGAACTTAAACCTCAGTACAAAGCCATCAGGGACAAGCATTGTGGATAGTGCATTCATTTCCCCTGTTTTGCAGAAGATGAATGGGTCCGGTATATTCTGAGCAGAGTGCATGACAACTTCATATGGTTGATAAGGCCATTTAAGATCACAAAGGATGCCATTAGGGCGGTGACCAGATTGCACTCATCCGATGGGTTACCTACTCTCAAATCAGTCAAAAACTAAACTGTGAGTGAGGCTACTGGATCTAAATTTAATAAAAGAGAAATGACAATTAAGGATATCACAGATCCAGATATCAAGTTTGTCGCCATGATAATTGGCTACAAGATATATCACTCAAGCAGAGAGAATTCCGTATCTAAAACAACAATTTATACTGCCTGTGAGATGTTAAGAAAGAATGTTGACCTTGATTTCTGTGAGCTCTTTCTGAACCAACTTTTGGAGAATCTGCAGAAGATAAAGAAGGATAAGAAGAATTCTTTCAAATACGGTGGGTTGATACTCTGTCTATTTTTCTATTACATGAATGAGCTACCCGGATCTAGTGGCTGGATATGGCAAAATGACAGACCTGTTGCCATACAAATCAAGGATTATTTGTATGGGCTTGGTGATGGCAAGGCACAAAATACAGCACTGTGGGGTTACTTCAAAAACTTCCAAAGCTTGATGTAGGCCAGAGAAAGAATCCCCCAATCATTAGTTGAGAAATACAAGGATACAGTGTGCTTTATGGTAGACACTGATCAATGCCTAATGGAGGCAGTGGAGCCAAGGATAGTCTGGATCATGCCAATGGGGTATGAAGTAGATGAGAAAATGGTAGAGCTACATGTTCAACACATGCTAAGTCAACCCAAGGATCCTAAGGTAGAAAGGTTTGGAACCTTTCAAGAATTGAGTGTGAAAATTTATGTTGAACTAAGACAGCCTAAAATCAAGAGAAAAGTGAGAAGAGAAGTGGAAGAATTTGCCAAGAAACATGGAATATCAAAGGAGGTAGTTGATGCCAACAGAGAGAAGATGGAAAGGGCAGAGAAAGAGAAACAAGATGCAGAAAAGGAAAGTGATCCAGTGCAAGCCCCTTCTCGGACTAGATCGTCCAAGAGCTCTACACCTGCCACCTCTAAGAGCCAAAAGGCATCAAAATCGGAAGCCCAGACATCCAAAAAGGGAGAGAAAAGAACAAATAAAAAGGCAACAAGATCCTATACAAGTCAGAAGGATGATGAAGAAACTAAAACCGATGCGGAAGTTAAGAAAATGAAGAAGAAGAAGAAAACATCTGGTGAACCCTCTACCAGTCAAGGCAAGGAAGGAAAGGCAAAAGAATTTGTTGAAAAGCCTAGTCTCCACATTGATGATATCATCAAATCAGTCACTGTGGATGGGAACTTGAAACCAATGACTGAGTTTTATGATGATTATAGTGAAACTGATCAGAAGATCCTGCAAGAAGCTACAGTCAGGTATTTAAACATCTATAACAAAGCATTCATTGAAATTATATCTTTGATTCCTAAAAGTCTAGAAAAGGAACTTGAAATAAGAAAGAACAATGCCATGGCAAAAGACCTAGAAATCTGGTAGCAGATTGTTATCCAACTTTATCCCTCCATCACTCCAAAGCAAATAAACATGGTCTTCAAAGATTGCAAGGACAAGTTCCAAAGCAAAGCTAGAATGAATAAGCTTATGCTCGGAGAGACTGATCAGGTGGCTAAAGAGACTGAAGAGATCCTCAGGAATGCCTATAAAAGATTCAATATTCCTGTTATAGAGGACTTAGGTGATGGACCCTCTACCATGGATGATAAAGGAGAAACTACTGAGACAGTTGCAGAAGAGACAAAGGAGACAAGTAAAGAGAAAGCTAAGGACTTAGATTCCTCTGGTCTGGAAGAGGAAGTTCATGGACAAGAAGACACCTCTCTTCTGGATCCCCCTGCAGACTCCAGAATTGAAGGAAAAGATAGAAAAGAGGAGAGCATCAATCAAGAAGAAGAAGTGAAGGGAAGAGAAGAAGGTCAAACAGAGAAGACCACAAGTGACAACGTTGAGGCCACAGAAGAAAAGGAAACTCTGTCTCTGGCAAGAGACACTATAGAAGCTGTGAAGGACTTCTTGACAAAAGAAATGATGGAACTGGATGAACCTGAGCTACTTCAAGGACCATTCAATTTTGATTCCCTCTCCCCAGTTCAAACTATGAAGATAGCATCCTTTGCTCAAGCAAAGGCAAAAGAAAAACTTTTGAAGTCTCACATGGAAGATTTTGAGCTAATAGAAATTGCATCCGGTGTGCTAGAGAAAATCATGCCATCTTCTATGTCACTTACACTTGGGAGCACATTGTCTCATCTTTCCATCCTTATCCATTACACCACATACATACACCTATCATATTGCATCCATTCATCCTCCCTTCTTATTTTTTATCTTGATAAAGATTGGGGGAAAAAATGTTGACAAATTCTATGGTTATCCCTTGATATACCTCATCCTATCCAAGCCAATCCATCCTCTCACCATCCTATTGTTATAAGCTTAGTCATGTCAAATCCTAAGTATTACACTTAGAATGGGGCATGTTATTCTTACGCGACATAGCCTTTAGAGATCACATTCTTGCTTTCTTGTCCATCCATCCATTCCATTTGTTATCCCCCATCCTTTTATCCATTCTATCCATCCTACATTCATCCTTGCACCTAGACTTGGTTTTCCCCTTGTCGTTGATATCTAGCATAAAGACTACCCAACTGTTCATCCAATGTCATCGCCACAACACTTCAAAAAACACAACAAAATCACATGTCAAAATCCAAAGACATCAAAACATTTCAAAAATACAAAAACATCAAAACATTTCAAAAATACAAAAAAAAATCAAAACATTTCAAAAACACAAAAAAATTAAAACATGTCAAAAATACAAAAAAGTCAAATATTCCCAAAAAATACAAAAAAATAAAATATTCTCAAAAATACAAAAAATCAAATATTCCCAAAAATACAAAAAAAAAATCAAATATCAATCAAAATACCCAAGCACTAAAATCATTTCCAATCCCATTCAATCACATTCTTCCAATTCTTCAATCCTTCAAACCAATTCTTCAATCCTTCAAATCCATCACATTCAATCAATCACATCATTTCACTTCATCAATTTAATCAAACCACATCAATTTAATCGAGTCATCATTCCAAACCAATTCTCCCAATCAATCATATCAAATCAATCCAATCAATTCATCAATTCAATCATTAATTCATTCCAATTCAATTCAACTTTTCAAATCAAGTCACTTCATCAATCAAATCAATCAATTCTTCCAAATCAATTCATTCAATCAGTCTAATCCTTCAAATCCAATCATCAAATCAATTCTTCCAAATTATCAAATCAAGTCAACCCACTTCATCAATCCAATCAATCATTTCAAATAAATTCTTCAAAATCAAATCAATCAAGCCAATCCAATCAATCATCTAATCATCAATTCTTCACTCAATCCATTCAACCTAATCAATCCAATTCCTCACACCATCAAAATTCAATCAACTCAAACCAACTTCTTCCTAATCAATTCATTCTAATCAAGTCAATCATGCAAATCAATCCAATCATCCATTCTTCAAATTAATCTTAGCAAAAATCAAATGCAAGTCATATTAATCCATACCAATCAAGTCAATCAATCTTGTCAAATTATCCAATCACATTCAATGGTCCTGATCCTAATCTTGATGTAAACCAAATTGATCGACCAATCAATCAATCAAATCATGGTGTTCCTTGCATGGCCAACAACACTAGTGTCAATCAATCAATTGTCTTAGATAGGATGTTGCATTGTCGAAACAGACCAGGCATCTTAGACGACATGTTTCATTTCCTAAAACCCGACATCATCATCACTATCATTATCAATCATAATCAATAATTGGTTTACATCTTGACAGGGGTAATACCTTGTTTGTTTTTGTATCATTTTTTCATGCTTTCTTTCTTGCTTGTGTGTGTTATCATTTATCTTGCATTTTGTTTCAAATATGAATCATACCCAGCTAATATTCATATCTTATATCTAGACAAGGTTGTTTTACGCTGGGGCATGAGACACATCGTCACCTTGGTCCTTATACCCTGGTGCATAACATCTAGTGCTATATCAAACATCATGGTTTCTCACCTTCATTGCAGCATAAGACATCATTTGCTTCTTCTATTCATTCCCTTACCTTTTCTCCCTTGACCAATCCCTTTCATTTCGAGAGCCTACTCGTGTTTGTCCAACCCACCTATCCTCTCAAGGGGCCATCATCAACCTATTCTTTCATCACCAGGTGGCTCCAGAGGATTAGGACAAGACTGCCTTCATGTGTCCATGGGGGACATTTTCCTATAGAATTTTTCCATTCGGTTTATGTAACATACCAGCCACATTTCAAAGAGCTATGTTGGCAATTTTTGTTGATCTAGCCAATACATGTGTGGTCTATATGGACGATTTCATGGTGCATGGAAAACTTTTGATGAAGCCTTGAATAGTCTAAATAAGGTGCTTGAAAGGTGCAAAGAACATCAATTGTCCCTAAATTATGAGAAGTTTCTTCTTATGATGAATGAAGGGATAGTACTAGGTCACCACATCTCACAGGAGGGATGAAAGTGGATCCAAAAAAGGTTGAAATTATAATACAAATACCCCATCCTCAAACCCAAACGGAAGTGAGAAATTTCCTAGGACATGCTGGATATTATCGAAGGTTCATTGAAAACTACAGTCAGAAAGTTGACCCTTTGTTCACCCTGCTAAAAAAAGATTCTAAATTTAATTAGACACCACAATGTCAAGAATCATTTGAGGCCATTAAAAATGCCCTCATGACTGCACTAGTCATCAAAGGATTGAATTGGAGTGAACCATTCCATATTCACACAGATGCTTCCAATTAGGCCATTGGAGCAGTCTTAGGGTAGGCTATTGAATCTAGAGGTATGCATGCAATAAACTATGTTAGAAAAAACTTAAACGCTATAGAGAAAAACTATACCACCATGGAAAAAGAATTTTTGGCAATAGTTTATGCAATTAATAAGTTCCACCACTACATCATAGGCTAAAAAAATTTTATACATACTGATCATGCAGCTATTATATATCTAATGAATAAAGCTATGGTAGGAGGTAGAATTATTAGATGGTTGCTATTGTTGCAAGAATTTGACATAACCATTGTTGATAAGCCTGGGAAAGCTAATGTTGTCACTGATTTCTTATCCAGATTGACTGTGCAGGGAAGTAATGAACTAGTGGATGATGCATTTCTGGATGAACATCTTTTTGCCATTTCCATACAATCTCCATGGTTTGCAGATTTAGCTAACTATTTGGTTTCAGGAAAATGTCCACCACATTTCAATCAGAAGGAAACCAGGTGACTAATTCAAGATAGCTCCGAATACAAATGGGTAAATGGTATCTTGTTTAAAAATTGTCCTGACCATGTGTTGCAAAGATGTGTGCAGGAAACATAAGTTTATAATATAATCTGAGCATGCCATGACGAACCTCCTCATGGACATTTTTTAGCCCTCCAAATGTGGCACAAAATTTTGGGAGCTGGATATTTATGGCCAACAATGACCAAGGATATTCAGCAGTATGTTAACCAATGTGATCAATGCTAGTGAATGGGATGTCCAACTCCTACTACAAAGATGCTACTCCATCCTCGAGTGGTCTTGGAGCCATTTGAAAAATGGGGAATAGATTTTGTAGGACCGATTGATCCACCATCCAGAGGAAATCACTACATTCTGGTTTGTACTAACTATGCCACCAAATGGGTCGAAGCAAAAGTACTACCAGTAGAAAAGGAGGAGAAGGTTGTAGATTTTCTGTACAAGCACATTTTGCAGAGATTTAGAGCCCCTAGGGTACTTGTTTCTAATCAAGGACCATAGTTCATGTTTGCTATGATCAAAGCATTCCAAGAGAGATATGAAATCTATCACAAGAAGTCTTCTCCATATCACCCTCAGAGCAATGGTCAAGTAGAAGTGATGAATAGAGAATTGGAGAACATCCTCACAAAAACCATTTCAGGCAAAAGAATAGATTTGGCTAAAAGAATGATAGAATTTTTTTGGGCCTACAACACCACCTGGAGGACCACCACTAATTTCACACCATATGAATTAGTTTATGGGAAGCACCCAGTGTTGCCTATAGAATATGAGGTGGAAACATTAAGAACAACACTTGAAGTTGGTATTGACTTAACTGAGGCACAACAACATAGGATAATGCAGCTAAATAGGTTGGAAGAAATACGTATGGAAGCACTTCATCACATAGAGTTGATCCAGTAGTAGAGAAAAGAATGGCATGATAGGCACATCATTAGTAAGCAATTCAAAAAAAGAGATTGGGCTCTATTGTATGACTCAAAGTATCAAGATCTAAAAGGAAAACTGCACACCAGATGGTTGGGGCCCTATGAAATCCAAGAAACCTTTAGCAATGGGGTCATTCAACTAGTACCCATTGATGGGGATCGAAGAGTTGTTCTGGTAAATGAACACATATTGAAGTTGTATCACAAACCATCTTCCAAAGAAGAATTCTCTATAGAAATTTAGTCTTGGATAGAACATTTCACCATAGAGGATCTCTCTATTGAACTGCACCAAACAACTGAGAGGGGGGGTGAATCAGTTGTCCTAAACTTTTAACCAAATATTATCATCAACTTATCAATTACTTATATTAAGATATAACCATGAAAGCATCAAATTCGAAGCTCAACACAAAAGCATAAACAACACAGGAGACACCAGATTTTTATGTGGAAAATCCTAAAAGGGAAAAACCACGGTGGGTGTTAGCCCATAGAAATATATAAGTTATATCAGTACTAAAAAATAGAGGCTCACTGCCTATAAGGATCACTACCCAAATTGCTCACTGCAAAGAAAGGCTCACTACCAAAGGATGGCTCACTGCCAAAAGGTTGAACTGAGATAACAACATCTACTCTATGCTAAAGTTTAGTTCTATTGAAGCACAAACACCTCTGCTCTAGTCTGCTACCTTACTTTTCTTCTATCTTCACATCTTTGCTCTGGGATACATTTTCACAACTCAATTACAAGTATTTATGCAATTCAACAACCTTGGAATGATCATCAAGGTTGGCATTACAATCATCAACCGTTGGAACAATATTCAAGGTCGGCATTACAAACATACGTAAAATAGGTCTAGACCTAATACAAATTTAGCTAAGGAAAATATGTAAGAATGTATGTGGATTATGCCACACCTTAGCTTGGACTCAAATACAATCTTCCACGCTACAACACGCTATCACAATCTTCAATGCATCTCCACAAATGATGAGTTCAACCAGGTTAGCCAAGACTAATGTTAACATAAGTATTCTCAAGAACACATTTCATGCATGATCTAAATTAACCAATCTGAATGTAGGAGCATGATTAAGCAATATCCACAAGCACAATGTAATCACCAGGAACAACCGCATGATCTCTAACAACTCTATCAATAAGATTCTTCAAACTGGAGCACAAGAACAACACTGCCAGCCACTATCATGAGTAAAAGATAGCTTGCGAACCACTAAATCATGAACCATTACACTTGAATACATTTAACATCATCCTAGACTTACCTCCAGAACAATAGACCAAAATACTTCAATGCAGAGGAATGCAGAGCAAAACACTTTCTCCCTATCACCACCAAACACACAGAAAAAGTTCACTCTAGTGAACATAACTCACTCAAGTTTTCATATCAGAGGCTCAAACTTGGAATATAACATCTTTAGATAGGCTTCTAAATAAGTTTCAATCTATAGGTAAAGATATTTATTCTACAGGAAATGTAGAGCATTCTTCTGGACTGTTCTTTTACATGTAATGCATTGTTTCTACTTCAACACATTGTTATCACCAGAGGGGCTAATTTTCTCAATATCCTCAATACAGTAAGAGCACAGTTGATACCAATGACAACACCAATTAGGCACATACTTGTAACACTCTCTTCCATGGGGCTTATTCTCTAAATAATGATTCTAGAAGGAATAAAGTAGTAAAGGTTGAAAACTAGAAATGGTGGCCTTTTTTGTCAAAAAAATTAGGCAAAGTTGAAAACTAGAAATGGCGCCTTTGTCTAGAAGAAAGATTAAAAACCAGAAATGGTAGTCTTTTCTTCTAAATTCTCATTTCCTTCAATAAAATTCATTTTTGCAATTCTACAGGTCTTTGTGTTGAAAAATATTACAAGCTCCGGATAGCTACCAATAGCTCCAGATGGGTATGGATGGCTCCACATGAATATTGGTGGATGATACTCTCCAAAGTATTATTGGGCGCTAGGTTATGTTGCATCATGAAAATTGACTCGGTAAAAGTTAAGGCAAAATCATCTTAGGGATGGGTACTTTACAAAGGTATTATTACCTATTTTTCCTAACAGCTCAATTAGGTAGAGCTTTTGTGTTTTAAATGGAAATATAAAGGTACATTGTGTTTCTTTTGCTACATCACATACATGTGCATAAATAGAATCAGAAGGATTACATTACACTAGATTGCATTTATGCAAATGTAGATAACATAGAAAGAATTTCATAAATCTTTTTAGAAAGAGTAATCTTCATTGATAAAATAAATGTATAAGGTCTCACACAAGCTGTGAGACTAATTGTTTCATTGCAAATGAAAATAGAAACTATACATTTATAGAAAACTAAAGGGATAAAAATGCATATGAGATAGGGTGACTCGTCATTGCCTGAATGACGAGTCTTGGTCATGTTTGTCGTGTCCTATGTCATCCACGTTGTCCACTTGTCATGCACTCAGCTATTGTCTCCTTTCTACCCCTAGTTATCTGCATAAGAAAGAGAGAGAAACTAATGTTAGAGAAATGATGAGCCATCATACATCATATGATATACATCTACAAATATACAGTTTAACTTTTAGATGTAGTAAACCAGTTAGTACCACATGGACCTTCGAGAAAGCAACAAGATAATCAAGAATATCAATCACTTGCCCATGTTTTTCTTAACATGTTTGTTTCATGTGCAGATACAGGTGTCATGTAACACTCATTTCATTTTAGCATGTGGAGTAAAATGTGGCTCCCACGAGGGTTGAGCCCAACATGCTATCTTTTGTGATTTAAAAGGGCATAGAAAGAGTAAATCAATGTAATCATATCTATGCAGTTTAGAGACTTGAGTTTCACTATGTATATCACATTGTTAAGATTCAAGAAAATATTGATAACTTTTATGATAGTCCAACAGTCTCATACAAGTTACAGTGATAAAAAAACATATTGTTTCTATGATAGGCATGTCAAATGCAAAGGAACTCAGAATATCATAGGTACAATGTTGCAGGAGAGCAATAATGATGACTGTCATAGCATGACAGTCAACAATCAATGAGGAGAATAATGTTATAAAGAGTCTAAGAATAATCCTTGATAGACCAGTCCATGAAATAGCAAGAAAGGTCATAATGGTCAGTACAAACTTGTGTGGCATTTAAACCTCTATAGAGCAGTGATAAACCTATGGGAGTCTTATACATGACAACACAGTCAGCATGAGGAGCAACAAATAAAATATAGGCTTGATTATCCACAATGTCAAAGGAGATAAGCATAGTTTCAATTCATCAGATCTCAGTATGAACATAGCAATATTGTCTCATCATGAGCACATTATTCAAGGTACAGATATATACAAAGCAGTAGTCATGAAAGACAGTTAGACAGTTTTTGTGCCATCATCACAATGAGATCAAGAGTTGATGAGTCTACTGCAAGATAGATGACCTTGATCCAACAATCCTGAATATGTCTTGAAACAGTCAGTATACAAAAGAAAGAGCAGCCATATTTGCATGACTAGTAGAGAGAATTGTGATAAGATGTATACAACAGTCATATTGGCAAAAAAGGATCAATCGTATGAGAAAGCATGGTTGATTGAAGTCTACATTTTATGATAGTCATCAAAGGTTAAATGCAATAGTGATACATGAACAAAGAGTTATGAGGGAAACATGAAGGAGACAGTCCTCAAAGTCATGGTTATGAGACATTTAGGGATCTGTCAGAGATCTTGAACTCATTATCACCTGACAAGGTTATGCATGAGGTTAAGAATAGTGATGCAGTCTAAAGACTGCCATAACAGTCATTAGGGACAGTCATAGCTACAATGGCATCCACATAGTCAAGCCTATGGAATGTTAACTTACAAAATATAGAACAACAAATATCTATTTGAGGATGATTTGAAGAAGTCACATTGATAGCATGCTACAGATTACAATGAAGAACAATAGTGTTTTGATGCAAACCCATGAGCAAACAATGAGGATCAAACATATATTCATAACCATCTCAAAAATGTTGAACCTGTTAGCACTCATTTTGACCTGGGGTTGATTTTTCATGTTTAGGGGGTTTCTTCATTTGAACCCTATATCTTCTTGCCCATTTTCCTAAGTGTTGGACCTCCTCGGCATTGTTCAGCTGCAGCATCATATTTTCTTTGAGGAGGAGATCATCATCATCATCTTGTCTTCGATGATGGTCTGCATTATCATGTTTTCTGTTGACTTGTTTTTCATCAGGATCATCATATTTCAATATCGGGTGATGTTTGGATATCATCCTGATCCTGCTGATGAGCTACAGTGTGCCCTGATTTGCTTGCGGGGGTGATTTTTCAAGTATCCGGTGATCTTCCAATTATCACCTTGCCCTAACATGATGATGATGTCACCCCGATCTTCTAAAGGGAT
The DNA here is from genome assembly GCA_027924645.1 of Cunninghamia lanceolata. Taxonomy (NCBI): domain Eukaryota; kingdom Viridiplantae; phylum Streptophyta; class Pinopsida; order Cupressales; family Cupressaceae; genus Cunninghamia; species Cunninghamia lanceolata. Next base: position 5,697,901 of record BSBN01000907.1, on the reverse strand, counting down.
TATTCTCTGAGTTGTTCGACTTGACTTGTTTTTTCTTAAGGGTCGTCATCATCATCATCATATTTCCAGTTATCACCGTGTTGCTTGCTGGGGTCATCATATTTTCTGCCTGCATGATATTTCGCCGGGGTGATATTTTTATCATCGGGTGATCTTGGTTATGATCATCCTGATGATGTTGTTGAAGAGTTCTAAGTGTGACCCGATATTCACTGGGGTCATCATATTTTGAACGTCAGGATGATCTTAGTCAATATCATCCTGATGTTGTTGTATCACTTCATGTTCGTTGTTTTATCATCCTGATGATGCTGACGTCATTCTTATGTCAGGGTGATATCTATTTCTCTGCCTATCTGCATCATGATATTTCCGAAGGAGGGGGTGATATTTTCATTTTTGAATATCACCCGGACGTATGTTTGTTCCAGCGTCATGATGATGCTGATATCAAGGAGATATCCGCCTGCCGGCTTCGTGCATTATCTAGTGGGGGGTGATCTTTTCAAGCATCATCATATTCATCTATCGCCCCGATCTTATAGTGGAGCTACAGTGCAACCTAATATTTGTGCATCAGGATGATATTTCCAAATATCCGGTTATCTTCTGAATATCATCCTGATGTCGATATGATGATGACGTCATCAAGGTCCGGGGGGGTCATATTTCTAACACTGATCATCTTGTGGAGATCCCCCGATATTTGCAAATATGATGATGACGTCATCCGGATATGAGGAGGTGCGCAGTAGGCAGATATGATGATGACGTCAGCAGGATATGACGGTGGCATCATCAGGATGTTCATCGGCCAGACTTTTGGTATAGGCTCAGCAGGAGGATGTTCCTCCGATGGATCAGGTTGTGCCGATGAAGGCGATTATCATGTAGGTTATATTGCGATATGATGCTAACGTCAGGGTGATATTTCAAGCGACAGGATATCATGCTGTTGGAGGATGATGATGAAGTCTTATACTAGTGTCGTCAGGAGCAAAAGCACCGACATTATACATGCTCGTGGCCTAGTATATAAAGTGTTGAAAAGGTCGCCGCAGGGTGCATGTGGGATAATTGATATCCTGCATATTCGAAATATCATGACGATGAATCTTGGTGGGAAATGGTTGCGATTGACTGTTTGATGTTTTTCCCAAGGCCGCGGGTTGGTGCGCCATTAATGGCGAAGGTTACAGAGGTATGGGCGGATCTGGTACCCGATTGAAGGTGTACATCGACGGACAGTGGCGCAGGGCTCGAGATTCCTTCCTGTCTCCTCCCCTACCTGCTGCATTCATGTTTGGGCGCCAATCTGGTAATGCGTTGAGCGCCATTTTGCTGATACTGTGTATCTGGCGAGTTTTTTTGGTCAACCATGTAATTAATTGCTGTGGTACACTACCTGGCTGTTATAAGCAGGGAGTGTTATTCATTTTTGGTTGTTGAAAGTTGAAGATTTTTGGCTCTGTAATTCAAAACAAGCTGATCTGGTTGCTCTGTACAGCTTAACCTGTGAGTTTATGTATCTCTTGTTGTATGTTTTTGGCATGAACCCACTGATTTCATGATTAATCTTATATGAGAAATGCTATCTTAGCATGTGTTGTGTTAATTCTGTCTCCAGTATTGCATGTATTCTTCTTCTGAATCTGGATATTTGGGTAATGTTTAGATTCTAGAGCATAGAATTCCTATGTTGAATGTCTGATCTTTTAACTTCTGCTCAAGGGGTAGATTAAACTGTTTTCAGGTTGAACATTGGGAAGGGTATACTGCAGTAGGGATGCCATAAGTAGAGATAACTTAACACTCTGTATTGGGAGATATTTGCAAGGCAGGTATCACATATATCCCCCTGAAATCCAGTTTTAGCTGTTCATGCTGATCATTCACAGATGTATGTCTACTGACTCCAGGCCCTGGATAGGCACCAATCTTGCTTTGTGTTTGTGTTACAACCATGTCCAGCTTTGCATCCAAACTTAAACTCCAAATCAAAATCTAAAACAACCATTAGGACATTAGAATTAGTTTTAGGATCCTCAGTCCTCTGTCTACAACTGCAAATAGGCCCAAAGCTAGCCCCTTTGCTCTTATCTTTCAGTTTTGGTCTACTTACAGGAGGACTTATCTGCTTTCTGTCAGCATCCCAGCCTTGTATGCATATCCTCATGGATGTTGAGTAGGGAATACCCCCCTAGGTCTTGCAGAGCCTGAAGAAGAAGAGGAGATAAAATATAGAGTCTATCTCCTACACTGTTGGCCCCTGGCCCAGAGATCCTGTTGATCACTGATGGCTACCTTGTAGGGAAATCTGGAATAAGCATCCAGTCTGGGAAAAAACCAACAGAACCCATTTAAGGTTTTCTACAAATAAATGGCTACAGACAGTGAATGTGGTGTTTTGAGTGCTATAAAAATAGAACTACTTTTAGAACCTTTCAAATGCCAAAGGAAGTAAAACATATAGCTAGGGTTTGTTCTAATAAAACCCTTATGAAAATATAGAATGCATACACAATGAAAAGATGCAGAGAAGCTTGCATACAATGAATAGAGGAGGCTTGCTTTTGAATACCCTCGTGGTAAAGGGTTTGTTGCAACTGAACCCTAGTGTATCAACTTCAAAATTGCAATCTTATTCTACAATAAAAGCCAACTGTGTGTTCAAATCATGATAATGCTAGACAGAGGAGCTACATTATGCAAAAATGACAAGTTCCCTTCTTTTGTAGCTATTTCCTTTGAAATGCAGCTTGTTTGACTATGAGATACAGTGTATAGGGCCACATCATGAAAAGATCAATACATTCATCATATATTATGTAGAAATAATAGTAGAAGTAACACTGTTTCTTACAGTTTGCATTCAAAAACATAAAGATTTTTGACTTACCAAGTCTAGTGAGGTGAGCTCGCACGGTTGTGTGTGAAGATTACAATAAAAATACCTTCAAAACTCCTCAAAAAATCTACAGGAAGCTTTGGAAGAGAACCCCCATGGCGGCCACAAGAAAGGTTGCAAAAAAAATGCAAAAAATGCAAATGAAGTGTCAAAATGTCTTTTTGACTTTTTAGGGTTTGAGCCCTAAAAAAAACCGATGGGGTTTTTGTGTATTTTTTAAACTTTTGTATCTTTTCATAAGAAGGCCCATGGTCTAAGACTTAGGTCTTAGGTTTTATAATGTGTTTATGCCTTATGGTATATGCCACGAATGAGACATTCTTTTAACCTTTCTTTGCATTAGGTTGAAAATGTAAAACATTTAAACTTGAATGATGATGATATAAATCATTTTGAAGTTTATTGTTATTTAAATGCAAAGAGAATGGTAAGTGAATGTCATGAGAGAATATAGCAGAGTGGAGGATCTAGCAAACACATGCCAAGAGTATAGCATTTTGTTTTGCTCTTGAGTTGAGTGTTAGACTAAGTCATGGGGGCATTTAGTGGTTGAGTTGAATGTTTTAAGGCATCTAGGAGGTGTTTTATTGCCTTTGGAGTATTTTAGAAGTGGTTTTCATGTGTCATCATGTTAGACTAAGTCTTGATAGACTTTTTCCCTCATTTTGAGCTCTTTTGGAGGAGATTTAGGTGCTAGATTTGGGGTTTTTCTGTTGTATCCGACCCAAGGTGGTTTCTAGCTCCTTGTTTTGTGGAACCACTTGGATAGTCATGGATATAGTCACTTATGTGACTCTTTTGTAGATAGTTTTGATTATGCAATTTTTGGAGACTTGTGATTTTACAATCCTTGCTCAGATTTTGACATTTTTTTGTAACTCATTTTACTTGATATGGAATATAGTGGAAACCTTGAATGCTACTAATTGAAGATTGTGCCTACTTGTCCTTTGCATCAATGTTCTTAGCAACTGATTTGATAGAGTTATCTATGAAGTTAGTTTTATTTCCTCTTAATTTTTGTCTCAAAATTTAGAGCCTTTTATGCAAAAAATACTAATGCAAGTTGCAAGTTGTGTTAGAAGTGTGTATTGCCCTTAAGTGTGAAATCATTTTTTCCTCTTAAGAACTCTGCATACATAAACCTACTTGTGAAATATTTATGCAGAAGTATAAGTGATAGTTTGTGCAAGAATCTTTTAGTCATTGTAACAAGTGTTTGAATCTAGTATTTTCATGTTCCTCATTCAGTTAGGCATATCACCCATTAGAGTTTAATTTTAGTTTTAATGCATATGTTTCTTACCCTTTTCCTTGTGAAAGCCATAGAATAGTCCATTTTAGGTGATACAAAGTTAGGAAGCCGGCCTTCTCCAGAGATTCACTCCACTTTCTAGGTGACCCACAGCCATAGGAGTGTTTCCATGTTCCTCTAGAGTACCATTTTTTTGTAAATTAGTAGGGTGTGTATATTCCTTACTTAAAACTTGTATAATTATTTTAATATGTGTATATATGCCATGTGTTCCCCCAAACGATCTGCATGCAGTGCTCAATTTTCACATGCACCAAGGCAGTTGCATGAATGATGGCAGTTAGGCAGGTGGTAGTAGCAAGATTGTCCTTGACTCTTGTGAACTTTGCAATAAGAAATGAGTACTTCACCATAATGATAACGACATTTGCAATAAATGCCATAAAAAGGAATTTGTACTCGGTTGAAAAGTAATGATGACTAATAATCATGACCATAAATGGGAAGTTCATTCACAAGAGTGTGAAGCTACAATTATTGGCATCAGTTCCAGATTTGAAAGGAAAGATAATTAAGGTGGCAGCTAAGAATGGCCACTTCGCACACTGCCACTCTGTGTTGCAGATTTGGAATATGCACCATAAGTGTTGAAAGTACAGAGGGGATGGTTGCCAACTTGTCCACATTGCATGGATTTATTTCCTTGACCAAGTCACAATTGACAAACACAGCTTCACATTTTCATCTGCAAAGAAAAAATAGACCTTTGTTGTTGTGTTTTCCTATATTCTAGAAAGACAATCAACCTGCAAATATGGGGAACAAGCAGAAAGCTAAGCCAAAAAATGCCATCTTTGATGAAGCAAGCACACAAATCTTTCAACAACCTAGATGGTTAGATTTTCTACATAAATTTGAAGGATTTGAAGCAGAGATGGTCGAAGAATTTGTCACAAATTTCCACCGCACCTTCTCTACTATAAAAGAGTAAGAATTTAGATTAACCCTACTATTATTAGTCAAATTTCTAGAATTCCTGTAATAGGTGTTGATTTGTTGTAAAGCAAACCATCCTATGAAGAGTTGGTGCAAAATTTCCATGTTGTCCTAGAGCCTTTACCAAGATATGTTGTGAGTAAAGGGGCAACTAAGGGGATTGAAAGGACCAGCCTTCCAGACCCATGAAAGACTGTGGTCCTATAGATAATGAAGTTCTTCATGTGTGATGGATAATATGGTGTTGTGTTAGGACTAGGAATGAGGTTGATTACACACCTCAGGCATGGGGCAAACCATCCAAAGTATCTGATAAATCTGCCAGTCTTCTTGCATTCAAGCCTAGTTAATATGATGACCAAAAGAAAGAAAAATGAAGGTCAAATTAGCCACCCTATCTTAATTCACTTGATAATAAAATATTACTTCTTGCAGCATGAAGATGGCCAACAAAAATGGGAAGATTTTATTGAACTTCAGTCTAGGACCATTGTATCTATTTTAGCTGAACCAGTCACAGTCTCCTCGAGATCCCCTGAAATGAGATTCTGATGGCTCCAAAGGGGGGCAGGGCAGCAAAGCCAAGCAAGGGAAGCACTATCTTCCACCCCTACTAGAATATTCTACCCTAGATGCTTGTCATTTCATTAGATGAGGAGGAGGACAGAGCAAAGGCAGAACCAGACCTTGCATCCATTTCAGGGCAATAGCGTGAAGAAACCCCTACTGACAAGGAAATAGAGGAGGTTGAAGAGGAAGAAAATATTGAGGAAACAGAAGAAGAAACTTTGGAACGCAGCCACAGAGAAGGGAAAGAACCCTTGACAGAAAGCTCAGATGACATTGTGGCCAAAGCAACTCGGCAAGCTCTCGCTTTGTCAAAAGAAAAGTATGAATTAAGGCAATGCAAAGCATAGTTGGAAACCATGGTTAATCAATTGAAAGCTAAGGATGAAGAGATTTAGTAGTGTAGAGGAAAACTAATATGTTGTAGACTTAAACAAAATTTAGGGGTAAACCTATCTGAACAGTCCACTCTATCATTGCATTCCTACATTGAATTATCAACCAAGGAGCGTAAGCTTATGATGATGTCTGCATTATATATGCCTTCAAGACTCATTTCTATCCTAAACTAATTCATACAGACTTATTCTAATTAACCTAATTTACTAAATTTCACAGAAATATAAGAACAACAAAAATTGTTTAAAATCCAGTTGCTACGGGTACCCTCAGCATAAGCTGAAGATAACTATATTCAATAGAGAATTACAGAATTAACTCAAAATACATAGAATGATAAAAGAATTGGCATTAACCTTTAGAGGACTTAAAATATGCACTTGTTCAAGAATTACAACTACTGTAAATAGTAATCAAGATGTTTCACTTGTCTTGTGTTGCAATTGATGAAATAACAAAAAAAAATTAACTAGGAATGCATAAATAAATAAGGAAATAAATGAAGTGAGGGTTAGTAACTTTAGTGGCCAGCTCAGGGAACTATCTCACTTAATCTGGAAACTAAATCTACTTCAGATTCTCATGACACATGGTTGAATTCACTTCAATATATCAGAGCAAAATCTTCTCAGATTGTATTCAATAAAACATATCTAGATCTTCCAACATAAAAATAGAGTAACCATTTGAGCAATAGATAATAAAATTGACTTCAAAAAAATAACTCTCCATCAAACTCATCCCTCCTAACTTATATAGAAATGGGAGAGTTGATGCAACTACCAACTAACTTTGTTCATCAATTCATCCCTAGATATTAGGGTATAGGTTTGAGATCAACTTATTAATCTAACTAAAACAAAGGAAGTAGAGTCCTGTTCAAATAGAAATTCCTACACAATAGCTCATGAATAAAAACACATAAGCTGCAATTAGAATCCTAGAACAAGTCTTCTTCTTCTCTTGTATTTATTCTTCCATGATGATTACGTTCAGCTTCAGTTGGTGCTTAACTGTGACTTCCTTCAATCCTCTGTCTTGCAATGTGCTATGAATTCTCCTTTCCTTAATGCTACCAACTTGTTACTGCATTGGGTTAATCCATAAAATATATGCATACAAAATAGCCTTCATAATTAATCTACAAAATCCCATTTATATACATACATACTTATATCTAACTCATTCAATTGACAAATGTTATCACCATATTTCATATTGACATATTAGGTTCAAGGTTTGTAGAATATATATAAAAGACAAAATATTATGGTGGTAATGTCTTAGAAAAAGTATTTGAAATATCATAGGTATAAAGTCTAGAAGCATAAGAAATAACATAAAAGAAGTTAACATTTGAACCCATCATTTCCCCCCAACTTAGACTTTTGCTTGTCCTCAAGCAAAATATTCAATAAAACACCTAGGGGAAAAGGTTATAATGCAAAGTTATCTGCCTTAGATCCATATCTTCTCTGACCCCCTATCCCTGTTTGAGATAAAAACCATTGTAGAATGCAATTTTCTCCATCCTAATTAATTTAGCACATCTGCACTCATCACCTCTTCCTCTTGCCCAGTGTGGTATTGGATAAAGAAGAATAGGAGGGTGATAAGTAAGGGGTAGCCATCCCACTCCTTTTTGCTCTGATATCTGGATATACCTACGTAACCTATCAAACATATACATAAAGTTGTGGAGAGAGTGCGGCTCTTTCTTCTACAATTCTATGGTCAAACTATCCCATCTATTCTGCACATACCTCTTGCAATTTTGAATGATAAATACTGCCAACCATTGTATTCTTCTATAATCCCTAGGTCTTAAATCCATAATTACCTTACCTGGACCCTTATGAGAAAGTAGTGTTAGCCATTGGGTCAGGATCACTTCAGGATTCAAGGCTTCTTTCCTAATCTACAGTGGCACTTTATTTTCCTGTTCCTCATATTTATCTATTAGCTCCCCTCTAAGCTACTCATTTCTAAGGTAAGACATTAGTGCTCTGACTTGAAGATCACTAGCATAGATCAAAGGTTTCCAATCTGTATCTTCTTCCATCAAATAATTGTGCAAACAATATTCACACAACCAATCTTGTTCTTCCAAACTGAATCCTTGAAATATCTGGAAAAAATCATGCATTGAATAGATAGAAATAGACTAATCATTGATGAATCTATTGAATTGAAAACTAAGAAACTTTTCTTTGAGAAATAAGGCATAAACTTTTGGTGGAGGTCTGCATTCTATGATTTGAATTGCCTTGTCAACTACCTCTATTAGCTTTCCTTCAAACCTTTTTAACTCAGCATTTTTACTTTCTACTGATGCATTAAGAATTTGTTTCTCCTTCTCCCAGTTTTCTTTTTCTTGCTTGAATTCATCATTGAACTTCATCAATTCAAAACCCATAGATAGAATAGTGAGGCATGTTGGAGGTCTTATTATAGGAGGCTATAGGAATGGAGCTTATTTTTCCTCATTTTCCATTTTACTCTCAATCACTTGTGCTAAGAGATCCATGTTAGAGTCGTGACCATATGTTTGAATTTTCTCTTCTAATTCTTTTAGTCTTATCTCTTTTTCCCTATCCTTTTCCTCATACTGTTTCACTTGTTCTTCTAATTGTTTAATTCTATTAAGAGCTTCCTAAAGTTCTTGCCTCATATTTCTATCTTCTAAAAACTCTTTTTCTTGTTCAAAATCAAAGCCTTCATCCTTATTTCTATTAACATTAAAAATTTCTCTAACATGACTGCCAGGAACTATTTTCCCCATTTTTGTGCAATGAAAATGTCCTCTGAATCAGAACTAGAGGATGAAGAAACATACCTTCTTCATTTGGCAGGTAGACTGGCATTAGTAGGATTATTCCCAAGGACATTTCCTTCCTTCTCTAAAGTTGTATCCAACAATGTTGGATCTTTCTGCAGTGCTTCCTCCTTTTCTACTTTCCCTTGGTCCTCATCAACTCTTTTTCCTACATTTTACCTCCTTGGCCTTCTTGAACATCTAGGTGTGACAGTTTCTAGCTTCTCTTCACTTTTTCTCTTTTTCTGACTTCTCCTCTTCTTCCTCTTCCTTGCACCCTTCTCTTTCTCAATGCTTCTATGCTTCTCTACATTCTTCTTACTCTTCCTCTTCTTAGAAGAAGTAGAAGCATCACTTCTCATAGTTCCCCTCATGGGTTTAGGGTTAGGAATTGAGGTTTCTTCTACTATCACCGGCCTAGTTTCTAGAGGAATTTCCTCCTGCGGCTCTTCCTATTTAGGCTCAACTTTAGGTTCAACCTCTGGTTCAACATTAGGTTCAGCTTCTGGTTCTGGCTCCTATTGAGACTCATCTACTTCCAGTAATTTTGAAATATCCTTGTATTATTTAAAAAGCATCCTAGCTAACCTGTGGGTGCTAGATTCTCAAACTTCTTTTAACCGATAGAGCTACCAAACAATGATGAGATAATGTAGTCTCTGTTTGTCTTTTTTGATACTCAAATGTCATTCTCTTCAACATATTGTATAGATAATTGGGAGCATTAACCAGTTTGTCATGGCACAAGTGATTCAACAACTTCAACTGTGCAGTATACAACAGGGTATGTCTACCATCACAAGTGATATATTTGATAATATACAAAGCACATTTCCCCCAGAAGAATGGAAGAGATAATCTTTTTGTACCTTGTGTGGTTGAATCTAGGTTCTTACCATGCTTGCAAAATTCCTCCCTTGTCGTTGCTACATCATCACGTGTTGGATACTCGAACCCTATTCATGGTAATCCAGTGACTTGGGCAATAGCTATTTTAGAGGTGTCCACAACTAATCCCCTCACTATCGCTTTGTCATACTACAAAGTTGTTTCAAAATCCCTTGCCATATCATTATCATACTCCGTTAGTTTCAGAAAATAGTATAACCACTCCACTCTAGTAAAGAGTGGAAGATCCAGTACATCTTCCAATATCTCCTTATGCACTGATAGTTCTCTTCTGATTACATTACCCCCCATTGCACTTGTATTCTACACTCTTATCAATTCAAAATTCTGCCTAATTTCAATTTTACCACCTCAAAAAATTGCCTATCAATTCTTTCACCCCCCAACTGTAGCTTTTTGATTTCTTTGTTAGTAAAAATTTGAAATTCAGCTCACTCATAGGGAAATAACAAGCTCACAATTCAGGGCAGGTTGACTATCATGGAAAATGCAATAGGAAAACCTTGACAGCAGCTTAAAAATTTGATTGATGGTAAAAATAAAAATAAAAACTGACCATATACCCCTCCCCCAACTAAAAGGTGAAGTGACCACACTTCATGAATGAATGTGCAAGGATGAAAGAGTAATGATTACATGAAAAGGGTGATATATTGCCGCATGCATGAGATAAACACTTAGTAATAATGAATATAAATAGAAATTTTGAATATAATCATTAAAAGGTTACCTTATGTGCATTGATTATGAAGAGCATGGAGTGTATCGCCTTGGAAAAGGAGATCAGTACATTGGCATTAATTTGGCACGAGTGGAGTGGATGGCAGGTACATCAAAATTTATTTGATTTGACAAACCGCAAAAGTTGATGTAACAGCCAGTTAATACAATTCAAACAAACATGCCTCAACTGTTGGATTATTGAAGGTGATTGAAGCAAGTGGAGCAGTAAGGAAATGCACGGGAAGAAGAATGAAATGTGTGCCAAATGGTTGAAAATCTCTACAGACACTTGTTGCTATAGGCACTTGCAACACAGGTCCCGACCGAATATGTGTAGAAATAGGAAACCAGGGCCTAATTGCAATAGGTCCCTATGGTATGTGAAAAATAGGTCCCTCTAAAATTGACAGTGGTCATCATGTACAATATGCTATGTGTGCATGTGATTTATAAAGCATAAAAAAAATTAGGTTTCAGCGACAAGCGTTCAGTATTGTAACTCAACCTCCACATCACTAGATAGTGTTGTTGGATCAGCATCGAAAGGTGTATCATTTGGTGTCACATCATCTTCATCAGGAGTGTCAGGAGTACCATACTGAGTAGCTAAAGAAACAAGAAAGTCATCCTTTTGAAGTGGATTTTTATACAGTTTTAGCCTATGCCCGTTGACAAGCAGTGAAAACTAAACTGTATCAATGGTTTGTAATTGAACTGCACCATTAGAAAGGACTTGTTTAATCTCATAGGGTCCCAACTAATGAGACTGAAGCTTTCCCTTGAAATCCTTGTATCTTGAATCATAAAGGAGTGCCCAATCACTAGTAGTGAATTCTTTAGTCTTGATGTACTTGTCATGCCATTTTGCTCTTAGTTTCTGTATGACCTCTGTGTGATGAATGGCCTCCAATTGGATTTCATCCAAAGTATTCAAATGTTGTAGCCTATCTTGTTGTGTTGTGGTCAAATCCATTCCTAGTTCCACTACTGTCCTTAGAGTTTTGTGTTTAAATTTTATAGGCAGGACTATTGTCTTTCCATAGACCAACTCATAAGGTGTAAACCCTATAGTTGTCTTCCAGGTTGTTTTGTATGCCCAAATAGCTTCTAGGAGCCTAGAAACCCAATCTCTTCTGTGAAGCTACATTGTCTTTGTCAAGATGTTCTCAATCTCCCTATTTGTGACTTCCACCTAACCATTGTCTTGAGGATGGTAGGGAGTGGATTTCTTATGTTTGATATGATATTCCTCAACCAATTTGGTGATTAAATCAGATGTAAATTGTGGTCCTTGATCAGTTACTATCTCCCTTGGCACACCATACCTAATGAAGATGTCCTCATACAAGAATTTTGCCACATTGCCATCTCTGGCAAACTGTAATGCCTTCACTTCAACCCATTTAGTTAAGTAATCAGTACATACCAGGATATATTCTTTATTGTTGGATGTAGGAGATATAGGACCCACAAAATCCAATCCCCACTTGTCAAAAGGAGCCAATGAGATCTGCGGCTGCAAGTGCATCTCATCACTTCTTGTAGGCATCCCCATTCTCTGACATCTATCACAGCTCCCAATGTACTTGACAGCATCTTTATGAAGTGTTGGCTAGTAATACCCTATTGTTAGTATCTTGAAGGTTGTCCTCTTAGCTGCAAAATGTCCCCCACAAGGCTCATAATGACATGCCTTCAATATATCAAACACCTCATCTTTTTTGATACATCTTTACATAATATTATCTAGGCCAGTATAAAATAAAAATCCAGAAATCCATGAATAAGGAAAACATTTTGAACTAGTTGCCTCTTCTCCCTTGGAGAAAAGTATCCTGGAATCTGCCCTGAAACCAAATAATTAGCTATATCTACATACCAGGGAGTGTGTATGGTGAGAGAAAAGATATGTTCATTAGGAAAAGATTCATCAACCACCCCTTCTATTGATAGTGTTGGTAGTCTAGACAGGAAATCAGCAACTACATTAGCCTTACCTGGCTTGTCAACAATTTTGATGTCAAATTCTTGTAGTAACAATAACCATCTAACAAGCCTCCCACACACTATGGGCTTATTCATCAAATATCTAATTGCAACATGATCTATGTGGATGAATACTTGATAACCAGTAATGTAGTGTCTGAATTTGTTTATTGCATAAACAACTCCCAACATCTCTTTCTCTATCACAGTGTAATTTAACTCAGCTCCTTGCAAATTTTTACTTACATAGTATATGGCATATTCCTTAGTTTCTTCTTGCTGGCCTAAAACTGCTCCAATGGAAAAGTTTGATGCATCAGTGTGGTTGTGAAAAGGTAGTGTCCAATTTGGACCTCTGAGAATTGGAGCTTGTGTCAAAGATGATTTTAGCTTTTCAAAAGAAGTCTAACAATCTGGTGTCTAGTCAAATTCATTGTTCTTAGTCAACAGGGTAAACAGAGGTGCAACAATCTTGCTAAAATCCTAAATGAACCTCCTGTAGTATCCTGCATGTCCCAGGAAGATTCTTACATCCTTCTATTTCTATGGAATAGCCGGGGTGGAAATAACTTCAATCTTCTTTGGGTCCACTTGTTTTTCTGCACTGGAGATGAAATGTCCCAAGACTACTCCTCGTATCATCATCAGAAAACACTTTTCATTACTCAAAGAGAGGTTGTGCTTTGTGCATCTTTTCAACACTTTCTCCAAATTGTGTAAAGCTTCATCATATCTATCATCATATGTGTTGAAGTCATCCATATAAATATCCATGCTATCATGGGCAAAATTAGAGAAAATATTGAGGACTGCTCTTTGAAATGTAGCTGGAGCATTACACAAACCAAAGGGTAAGACAGAGTATGCATATGTCCCCCAAGGGCAAGTAAACGTTGTCTTATCCTAATCCTTTGGAGCAATCTTAATCTAGTTACAGCCACTAAAATCATCAAGAAAGGAAAAATATTTCTTGCCTACTAAAGAGTCAAGAACTTGGTCAATAAATGGCAATGGAAAGTGATCCTTCCTGGTAGCAGTATTCAGTTCCCTATAATCAACACAAACTCTCCATTTGTCACCTTTCTTGGGCACTATGACCAATGGTGAAACCCATTCACTATCTTAAATGGGGTATATAAATCCTACATCCAGAAGCTTTTGAAGCTCAGCTTTCACAATCTCTCTGAGGGCGGGGTTCATGCGCCTCTGCTACTGCCTGATGGGTCTATAGCCATCATCAATATATAATTTGTGCATGCATAAGGCAGGATCAATTCCTTTCATGTCACTGTAATCCCAGGCGAATGTTGTTGATTGTGTATGCAATATTTTATGCAGGGATTGTTGTTGTTCATCAGTCAATGTATTGTTAATTTCAACATCTTACCTAGCTTGATTTCTAATTGTTTGGACAGTACTTGCACAAAAGACAAATCAAGGCTGGGTAATACCAGTAAGCATTGTTGGCGTAATAACGCATGAAATATTTGGGATACTTCTTCTAAGGAACTGCTAGGTATTATGTTGCTCAAAGAGTCTTGTAAGCAAGATAGGCAGTCTTGTTGATGGGGGTGCCTCCCACAGTCATTTTGTATAACGTGAGCAATTAAATCATCTTCATCCAGGATATCCAACAAGGGGCTACATTTAATAGTCATCAGGGTTTGTAAGGAATAGGTGTCCTCATCTTCTAGTATAGGCCAAATGGTTTGTTTAAGCTCATGGTATGGCTGGGCTGGTGGATATAAAACCAATTTCTTGGTCACAATCCCATTGGATATGATCATGTTACCAGACCTACAAACTATAAATGCATCAGCAATGGCAAGCCATGGTCTACCTTGTATAAGAGGATAACCAACAAGATTAACCTTTGGCTGCAAAACTATGAAATCAGTAGGGTATTCCCAAGAATCTAATGCAATGACCAAATCTTCTATGACTCCTTCAAGTTTGACTGTAGACCTATCGGCTAATTGTAAGACTATTTAAATGGGCCTAAGGTTGTTCAATTGGGGTGTCTAGGTTGTTTCCTTGGTCATGAGATTAATTACATCACCTAAATCTATCAAAGTATTCTTAATCAGAGTCCCATTGATCTTGACATCCACCACTGGACTACCTGGATCTGTATATTTGGGAACAGTTATATTACCCAACATGATATCAGCAAGATTACCTAAAACATGCACTATCTGAGGGTCTATTCTCTTCCTTCCTAGCTTCTGTATGCAAAGATCCCTAATAGTCTTAGTGTAGATAGGAATATCCTTGATGGCTTGGATTAAGTGAATCTTGATGCTTATATCTTTTAGATGGCTGAGAAGAACAATATCAGTTTGGGTTGTTTGTTTTTGCATAGCCAAGCGCTCAGGGAAAGGAGGAGGCTTCTAATGTAAGGTAGTTTGGGCATCTTGGGTTAATACAGGTTCCAAAGGTGGTTTATCTGAGGCTTCTTCGATGGGTTCTTCATCTTCAAGCTCTGTGATTTAGGGAGATGAAAGCCCTGCAAGTTGCTTCCCTGATCTAAGATGAACATTACTCACTTCCACCCCATAGGTGGGATATTGCATTACCTCGTTAGTATAAGCCTGCTAGACAAGCTTGTTATTTGGGTTAGGTGCAAGTTGGGTAGGGATTTGGGTAAGTCAAGGAGGTCAATTTTGAGGTGTTGATGGCAGCATTATAGTTGGCTAATATGGCTGATATAGAATCATTGGTTGCTGAAATTGTGCATTTTGTTGCCATTGTTGGCCCTTCTTCCACTGAGGTTGCCATTTTTGCTGCTGAGTAGGCCACTGGGGGTTATAGTTGGAACCTTCGAAATTTTGTTGAGATCATGGGTTTGGATGTTGTTGGTTCCAACTAGTTTGTGGGGTAGGCCATTGTGGAGTAGGTGATTATGGGTTTTGCCATGCATTTGGATTACCAGGCCACTGTTGAGTATTCCAAGCAGAGAAATTCTAGTTTGTAGTAGGAAAGGGGGAATTATAATTAAGTGGATCAAAGGGCATACCTTGTCTTTGTTGCCAAGGTTTCCTTTGAGCTATGAAGAACAGTTTCCCATCTTCTCCTTCAAATGGTTGTAATTCTGGCCTTTTAATCTTTTCTTGTTGGATACTAGCCACCCTTTTGCATTTACAATTAGCCTTCCTTTGTCTATAGTTGGGGCAATATTTAGTAAGCATTGCATCTGCCTCTTCCTGTTTCTTCTTGATATGAAGAGTGTCCAGTTGTGTAGCCATATGGCTAATAACATCCTCCTTCATGTTGGTCAGCAGGTTACTAATTTCCACTCTTGAAACTCCATTAGTTGCCTTGCCTGTGATGGTTGCTCTTTCTCCCCTTGGTCCTCTGGAAAAGGTCCTAGAATAATTTTTGCAAGCTCTACAGACATCCTCAAAGGGAAGTTGAGATATATCCCCTATTCCAATGAGATTGAGGACATCCATGCAGTCATCATTAACTCCCCTCAAAAAGACCAGCTTCAATGATTCTTTAGACAATCTATTTTGAGGGTTTTTCTTTAAGGCAAATTGGAATCTCCCAACATAGTCTTCCAGGGGCTCATCCTCTTTCTGTGACATCCTGAAGATGTCATCTCTCCTCCTATCATGTCCTCTGCAGTAGTCTTTATATTTTGCCAGGAACTTTGTCTTCATGGTATCCCAATCTGGAATGACTTCTTTCCCCAACCCCATAAACCATCTTAAAGCAACATATTTTAGTGTGGTAGGGAACATATTGAGTCTATAAGGATCAGTAGTGTAGTCTTAACTCCTACACAAGAAATTAAAATCAAATAGGAAAGTGTCAGGATCTTCAGTCACCAAGCCGTAGAAGACAGGCAATGTAGAAGGTGGTATATTTTTCAAAGTAGCAGCCTGTGCTTGGTCTGGGATAGGGAATTCAAATGTTTCTTGTCCTAGAGGATCCTCTACTACAGCATCTTCCATGGTTCTCAAAGTCCCTTCTATAGCTATGTAGGAAGTTGATGGAGATGTAGAAGTTGTTGATGAAGATGTAAGAGGAAACTCTTCTTCAGCACTTTCTACTGTATAATTGATAAAGTCAGTTGTGTACTCATTATCCTGAGAAGTTGAAGGGAGGAATCTACCTTGTTGATCTCTCTGCCTCCGCATACAGTAATTTGAGCTTTATGTTTCAGTGGTCCTGCACAATGTTAGTAGAATATCTGGTGTTTCCTAAAAAGTGAATTTAAATGTTGAAATTAGAATATAAACTATGACAACATATAAAGCTAATGAGACTATGAAGGTAGCACCATCCCTGACAATGGTGCCAAAAATGTAGAGGAAAACTAATGCATTGTAGACTTAAACAAAATTCAGGGGTAAACCTATCTGAACAGTCCACTCTATCATTGCATTCCTACATTGAATTATTGACCAAGGAGCGTAAGTTTATGATGATGCCTGCATTATATATGCCTTCAAGACTCATTTCTATCCTAAACTAATTCATAAAGACTTATTCTAATTAACCTAATTTACTGAATTTCACATAAATGTAAGAACAACAAAAATAGTTTAAAATCCAGTTGCTACGGGTACCTTCAACATAAGCTGAAGATAACTATATTCAACAGAGAATTACAAAATTAATTCAAAATACACATAATGATAAAAGAATTGACACTAACCTCCGGAGGACTTAAAATATGCACTTGTTCATGAATTACAACTACTGGAAATAGTACTCAAGATATTTCACTTGTCTTGCGATGCAATTGATGAAATGACAAATAAATAGTTTTAACAAGGAATGCATAAATAAATAAGGAAATAAACGAAGTGAGGGTTAGTACCTTGAGTGGCCAGCTCAGTGGAAACTAAATCTACTTCAAATTCTCATGACACATGGTTGAATTCACTTCATATTAGAGCAAAATCTTCTTAGATGTATTCAATAAAACATGTCTGGATCTTCCAACATAAAAACAAAGTAACCATTTAAGTAGTAGATAATAAACTTGACTTCAAAAAAACTAACTCTCCATCGAACTCATCCCTCCTAACTTATACAAAAAGGAGAGTTGATGCAACTACCAACTAACTTTGATCATCAATTCATCCCTAGATATCAGGGTATAGGTTTGAGATCAATTTATTAATCTAACTAAAACAAAGGAAGCAGCGTCCTATTCAAACAGAAATTCCTACACAATAGCTCGTGAATGAAAACACATAAGTTACAATTAGAATCCTAGAACAAGTCTTCTTAGATTCTCTTGCATTTATTCTTCTATGATGATCACGTTCAGCTTCAGTTGGTGCTTAACTATGACTTCCTTCAATGCTCTGTCCTACAATGTGTTGTGAATTCTCTTTTCCTTAATGCTACCAACTTGTTGCTGCATAGGGTTAATCCATAAAACATATGCATACAAAATAGCCTCCATAGTTAATCTACAAAATCCCATTTATATACATACATACTTATGTCTAACTCATTCAATTGACAAATGTTATCACCATATTTCATATTGATAGATTAGGTTCAAGGTTTGCAGAATATATATAAAAGACAACATATTATGGTGATAATGTCCTAGAAAAAGTATCTGAAATATCATAGGTATAAATTTTGGAAGCATAAGAAATAACATAAAAGAAGTCAACATTTGAACCCATCAAGCAGCACAAGGAAAAGGTTGCTTTGGAGAAAGAAGAGAGGGAGAAAGAAATTTCTATTTTTAAAAAGGAAATAGATAAACACAAGGCTGACATTGCTCAGAAAGACACTCAAATTACACAACTTCGGCAAAAGACTACTAGGTCAACTCCTGCACCTACATCCCTAAATGTTTATGGTCAAAATTTGCAGCTGACATTGGAGAATAGACAACTCCTAGGGGAGAGGTTATGAAGCTCTGGAGAGACCTGGAGGCCCTCAAAGAAGAGAAGGTGGCAGTAGAGAAAAATTTGGCTTTGGCCTGTGAAACAGGGGAGACCCTGTTAGCCCAAAGACTGCCATAAGGTGTGTATGCTATGTTTCTTAGAGAGCAATTTTTAAGATGGAAATTATTAAGAATCAGTTGCAATCTCCCATTTGATTTTGAAAATGATAAGAGTTTGTAGAGTGTTATATGCAAAACCCTAAGGATCAACAGAATCTCCTTTGTGAATTCTTTCAACATGGTCATCTGATGGGGAATGTTAACACTTCTATGTTAAATTTATATGTGGGAGAGCTCCAAATCCAGATCTATCTATCTCTACTAAGAAATAATAGACTGTGGGAGGAACACATGGATGAATACAATGCAGCAGCAGTAACCATAGGGTTGCTAATGAGACATGAATGTCCTAAATCCACATGGTTCACCAACACTTTCAAGGCACAGGTTTATAGTCAGGGCATAATAGATCAATATATGAGGAATTTGAATTCTTACATCTCTAATTTCTTTAATATAGCAGGATATCTCCCAAGTATAGTTGTCATAAGCTGCCTCTTTAGGTATGAAGACCTACCTGACAATTTCAAGAGAAGGGACTTGTCTCCCTAGCAAACATAAGATGGATGACTGTCAGGGTTAGGAAACTAATAACCCTGATTCAATTTTAACAACAAAATTGGATTGGGATGTAGTTTAGGCCACCTCTAATTCTCATGTTGGCACCTCACCTCAGTCACCCTCTAGGTCATCCCATGAGGGAAGATAAATTCAACAAATGGTATAATCAACTGTTAGCAAATGATGGGTTCACACCTAAGAGAACACAACTCCTTCAGTATAAGGATGAGGATTATAATTGCAACGTCATCATTGAAAATAAAATGTGACTGATGAAGGGGATGCAACACAACCATGAGGACATGGCATACTCTAAATTGGGGGGAGATGATGAGGCAGATATATGACTCATTTATTTCTATATATTTCATGTTCTAAAAGACTTTGACAAAACTTTATGGCATATATATATATATATATATATATATATATAATATTTGTCATTTGGATGGATTATGTGCATGTTTAGTCTTCATTTCCTTTTGATGAAATCTCTTAGCTTATTTACTTGAATTATATTTTCAAAATGCATATCTTATGAATTTGTGGTATAAGTTGTGTATGATTGCATAAGGATTATAGTGGTGAGACTCCTAGTGGTCTCTAGATCCCTCTGAAGCCCCCTTTCCTATGAAGAGCCTGAACTCTGAACGGCTCCAGATGTCATTACCCACCAAGAGAGCCATCCTCCCCTCGAGTCAATGACTACTACAAGCCAATCCTAGGGCTACTTAAGAAGTCCGGCAATGCAAACATGACCCACTCCTCAATGAAAGCAGCTGTTAAGATCCAAGTCCCCACGTCACTTCATTTAAGTGACTAATTGAAATAGCTCTCAATCGGCATCAGTTCCAACTGAAGTCACTACCCACCAAGCATCACGCCATTCAAGGAAATCATTTAGTCCACCAAAAACTAAGCCTATACAAATCTATGATCTGTAGTAACCCGTAGTGGAACTATTAATGTAATAAATGAGAAGCTAGCTTTAATCCTAGTTCGCTATAGTTAGGATCGTTGATAGTTATTTCCTTTCAATAAAGATCAAATGTATAAATAGGAGTTTGATCCCTCAAAAGATAAATCAAAATTGGTTTTTTATCAATATTTTGATAGGTGTAGAGGAGACTCCATTATAGGTATGGTTTAAAACTAGCGGGGTTCTATCCAAGGGGGTTTGAATCTAAGGGCGTTTGATCAAACCCTCTTCAATTAAAATCCTTTAAATGGAACCTTTCAAGGCTTAAATCATTATATTTTCTAAAAATAAGTGATTTCAGCAAAAATCAAGATGTCCCAGAAAGTGTAACCCATTATTGTGGTAGCACCCAACTAAGTCTATACAAATCTCTGATCTGTAGTAACCCGTAGTGGAACTATTAATGTAATAAATGAGCAGCTAGCTTTAATCCTAGTTCACTACAGTTAGGATCGTTGATAGTTATTTCCTTTCAATAAAGATCAAATGTATAAATAGGAGCAAGTTGTCTCTCTAAGTTAGTTCTAGTTTTCATAGTCAAGTTGTTAGTTAGGTTGTATTTTTAGCTGGAAGAAAACTCTTTGTTTTCAGTCTTGTATCCATGTCCATTTTTGGACTTTATTGAATGCAAATGAAGCGGGATTTCTTTTAAAAGATAGTTTGAGTTCTTGAGAGGATCGTTTTCTTGCTAGAAAAGTAGGGCTCACTTCCCCAACTTGGAGGATATCTCTCAATATTTAATTTCCATGCAATTCTGTTGTGTCTTTCTATTTAGTAATGTTTTCTTTGCATGTTAATTTTTATGCTGTCTTTTCTTCTTTGTATGATTGTCTAGCTAATTGTCACCTACAGGTTTGTCTTCTAAATTTCTAAAAACATCAAAAATAGATTTGTTATTCCAATAGCACTGTTATATTCAAAGTGTCTCATTGTTGTAGTCTAACAATGGATGCAATTACTTTTGTGTTTATTTCCAAGCAATCAAAATAGTTTCTTTCCAAGTAAGTGTGTTTATTTCCAAGCAATAAAAATAGTTACTTTCCAAGAAAGTGTGTTTATTTCCAAGCAATCAGAATAGTTTCTTTCAAAGAATGTTTGTTTCCTTTCAAGCAAATAGGTAGTTTCCATTTTTTGCATGCATGTTTATTTCAACAATTTAAGTAAATTGGACCCTATCCACAAACCATCCATTCACCTAATTTTGATTCCACTCCAAACCCCCCCACACTAAGAGTCTTTTCGCAGATCACTCCAGACACCTCTAGATTGACAATTAAATGATGATGAATTAACAAACACTACAATGACCTCATCAATGTATGATTGAATTTTTGGTCTGCATTGAGTTTTTTGCTTCTCCCAGGTAGTTGAAAGATTAACAGTTAACAGTGTCAAGCAGTTTGAGCTAATTGGTTAAGCACTTATTGCATGCGGAGGCTCCTAACCAGTTTCTCCAAGATAGAAAGGTATGGAATGATGTGTCTTGATGCATTTCATAATTCCCTAAGGTCCGCAATAAGTTTGTTATCAATTTGCATGTGTTGAGGCCGACCAATGACTAGTTACATGCTACATTCAATATTGTTTTGGATGCCAACCTAATCAATGTTTCAAGATCTTGCGAAGGATATATATACAAGATATAATTCATTTGAAAGTCAATTAAGGTGAATGTGAATATAGTAGAGCTAAAGAAGATATGAAATGTGCAGAATTAGTTTGAAAGCAGATATTGAGCCAGAATAGAAGACTACACCATCAGCATACAACAAATATGTCATTCATAGGAGTCCTTGTATCTACATCATCAGCATGATAGCTGTGAGTTGAGTAATCAGGGAGTAGTAGCTTCCTTGGGTTATAATCCTAAATCAAAGTTGTAAATCATGGAGTAGTAGTTGTTGTGATGTTTGTCATTGATGTCAAAGTTGGATCATTGATGTTGGCATTCAACTATAGGAGTTTGTGATGATATGAAGATTGATGATTGTTTGATCATGCTTTGTACACATTGCAGGTTAATAGGAGCATTGTTTTATTCACACTTAAGGTACATTATTGTGTTGTTGCTTTCATTGGGATGTCATTGTTCTTGCAGATGAACATGATTTCTACATGCTCTCAATCAGATTGGTATGAAAATGTAATGATTGATCTTCCATTCAGAGGATGTGATGTTGCTTCATGACAAGCTTCAATTCATTCACCATGCTTCATGTTGTGATGCTTATGATTCCTAACTTGAAAGGTTTGAATTGATTTGAGAAGCACATCATCAAAGGATCAGATGTCTCCATCTTTAGGGGGTCACATGTCAGGTGTCTTTAGAGGATCTTAATGTTATTATCATTAGGATCTTGGTTCAGGAGTTCTTATGTTTCATTTTAGAGAATCATGCTTCATTTTAGAAGTTTAGTGTCTCTTCATGTTACTATGATGTTCATTGTCAATATTCTTGGTATATGATTCAAGGAAGGTCATCTCTCATGTTGGTATTCATGATCATCAAGAGGAGTTGAGTTATAAGAGCTCAAGATGGTGTTCAGTGGACAGCTTTGTATAAAATAGTAAGGTGATTGTAGAAGTGATACTGAGATTGCTTCATATGAAATTGCTTAAGGTGTCTCATGTCAAAGTGGTTAGAGTATGAAATTGGTTTGAAGTATTTGGAGGTTTAAGACCTAATATTTTATCTTGAGATCCTTTTGTCTAGAGGTTCTTGTCAAAACAAACACTTCATGGTTTGGTTTGGTTATAAGGTATTTAGGGTTTTGTTTTTTTATTCAAGACCTAATATCTATTTATTTAAAACCCTAAATTCTATATTTAAATCCCTAAGAAATAAACTTCATAACATTTAATGTATCTTCTTACAAGTTGTTTGACTTGTGCACTTTATGTCTTATTCTTTGGTTGACCTGTTATCTCAAGTCGAGGTTACTTAAAGTGACCCTCTAAAGGGGTCCTATAACATTTCATTACCGACCCTTTCTATTCCTCTCACTGCTAGGTTTAGTCTCCCCTTTGAGTGGTGGCACCAACTCCATAATCAATGACCATCTTTAAATATTCAATGGGTGTGCATATGAAGATTGATGGCTATTATTCAAATTGACACCCTCTCTCCTGAGTATCCACTTTGACGTCTCTTGGAATGTCATCACTGTGATTGCATAAAACAAAGATGATTTTTAAAGGCTATTTTTAGCCATCCTTTATGGCAGAATTTTGTGGGATTTGAAAAGTTTTTTTAGAAGATTATTTATATTTTTTAAGCTTCTCTAGTGGACCTCTCAAGGCATTGAAGGCTATAAATTAGGAGGTTTTTTTATTTTTTCTAAAGTGGGAAAAGTGAAGCATTAATTTTTTTTATGAGAGGAACTTAAGATTTTTTTATGAATTCTTTTGAAAGCTTCATGCAGATTATTTGAGGAGTGGTGTCTGAATATGAAAAAGATTTTTTTATTTTCTGACAGATTTTGAAATTGAAAATAAACAATTTGGAAGGCACTTAAAATCATAGAGACATGGAAGTTTACTGAGGAGATATTTTTTATAGAAGTGGGTGTTTAAGAGTGGAGGCATTTTTTATTATGAAATTTTTTTATGCAGGTGGATAGATAGAATTTTATTATGACAGAAAAATATTATTGAAGACTTTTATTGTTGAAGATGAATAGAGTGAAGAATATTGAAGATTGTTTTTCAAAGAAGAAGGAATGTAGAGAGGAGAGGAAATGAAGGGTCGTTCTATTTTTATTAATATAGCAGGTTCATTGTGAGTTTGTTTTTTTGGAGGTCTGAGATATGCAGGATGGAAGATATTTTTTTGTGAGGTTTTTAAAGAAAATATACAGGTGAATGAGGTGGTTGCAAGGATGAATATTTTGTTTGAAGATTGAGAAATGTATGAGTTGATGTTGCAGGTGATTCAAGTATATTGAGAAGACATTATTGAGCACATATGCAGAGCAATTTAATTTTTAGACTAAGAAAGAATAATATGTGGTTATGAGCATTATATTGAAATAGAGAAACCCTCTGAATTTTCTTATTGATCTAAAGTTGTATATTTTTCCAACGAGGCATATTGTAGCCAGTGAGGCTTGCATGGTCAGTGAGACCTATTTGTTGCTAGTGAGACATACATCAGTCAGTGAGGCTCTGTAATTGGTGATTTTCATGATTAAGCCAGTGAGGTAGTTTAGAGTGGTTTTTCATCCCTATGAGGGTTTTCCACTCACCAAAACCTGTGTCATGTCCTCTTTTTATGATTGATTATATTGTATCTATTTGGTCATCCTTATTTTATTTTTTTGTATTCTAGTTTGCATATCTTGACGATTATGTTTTAAATGAGTTCCTTTGCACAAGATCTTTGAGTTAAGTTTTGAATTGTTAAATTTCATAGACCACTGATTCAACCCCCCCTCTCAGTGGTTTTGTACTCCAACAAGTGGTATCAGAGCATAGGTTCCCTATAGAAGTCTAACAGACTTGGGTAGGTCCTTATTATGGAGTACAATGGGAAAGTGTAGAAGAAATAAGGGCAGGAGAAATGTCAAGCCACATACTGGTCAAAAGGAACCATCTATATCAAATTCAAATGTTGATATATAATCAGTTGATAGAAATGTGTTACAAGTCGATTCAGGTATTAAATTAGAGGAAGAGTTTTTAGGAGTTCCTTTCTTTGATGGTTTAGATTTCTCTATTTGGTGTATTAGAATGCAAGTCTATCTATCTTCTTTAGGGTATGGTGTGTGGATGTCAGTTGAGAATGGGTATTGTATTTCCTCTCAATCACCTAATACTACAAGTAACAAAGAGGATTCTGAATGCAATCATACAACAAAAAAGGCCATTTTGTCTGGATTATCTAATGAAGTTTCCTATAAAGTTATGCATTGTGAAACAACTCAAGATGTGTGGAAGGAATTGATAAGAATATATCAAGGTTATGCACTTGAAGGAGAGGACAACTTGGTTTCTGAGGAAAGTGACAATGAAAGGAGACATTCACATGAAGGAGATGAGGTCAAATCTGATTCAGAAGAAGAAGATCACATTATGAGTGATGATGAATAGGAGTGTGTAGTTGATATAGAAGGAGAACTCATGTGTGCTCTCGGTGAGACCAAGAAATACAAAAAGGAGACCCATAGATTAGAGTTGCAACTACAACAAGAAAAAGACTCCAAGTATAAAGGACTTTCAGATCTTGAAAGAGTATCTTTTGATCTTGAAGAGGTAAGAAATTAGATTATAGACTTAAAGAGTCATGTTGATGAATCTGACAAATTTATTATCAGTCTAAAGACTAAAATTGAGGAAGCCAAAAGAATAATAGATGTAACAAAATCTAACCTTGAGGTTAAAAGAATTGAATATCTAAAATTAGAAGCTGAAATTGTCAATCTGAGAAAAGATTATGAAGGTCTCAAGGTTTTGTCCAAGAAATATTAGGAGTTTGAAGAAAGCACAAACAAGTTGCATGAAATGTTGGGCAAACAAAAGCATCATAAGGACACTACTGGTCTAGGTTATGAAGAAGGAGAGTGTTCCAAAGTCAGAGAGACTCTTAGAAGGAAAATTGATCTAAGTTATCATGTTGCTGCTCCTAAAGGAAAAAAGAAGATTGAAGCTAAACTGAAAACGAAATATGAGTTTGTAAAAATGCACAATCAAAGAAGAAATCTCAAAAGAGCTGCTCTAACAAGACAAGCATATATGTGCATGTATAATTATTCATTTTTTGGTTATTGTTATACCTGTAATCATTTTGGACACAAAGTAGTTGATTGCAGAAGAAATCAATCTAATGTTGATCTAGTGTGTTACAAGTGCAATAATGTTGGTCACATACAAAGAAACTGCAGAATGTATGAAAGAATTGCATCATTTGGTTTGAAAAGGTGGAAAAGGAAAGAGGTTGAAAATGTTTGGAAGAAGGAACCTATGAAAGTTTGGAGACCGAAAAAAAGCAAAGAGCAGATAGATTCTAAACTTGTGCATCGTGCACAAGTCACTTCATTAGTTGTATAAGATATAGCATGAAGTGAGGGGGACTTATCAAATGTTCTATCTCTTAACCCCAAGAAGTTCTAGGAGGTTTGTTACAGCATGAAAAGATTTTTGATGTTGGTCATCTCATGAGATTCAAATAACAGAATTCATATTGTGTATGAGGAAAATTGACTAAATCAAAACAAATTAAATCAAAAGCCCATAACATAAAGAAAATTAATCTAAATAAAAGCCATTACTAATAAATCAATAAAATATGAAAGCTTTTACCAAGATTTGTATTGTTCCCTTTGGATGAATGTGGATTGCTCAATAGTGCTGCGAAACCATGTTTGCAACAAGCAAGTAAAGTGCTCAAAGTGCTCAAAGATCAATGTTAAGAGATCATGAAGTTGCTCAATCGATGCGATGTATGCTCCAAGTGCTATAAAGGATGCCTGAGAATAAGTGATCGAAGAGGATTTGTGAAGGAGATGAGGGGGGTTTATATAGATTTCAACACAAATCGATCAATGGTCCAGATAATTCAGAAGGACTAGGTTGACGCTCGACTAGAAGATTGTGTTGGAGACAGGTGAGGTTGGACAGATGATAGATAGAAGAAAGGAGATAGGAAAGAACATGAGAGAAAGACTGTTGATCAATCATTGCTGGAAAACTATATAAGGCCATGGGTAAATGGATGGTGTAAATGGATGAGCTTGTTGCAATAGTTTCACAAATGTTTATAAAGAGCAATCCTTATTTTTGATATAGCACATGGATAGTTTGCCACCAAGGTATAAAAGACCAAGGTGTTGTGATATCCGAGTGCGTGGATGTTGACTCTGCAAGCAAGCGGTATGAACTTAGATCCCTTAGACATAATATGACCTTGTTGGTATATGTGAATGAGCCATAGTCTTGAACATAAAATAAACTTCAATACATGCAAATACAAGAAGAATATTAATATGTAAGATGCTAGGTCGTAACACACACAAGATAAATATGATGTTAAGAAAGATACTAAAGATCATTCCTCAAACACGGCACACAAAAGCAATGACTATGCCCCCTAATCCGTACTGCATCGTAACATACCAAGATTATAGATAAATCAAGGTAGCCTTGAATAAGTAATGGACAAAGGAACAAAAGATAAACCATAAAGCAAAATGACTGACTTACAAAGTAAACATACAGCCAACTCATTCTCTTGCCAAAGAGGTTGCTCAGGATAGATTGCATAGGAAAGATAACAGCCTTATTGTAGGAACTCTGTGTCTGTTAAAGGGGGGCTATCTACCTAAAAAAGACAATGCCTTGCTGTAGGAAATGCCACATGTTGCAGGAGACGCATGTGTTGGTCTCAACTATGGAACATTCTGCAAAAGACAAGCTTGTGGACTAGTGCTTTGGTTAAGTTGGATTTAGCTAATGTTGGTAATCGGAATAGTAGGATAGTATACGACTCTGGAAGCAAGCTGCTTTGCTCCAGGTTTGCTAAGAACTTTTGCGTGGAAAGGATGTCTGAGCTTGTTGTTTTGCTGCTTGAGTTAGTCAAGTTGAGGTCAATGAATTTTGATAAACGGAAGACCAAAAAGGTGACATGCTAATGGGTTGAAATGGGTGGAGAATGATGAATTGTATGTGCCTGAGTACTGGATACATCCTTCGTATTCTAGACTGCCTACATACCCTGTATCCATGGGATCAAGGCACATTACGAAGAAAGATAAAAGATGATAATATGTAGTTCTGGATAGACTGATGAAATGGGTCAAGGTGAAATGATGAGATCTTATGTACCTGAGTATTGGATACTTCCTTCGCATTCCAACCTGCCTACATACCCATATCCATGGGATCAAGGTACCTTAAGATTGAAATGAGATAATATGTAGTTCTGGTTGATGTGATGATGTAGTGAAAGCGTTGGGAAGATAACAGCCTTATCGTAGGAGCGATGTGTCTGCTAAAGGGTGTTATCTGTGGAAAGGAGAAAAGATTGAAGTGTTCTGCGAACCATGAACAAGGAACCACTCCTAGACCTAGGTGAAGGGAGGAATTGCCTCCATTCTGGTAGAGGAAGACTGCATAGGTGACCCACAAAGAAGACATAGAAAGCCTTGACCTAGGATAAGACAGTGTTAACTGTAGACATAGATCAAGACGTGGGATGACGATGATGGACATTGACAAATTTCCAAGCTATACTAGATAGGGAGATGGAAATGCAAACAAGGTCAATGGTTTTATTATGGATAGATGGATGAAGCTTGCTGTGAAATGGACATGGAGTGGACATGACTCGATAGATGATGGATGTTGACTCTACACATAGGACTTGTTTTCTAGGTTTTCACTATGGTACTTATCCAAGGCGCATGTTTACCAGGTTTTCACCATAGGACGGATTATTTGTTTTTTTTTTTGGAATACTCTTAGTAGGATAACCCAGAAATATGTTGGCACATGTTGTGTGCACATTCATCATGGTTATTTGTTTTATCTCCTCCGTTGATTCTTCTGAATTATCTGGACCATTGATCAATCTTTGTTGAAATCTATATAAACCCCCCTCATCTTCTTCACAAATCCTCTTCGATCACTTATTCTCAAGCATCTTTTACAGTGCTTGGAGCATACATCACATCGATTGAGCAACTTCATGATCTCTTAACATTGATCTTTGAGCACTTTGAGCACTTTGCTTGCTTGTTGCAAACATGGTTTTGCAGCATTATTGAGCAATCCACATTCATCCAAAGGGAACAATACAAATCTTGGTAAAAGCTTTCATATTTCATTGATTTATTAGTAATGACTTTTGTGTGGAGGAAAAATGGATTAAATCTAAACTAAATAAAACCAAAGAACCCAATAACATAAAGAAAATGAATTTAAATAAAAGCCATGACAAATAATCAATGCAATAAAGACTTTTACCGAAATTTGTGTTGTTTCCTTTGGATTGAATGTAGAATTGCTCAATGAAATTGCAAAGCCATAGCTGCAACAAGCAAGTGTAGTGCTCAAGAGATCAATGTCAAAAGATCGTGAGGTTGCTCAATCGACGCGTTGTGTATGCTCGAAGCTCTGTTAAGTATGCCTAAGAATACGATCGAAGAGAGAGAGGTAATGAAGGAGATGAGGGGGGTTTATATAGATTTCATCAAAGATCGATCAACGGTCCAGATAATTCAGAAGAATCAACGGAGGAGATAAGTTGAGGAATGTGCAATGAATGAGAAGAAGACATGTGTCTTGCTTGCTTTTGCATGAGAGGAGTTATCAAGAATAGAAGAATAAGTTAACTGAAGAGATAAATCAATTAAAAGAATAAAGCAATTAGTTAAGTGATTTAAAACAAGAAGAAGGGATTTGCATGAGAAAAGAAGATATTTTGCTTTATTAAATATAGAAATATTTAATTGATGAGAAAAAAAGCTTGAGTTATATTAGAGATAACTCAAATTAGAAGAAAAAGCAATTTAAATAAATAATTGATTTATTTAAATTTAGAGAAGATATTTTGGAAGAAATAATTAAATAATTGGAATTATTTAATTTAGAAGATTTGAAAGCAAATTAAATAAATAAATTTATTTAATTGTTGTGCATGATTTTGGGAGAATGATTTTTGATTTAATTAAATAATTTAAGAATTATTTAATTTTAGATAAGAGGGAATTTGTTGAATTAATTAAATAATGGGATTATATTTAATTAATGTGGATTTGATTTTTGGAAAGAGGATAATGATCTAATTAAATAATTATAATTATTTAATTGTGGAAGAATAATAGAGGAATTTAATTTAATTAATTAAATAAAGAGGATTTATTTAATTAATGTTGAATTTAGGAGATTTAGAAGAATATGATGATAATTAATTAAATAATTAGATTATTTAATTAATGTTTGCAATGCAAGTGATTAGACAGATTATGAAATGCAAGTGATTTGACGACACGGTCATTTTAGGGTGTCTACATTTTGCCCCTCTTTGATGCAATGCAGCATGTAGCGTTGCGTCAAAGAAAATGATTGTTGAGATGTAATATAATTTTTGATGCCCCAGTGTAAGTAGTTGCCCCAACGTAGCTGGCGTAGGGTGCCCCCTCGAGAGGAAAGATGGGGAAGCGACAGAAGAACTGTGTTGACACTCGACTAGAAGATTTGTTGGAGATAGGCGAGGTTGGGTTGGTGATAGATAGAAGAAAGGAGATAGGAGAGAACATAAGAGAAAGACTGTTGATTGATCTTTGCTGGAAAACTATATAAGGCCATGGAAAAATGGATGGTGTAAATGGATGAGCTTGTTGCAATGGTTTCACATTTGTTTATAAAGAGCAATCCTTATTTTGATGTAGCACGTGGATAGTTCGCCACCAAGGTATAAAAGACCAAGGTGCTATAATATCTGAGTGCGTGGATGTTGACTCTGCAAGCAAGCGGTTTGAACTTAGATCCCCTTAGACATAATATAACCTTGTTGGAACATGTGAATGAGCCATAGTCTTGAACATAAAATAAACTTCAATACATGTAAATGCAAGAAGAACTATTAATATGTAAGATGCTAGGTCGTAACACACACAAGATAGATATGATGCTAAGAAAGATACTAAAGATCATTCCTCAAACACGGCACACAGAAAGCAATGACTATGCCCCCAGTCCGTACTGCATCGCAACATACCAAGATTATAGATAAATCAAGGTAGTCTTGAATAGGTATGGGAATAGGGAACAAAAGATAAACCATAACACAAATTGACTGACTTACAAAGTAAACATACAGCCAACATATTCTCTTGCCAAAGAGGTTGCTCAGGATAGATTGGATAGGAAAGATAACAGCCTTATCGTAGGAACTCTGTGTCCGTTAAAGGGGGCTATCTACCTAAAAAGACAATATCTTGCTGCAGGAAATGCCACATGTCGCAGGAGACGCGTGTGTTGGTCTCGACAATGGAACACTTCGCAGAAGACAAGCTTGTGGATCTAGGGCTTGGTTAAGCGGTACTTAGCTGATGTTGGCAATCGGTATGCAGGACAGTAGATGACTCTGGAAGAAAGCCTCTTTGCTTTAAGTTTGTTAAGGACTTTTGCTTTGAAAGGATGTGCTTGCTTGCTGCTTGAGTTAGTCAAGTCGAGGCGAATGGATTCTGAAAAACGGAAGACTAGAAGGATGGAATGCTAATGGATTGGGACAGGTGGAGAATGATGGATCGTGTGTGCCTGAGTACTGGATACATCCTTCGTATTCCAGACTGCCTACATACCCTGTGTCCACGGGATCAAGGCACACTTACGATGGAAGATGAACGTGATAAATATGTAGTTCTGGATAGAGTGATGAATGGGTCAAGGTGAAAGGAGGGGGTCTTATGTACGTGAGTACTGGATACTTCCTTCGTATTCCAGACTGCCTACATACCCATATCCATGGGATCAAGGTACCTTAAGACTAAGAAGAGATAATATGTAGTTCTGGTTGGTGTGATGATGTGGGAAAAGAGCGGAGAAGAGGTGATCTTATGTACCTGAGTACTGGAAACGTCCTTCATATTCCAGACTGCCTACATACCCATATCCATGGGATCAAGGTACCTTAAGATTGAGAAGAGATGATATGTAGTTCTGGTGGAGGTAATGATGTAGAACAAGTGTTGAGAAGATAACAGCCTTATCGTAGGAGCGAAGTGTCCGTTAAAGGGTGTTACCTGTGGAAATGAGACAAGATTGAAGTATGCACTACGAACCACGAACAAGGAACCTATCCTAGACCGAAGCTAAGGAAAGAGTTGCCCCCATTCTGGTAGAGGAAACTGTAGGGGTGACTGCCGAAGAAGACACATAAAGACTTGACCTAGGACAAGACAGTGTTAACTGTAGACATAGACCAAGACGTGGGAAGACGACGATGGACACTGACAAATTTCCAAGCTATACTAGGTAGGGAGATGGAAATGCAAACAAAGTCAATGGTTTTATTATGGATGGATGGATGAATCAGGTTGCGAACTGGACAAGGAGTGGACAAGACTCGATAGACGATGGATGCTGACTCTACGCATAGCGCCTGTTTGCCAGGTTTTCACTATGGTACTTATCCAAGGCGCCTGTTTGCTAGGTTTTCACCAGAGGATGAATGTTTTTTTGTATTTTTGTATTTTTGTATTTTTGTATTTTTTTGATTTTTTTGACTTTTTTTGATTTTTTTGATTTTTTGTGGGAATACTCTGAGGATCAGGCATAGAACTTCTTGAGATGGACACTGTTAAGTGGCTCATCTAGAGGAATGCCGTCAGGTGTAGCTAAAGTATAAGCTCCTGATCCATATGCTGCTGTGACAATGAAGGGACCTAACCAGTTAGGCTCAAACTTGCCCTTCTTCTCTCGATCTGCTTGATTTCTCTGATTCTCCTTAAGTACAAGATCACCAACTTGAAACCGTCTTTCTTTGATCTTTTTGTTGTAATTACGCCGGAGGCGGTTTTGATAGACATGGAGATGATTAAGTGCGGCAAGGCGCCTCTCATCTAGTAGTTCAAGCTTAGCTAATCTAGAAGTGCGATACTCATCTCCGCCGATCAGGTCCTGCATGGATACTCTGAGGGATGGGATCTTGACCTCTATAGGTAGGATGGCTTCAGAGCCAAAGACCAAGGCATATGGTGTGGCACCAGTTGGTGTTCTGATACTAGTGCGGTAGGCCCATAGGGCGGGATTGAGTTGCAAGTGCCAATCACGACCAGCTTCATTGACCGTTTTCTTGAGGATTTTGAGAATGGTTTTATTGGAAGCCTCAGCTTGGCCGTTACTCTGCGGATAGTAGGGAGTTGAAAAGCGATGTTGGATATTGTACTGTATGCATAAGGCACGGACATCTTGGTTCTTGAATGGTCTCCCGTTATCAGTGACAATGGCTTGGGGAATACCATACCGGCATATGAGGTAGTTTAGGATAAAATTGGCTATTTGCTTACCAGTGATATAGGTCATAGGAATGGCTTCCACCCACTTCGTGAAATACTCAGTGGCGGTAATGATAAACTTGTGGCCATTTGAGGAGGAAGGGTGAATTTGTCCTACGAGGTCGAGACCCCATTGAGAAAAAGGCCATGGAGTTGTCACAGGTTGTAACTCATGAGCGGGTGCGTGAATCAAATCTCCATGTTGCTGACATTGTAGACACTTCTTAGCAAATTGTGCAGCATCTTGCTCTATTGTAGGCCAGTAATAACCTGTTCTGAGTATCTTCTTAGCAAGATTAGGACCAGTAGAATGTGCGCCACAAACACCTTCGTGTATGTCTCGTAAGGTAGCTTCAGCTTCTTCCGCATTAAGACATCGTAAGAGGATACCATCGAGACTCCGGCGATATAGTGTATCACCCAGAATGATGTAACGAGAGGATCGACGGATAAAGGTTTTGCGGTGGGTGGATGATAGGTCAGGGGGAAAGGTATTGTTCTTTAGGTATTCATAGATATCTTCGTACCATGGGGAATTGGGACCAACAAGTTCGCAGATGATTGCAGTAACAGGATCATCGACGGCTGGTATCAACAATTGCTCAATCAAGAATTCAGATTTCTATGTATTTGCAGGCATGTCAATCAGTGACCCTACAGAAGCCATAGAATCTACAGCTTGATTATGTTCTCTTGGAATTTGCTCAAATGTGATGCTAGAAAAATGTGGTTTGTAGGCATCCACTAGTTGTTTGTAGGGGACCAACTTTTCATCCTTTGTTTGGTATTCATCTGTGACTTGGCGAATGACTAGCTGTGAGTCTCCATATACTTGTAATTCTGTGATGTCCCATTGAACTGCTGTATTGAGACCTATGAGGAGTGCTTCATACTCGGCTATGTTGTTGGTGCAAGGGAATGCGAGCCGATATGACTTTGGAATGTAATCATTCAGAGGTGTAACAAATAAGATGCCAGCTCCTGATCCATGCTGTGTGTAAGAACCGTCAAAGTATAACTTCCACATTATGGAGTTAGCAAGAGTGAATAGATTCTCATCAGGAAAGTCTGCGACCATAGGATGTGTATCTTTCATAGGTGCTTCTGCTAGTTGATCCGCGAGGGCTTGTCCTTTGATTGCTTTGCGATCTGTGTACTCAATATCAAACTCACTAAGGATCATAACCCATTTAGCCAGTCTGCCTGTGAGAGCTGCTTTTGCTAATAGATATTTCAAGGGATCAATCTTGGCTATCAGATTTGTGTGTTGGTTCAACATGTAATGCCACAACTTTTGGGAGGCAAACACTACTGCTAGACAAGCCCTTTCCATGGGTGAATAATTGAGCTCATATCCCACCAAGGTTCTACTGATATAGTAAATTGCGTGCTCTCTGCCTGAGTCATCATTTTGTGCTAGCAGGGCCCCTAGGGCCGAATTTGTAGTGGAGATGTACAATATCAAAGGTTTGTCCGCCACTGGTGGAACCAATACAGGAGGTGTAGCTAGATACTCCTTAAGTTGATCAAACGCTGCCTGACACTTGTTGTCCCATCGAAACGAGACATCCTTTCGGAGCAAGTGCTGAAAGGGTTGACATTTATCTGCTAGCTGTGATATGAAACGCCTGATGGACTGTAACCTTCCTTGGAGACTCCTTAATGCTTTAAGGTTCTTTGGTGGAGGCATCTCCACTATAGCCTTTACTTTTGCTGGATCTACTTCGATGCCCCTACGAGATACTATGTATCCCAACAGCTTCCCTGATGTGACACCGAAGACACACTTCTTTGGATTGAGTCTTACTTGGTATTTTTCAAGCCTGTCAAAGATCTGTCCTAAGACCTGTATGTGATCCGCTCTAGAAGATTTAGCCAATATATCATCCACATAATCCTCCATGATGTGATGAAAGAGATCGTGGAAGATCACTGTCATTGCCCTCTGATAGGTTGCTCCTGCATTCTTCAGACCAAACGGCATGACACACCAACAATAATTGCCCCATGGACAAGTAAAGGTTATTTTATGTTGGTCCTCCTCAGCTATTCTAATCTGGTTGTAGCCTGAGAATCCATCCATAAGAGAAAGCATCTCGTGACCTACTGTCAAGTCCACTATAATGTTAATGTTTGGTAGTGGAAAGTCATCTTTAGGACATGCCTTATTGAGATCTCTAAAATCATTACACATGCGGATGCGCCCATTAGGTTTAGACACAGGTACAATGTTTGAGACCCAATCTGAATAGTCGATAGGTCGTATGAACTTTGCGTCTAATAGCTTTTGTACTTCCACTTTCACCAAGAGAGCTATCTGGGGGTGCATTTTTCTCAACTTCTGTTTCACTGGTTTCACCTTGGGATCAACTGTGAGATAATGAACTACCAGCTTAGGGTCTAGCCCTGGCATATCTGCATAGGTCCATGCAAAGTTGATGGTTCGTTGTAAGAAGAAGCTGTTAAGATTTCTGTGCTCTGTGTCAGATAATGATGCCGCTAGGAATGTTGTCTTTGGATTCTGTTCTGTACCTAGGTTGATCTCTGTAGAATCTTCCACTAGTAGAGCTGATTTCTCTTGATACTTAGAAGGTAAGGGAAGGTCAAATCCTCCATCCTCAGGTGCCACAGTTGGGTTTTCACCTTTAGATACGTCCTTTATTTTTACTATTTTATGATCAGGAGGTGCCACAGTGTGGTTTTCACCTAGAGATCTTTCTTTATTTGCACTTTTGCGACTAGAGGATTTGGCATTCTCACCAAAGTAAGCCATGGGCTCTAGTTCCATTACAAAACCTGCCTTGTGATCGCCAAGAGGGATACCTTCCCGAAGTCCCATGAACTCAGCTAAAGCTTCGTCATTCTGAAATACATCTATAACGGGGGCCCCTTGTTGGTCCCAATCGATAAGTTCAAGGTAGACAAGCGTGACATTCTGGGTGCTGGTGGTGGAAGTTAAGGATACGGAGGATAGTGTAAAAATGGAGGATTCTGCGAATAGATTGGTCATGTGGAGGGAAGAGTCAGCGATGATATCCTCTGTAGATGTCGAATCGGCAGGAAAATTGTCAGCTACCTCATCGAGGATATACTTGATGTCCGAGGCGCGTGGTACCTTCTTACCAAATCCTAATCCTTTCCTGTCTAGCTTCTTTGTTACCACAATGGGCTCCATAGTGCCTTGATTCTGTTTCCCAAGGCCACCTTTGCCTTTATAGCCCATATTTTTCACTATCCTTAAGCCATTGCCATACTGCTTGACTGGTATCGTGACTGGTTCTTTCTCCTTGTAGAGCCAAGAAGAGATGTCCTCAATAGTTTCCTCTTCCAATAACCGTCCATGTTGGAATTGGGTTAGGAATGGTGGGGGAGGAATATTTGCTTTTTTGGTAACTTTAGCAATGGGTGGTTTGCCGTAAGATTTTGGAGATAAAGGCATCCGCCCTACACAACAAGATTCAGAGATATCATAAGAGCCAAAGCCTATATCTCGAAAGCGAGCTGTGATTTTGGGGAGGGGTGTAGGTTCACTTGTAGAGGCTTGTGTGAGAGTTTCAGGGTCAACATAGAGAGGGGACTCAAGGGCTTTGTCATTTTTAGGCACTTGGTTGCAATTCTTATAGCTTCCTTGCAAGACATGGCAAAATTCAAAAGGATTAGGGTCTCCTGGGATGGTGATCTCCGTACCATTGTATGGGAACTTGAGGGACTGATGGTACGTGGAGGGGACAGCTTTCATTGCATGGATCCATGGGCGGCCTAGAATAATGTTGTAAGGCAGCTCAATATCAAGGACTTGACACCTGGTTTCAAGCATGACAGGGCCTAGTTGTATAGGCAAGTGAATAACACCTTCTGAACGGCGTTCTGCATCATCATACCCCTTGATTGTAATACTATGATCAGTGTTGATGTGATCCTCAGAGTATCCCAATTGCTTTAGTAACTTTAAAGAACAGATGTTGAGACCAGCACCACCATCTATGAGGATGCGTTTGATTTTGCGCTTATGGATGAGCACTTCAATATGGAGGGCATCGTTGTGACAAGGATCATGGGAGGGAAGGTCTTTCTCAGAGAAGACCACATTGTAAGGCGAAGCAATATTACCCACTATAGCTTGGAAATCTGCGACTGCTATGTTGTTAGGAATAGAAGACTCTTGGAGGGCTTTTTCTAGCACCACTCTATATGCCGGTGATGACCGTAGAAGGTCCAAAATAGAGATCTGTGCTGGTGTTCTCCCTAGATGTTCGACAAGATTATAATCAGACTGAACCGGAAGCCTAGGTGTAGGTGCACGAATGGTGACATGACCTCGACGAGTAGTAACAGCGCAATCCGTAGATTTGCCTTTGATGGTGAGGGTAGACACTCGACTCTCTTCAAAACAACCTACAATGGAATCGAAGGACGTGGAAGCATGATTGATACCTTTACCTCTATCCTGAGGAGGAGGTGGACCATGATGAGGGAATGGTTCCTTGTACATATCGAGATCCTTGTTCGTGTGTTGCGCTGGTGATTCATTCTCAAAGGTGATTTGATTACCGTCGATGAGGTTTTGGATGAGGTGCTTAAGCTTCATGCAAGATGTAGTTCGATGACCTTTGCTCCTATGGAACTCACAATACTCATTGTCTCTATAACGTGTAGTTTTGTAGATAGGTTCTCCATAAGGATGAGTATCAGGTAAGGTTATGAGCCTTTTCTGCAAAGCTTGCTGTAAGACCGATTCGATGGGCACTCCCAAAGGAGTAAATTGACGTCGCGGAGGGTAATCTTGTTGAGGCCGCTCTTGTTGTCGTTGCTGTTGGTTGGGATAAGGCTGCCTTTGTTGCTGCTGTTGTTGAGGTGGAGCTTGACTTGGTTTGGAGAGTTGCAGCGGTGTTTGCAACGTTTGGACCTGCTTAGTATCGACCACTCCATCATTGACCACGTTTTTGTTTTTGTTCCAATATTTGGGTTTATCATTCGACTGTTGATGCGAATTGCTATCTTTCGTCTCCTTAAAGATTTTGACCACACCCTTAGCAATGAGGGCCTTCTCAATGTTGATGCCCTTATATGTGATTTCATCGAAGGTTGTAGCACTAAGGATTTGCAAATGGAAACCTAACTCTTGGTTGAGGTTCTGCACAAAGATGCTAACAAGCTGTTTCTCTGGAATCTTGAAAGGGAATTTACTAGCCATTTGTCTCCATCGTTGAAGGAAAGAAATGAAAGTTTCACCATTTTTCTGTTTATTGTTGCATAGGTCCGTCATGGAAATCTCATGCTCTGCGTTGTAAGAAAAATGGGTGGCAAACTTCTCTGCTAGCTCGTTGAAAGACTTGATACCCGTCGGTAAGTGTGAGAACCATTCTATTGCTTGTCCTCCAAGACTGTGAGGAAAAAGACGCATAAGATATGTGTCGTTGTGAGAAACCTCAAAGCAAGCAAGATAGAATTCCCTAAGATGGTCTTTTGGGTCACCTTTTCCTTTGTACTTATCGAACTTGGGAATAGTGAAATTTTGAGGAAAAGGGATCATTGGTAACGACCGATCAAAAGGATAAGGGCACACTTCCTCCAAGGAGAAGGTCTTTTTGGTGTGGCCAAACGTAAGATCAGATAGCTGTTGTTGCACCTCCGTAATTTTTAGTTCCATAGTCGTGGGAGGGGTTGGTAACGTCTCCTGTTGTCCAAAAAGTGGTTGGTGTTGCCCATATGGAAGATTATAATGTGAGCCATGCACAGTGGTATTGTAAGGGTCGTAAGATTGATTGGGATTGTATGGATTGTATGATTGGTTCAGATTGGGTTGGAATTGGGGGTTTTGATTAGGCAGAGGTGGAGGTGGTGCTAGGTAAGAATGTTGGCTCTGTGATGGTTGAAGAAACGTATTGGGGGGAGGAAAGCTAAAGTGCGTTTGATTAGGTTGTGAAGGTGGCACATAGCTTTGGGAAACCTGATGTTGGGAATGTTGCGAGTGGCTAGGTAATGTATGAAAGAAGTTGAGCGTGGATGAACGTTGTGGAGGAGGAACATAAGTAGAAGTGATTTGCGACGGTGGGGGCTGATTGAAGATGAGAGTAGAAGAATGTTGTGGTTGAGGGACATAGGTAGAAGTGATTTGCGACGGTTGGGGTTGCTTGAGGATGAGAGTAGAAGAATGTTGTGGTTGGGGCTGCGTGACTCCAATTGGTTGAGAGACATGTAGGTGTGATGATATAGGAGGTGGCATTTGTTGAGACCCTTGTTGCATGGCTACATACGTGTTCCCTGGATTGTAATTGGGTGGGAAACCTACGCGTGATGGGGTAACCAAGATTCCACTTGCGCTTGGGATGGACACTTTAGGAGGTGGTTGCACATTGGATCGAGCTAAGGTGGCTTGCCTAGCAAACTCTGCTTGCCGTTGGAGAGTTTCTTGTTGGTTTTGATAGATCTCCATAGGAGTCAAAAGTGGTGATATGGGCCTCTCCCCTGTTGGATTTTGAAAAAGGGGATTCCTATACTGCGAACCTTGAGTAGGTAAGGGCGTAGTTGCCGTGGACATGGTTTGCACTTCTTGTATGGTTTCTTGGGTCTTGGTGCTCTCCTTGAGAGTGGACACATCAAAATCTGGAGGTAACTTGGCACCTTGCTTTGCAAGCAAGCGAAAGAAATGATCCTGGTTCTCACTAAGGATTTTATCAAAGGCAGCTATAGCTCTAGGATCTTGTATAAATTCATCAAGATCTTGCCCATCTTCTTGAGAGGATTGACCTATTTCAAAGTGTCGCTCTTCTTGAGATGGGGTTTGATCTACGATATAACCTTGTGGGACAAAATCTGGAGGCAAGCCTGTGGTATACTACGGTGCATTTATCAAAGGGGTTCTATCCTCATGAGGATTGCTTGGTTCCTCTATGTGTGGCATGTTTGGAGAGCTGATTGGTTTTGCCGCGGGTGTATTAGGAGTCACCTTGGGAGTAATGTTGAGATGACCTGATTGTGCTGTGCGAGGGGGTGACTTGTGCTTCTTAGGGACAACTTGCCTAGACTTCATAGTTTGTTGTAGCCTAGTGGTGACCATGGGGTATGTTTAGGACACAATGTAATGCTGGGAATCTATGAGATGCTTTGAAGAAACGGACAAACTCTGATGCACAAAGTACTGGACCAAAGGCGCTATACTGTTTGACCAGAGGCGCAGGACTGTGCTACCAAAAGCGTGCTACTGTGGGCCAGAGGCGACGGACTGAGCTACCAATAACGAGTTACTACTATGCCAAGGCAAGCTACAGTGACCAAAAGCGAGCTACTGTTATACCGAGGGCGCTGAAGTAGAGTTTTGCCAGAGGCGGGTTACTGCTGACCAAAGGCGATCTACTGTATTACCAAAGGTGAGCTGCTGTAATACCAGGGGCGCTGAAGTAGTGTCTGATGTTTTTCAAAGGCAAGATGTTTCTGTTTCTGATTGGATTGGTCTGGCAAGAGAAAACACAGCAAACAAGTGGTCAAAAAAGGCACAAGGACTGACACAACATATAGTGTATGTTCAAGGCTCCAAACAAGCCCAATGTTTCCACAGGTCTAATACAGTTGCAATCAATAACAAGCACTTTTTATCCCTAGAGACAAGGTTTCACTGCAGTAGATCAGCTCACAGCTTAATACTCCGTCGATAAAAATATCATTCCATAAAGGTGTCAGATATTTAGTATCTTTGTGAGAGACGATAGGTAGGGATATCTCACCCTCCCCTTGGAAAGCTCAAGTAGGTCACAAGAGTTTTATGTCCAAGGGAATACTATCTCTTCTCAAGGGAGCCAATGGTGAGTATCTTAAGGGTTTAAATTGATTTCCCTTGCACTGATGATTACCGCAATGTTCGGAGGTAGGTCGGGTAGTCTCTATCTAAATTGGTTCTTAGTGACTTTGAGGGACCAACGCCTTACGAGCAATGCGACAAGCTACTAAAAGCTTTAACCAATCCTACTAAGAGTTTCAAACACTTCGCTCAATGTGAAAATCGTTTCCACAAAGGGCTAGTACACCTCTTTTCAGTTTGGCATCACAAGGTAAGGCTGACGTCGGTTAGGACTTGGCTTTCGCCTTATCCCTTTTATATAGCGGTTCAAAGGAAAACTCCGCTTAGGGTCGTCCCTTTTGGATGAAACGCAATCCAAAAGCAGGCCCTTCTAAAGGAAGTACAAAAAATGTAAAATCAAGCACGTCACACAAAGGTTCAATTGTCCCGTTATAAGAAAAATAAGGTGCAACTAAGCTATGCACACACACGATTGTAGTTGTAAATTGTCCCTTATGAAATAAAGTGTTTGGCATTCATGTCCATTGTCCTTTAGAAAATTGAGGTGTTTGTTCATACATGTCCATTGTCCCTTAAGAAAAGCAGTATGTTCCTAAGACTTAGATTGCAAGAAAAGATTTGTTCAATTATCCTTTTAAGCATGCAATGTGTTTCTAAGACTTAGTGAGATAGATCAAGAGGTCTTCAATGCTCATCCTGCATGAACATGTTAAAAACACCTATTTGCTCTGTATGAGTAATAAGAAGCTGCAACAAGTGATATTAGGTCCACACAAACTCAAAAGTTAGCAAGTGCTTGAAGTCAGAGATTGAGAATAGGCCAATGAGTGGTCTTAAAAAATAGATCTCAGAAAATCTTTGA
This sequence comes from Cunninghamia lanceolata, assembly GCA_027924645.1. Taxonomy (NCBI): domain Eukaryota; kingdom Viridiplantae; phylum Streptophyta; class Pinopsida; order Cupressales; family Cupressaceae; genus Cunninghamia; species Cunninghamia lanceolata. The sequence goes on along the minus strand of BSBN01000907.1, from coordinate 5,656,168 downwards.
AAAAATATTACCACTATGTAGAGGACAGAAAAATACCAACTTTCAAAAAAAACATCACCTGAATCCGAGTCCGTTTGTGAAAGTTATGAAGCTTGAAAAGTCAAAAAACTGTGACGAGACAAAGACAGCAGTGAGAAAATCAATTTTCTGAAAAATCAGAGAATCTTGAGAAAAAACCAATTTCACCACGATGTAGATCACGAAATTCTAGCCTATTTTAAAAAAAAAAGCACTGAAATACGTGTCCGTATGACCAAGATAATGAGGTTTGAAAATCGCCTATTCATTTAAAAAGCTCATTGAAGAGGGGTCTGTCTTAGCCCCCTGTGACTGGCTCCTGGTCACTGATGTGACCTGCTGCTGGGCTGAAGGTGCTTTATTATTTTTTTTTCAAAAAAAAATTCAAAAAAAAAAAAAAAAAAAAAGCAAAAAGAAAAAGCAAAAAAAATCCAAAAATAAAAAAGCAAAAACAAAAACCAAAAAAAATAAATTTTGATTTAATCTGTCTAATCACTTGCATTGCAAACATTAATTAAATAATCTAATTATTTAATTAATTATCATCATATTCTTCTAAATCTCCTAAATTCAACATTAATTAAATAAATCCTCTTTATTTAATTAATTAAATTAAATTCCTCTATTATTCTTCCACAATTAAATAATTATAATTATTTAATTAGATCATTATCCTCTTTCCAAAAATCAAATCCACATTAATTAAATATAATCCCATTATTTAATTAATGTGGATTTGATTTTTGGAAAGAGGATAATGATCTAATTAAATAATTATAATTATTTAATTGTGGAAGAATAATAGAGGAATTTAATTTAATTAATTAAATAAAGAGGATTTATTTAATTAATGTTGAATTTAGGAGATTTAGAAGAATATGATGATAATTAATTAAATAATTAGATTATTTAATTAATGTTTGCAATGCAAGTGATTAGACAGATTATGAAATGCAAGTGATTTGACGACACGGTCATTTTAGGGTGTCTACAACTTTTATTTAGAATAGTTTTCTTTATGTTATGGGCTTTTGATTTAATTTGTTTTGATTTAGTCAATTTTCCTCATACACATTCTGGCACACTCGGTGGGACCCATGGTCCTGATCTAATATCAAATTTGTGGAATTTTTAGTTTGATTTCATAGGTTTTTAACTCTTTTTCTGGGAGAAATCCATAGATGAATTTTTAAAGGAAGCTTGTTGGGCAAAAAAGGACATCACAGTTGCGTTTGGAAGGGTCAAGAGGCAAAGAAAAACATATAATTTGGCCTATTTAGGTGAAGGTAAAAAAAATTTTACCTCGGACACGCAACCCGAGGCCGTACAATCACTGTGAGGTACAGTAAAAAAAATATTTTTTTAAAAAAGTTTTCTTTTTTTTTCTGAAAAATTAAAAAAAAAATCCAAAAATAAAAAAGCAAAAAGCAACAAAATAACAAGCCAACAAAAAAACAAATTTAAAAAAAAAAAAAATCAAAACCAAAAAAAGTGACGTACCTGCATAAGCACGACAGGGTACCTTGTACCTTTTGTCCAACGTACTCATTTTCTTTGCAGTGTACCTTCTTTTTCATGCTATTAACTTTTTTTTTATGAAAAGTTTTTCTTAAAAAAAGAAATCAAAGCTTTTGGGTATTCTTAAAAAAGTAAAAAATAAAATAAAGGCAAATCTATTTTAGTTTACTTTATTTTTCATTTTTTTAAAAATAAAAGATTTTTTTAGCCCAACCAAGCAGGTCACATCAGTGACCAAGACCCAGACATAGGGGGCTAAATCAGACTCCTCCTCATTGAGCTTTTGAATCAAGAAGATGATTTTCAAACGTCATTATCTTGGTCATACGAACACGTATTTCAGTGCTTTTTTTTTAAATAGTCTAGAATTTCATGATCTACATCATGGTCAAATTTGTTTTTTCTCAAAATTCTCTATTGTTTTAGAAAATTAATTTTCTCACTGATGTCTCTGTCTCGTCACAAGTTTTAGACCTTCCAAGCTTCATAACTTTCACAAACGGACTCGGATTCAGGTGATGTTTTTTTTTAAAGTTGATATTTTTCTGTCCTCTACACAGTGGTAATATTGTTTCAAAGTTTTTTTAGTTCTATTTTTTAAAGTCCTCTCATTGGCCCATCTTCAATCTATGACTTCAACACTTACTAACTTTTGAGTTTGTGTGGACCTAATATCAATTGTTGTAGCTTCTTATCACTCAAAGAGAGCAAATTGGTTTCTCTAACATGTGCATGCAGGACGAGCTTTGAAGAAATTGACAAATCTATCGCATTAAGTCTTAGAAACATATTACTTTCTTAAGGGACAATTGAACAATCATCTTTGCAAACTAAGTCTGAGGAACATATTGCCTTCCTAAGGGATAATTGAATAAATCACTTTTGCAATCTAAGTCTTAGGAACATATTGCTTTCTTAAGGGACAATTGACATGTATGCGAAAACACTTCAATTTTCTAAGGGACAATGGACATGAATGCCAAACACTTCAATTTCATAAGGGATAATTGACAACTACAAACGTGTGTGTGCCTAATTTAGTTGCACCTTATTTTTCTTATAACGAGACAATTGAACCTTTGAGGATGGAGGATTTGACCTTCCCCTACCATCTAAGTATCAAGAGGAGTCAACTCTCCTAGTGGAAGATTCTACAGAGATAAACCTTGGCACAGAGAAAAATCCAATGACCACATTCCTAGCAGCATCATTATCAGAAACAGAGCACAGGAATCTTAACAAATTCTTCTTACAGAGAACCATCAACTTTGCATGGACCTATGCGGATATGCCAGGGCTAGACCCTAAGCTAGTAGTTCATTATCTCACAATTGATCCAAAAGTTAAACCAATCAAGCAAAAGCTAAGGAAGATGCACCCACAGATAGCTCTCTTGGTAAAAGTGGAAATACAGAAGTTGTTAGATGCAAAGTTCATCCAACCCATTGATTATTTAGATTGGGTATCAAACATTGTACATGTGTCTAAGCCCATCGGGCGCATCCGCATGTGTAATGACTTTAGAGATCTGAACAAAGCATGTCCCAAAGATGACTTTCCATTACTGAACATTGACCTCATAGTAGACTTGACAATGAGTCATGAAATGCTTTCTCTCATGGATGGATTCTCAAGCTATAATTAGATAAGGATAGCAGAAGAAGATCAACATAAAACAACTTTTACTTGTCTGTGGGGTAATTATTGTTGGTGTGTCATGTCATTTGGTCTAAAGAATGTAGGGGTAATTTATCAAAGAGCAATGACAGTGATATTCCATGATCTCTTTCATCATATCATGGAGGACTATGTGGATGACATACTAGCTAAATCTTCTAGGGCAAATCACATACAAGTTCTAGGACAGATCTTTGACAGGCTCAAAAAATACCAAGTGCGTCTCAATCCAAAGAAGTGTATCTTCAGTGTAACATCAGGGAAGCTGTTGGGATACATTGTATCTTGTAGAGGCATCGAAGTAGACCTCAAAAAAGTAAAAGCTATAGTGGAGATGCCTCCACCAAAGAACCTCAAAGCATTAAGGAGCCTTCAAGGAAGGTTGTAGTCCATTAGGCGTTTCATCTCACAACTAGCAGATAAATGTCAACCATTTCAACACTTGCTCTGAAAGGATGTCTCATTTTGATGGGATTATAAGTGTCAAGCAGCATTTGATCAGCTCAGAGTATTTGGCTACACCTCCTATATTGGTTCCACCAGTTGTTGATAAACCTTTGATATTATACATCTCAACTACAACTTCGGCCCTCGGGGCTCTCCTAGCACTAAATGATGAACCCAGAAAAGAGCATACAATTTATTATATCAGTAGAACCTTGGTGGGATGTGAACTCAATTATTCACCCATGGAAAGAGCTTGTTTAGCAATAGTGTTCGCTTCCCAGAAGTTGTGGCATTACATGTTGAACCAACACACAAATCTTATAGCTAAAATTGATCCATTGAAGTATCTACTAGCAAAAGTAGCTCTCACAGGCAGACTAGCTAATTGGTTCATGATCCTTAGTGAGTTTGACATTGAGTATATGGATCTCTTATTTAGTTGACATTGAGTAGACTAGCTAAGCTTTGTTTGGCAAAAAAAGACTGACACAACAGATAGTGTATGTTCGAGGCTCACAAAAAGCCCAATGTTTCTACAAGTATGAGACAAATGCAAACAAATATCAAGCACTTTTTATCCCTAGAGACAAGGTTTCATTGTAGTAGATCAGCTCATAGCTTAATACTCCGTCGATAAAAATGTCATTCCATAAAGGTGTCGGACATTTAGTATCTCTACGAGAGACAATAGGTAGGGATATCTCACCCTCCCCTTGGAAAGCTCAAGTAGGTCACAAGAGATTTATGGCCAAGGGAATACTATCTCTTCTCAAGGGAGCCAATGGTGAGTATCTTAAGGGCTTAAATCAATTCCCCTTGCACTGATGATTACACAATGTTTAGAGGTAGATCGGGTAGTCACTATCTAGAATGGTTCTTAGTAACTTTGAGGGACCAACGCCTTATGAGCAATGCAACAAGCTACTAAAAGATTTAGCCAATCCTACTAAGAGTATCAAATACTTCGTTAAATGTGAAAATCATTTCCACAAAGAGCTAGTACACCTCTTTTCAGTTTGGCACTACAAGGTAAGGCTAACGTCGGTTAGGACTTGGCTTTCACCTTATCCCTCTTATATAGTAGTTCAAAGGAAAACTCTGCTTAGGGTCATCCCTTTTGGATGAAGCGCAATCCAAAAGCAGGCCCTTCTAAAGGAATAACTAAAATATAAGAGCAAGCACGTTAAACAAAGGTTCAATTGTCCTATTATAAGAAAAATAAGGTGCAACTAAATTAGGCACACACACGTTTGTAGTTGTCAATTGTCCCTTATGAAATTGAAGTGTTTGGCATTCATGTCCATTGTCCCTTAGAAAATTGAAGTGTTTTTTTTTTTTGGAATACTCTGAGGATCAGGCATAGAACTTCTTGAGATGAACACTATTAAGTGGCTCATCCAGAGGAATGCCGTCAGGTGTAGCTAAAGTATAAGCTCTTGATCCATATGATGTTGTCACAATAAAGGGACCTAACCAGTTAGGCTCAAACTTGCCCTTCTTTTCTGGGTCTGCTTGATTTCTCTGATTCTCTTTGAGTACAAGATCACCAATTTGAAACCGTCTTTCTTTGATCTTTTTGTTGTAATTATGCCGGAGGCGATTTTGATAGACATGGAGATGATTAAGTGTGGCAAGGCATCTTTCATCTAGTAGTTCTAGCTCAGCTAATCTGGAAGTGCGATACTCCTCTCTGCCAATCAGGTTCTGCATGGATACTCTAAGGGATGGGATCTCGACCTCTATGGGTAGGATGGCTTCAGAGCCATAGACCAAGGCATAGGGTGTGGCACCATTTGGTGTTCTGATACTAGTGTGGTAGGCCCATAGGGCAGGATTGAGTTGTAGGTGCCAATCACGACCAACTTCATTGACTATTTTCTTGAGGATTTTAAGAATGGTTTTATTGGAAGCCTCAACTTGGCCGTTACTCTGTGGATAGTAGGGAGTTGAAAAGTGATGTTGGATATTGTATTGTGTGTACAGGGCATGAACATCTTGATTATTAAATGGTCTCCCATTATCAATGACAATAGCTTGGGGAATACCATACCGGCAAACAAGGTAGTTAAGGATAAACTTGGCTATTTGCTTACCGGTGATATAGGTCATAGGAATGGCTTCAACCCACTTTGTGAAGTACTCAGTGGCGGTAATGATGAACTTATAGCCATTAGATGAGGATGGGTGGATTTATCCTACGAGGTTGAGACCCCATTGAGAAAAAGGCCATGGAGTTGTCACTGGTTGTAATTCATGTGAAGGTGCGTGAATCAAATCTCCATGCTGCTGGCATTGTAGACACTTCTTAGCAAACTGTAAAGCATCATGCTCTACTGTAGGCCAATAGTAACCTATTCTGAGTATGTTCTTAGAGAGATTAGGATCGGTAGAATGTGCACCACAGACACCTTCATGTATGTCTCGTAAGGTAGCTTCAGCTTCTTCCGTGTTAAGACATCGTAAGAGTATACCATCGAGACTCCGACGATATAGTGTATCACCCAGAATGGTGTAATGGGAGGATCGTCGGATAAAGGTTTTGCATTGGGTGGATGAAAGGTCAGAAGGGAAGGTACTATTTTTAAGGTATTCATAGATGTCTTCGTACCATGGGGAATTGGGACCAACAAGTTCGCAAATGATTTCAGTAACAGGAACATCAACAGTGGGTATCAACAACTGTTCAATCAAGAATTCACATTTCTGTGTGTTGGCAGGCATGTCTATAAGTGACCCTACAGAAGCCATAGAATCCGCAGCCTTGGTATACTCTCTTGGAATTTGCTCAAATGTGATGCTAGAAAAATGTGATTTGTAGGCATCCACTAGTTTCTTGTAGGGGACCAACTTTTCATCTTTTGTTTGGTACTCATCTGTGACTTGTCGAATGACTAGTTGTGAGTCTCCATATACCTGTAATTCTATGATGTCCCATTGAACTGTTGTATTGAGACCTATGAGGAGTGCTTCATACTCGGCAATGTTGTTGGTGCAAGGGAATGCAAGCCGATATGACTTCAGAATATAGTCATTTTGAGGTGTGATGAATAAGATGCCGGCCCTTGATCCATGCTATGTGTAGGAACCATCAAAATACAACTTCCACATTATTGAGTTGGAAAGAGTGAAGAGATTCTCATCTGGAAAGTCTGCTACCATAGGGTGTGTATCTATCATGGGTGCTTATGCTAGTTGATCTGTGAGGGCTTGTCCCTTGATGGCTTTATGATCCATATACTCAATGTTGAACTCACTAAGTATCATGACCCATTTATCTAGTCTACCTGTGAGCGCTGCTTTTGCTAGTAGATACTTCAATGGATCAATTTTTGCTATGAGATTAGTGTGTTGGTTTAGCATGTAATGCCACAGCTTTTTGAAAGAGAACACTGCTTCTAAACAAGCCCTTTCCATCGGTGAATAATTGAGCTCATATCCCACCAAGGTTTGACTAATATAGTAGATTGCATGCTCCTTTCATCATGTTGTGCTAGCAGGGCCCCTAGGGTTGAAGTTGTAGTTGAGATGTATAGTATCAAAGGTTTATCAGCAACTGGTGGAACCAATATAGGAGGTGTAGCTAGATACTCTTTTGAGCTGATCAAATGCCACTTGACACTTATCATCCCATCGGAATGAGACATCCTTTCGGAGCAAGCGTTGAAATGGTTGACATTATCTGCTAGCTGTGAGATGAAACACCTAATGGATTGCAACCTTCCTTGAAGGCTCCTTAATGCTTTGAGGTTCTTTGGTGGAGGCATCTCCACTATAGCTTTGACTCTTGTGGGGTCTACTTCGATGCCTCTATGAGATACAATGTATCCCAACAGCTTCCCTAATGTTACGCCAAAGACACATTTCTTTGGACTGAGTCTCACTTGGTATTTTTTGAGCCTGTCAAAGATCTATCCTAGAACTTTTATGTGATCTGCCCTAGAGGATTTAGCTAGTATGTCATCCACATAGTCCTCCATGATATGATGAAAGAGATCATGGAATATCACTGTCATTGCTCTTTGATAAGTGGCCCCCGCATTCTTTAGACCAAACAACATGACACACCAACAATAATTACCCCACGGACAAGTAAAGGTTGTTGTATGTTGATCTTCTTCTGCTATTCTTATCTGATTGTAGCCTGAGAATCCATCCATTAGAGAAAACATTTCATGATCTACTGTCAAGTCTACTATCATATCAATGTTCGGTAGTAGAAAGTCATCCTTGGGACATGCTTTGTTAAGATCTCTAAAATCATTACACATGCGGATATGCCCATTGGGTTTAGACACAGGTACAATGTTTGATACCCAGTCTGAATAGTCAATAGGTCAGTGAACTTTGCATCTAACAACTTTTGTATTTCCACTTTTACCAAGAGGGCTATCTGTGGGTGCATCTTCCTCAGCTTTTGTTTGTCTGGTTTAACTTTTGGATCAACTATGAGATAGTGAACAACTAGCTTAGGGTCTAACCCTGGCATATCAACATAGGTCCATGCAAAGTTGATGGTTCATTGTAAGAAGAATGTGTTAAGATTCATGTGCTCTGTTTCTGATAATGATGCTGCTAGGAATGTGGTCTTTGGATTTTTCTCTATGCCAAGGTTTATCTCTGTAGAATCTTCCACTAGGAGAGTTGACTTCTCTTGATACTTAGATGGTAGGGGAAGGTCAAATCCTCCATCCTCAGGTGCCACTATTGGGTTTTCACCGTTGGATATGTCCTTTGTTTTTACTATTTTATGATCGGGAGGTGCCACAGTGTGGTTTTCACCTAGAGATCTTTCTTTGTTCTTACTTTTGCGACTGGAGGATTTGGCATTCTCACCAAAATAAGTTGTTGGCTCTAGTTCCATTAGAAAACCTGCTTTATGATCGCCAAGAGGGATACCCTCCCGAAGTCCCATGAACTCAGCTATAGCTTCATCATTCAGAAATACATCTATAACGGGGGACCCTTGTTGGTCCCAATCGATAAGTTCAGGGTAGACAAGTGTTACTTTCTGGGTGTTTGTGGTGGATGTTAGGGATACGGATGATAGCATAAATACAGAGGATTCTATAAATAGGTCAGTCATATGGAGGGAAGAGTCATCGATGGTATCCTCATTAGACATTGAATCTGCGAGAGAAGTTTTAGCCACCTTGTCGAGGATACCCTCGATGTCCAAGGTGTGCGGTACCTTTCTACCAAATCCTAACCCCCTCTTGTCTAATTTCTTTGTTACACTAATGGGCTCATTGTTCCTTGATTATGTTTTCCAAGGCCACCTTTGCCTTTATAGCCCATGTTTTGATTATCCTTAAGCCATTGCCATATTGCTTGACTGGTATTGTGACCAGTTCTTTCTCCTTATAGAGCCAAGAAGAAATGTCCTCAATTATTTCCTCTTCCAATAATTTTCCCTGTTGGAATTGGGTTAAAGATACTGGGGGAGGAATAGCTACTTTTTTAGTTACTTCGGCAATGGGTGGTTGGCCATAAGATTTAGGGGATAAAGGCATCTGCCCTGCACAACAAGATTTTGAGATATCATAAGTTCCAAAGCCTATATCACAGATGCGAGCTTTGATTTCAGGAAGAGGATTAGTTTCACTTGTAGAGGCTTGTGTCAGATTTTTAGGATTGACATATAGTGGGGATTTAAGGGCTTTGTCATTTTGAGGCACTTGGTTGCAATTCTTATAATTGCCTTACAAGACACGGCAGAATTCAAAAGGATTGGGGTCTCCTAGGATAGTTATCTCTGTACCATTGAATGGGAACTTTAGAGACTGATGGTACACTGAAGGAACAGCTTTCATTGCATGGATCCATGGGTGGCCTAGGATAATGTTGTAAGGCAGCTCAATGTTAAGGACCTGGCACCTAGTTTCAAGCATGACGGGGCCTAGCTGTATAGGCAAGTGGATAACACCTTCTAAGCAGTGTTCAACATCATCATATCCCTTGATTGTAATACTTTGATCCATTTTGACATGATCCTCAAAGTATCCCAATTGCTTAAGTAACTTTAAAGAACAGATGTTGAGACCAGCACCACCATCTATGAGTATGTGTTTGATTTTGCGCTTATGGATGAGAACCTCAATATGAAGGGCATCATTGTGACATGGATCATGGGATGGGAGGTCCTTTTCAGAGAAGACCACATTGTAGGGTGAAGCAATATTACCTACTATAGCTCAAAAATTGGTGACTGCTATATTGTTAGGAACCGAAGACTCTTGGAGGGCTTTTTCTAGCACCACTCTATGTGTAGGTGAGGACTGTAGAAGGTCCAAGATAGAGATCTGTGCGGGCATTTTCCCTAGATGTTCGACAAGATTATAATCAGATTGAGTTGGGAGACTGGGTGTAGGACCATGAATGGTGACATGACCACGACGAGTTGTAATAGTGCAATCTGTAGATTTGCCTTTGATTGTGAGGGTAGATACACGACTCTCTTCAAAATGACCCACAATAGAGTCAAAGAAAGTGGAAGCATGATTGACACCTTGACCTTTATCCTGCGGAGGAGGTGGACCATGATGAGGGAATGGTTCCTTGTACATGTTGAGGTCTTTGTTCATATGTAGAGCCGGTGGATCATCTTTAAGAGAGATTTGGTTGCCTTCGATGAGATTTTGGATTAGGTGCTTGAGTTTCATGCACGATGCAGTTTGGTGACCTTTGCTCCTATGGAATTCACAGTATTCATTTTCTCTATACCATGCAATTTTGTAAACAAGTTCGCCATATGGGGGAGCATCCGGTAAGGTGATGAGGCCTTTGTGTAAAAGCTTCTGTAAGACCAACTCTATGGGCTCTCCTAAGGGAGTGAATTGACACCGCAGAGGGTAATCTTGTTGAGGCCGCTCTTGTTGTTGTTGCTATTGGTTTTGATATGGTTGCCTTTGTTGTTGTTGTTGAGGTGGAGCTTGACTCAGTTTGGAAAGCTGAAGAAACGTTTGCAATGTTTGGACATGTTTAGAGTCGACCACCCTATCGTTGACCACATTTTTTTTTTGTTCCAATAATTAGTTTTATCGTTCATTTGTTGATGAGGAGCATTGTCTTTTGTTTCTTTGAAGATTTTCACCACACCCTTAGCAATGAGGACTTTTTCAATGTTGATTCCTTTGTACGTAATTTCATCAAAGTTTGTAGCACTAAGAATTTGCAAATGAAAACCTAATTCTTGGTTGAGGTTTTGCAAAAATATGCTAACAAGCTATTTTTCTGGTATCTTGAATGGGAATTTGCTAGCCATTTGCCTCCATCACTGAAGGAACGAAATAAAAGTTTCACCATTTTTCTGTTTATTGTTACATAGATCAATCATGGAGATTTCATGCTCTGCATTGTAGGAGAAATGGGTGGCAAATTTATCTGCTAGCTCGTTAAAGGATTTGATTCCCGTGGGTAAGTGTGAGAATCATTCTATAGCTTGACCTGCAAGACTGCGAGGAAAGAGACACATAAGATATGTGTCATTATGTGAGACCTTGAAGCAAGCAAAATAGAATTCCTTGAGATGGTCTTTTGGGTCACCTTTTCCTTTGTATTTATCAAACTTAGGAATAGTGAAATTTTGAGGAAAAGGGATCATGGGTAATGACCGATCAAAAGGATAAGGACACACTTCCTCTAATGAGAAGGTCTTCTTGGTGTGGCCAAACGTAAGATCAGATAGCTGTTGTTGAACTTCCGTAATTTTTAGCTCCATTGTTGTGGAGCGGTTGGAAACATCTCCTGTTGTCCTAGAAGTGGTTTTTGTTGCCCATATGGAAGATTGTAGTGTAAGTCATGGGCGTTGGTGTTATAAGGGTTGTAAGATTGGTTGGGGTCATATGTGTTATACGTGGGGTTTAGATTGGTTTGGAATTGGATGTTTTGATTTGGAGGAGGTGGGGGAGACGCTAGGTAAGAATGTTGGCTTTGCGATGGTTGAAGAAAAGAGTTTGGTGGGGGAAAGTTAAAATTTGGGTTAGGTTGCGATTGCGACACATAACTTTGGGAAGTTTGGTTTTGGGAATGTTGAGGGTGGATAGGCAAGGTGTTGAAAAAGTTTAGCGCTGATGATCGTAGTGGTGGAGGGACATAGGTAGATATATTTTGCGATGGTTGGGGTTGATTGAGGATAAGCGTAGAAGAATGTTGTGGTTGGGATTGCATGACCCTGGTTGGTTGGAGGATACAAAGGTTTGATGATGTTGGGGGTGGTGTTTGTTGAGACCCTTGTTGCATGGCTACGTAGTTGTTCCCCGGATTGTAATTTGGTGGGAAACCTATTCGTGATGGGTAACCAAAATTCCACTTGCGAATGGTGTGGATGCTTTAGGAGTTTGTTGTATATTTAACACAGCTAGGGTGGCTTGTTTATCTAGCTCCGCTTGACATTGAAGAGTCTCCTGTTGGTGTTTGTAGATTTCATGGTGATATAGCCCTCTTTCCTATTGGGTTTTGATAAAGGGGATTCTCATATTGTGCAATCTTTCTCCCTTGTGAGCCTTGTTCATGTAAGGGTGTGGTCACTGTTGACATGGTTTGCATCGCTTGTATGGTGTCTTGGGTGTTGTTAGGCTCGCTAATTGTGGATAGATCAAAACCTTTAGGTAATTTGGCTCCTTGCTCTGCTAGCAAGCGAAAGAAATGATCTTGGTTCTCACTAAGGATTTTGTCAAAGGCGGCCATGGCTCTAGTATCTTGTATGAATTCATCAAGATCTTGCCCATCTTCTTGAGAGGATTGACCTATTTCAAATTGTCTCTCTTCTTGAGGTGGGGCTTGATCTGCGGTATAACCTTGTGGTACAAAATCCGGAGGCATGCCGGTGGTATAGTGAGGTGTACTTACCAAAGGGACCCTACCTTCTTGAGATGGGATTTGATCAATAATGTAACCTTGTGGAACAAAATCTGGAGGCATGCCGGTGGTATAGTGAGGTGTGGACCCTACCTTCTTGAGAATTGCTTGGTTGGTCAAGGTATGGCATGTTCGGAGAGATGGTTGATTTTGTCGTGGGTGTCCTAGGAGTAACCTTGGGAGTAATGTTGAGTCGGCCTGATTGCGGTGTATGAGGAGGCGATTTGCGCTTCCTAGGGACAACTTTCTTGGACTTCATAGTTTGCTGGAGCCTAGTGCTTACCATAGAATACACTAGGACAAAAAGCAATGCTGGGATTCTACTTGTGTTTTTGAAAAAGACAAACCCTGATGCACAATTTACTGGACCAAAGGCGCTATACTATTTTACCAGAGGCGCAGGACTATGCAACCAAAAGCGCGATACTGTAAAACCAAAGGTGATGGTCTGAGCTACCAAAAGTGAGGTACTACTATACCAAAGGAGAGCTATAGTGACCAAAAGTGAGCTACTGTACCACCAAGGGCAAGCTACTGTAATACCAGAGGTGCTGAAGTAGTGTCTGATGTTTTAAAAGGCAAATTTTGATAGATTTGGTTTTGGTTCTGATTGGTTTTGCTTTGGTAAGAGAAAACACAGCAAACAAAGCTTGGCAAAAAAGGACTGACACAACAGATAGTGTATGTTTGAGGCTCACAAAAAAGCCCAATGTTTCCACAGGTATGAGACAATTGCAAACAAATATCAAACACTTTTTATCCCTAGAGACAAGGTTTCATTGTAGTAGATCAGCTCACAGCTTAATACTTCGTTGATAAAAATGTCATTCCATAAAGGTGTTAGACATTTAGTATATTTGCGAGAGACGATAGGTAGGGATATCTCACCCTCCCCTTGGAAAACTCAAGTAGGTCACAAGAGCTTTATGGCCAAGGGAATACTATCTCTTCTCAAGGGAGCCAATGGCGAGTATCTTAAGGGCTTAAATCGATTCCCCTTGCACTGATGATTACTGCAATATTCAGAGGTAGATCGAGTAGTCACTATCTAGAATGGTTCTTAGTAACTTTGAGGGACCAACGCCTTACGAGCAATGCGACAAGCTACTAAAAACTTTAGCCAATCCTACTAAGAGTATCAAACACTTCGCTAAATGTGAAAATCATTTCCACAAAGAGCTAGTACACCTATTTTCAGTTTGGCACCACAAGGTAAAGCTGACGTCGGTTAGGACTTGGCTTTCGCCTTATCCCTCTTATATAGCAGTTCAAAGGAAAACTCTGCTTAGGGTTGTCCTTTTTGGATGAAGCGCAATCCAAAAGCAGGCCCTTCTAAAGGGATAACTAAAATATAAGAGCAAGCACGTCAAACAAAGGTTCAATTGTCCCGTTATAAGAAAAATAAGGTGCAACTAAATTAGGCACACACACGTTTGTAGTTGTCAATTATCCCTTATGAAATTGAAGTGTTTGGCATTCATGTCCATTGTCCCTTAGAAAATTGAAGTGTTTTCGCATACATGTCAGTTGTCCCTTAAGAAAGCAATATGTTCCTAAGACTTAGATTGCAAAAGTGATTTGTTCAATTATCCCTTAAGAAGGCAATATGTTCCTCAGACTTAGTTTGCAAAGATGATTGTTCAATTGTCCCTTAAGAAAGCAATATGTTTCTAAAACTTAATGCGATAGATTTGTCAATTTCTTCAAAGCTCGTCCTGCATGCACATGTTAGAGAAACCAATTTACTCTGTTTGAATGATAAGAAGCTGCAACAATTGATATTAGGTCCACACAAACTCAAAAGTTAGCAAGTGTTTGAAGTCATAGATTGAAGATGGGCCAATGAGTGGACTTTAAAAAATAGAACTCAAAAAAACTTTGAAACAGTATTACCATTGTGTAGAGGACAGAAAAATATCAACTTTCAAAAAAAACATCACCTGAATCCGAGTCCATTTGTGAAAGTTATGAAGCTTGGAAGGTCTAAAAACTGTGACGAGACAGAGACAGCAGTGAGGAAATTAATTTTCTGAAAAAATAGAGAATTTTGAGAAAAAACAAATTTCACCACGATGTAGATCATGAAATTCTAGCCTATTTAAAAAAAAACATTGAAATACGTGTCTGTATGACCAAGATAATGACGTTTGAAAATTGCCTTCTTGATTCAAAAGCTCAATGAGGAGGGGTCTAATTTAGCCCCCTATGTCTGGCTCTTGGTCACTGATGTGACCTGCTTGGTTGGGCTAAAACAATCTTTTATTTTTTAAAAAATAAAAAATAAAGTAAACTAAAATAGATTTGCCTTTATTTTATTTTTTACTTTTTTAAGAATACCCAAAAGCTTTGATTTCTTTTCTTAAGAAAAACCTTTCATAAAAAAAAAGTTAATAGCATGAAAAAGAAGGTACGCTGCAAAAAAAATGAGTATGCTAGACAAAAGGTACAAGGTACCCTGTCGCGCTTGTGCAGGTACGTCACTTTTTTTGGTTTTGGTTTTTTTTTTTTTTTTTTGTTGGCTTGTTATTTTGTTGCTTTTTGCTTTTTTATTTTTGGATTTTTTTTTTGCTTTTTTTTTTTATTTTTCGAAAAAAAAAAAAATTTTAAAATAAAAAATATTTTTTACTGTACCTCACACTGATTGTACGGCCTCGGGTTGCGTGCCTGAGGTAAAAATTTTTTTACCTTCACCTAAATAGGCCAAATTATATGTTTTTCTTCACCTCTTGACCCTTCCAAATGCAACCGTGATGTCCGTTTTTGCCCAACAAGCTTCCTTTAAAAATTCATATACAGATCTCTCCTAGAAAAAGAGTTAAAAACCTATGAAACTAAAAATTCCACAAATTTGATATTAGATCAGGACCATGGGTCCCACCAGGCATGCCAGAATGTGTATGAGGAAAATCAACTAAATCAAAACAAATTAAATCAAAAGCCCATAACATAAAGAAAACTAATCTAAATAAAAGCCATTACTAATAAATCAATGAAATATGAAAGCTTTTACCAAGATTTGTATTGTTCCCTTTGGATGAATGTGGATTGCTCAATAGTGCTACGAAACCATGTTTGCAACAAGCAAGTAAAGTGCTCAAAGATCAATATTAAGAGATCGTGAAGTTGCTCAATCGATGCGATGTATGCTCCAAGCGTTGTAAAGGATGCCTGAGAATAAGTGATCAAAGAGGATTTGTGAAGGAGATGAGGGGGGTTTATATAGATTTCAACACAGATCGATCGATGGTCCAAATAATTTAGAAGAATCAACGGAGGAGATAAAACAAATAACCATGATGAATGTGCACATGACATGTGTCAATCCATAAGGATATTTTTATTAAAATATGATGAAAACAAGATTGATTGAATAGATAACTCAACTTGTAATTTTGTCTTTTTTATAGTTCTAAAAATAAGACTGATTGTGCACGAGTTAACAAGATATTTTAAGAGGAATTTGAAGATATTTGAAATTAAATAAATAAATTTATTTAATTAATTGTGCATGATTGAGGAACAGAAGATTATAAATAAAATATTTGATTTTATTTATTTTTAGAGAAAAAAGTAAATTAAATAAATAAATTTATTTTATTGTTTGTGCAAGATTAGAGGAATATGAAGATTATAAATAAATATTTGATTTTATTTATTTTTAGAGGATTGAGATAATTTAAATAAATTTGCATGATTTATTTAAATTTAGAAGAATAATTGATTTAATTAAATAATGTAAATTATTTAATTATAGATAAGATAGAATTGGATGAATTAATTAAATAATTGGATTTATTTAATTAATGGAGACGTGAAATTTGAAAGAGGATAAGGATTTAATTAAATAATACAAATTATTTAATTTTGGAAGAATATAGAGGAATTTAATTTAATTAAATAAATAAACATAATTTATTCTATTAATCTTGAATTTTGGAATTTTGAAAGAATTTGATGAAATTAATTAAATAATTAGATTATTCAATTAATGTTGAAATTCAGGTGATGCTGCAGATTAGACGAAATGCAAGTGATTCGAAGACATGGTCATTTTAGGGTGTCTACACATATCCTTCATGTTTTTCAAGAATTCGTGCTTATAATATATTGTTTATAATCATTAGAAGTTCTATTTTTTAATGATAGTTTGATGATAGTGACATAAGGCCATCTTGGTAATAATATAATGATAGGAAGTGACATGATCTTTTCTTCCATTTGTTGGCAATGATTGTTAAGTTGAGTTGATGTATTGTTGTCAAATTAGGATGTTCCTGTTAGAATTGATGATAAAGTGAGCAGGGCAGGTATATAAGGCAATATTCATGATTAACTTGTCAACTTTGCTTGTGCTATCTTGTTGCAAGGGAAGAGTAAATGCTCTTATTGTTGTTATTGTATGAATGACTTGCTCTTTGTGCTCAATGATCTTATTAACTCTGCAGTGTTGCAATGATGATAGAGATTGAATGGTAAAGTGAATATTGTAATTTCTATTTTTTTTTGTATGCAAAATGTAGAAAGGACTATTGATAGTGATCTTTGTTTTGTTCATGTTGTGACAATAATAACTAATACATACTAATCCATACCTTGCACTCTTCTCTATGATGTGTTGACTATAGTGTGACATGTTTCAAATTTATGTTGTCATGATCTTCATGTCACTAGATAGTAAGGTGTTCTCAAGTGGTCTTCTTGAACTACATATATGTTGGAGGTTGTCTATGCTTCTTGTTGTATTAAGTTTGCTGCTCATGATTCAGGAGGTGTTGTTCTAACAAGTACATTGCAGTACTTGACTGTGTTGTAGGATCTAATAGTGCTAGGTGATATATGTTGATGAAGTGATTGAGTCCAGTGTTTTCTTTGGACAGTTGGTGTAGTGTTTGTTTGTTTATTAGGGATCAGTGGTCAAGGGGTAGAGCATTACAAGGTGAAGGTTTCTTGATACATAATCGTCAAAGTTGACAGATTATGGGTGGTTCATGAGATTAGTTCTTGCTTGCTCTAAGGTTTTGCATTATTGGTGGTGCCCTTAGTAAACTCTATCAAATGTTCTTATCAATGGATGCCCTTCAATTTGCTTCTAATAGTAATTGCCTGTGTTTATTGGATTGAAAAATTCTTTATGTTAGGAGAGATAAGTGTATGGTAATGGATCAATACAAGGTCTGCACAATGGAGTTGAGAGGCCTCAGTCTTAGTTTGTATAGTGATGTCTTGGGCCAAATATGGCATTCATCATGGTTGATTCCACCAAATTGCATGAAAGATAGCATGACGTAAGAGGGAGCATGTTTAGTGGTTTTAATGTTTGGTGTAACAATGTTGTAATAGTGAAAAGGTAATTAAGTCTGTAGGAGGATTTTGACAATATGGTGTTGATTGGATGCATGGTGTGCTATTGGATGCTTACATATCATGATTCTTGTGTTTATTTTTATAGCCTCATGGATTATGTTTTTCTTCGCTTCATGATTCAAAGGAGTCTCAGTAAGATTGTCAAAGATTAGTTGTAGTGGTATCTTTGATAGAGCTTGGAAATTGTCTTTCACATTGTTGATAGTGTTACTATGTTGTAATATGATGGTACAGTTTAGATGGTACCTTTGCTGTGGTAGGAGATTGATTCAGACATCATATCTTTAAGTTTTTTATGGAAGTTGGACTACTTGCCTTGATAGTGTTTTTGATCTTTGTTTGTTAACAATCCTAGCAGTGGCTTTATGAATGACAGTGATTAAGGATTCTTATCATTATCTTAACAATAGTGTGCTGCTTTATTTTTTACTATTTTGAAATGACAGTATGCTTTGTTATCTAAGTGATAAGCCTCTTTTATGAACATTGCTACATAACAGTGGTACTGTGTTTGATGGGTGAAGTGCTCATATTCTTCTCTTATATGTGGTACATAGGGGGTGCTTCATGCCAACAAGCAATATGATATTATCCCTTTGTCAGTTGATGTCAAAGGGGGAGAGAGAAAATGGAGTGGTGTGTTTTGCCATCAATGATAAAGGGGGAGTTTGTTGTGATGTTTGTCATTGATGTCAAAGTTGGATCATTGATGTTGGCATTCAACTATAGGAGTTTGTGATGATATGAAGATTGATGATTGTTTGATCATGCTTTGTACACATTATAGGTTGATATGAGCAGTTTGTTTATTCATACTTAAGGTACATTGTTGTGTTGTTTCAATGGGATTTCATTGTTCTTGCAAATGAAACATGATTTCTACATGCTCTCAGTCAGATTGGTATGCAAATGTAATGATTGATCTTCCATTCAGAGGATGTGATGTTGCTTCATGACAAGCTTCAGTTCATTCACCATGCTTCATGTTGTGATGCTTATAATTCTTGACTTGAAAGGTTTGAGTTGATTTGAGAAGCACATCATCAAAGGATCACATGTCTCCATCTTTAGAGGGTCACATGTTAGGTGTCTTTATAGGATCTTAATGTTATTATCATCAGGATCTTGATTTAGGAGTTCTTATGTTTCATTTTAGAGAATCATGCTTCATTTTAGAAGTTCAGTGTGTCTTCATATTCCTATGATGTTCATTGTCAATAGTCTTGGTATATGATTCAAGGAAGGTCATCTCTCATGTTGGTGTTCATGATCATCAAGAGGAGTTGAGTTATAAGAGCTCAAGATGATGTTCAGTGGACAACTTTGTATAAAACAGTAACGTGATTACAGAAGTGGTACTGAGATTGCTTCATATGAAATTGCTTAAGGTGTCTCATGTCAAAGTGGTTAGAGTATGAAATTGGTTTGAAGTATTTGGAGGTTTAAGACCTAATAGTTTATCTTGAGATCCTTTTGTCTAGAGGTTCCTGTCAGAACAAACACTTCATGGTTTGGTTATGTTATAAAGTATTTAGGGTTTTTTTTTCTTCGAGACCTAATATATATTTATTTTAAACCCTAAATTCTATGTTTAAATCCCTAAGAAATAAACTTCATAACATTCAATGTATCTTCTTACAAGCCATCTATGACTTGTGCACTTTATGTCTTATTCTTTGGTTGACCTACCATCTTAGGTCGAGGTCACTTAAAGTGACCCTCTAAAGGGGTCTTATAACATTTCATTACCGGTGCTTTTTATTCCTCTCACCGACGGGTTCGGTCTCCCCTTGAGCGGTGGCGCCAACTCCATAATTGATGACCATCTTTAAATGTTCTGTTGGTTTTTTCCTAGACTGGATGCTTATTCCCAAATTTCCCTACAAGCTAGCCATCAATGATCAACAGGATCTCTGGGCCAGGGGCCAACAGTGTAGGAGATAGACTCTATATTTTATCTCCTCTTCTTCTTTAGGCTCTGCAAAACCTAGGGGGGTATTCCCTACTCAACATCCATGAGGATATACATACAAAGGCTGGGATGCTGACAAAAAGTAGATAAGTCCCCCTGTAAGTAGACCAAAACTGAAAGATAAGAGCAAAGGGGCTAGCTTTAGGCCTATTTGCAGTTGTAGACAGAGGACTAAGGATCCTAAAACTAATTCTAATGTCCTAAAGATTGTTTTAGATTTTCATTTTGATTTTAAGTTTGGATGCAAAGCTGGACATGGTTGTAACACAAACACAAAGCAAGATTGGTGCCTATCCAGGGCCTGGAGTCAGTAGACATACACCTGTGAATGATATGCATGAACAACTAAAATTGGATTTCAGGGGGATACATATGATACCTGCCTTACAGATATCTCCCAATACAGAGTGTTAAGCTATCTATACTTATGGCATCCCTATTACAGTATACCCTTCCCAATGTTCAATCTGAAAATAGTTTAATCTACCCCTTGAGCAGAAGTTAAAAGATCAGACATTCAACACAGGAATTCCATGTTCTAGAGTCTCAAACATTGCTTAAATATCCAGACTCAGAAGAAAGATACATGCAATACTGGAGATAGAATTAACAAAACACATGCTAACATAGCATTTCTCATATAAAATTAACCATGAAATCAGTGGATTCATGCAAAAACGTACAAGAGATACATAAACTCACAGGTTTTGCTGTACAGAGCAACCAAATCAGCTGTATTGTATTACAGAGCCAAATGTTCAACTTTCAACAACAAATGATGGTAACACAGTCTGCTTATATCAGCCAGAAAGTGTACCACAGCAATTAATTACAAGGCTTTTACAAAAATCTACCATATACAGATCCTTCAAAGGAATGGCGCTCAAAATTTATTGCTGCAGAGACAGAAAGTAGACAATGGTGGCCTCGAGCCCTGCGCCGCCATCTGGGAGTCTTCACGCCAAAAATCAGGTACATGACTATTCAACAACTCGCCCATGCCCCAGCTACAGTCGCCATTGATGGCTCAACCACCCACGGCCGCTAGGAAAAACATTGCAGCGCTCAAAAAGAATTTCCCGCCAAAACATGCTTCTATCGCAGTTTCAAATTATACAGGGAGATTAGTCCCACATTGGTACCGCGGAGACAACTTTATCATTTTAAAAACACGGCTGCATGTATAACAAATGTCGAGTGCTTTTGCCATGCTCGACGCATAAGCCTTTGTCCAAAGCCTATCGCCAAGACCCAAGCCATCGGCACACTCCCAAATCCTCCTGCCGACATCAATAGTCTCTCTGATGCCTATCGCAATTCCCTGTCGGCCAGACTACTACCATCGGACTAACCAAAAGCTTCCCTGGCCGATAGACCAACTCTCCCCGATGACCAAGCAAAGCACACTTGTCGCCAAGATACAGACCATTGGCCAAGCATTCCACAGCTCACCCGATCTACCAAGTCTCTCTGATGGCCATCAAAACACACCCTCGTTGGCTAGAGACAGACCATTGGCACAACAAAAATCACGCTTGCCGACAACACAACTCACGCGGAAGACCACCTCCGTCGGTGTGACTTACACCGTCGGAGCAACCAAAATCTCCCCAGCCGATCACAATAGTCTCGCCGATGCACCAACGAGATACACTCTGCTCCTCCATCGGCCAGACACACACCAACGACTCCTCATCGGCCAAACCTCCCGTCGTCGGCATAACTCAAAACACTCAGGCCGACAATACAGCTCTCGTCGATAACATATCCATCGGCCAAACATTGTATATCGGTGAACCCTCCAACGGTTAGCCCGATAGTCCATGTGACACCGAAACCAACCTTGCAAACTGCTAACCTTCCATCGACCAGAGGCAAACCGTCGGGCCAACACTCCACCATCCACCCGATGATGAACGTTACGCCGATAAGACCAAAATCATAAGGCTTTGAACCATTGAACCCTGAACCAGTTCAACCTGATGGTTCAAAAGAGAAGTTCAACTGAGAAGTTCAACACGGATAACACAGATGAACAAACAATTCACTGAGGGGAAAAGATGGAGCCTAAGCCCATGAACCGTTGAACCTTGAACCAAAAGGGTTCAACGTGATGGTTCAAAACGATGGTTCAAGCATAATCTAAGTACCCAAAAAGAATTTTCGCCGATAGAGAAAATCACAGCGATGAACAAGGAAACTTAGGGCCCAAAAAGGAAAAAACCCTCCAACATCCTGC
Source organism: Cunninghamia lanceolata (assembly GCA_027924645.1). Classification (NCBI taxonomy): domain Eukaryota; kingdom Viridiplantae; phylum Streptophyta; class Pinopsida; order Cupressales; family Cupressaceae; genus Cunninghamia; species Cunninghamia lanceolata. Next base: position 5,634,077 of record BSBN01000907.1, on the reverse strand, counting down.
GCTCAGATCCAGACCAAAATTAGTGCTAACACTGGCTCCAAATGGGGATGTGTAGGTGAAAAACCTACAACGAGAACCAGATCTCCAGGCAGACCAAGCAAAAAAGCCAAAAAAAAGCACGAATTGTACAGAACATTTACACTATATACATATTTTTACAAATGTGCACAGCGACAAGTCATCTATGCAAAATAGGACTTAAGGAATTGGCCATGCACAGGCAATTCCAGAAATTCACCATCTAGGGCCTAGAGGAAATAAGAATCCTCCCCATGAATGCTGCAAATCTGATATGGGCCCATCCATAAGGGTTCGAATTTACCATGTTTACCCTTGTCCTGATTTATTGCATTCCATATGAGCACCAGATCATTGACTTGAAACTTCCTTTTTGTAGCTCTCCTATCAAACTGATATTTCATATCTTGTTGTCTCTTGAGGTTAATCTGGTGTGCTTTCCTTCTATTCTCATCTAATGCAACCAGCTGATTCACTCTTTCTGTCATGGAGTCTTCAATCTCCTCATCATTTTCTTGGATGAATCTGTAAACTGGTAGGAGATTGTTTATGGGCAATCTGGCTGATGCACCATATACTAGCTCAAAGGGTGACATTCCAATAGCCTTTTTTACTGTCACTTTGTCAGCCCATATTGCTAACTTTAATTTTGAGTCCCAAGCTCTCTTGTTCTTGTCCAGTATCCTCTTGATAATTTTTATGATGCTTTTATTACTTGATTCTGCTTGACCATTTCCTTGTAGGTGGTATGGTGATGCATATGATAAATTTATCCCATATTTGTTGTAAAAATCAACAAATTCACCTGATCTAAAACACATAGCATTATCAGTGACTATCTTGAATGGTACTCCAAACCTGATGATAACATTTTCTAGTATGAAATCCATCACCACCTTACTTGTAGCTCTCTTAGTTGGAACGGCCTCAATCCATTTGGTAAAGTAATCAGTTGCCACTAAAATCCAACTGTGTCCCCCACTTGACTTGTCTGCAATTTCCCCTATGAAGTCAATTCCCCATTGCTGAAATGGAGCATCCACAGTTACAGTTCTGAGGGGTAAAGCACCATCATATCTCAATTTTCTTGAGAATCTTTGGCAAGGGTCACACTTCCTTACTAACCTTTGTGCATCTAAAAAGAGAGTGGGCCACCAATATCCTACTCTGAGAGTCTTATGAGTTGTTGTTTGGGCAGTATAATGTCCACCACACAATCCTTTATGCATATCAATCAAAACATTGTTAGCCACATCTTCATCCACACATCTCAGTAGGACACCATTAGGGTTTTTCCAGTATAGCTCACCTTGAACAATAACATACCTGATTGCATGTAACTTTAAAGTCCTCTTTTGGCTGTCACTAAAATGGGAAGGACAATTCAGATTTTGCAAGTAGTATATAATGTCCTTGTACCATTCAGATCTTGATACATTTACACTCTCATTTTGGACTGCATTAACTTGGCATGCTTCCAAGTTTGACTATGCCATCATCTTCGTTAATTCTTGTCCTCTTACCAACTTGGTAACTTGTATGTCTATGTTGAACTCTTGCAGTTTGTTTATCCATCTGCACCTTCTTCCGGTCACCTCCTGTTGAGTGAATATGTCTTTGACTGCTGCATGGGGTACATATGCAATTACATGTGATCCTACCAGGTATGGTCTAAAACTCTTGATGGCTCTGACTAGTGCATATGCTTGTTTTTCCATAAAATCATACTTCAACTCAGAAGCCTACAAGGACATACTGAAGAAAGCTATGGGCTGTTCAAAACCATCTTCATTTTTCTGTAGCAAACATGCAGCAACAATGTGAAAGGAAGCAAATGAAAATACTTGGAATGACCTAGAAAAATTAGGAGATTTAAGAACAGGGGCCATCTTGATTGCCTCTTTGATACTCTGAAATGATTCTATTGCTTCACTTTCCCAGTTGACAGTTGCATCCTTCTTCATCATCTTGGAAATGTTCCTTGTGGTTTCTGCAAAGTTGGGAACAAATCTCCTAACAAAATTTATCTGTCCAAAGAAGGACTGAACTCCTTTTACAGTTTTTGGCATTTGAATTCTGTCAATAGCAGCCACTCTCTCTGGATCTATCCTAACTCCATCCTTGGAAACAATGTGTCCCAGGAGCTTTCCTTCAACTACCCCAAAGGCACACTTCTTTGGATTTAAAGAAATACCATACTCTAGTGCTCTCATGAAAATTTGCTCTAGATGCAAACAATGTTGCTCTTCCTTCTTTGAATATGCAGTCAAGTCGTCCTGATATACAACCAGGATTGAATCAATCAACCCTGCAAAAGCAACATCCATTGCTCTTTGAAATGTAGCACCTACATTTGTTAATCCGAATGGCATTCTAACATATACATAAGTTCCCCATGGAGTGGTGAAGGCAGTCTTATACTGTTCTGATTCCTTTACCTTCACCTGATTATAACCTGAAAATCCATCCATCATGGATAAGAGTTCACAACCAGTCACTCTCTGCAACATAGCTTCCATATTAGGCAGTGGATAGTTATCCTTGAAAGAGGATACATTCAAGTTCCTGAAATCAACACAAAGCCTAATATCACCGTTCTTTTTTCTAACTGGGACAAGGTTAGACACCCAAGTTGAATGTCTGATTGGCACAATTATTCCAGCTTCCCTAAGCTTTTTAAGTTCTTCTTGCATCTTTGGAGCTAAGGTAGGATTAATAGGTTTTTGCCTCTGTCTAAATGGCTTAGCTCCAGGCTTCAATGGGATCTCATGCTAGAATAAATCTTCCCTATAGGCTTTTAGGTCCTCATATGACCAAGCAAAAACATGTTTATACCTTTTCAGTAATGCAATCAGCATACTCCTGATGTGTGGTTTGAGCTGTCTACCAATGTACACCTTCTTGGGGGCCTGAGATGTCCCCAAATTTATCTCTTCTAAATCTTCCTTATTTGTGGGAGATGTCCTTGTGACCAATTTGTCTCTACTGTCAAAAGCTCTTTCCAAAGCTACTAACCCTCTAGGGATTTTATTAGTCTTCAATTGAATTATCTCTTTTCCCACAAGAGTTTCTTTTCCATCTATAGTCTCTACAAAGGCTTGGAAATCAATTTCTTGATTCTCAAATTTATCTATGCAGTGCAAAAATTTTAACAAGTCCCTATCATCATTAAACACTTGCCAACTACATATATTTTCTGGTACTACAGGCCTGATTTTAACTTCTACATTTGTAACATCTGACAGAGTGATGTCATCTGGCCTTATTGCAACATTAGCTAAGAAATCAGCCATAACATTCTTTGATCTCTCTACCCAGCCTATTGAAAATGCATCAAGGAGTTCAATGGTATCCCAAATAGCATGCTTGTATTGTTTCAATCTTTTATTTTTTGAAGCATACCTATCTCTAATTTGGGATACAATCAGCTCAGAATCCCCAAATACTCTTAGCATTTTGATTCCATGTTTGAGAGCTATATTTAGGCCTAAGATTAAAGCCTCATATTCTGCAATGTTGTTTGTGCAAACAAACCTCAGCAAGAAAGAAAATTTGAGGAGCTTACCAGTTGGAGACAGGAAAACAACTCCAGCTCCAGAGCCTTCTTTTGCACAAGCTCCATCAAAATACATGGTCCACAGACCCTGCTGGTCCAGCTCTTCACTGCAGACATTTTTCTCTTTATCTTCTCTATCATTTGAGACAACCTTGAAGTTATCACAGTCAGTGTTTACAAAGCATATCTGTTCCTTTGCTTCTTGGCCTTCCACTATCTCTGATGATCTTTGTTCTCTAATTAGCTTAACATCCCTGCCATTCATTGGAATCATGGCATATGACAGGTCCAGCTGCATACTTCCACCAATTAGTGCTACCCATCTTCTTGACAGCAACATACCATACTGTGGCTTGATGTCAACCACTATTATATTCATTTTATATCTCTTTTTAGGAAATGCTGCCAGTTTGAAATCTACATTCTTCATGATTCCAATAACTGGTACCTCTCTGGCATCCATAACATAACATTTTCCACATGCCTTGTCAATTTTCAATCCAGCTTGTTGCATGACGGTCAAAGGCATGACATTTGTAGATGCTCCAGAGTCAAGCATACAATTTCTGATTATTTTTCCATTTATAACCAGGGATACATAAAATGGTTCCACTTGTGAAGGACACTTTGTCATAGTCACTCCTAAATAGACTTCAGGAGCCTCATCTTCTTCATTACAGATGACATGCTTCTCACCCTGGATCTGAACATTTTGTTTAGCTTGAAAAGGCACCCCTGAAATTAGGGATATTATCCTATTATTGATCTCTTCAACCTTGATCAGTTCCATAAGTGGAACAGAGACTTTTACCTGGGAGAGGACTTGAGCTATATCAAATGGAGCATAATTTTGTATAACAGTTGTAGCTTGCTCCACAATCTTGTTTTTAATCCTGAACTGATTTAGCTTTTACTTTCATAGTACCCTGATCATCATTCTTGTCTTGGGAACCTTTACTTTGATCTTCAGCCTGAGGGATTCTATTTTCTGGTCCTTGGGATTCATGACCTGTTCTATGTCTAAAATTCTGTTTATTATTACCCCACTACCTTTTTTGTGGTTCAATTCCTTTATGACCATGCACTGGCTGACCTGCAGAAATACCTTCTGGCTGATGTGGGCTGCTTACTTGATTTTTACCTCTGAGATTGTAGTTGCTCTTGACTTGAGCAACTGCTGCAGCTGTGAAGGCCCTAATTTCCTCATCAGAAGGTCATTGTAAGTTACTTAGAAAATTGTGTGAGCTCTGAGCATACACATAGCTCTCTTCATTACCTTCATCATAAAAGTCTTGTTGACAGGCCTGAATTCCATCATCTGTACTCTCATCAGCATCATAAATGGGGTATCCATTGTTTGTGGACATCATATTAACATCATCATCTTGCACATAATGTGGCTCATTGCATTCATTACAAGATGTAGTATTATCACACAAGGACTGAGCAATCATACACTGTGACTATGAATGTGGCATCTGACAAATTATACACCATGGAGTATCATCAACAATATTTACAGCTTTCTTTAGAGGATCAGGTGTTTCTTTGACATGTTGAGTCCTCTGATTTGTGTTGTTATGTGGGAATATAGCTTACCATTATGCCAATTGGTATTATAAGGCATATCATGCAATGATGGCCTCTTTTCCTGCCTTTGATAGACTTGCCTATCAGGACCTATCCCTTTTTCACTTCTAGCTAGTCTGTAGCTTAGGTCCTTAACAACATTTGCCAATTTGTCTATCTTATCTTCAGGGGCAGATGTATTACCTTGAGTGTTCTGAGGCTTGTTTGGATTCTGTAGAATTTTTACATCATCCCTTCTGTTAGTCTTACCTGATGCTTTCCTATTGTTCTCAATATTTACTGCAATTTTGAAAGCATCCCTAATAGTAGCAAGACTTTTATCTCTTAATCCATATGCAGTTTTTGCATCAAAGGCGTTGATATACAATATTATGCACATAGGTTCATTTGGCCTCATGTGATGTGGCAATTTGTTTAACACTTTAGTAAATCTTGCATTAGAATCTGCAACCTGCTCATTTGACCCTTTAGTGATACTAGTAAACTCATTTACAAAAAAGCTAGGGTCAGTTTTGTCACCATACTGTTCCTTGAACATCCTTTTAAAATCATCCCATGATGAAATACTCCGGTCAAGCAGATTCTTATACCATTCCTTGGCTTCATCAACTAAAGATTGCATGAATGACTTCATGAAAACATCCACATGTTCAACCTCAAAGTTATCCATGACATTTTGAAAGGCTTTTAGATGATCTTCTCCTGACACTGTGTTGTTTCCTGAAAATTTAGGCACCTGCAGCCTTAGATGCTTGTCAATGGGGTTAGGATACCCAGGAATACCATCAAATACCAGTTGTCTAAATCTATCTAACTGCATGGGCTATCTGTCAAACTGATTAATATTAATATTTCTGTTTGCATTCTGGTTTCTTACATTGTTTAGTGGTATCCTAGCATCATTCACATTTTGTCTCTCATCATTATGCTGATGTTGCACATCATTTCTCTGTTGATGTCTCTGCACATTTGCATTCTCAAGGGTAGGAATTGAATTATTTTGGGCAGCCCTTAAAGCTTGCACTTTCTTCCTCAGGTCATCTCTGATTGTTATTGCCTGCTGATATTCAAACTCAGCCCTTAAGCTCCTAATTTCATCAGCTAGTTCTTCCTCGCTAGGCCTAGAGGAGGATGGTTTTAACATATTCTGATCTTCATCTTCATCATCCCTCAGAGACTCTGCCTCTTCAAACCTTTCACTAGGGTCTAGAAATGGGCGTTCTTGGAACACCTCTAACCTCATTCTCACGCTACCACCCTGTTGCCTCTCATATGCACCCTGAATATCAGCTTCTGCATTTGAAAAGTAAGGCACATGCTGTCCTGATGGCCTAGGGTTATCTTGCATATCATCATTTTTTCTGGGGGAACCCTCATGACTGACTGAGACAGCTCCCTTTCTTCTATACATCATTCTTCTTGTTACTGGTAACTCTTCAAATAAAGGATTTTGTTGGGATCTTCTCCCCTGCATATAAATTTTACTTTGACCGGTTGGGAGATTACTTCAGAGTCGCCACCTATTACTAGGAACTATTTTCTTTTGAAAATTAGGGTTCATTCACAAACTCCCCAGTAGAGTCACCAATTTCTGTTGGTGACTCGGATGGGCACACAGATATTTCACCAAGGAGGACAAAAATAACAATTTTCAAATCACCATCCCCAGCAGAGTCGCCAATTTCTATTGGTTTTTTCCCAGACTGGATGCTTATTCCCAGATTTCCCTACAAGGTAGCCATCAATGATCAACAGGATCTCTGGGCCAGGGGCCAACAGTGTAGGAGATAGACTCTATATTTTATCTCCTCTTCTTCTTCAGGCTCTGCAAAACCTAGGGGGGTATTCCCTACTCAACATCCATGAGGATATACATACAAAGGCTAGGATGCTGACAAAAAGCAGATAAGTCCTCCTATAAGTAGACCAAAACTGAAAGATAAGAGCAAAGGGGCTAGCTTTGGGCCTATTTGCAGTTGTAGACAGAGGACTAAGGATCCTAAAACCAATTCTAATGTCCTAAAGATTGTTTTAGATTTTGATTTTAATTTTAAGTTTGGATGCAAAGCTGGACATGGTTGTAACACAAACACAAAGCAAGATTGGTGCCTATCTAGGGCCTGGAGTCAGTAGACATACACCTGTGAATGATATGCATGAAAAACTAAAACTAGATTTCAAGGGGATACATATGATACCTGCCTTATAGATATCTCCCAATACAGAGTGTTAAGCTATCTATACTTATGGCATCCCTATTACAGTATACCCTTCCCAATGTTCAATCTAAAAACAGTTTAATCTACCCCTTGAGCAGAAGTTAAAAGATCAGACATTCAACATAGGAATTCCATGTTCTAGAGTCTCAAACATTGCTTAAATATCCAGACTCAGAAGAAAGATACATGCAATACTGGAGACAGAATTAACAAAACACATGCTAACATAGCATTTCTCATATAAAATTAACCATGAAATCAGTGGATTCATGCAAAAACGTACAACAAGAGATACATAAACTCACAGGTTTTGCTGTACAGAGCAACCAAATCAGCTGTATTGTATTACAGAGCCAAATTTTCAACTTTCAACAACAACAAATGATGGTAACACAGTCTGCTTATATCAGCCAGAAAGTGTACCACAGCAATTAATTACAAGGCTTTTACAAAAATCTACCAGATACAGATCCTTCAAAGGAATGGCGCTCAAAATTTATTGCTGCAGAGACAGAAAGTAGACAATGGTGGCCTCGAGCCCTGTGCCGCCATCTGGGAGTCTTCACGCCAAAAATTAGGTACATGACTATTCAACAACTCGCCCATGCCCCAGCTACAGTCGCCATTGATGGCTCAACCACCCACGGCCGCTAGGAAAAACATTGCAGCGCTCAAAAAGAATTTCCTGCCAAAACATGCTTCTATCGCAGTTTCAAATTATACAGGGAGATTAGTCCCACATTGGTACCGCGGAGACAACTTTATCATTTTAAAAACACGGCCGCATGTATAACAAATGTCAAGTGCTTTTGCCACGCTCGACGCATAAGCCTTTGTCCAAAGCCTATCACCAAGACCCAAGCCATCGGCACACTCCCAAATCCTCCTGCCGACATCAATAGTCTCTCTGATGCCTATCGCAATTCCCTGTCGGCCAGACTACTACCATCGGACTAGCCAAAAGCTTCCCTGGCCGATAGACCAACTCTCCCTGATGACCAACCAAAACACACTTGTCGCCAAGATACAGACCATCGGCCAAGCATTCCACTGCTCACCTGATCTACCAAGTCTCTCCGATGGCCATCAAAACACACCCTCATCGGCCAGAGACAGACCATCGACACAACAAAAATCACGCTTGCCGACAACACAACTCACGCCGAAGACCACCTCCGTCGGTGTGACTTACACCATCGGAGCAACCAAAATCTCCCCAGTCGATCACAATAGTCTCCCCGATGCACCAACGAGCTACACTCTGCTCCTCCATTGGCCAGACACACACCAACGACTCCTCATCGGCCAAACCTCCCGTCGTCAGCATAACTCAAAACACTCAGGCCGATAATACAGCTCTCGCCGATAACATATCCATCGGCCAAACATTGCATATCGGTGAACCCTCCAACGGTTAGCCCGATAGTCCATGTGACACCGAAACCAACCTTGCAAACTGCTAACCTTCCATCGGCCAGAGGCAAACCGTCGGGCCAACACTCCACCGTCCACCCGATGATGAATGTTACACCGATAAGACCAAAATCATAAGGCTTTGAACCATTGAACCCTGAACCAGTTCAACCTGATGGTTCAAAAGAGAAGTTCAACTGAGAAGTTCAACACGGATAACACAGATGAACAAAGAATTCACTGAGGGGAAAAGATGGAGCCTAAGCCCATGAACCGTTGAACCTTGAACCAAAAGGGTTCAACGCGATGGTTCAAAACGATGGTTCAAGCATAATCTGAGTACCCAAAAAGAAGTTTCGCCAATAGAGAAAATCACAGCAATGAACAAGGAAACTTAGGGCCCAAAAAGGGAAAAACCCTCCAACATCCTGCGCTCAGATCCAGACCAAAATTAGTGCTAACATGTTCAATGGGTGCACATATGAAGATCGATGGCTATTATTCAAACTGACACCCTCTCTCCCGAGTATCCACTTTGACGTCTCTTGGAACATTATCAATGTGATTACATAAAACAAAGATGATTTTTAAAGGCTATTTTTAGCCTTCCTTTATGCCAGAATTTTGTGGGATTTGAAAAGTTTTTTTTGGAAGATTATTTCTATTTTTTAACTTCTCTAGTGGGCCTCTTGAGGCATTGAAGGCTATAAAGGAGGAGGTTTTTTTGTTTTTTTTCTAAAGTGGGCAAAGTGAAGCATTAATTTCTTTTATGAGAGGAACTTAAAGAGTTTTTTTTTTTATAAAAACTAGAAACAAAATCCTACATTTCTTAGTTTCAGAGCAATCTATGGTAAATGTTATTTTGAAATGGCATAGACAGAAGGGCAGAGGCGAGAGGATCAGTGGTGCAAGGATCAGCGACGCGAGGAGCTTAATCACTTCAACTGGAAAAGTGATAAGTGGGAAGTGGGATGGTTTGGCAACGGCGAATGGAGGAGTAAGCTGGACCTCAAACCTCGCAATAGCTGGGGCAAAGAAGTGGACCGAGAATTTCCAATCAAAGACCTCCGCGCAAGATTCAGACACAGAGGAGGGACTGGTACAGAAGGAGGGCTAATGATGGAAATCGACTCCACAAGACCCCAATGGGTTTTTGAAAGCGGAAGATGGATTGACAAGCGGCACCCCTTCTATGAAAATAGGCAAGATGGAGGATGGAGACAGCCGTGCTAGAGACAGAGAAATTTTGGATGGAACTATAGGGCACCCAGGAAGGGTAGATTTGGAAACGGACCCCCATGGATCAATCAAGGAAGAGGGAAGGGAAGGAATTTTGGGCGATCGAATGGGTGGTTCATGAAAAAAAGGAACATTGATGAATACCAACAATGGCAAGCCACAGAAGTTTGGAAGGAAGATCAAATTAGCAATAAGGGAGGAGGCGAAAAGGATGAAATTAGGCACAATGGTATGTATCAAGAACCAGACCCTATTTCGGTTAAAATTAGTTCAAATAATAATACCACAGATGTGCTTAAAGAAAAGGGAGTTTTCATTAAATGGGGAGGTGAGACCTCGCTGAGCAAGGAAGAAATCTTGAAATGGTGTTGAGCAAAATGGGGGCACTAGATTGGGATTTGGGCACTTAGGAACGATTACTATTTGGTAATCCTCTCTTCAAAAGCAGAAAAAAGTGATGCCCTAGGATCAGGTCCCTTTTTCCTAGGAGGCTCGCAAATGCATACTATAGATTGGAAACCAAAATTTGACCCAAGCAATCAAACCCTAGGAGAGAACCATACCTAGGTTCGCCTTTACAAACTTCCCTCAGAATATTGGGATGAGGAAGTTCTAAAAATGATAGGAAGAAAGCTGGGTAATTTCAAATTCCAAGATAGGATTCAGGAAGATAGGAAGTGGGGAGTGTACTTCAGGATGTGTATCGGAGTTGGTCATGAAGGTATACTGCCGACAGAAATTAACTTAGAATCAGAAGGAGGAACCTGGATTCAACAAGTTAGAAGGGAAGATGGTTTGATTCTGTGCCCTAACTGCAAATCTATGGCACATGGAAAGGATAAGTGCAAATCAGAGGTTGGAGAAAGGGGTCTCGGTCTTTATGAAACAGGAAAACCTAAACCATTAGTAGAAGAAAAGAGGAAGGAGGGGGAAGGAAATTGGGAAGTAGACTTGCTGGAAACTATGTGGCGTCAGGATTGGGACTTTGGGGTGGATGAAAGAGTCGATCAGAGGGACTTGATGTAGAATGATAAGGAAACCTCACTGGAAAAGCAGGTCACAGTGAAAAGGGATGAACTGGCAATGGAAGATTTTCACAACCTAGAAGTCATTCAAGTAGAAAGTCTAGAAGCAGAGAGAGAGATGACAGGAAGTATTCTGAAAGAAAAGGAAGGTGAACAGGAGGACCCCATATTGGACTTAGAGGAGGAAGACAACTTTGAAGACGGTCAAATTGGTAGCCTAGAGGAAAGGGGTTTGGAACAAACCCAGTCAGAACGGAAAACACCAAGGATTAGGGTTGCCTGTCAAAGGGGAAGGAAATCTAACAAGGAAAGACTATTGGTGGCAGGGGCTGCCAAGGGACAAAAAAAATTAACCAGACAACACTAAGAAATGGGAAGGAATTACCCCTTCCCGAGGGAGCATGAGGATATTAAGTTGGAATGCTAGGGGCTTAAATGCCCCTAGCAAGTGGCACCTATTTAGGCACTTAGTGGAAACAAATAAACCTGATTTTATCCTGGTCCAAGAAATAAAATGGAAGAGGGAAGAACAGATTAAAAAACTGAGATTTTGGAGAGGGTGGAAGGGAGAGTTTGAGGAAGCTGAAGGGGCCTCTGGTGGTCTGGGTATTATCTGGGACCCAGGTAAAGCAAGTTGTGAGGTCATAGAAGCAAGCCAAAGATGGATAGCTGTGAAGGCGAAGTTTTTTTAGAACAACAGGGACTTCTTATTAGTCAATGTATATGGGCTTGTAAGCACAGTTGACAAAAGGAATGTTTGGGGAAGGCTTTCAATTTTTCTAGACCAAAACAAGCAAGAATGCATATTGATAGGAGGGGACTTTAATGCTACACTAAATAATCAGGAGAAAAGAGGAGGAATTAGGACCACAACAAGAGTACAGATGGACTTCCAAGAGTTTGTGGATAAGAATGAATTAAGAGAAATTCATACTAAGAATGGTATTTTTACCTAGACCAATAGGAGATTGGGTTTTACAAACATTGCAGAGAAACTGGATAGATTTATGGTACACGATAATTGGCCACTTATTGTAAGTTCAATAGAGGCCTCAATCCTTCCCTACAGTGGCTCGGATCATTTCCTGATTCAGATTGAAATGATTAATGACAGTTTCAGAGGAGGTGCCCCCTTTCGTTTTGAAAAAATGTGGCTTCGGGATCCAGATTTGCTGAGTAAGATTGCTCTTTGGTGGAGGGAGTCTTGCGGAGGGAATCAATCTAATATGTTCATCTTCCATAAAAAACTGATAGAGATTAAGGCTAAGTTAAAAGTCTGGAAAAAGGAACATTTTAAAAACATTTTTGAAGAAAGAGACAAAGTGGAAGAAGAACTGAGAAAGCTAAATGAGAAGATCATAGAAGGAGGTATGGGGCAGGAGGAATTCTTTCTCGAAAAAAGGCTAAAAGAAGAGCAGGAAGAAATTTTAGCTAGAATAGAGTGTCATTGGAGACAAAAATCTCAGGAAGTTTGGCTTAAGGAGGGGGATAGGAACACTTAATACTTTCACAATTCGGCCTTGGCCAATAGAAGCAGAAAAAGAATTGGTGAGTTGGAAAAGGAAGATGGATCAGTAACTAATAAGGAAGAGGAGATTTCTCAGGAAGCCATTTGCTACTTTGAAAAACTCTTTACAAAGGAAAATCTCGAGCAGGGAAGGGAAAGAGAAGAAATTTTGGGGGAGATCCCAGCTCTGATACCAAAAGAGGAAAACAAGGAAATGGTTAAGGAAATCAGCATGGAAGAATTGAAGAAGGCCACATTTCAACTCGCAGTAGATAAGGCTCCAAGACCGGATGGATTTCCGGCCTTTTTTTACCAAAAGTGTTGGGAGATTATTAAAAATGACCTCTTGAAGGTAGTGGAAGAATCGATGAGGAAAACCACCATGCTAGGAGTCTTCAACCACACCTTTACTGCATTAATCCCCAAGAAGAAGGAAGCAAGGAAGATGGTGGAATACAGACCTATCTCGCTATGCAATACCTTCTATAAGATAGTAACAAAAGTGATAGCTAACAGACTGAAGGCAGTGATTGATAAACTTGTCTCTGAAGAATAGAGTGGCTTCATTTCGGGCAGGTCCATTGTAGAGGGAATAATTGTCACTCATGAAATAATCCATACAGTCATAAAACTCTGAGTACCAAGTATGGTTGTGAAGCTAGATATCCTAAAAGCATATGATCGGGTGGATCGTCAGTTTCTGTTAGAAGTTTTAAGGAAGTTTGGTTTTGATCCCAAGTGGCTAGATTGGATTAGTTCATGCATTAATGCTCCTAAATTCTCAGTTTTGATAAATGGAGTCTCCAAAGGCTTTTTCAGTTCCTCTAGAGGTATAAGGCAGGGGGACCCACTTTCGCCCTTTCTGTTTGTCTTAATGGTGGAAGCTCTGGGTAGAAGGATATGTTGAGTCAGGCGAGAAGGTGTTTGGAGAGGTTTGGAGCCGACCCCTGGTGTTGAAGTTTACACCCACCAACAATTCATGGATGACACCATTCTCTTTAGACAGGCAACTAGGGCGGAAGCCAGAAGGATCAAGATGTTGTTGGATGGTTACAGAAGGGTCTCAGGTCAAGCCATAAATTGGAGAAAATCAAAAGTTTTTTTCCTAAATGTCCAACCCAACCTGCAAAGAGAGTTAGCCAGAATTCTAGAAGTGAAGGTGGCTAACTTTCCCAGAAGATTATTAGGAATGCCCATGTTTGCAGGAGCTAACAGGAAAAGTTATTGGGAGAAATTAGTTGTTAGCTGCAGACAAAAAATGGAATTGTGGAAGGGCAAGTGGTTAACCTCAGTGAGGAGACTACTTATGATAAAGGCAGTTCTGGTAGTTGTTCCCGTTTATGCTATGTCATGCTGGAAGCTCCCAGCCAGCATTGAGGACCAACTCAATAAAATAATGTGTAAATTTTCTTGGAATGGACCGAATGACACAAACAAAATTCCCCTCTTAGCTTGGGAGAATATTTGCAAGCCCCAGCAAGCTGGAGGTGCAGGGGTTCAGCAGATGAGGATGATGAACTTGGCTATGGGGACCAAATTAGTCTGGGCCATGTGCACAGGCGATCAAAAATGGGTAAGGATTCTAAGGAGCAAGTACCTGGAATCAAATGATCCAGAGGAAATAGTAAGAGTTAGGAACCCTCCAAGGGGCTCAGTAACTTGGAATTTTATCTGTGAAAGCAGAGAGATCATATCAAAACATGCCACATGGGAAATCCATAGTGGGGGTAAGGCTCGTTTTTGGCAGGACTCATGGGATGGCTATCCTAAGCTAGTTAACTCACCCAAGTTGGGGGATATTAGAAGAGAATCTGTAGGATCTGGGGCCCCAGAGTTTGTGACTTTAGGTCAGAGGGAGAATAGTGGAGATGGAAGGACCTTAGTGAACTGGATGCCCCAACTGAGCATAAGGAAGCCCTAAGATTAATCCTAGATGGGAGGAAAATTCCAGACTCAAGAGGTGAGGATGTGCTGAGTTGGGCAGCCTCGGAAGATGGGGAGTACAAGGTAAAGATTGGTTATTTGATCAAGGAAAGAGTCGAGATGATTCAGTTGTGGCCCAAACACTTGCTATGGGGCAAAGATGTGCTCCCAAAGGTAGGAGTGTTCCTTTGGCTGGCTATCCAGGATAGAATTCTTACACAGGACAGGTTGGGAAAATAGGGTTTTAGGGGCCCCAGTCGATGTACTCTCTATAAAAACAAGGAGGAATCTGTGGATCATTTGTAACTTGGCTGCCCCTTTGCAGAATTTTGCTGGAAAGGGATTATGAGGAAGTTGAGACTGCAGACCCCTTTGTCTCAGAATTTGAAGGAGTGGATTTGCACCTGGCCAGGTAAGAACTTCAAAGGGGCCCTGGGTAGCATTTGGCAGATTGTTCCTTCCACCATTTGTTGGGAATTATGGAAGGAGCGAAACAAGAGAATTTTTAAAGAAAAGGCGTTAGGCAAAGATTTGGTCCTAAGGAAAATTGAAAGGACAATTGTGGAATTAACAAATGTAGCCGCCAAAGGTAGACCGTCATCTAAGAGCGTCTTCAATAACCAGGATATAGATCTTACCAACAATTTTGAAGGCTTGGGTATTCCCCCGACGGTAGGTAACTTGAATCCTAGTAAGAGAATGGAGGTTCGCAGGCAGACTGTTTGGCAGTGACTAGATGTGGGGTGGCTCAAGATAAACTTTGATGGCACAAGTATAGGGAACCCAGGCAAAGCAGGGATTGGATGTATAGCCCGGGATTCGAATGGGAGAACTTTGGACCAGCGCTCAGTCTCCATAGGCAAGGCGAGAAATAATGCGGTAGAATTTCAAGTAGCTCTTGTAGGCCTGGAACTGGGTAAGGCGCTGGGTGCCCTGAAGGTTCATTTAGAAGGAGATTCATTCCTAATGGTTAATGCAATTAGGACCTTCGACACTCCTAGCTGGACTTTGCATCGCTCACTGCCCCCAATCAGAAGGCTGGCAGAATCCTTCTCAGAATTTAGAGTGAGCCACATTTATCAAGAAGGCAATCGGGAGGCTGATGCTTTAGCGAAGCAGGGGGCCCTAGGTGACCGAGATCTTAGTACTCTAGCCCGATGTTGATCTGGCGGGGTGAGAGGGGCTGTGGGTGTTTCAATTTGACTCTTCCCTGGTGGACAAGTGTCAGTATATGACAGGCTGCCAGAAAATTAGTGGGCAGTTTGGGAAGGGTCGTTGTCGACCATGGGGCTGAGATGGTAGCTAACTGTTCTGCCATGATGTGGAGATCGTGACATCGGATGGTGCAAGCTAGCAGATTGCTCTCGATGTCTGGTGGCAAGTCCGTACCCTCGGTGTAGGTGGTGATCATTTTAAGGTAAGTAGCACTTTTAAATGGTCGAAGGAGGAGTTATTTCATGTCATTTGTGATATGCGCGAAGTATAGGTTGTTATCTCTCGGGGCAAGGAAGATGTCCTCTCGCATAGATTTTCTAGCTGGCTTGAAATGTACGACCATGGGTGTCTTCAATACTTCTTTCTTGATTAAAGAAATGCGCCAGTATTTTTGTAGCTTTGTCTCTGCAAGGATTCTAAATCAGTTGTGGAAGGTAAGGTGCTCAGTCGGAGGTAAAGGAGATAAGGGTGGCAGCTTAGTAGAATCTATGGAGACGCCAATCTGTCTGGAATCGTCAATGGCTATGATGGCTTTTCATGGGGAAATCACAGACAAACAACTGAGAGGTATCCTCTCGGTTAAACATGAGTTGGTGGTAAATGCGGTGAAACAGGTGCTAGGCCCAGGCTTCATTGGGACTACCATAGGCTGTGGGTGAATACTGACATTGTGGCAATGTTTATGGCTTTGGCACTATACAGAGGAGTGTCTAAAGCAAAAGTGAAGAACCTATGCCAGAGACTTTTCAAGCATTCATATCTGGGGGAAATTGATGCAGTTCTCGACAATATTGATGGCAACGATAGGATTCCTTGGGCGCATCAGTACTACCTGCGAAAAGGAAGAGGTGGTAAGGAAATCCAGAAATTTCCCATTGTCTTCGCTATTGACCCTAGGGACCTCGAGGATAGGGTGGCGGACATGGACCGTAATCTAGACTTTCTCCAGAGGGTAGCCAAAATCCTCCCTTTTCCGTCGAAGGATTGGATGGTCAGCTACATGGCGAGGGAAGGCTTCTGGGTTCCTGATGACAGTGATTTGGAGGAGGAAAACAAAGATGTGGAGTTTCCTTTGTTCCCTGACTGTGGTGAAGATTGGGTGCAGGAGGACGGTAGGGATGTGGAGGAGATTACAAATGGCCCGGTGCACAAGATATGCAGGAAGGATTGTCCGGTAAAAATCTGGGCAGCAAAGGCCCGCCTGATGCGAAACGAGGTAGAGCGGGAGGAGGAGTGGAAGGTGTGTGTTGGAACGGCCACATCCAGTTCTTCTTTCCATGTTCCCGAGGGTGTTGTTCAAGGCGGCGTGTAATGAGGGGGTCGTAAGTTACCAATTTTTTGGTCTATTTGTCAGTCGGTAGTTTTCCTGTGTTTTGTTTTAGCTTGTGGATTGTTCTTGTTTTGGTTTTAGACTGGTATTATCATTCCCTATAGTGGAAGGTTGGTTTTTGATGTTGCAACAGTTTTTGGCTGTTAAGCCCCTATAATACTTTGAAGACTCAAGTTCTCATGTATGGAGACCTCCCTTTTTTTGTTTTCAGTACTATAATCAAAGGGTGCTGGCCCATACCAGCTATTTACTTATTAAAAAAAAAGAGTTTTTTTATGAATTCTTTTGAAGGCTTCATGCAGATGATTTGAGGAGTGGTGTCCGAATATGAAAAAAAAAATTATTCTCTGATAGATTTTGAAATTGAAAATAAAAAATTTGGAAGGCACTTAAAATCATAGACATGGAAGTTTATTGAGGAGATACTTTTTATAGAAGTGGGTGTTTAAGAGTGGAGGCATTTTTTATTATGAAATTTTTTATGCAGGTGGACAGATAGAATTTTATTATGATAGAAAAATATTACTGAAGACTTTTATTATTGAAGATGAACAGATTGAAGAATATTGAAGATTGTTTTTGAAAGAAGAAGGAATGTAGAGAGGAGAGGAAATGAAGGGTCATTCTATTTTTATTAACATTGCAAGTTCATTGTGAGATTGGTTTTTTGGAGGTCTGAGATATGCAGGATGGAAGATATATTTTTGTGAGGTTTTTGAAGAGAATATACAAGTGAATCAGTTGATTGCAAGGATGAATGTTTTGTCTGAAGATTGAGAAATGTATGAGTTGATGTTGCATCTGATTCAAGTACATTGAGAAGAC
The DNA here is from genome assembly GCA_027924645.1 of Cunninghamia lanceolata. Lineage (NCBI taxonomy): Eukaryota > Viridiplantae > Streptophyta > Pinopsida > Cupressales > Cupressaceae > Cunninghamia > Cunninghamia lanceolata. The sequence continues at coordinate 5,616,217 of BSBN01000907.1, read as the reverse complement.
ATTATGGAGCACATATGCAGAGCAATTTGATTTTCAGACTAAGAAAGAATGATATGTTGTTATGAGCATTGTATTGAAATAGAGAAACCCTCTGAATTTTCTTATTGATTTGAAGTTGTAGATTTTGCTAGTGAGGCATATTGTAGCCAATGAGGCTTGCATGGTCAGTGAGACCCATTTGTTGCCTTTGAGGCATTCATCAGCCAGTGAGGCTCTGTAATTGGTGATTTTCATGGTTAAACTAGTGAGGCAGTTTAGAGTGGTTTTTCATCCCTATGAGGGTTTTACACTCATCAAAACCTGTGTCATGTCTTGTTTTTATGATTGATTATATTGTATCTATTTGGTCATCCTTATTTAAGTTTTTGTATTCTAGTCTACATATTTTGATGATTATGTTTTAAATGAGTTCCTTTGCACAAGATCTTTGAGTTAAGTTTTGAATTGTTAAATTTCATAGACCACTGATTCAACCCCCCCTCTCATTGGTCCTATACTCCAACAAGTGGTATCAGAGCATAGGTTCCCTAAAGAAGTCTAACAGGCTTGGGTACGTCCTGATTGTGGAGTACCATGGGAAAGTGTAGAAGAAATAAGGGCAGGAGAAATGTAAAGCCACATACTGGTCAAAAGGCACCATCTATATCAAATTCAAATGTTGATAAATGATCAGTTGATAGAAATGTGTTACAAGTTGAGTCAGGTATTAAATTAGAGGAAGATTTTTTAGGAGTTCCTTTCTTTGATGGTTTAGATTTCTCTATTTGGTGTATTAGACTGCAAGTCTATCTATCTTCTTTAGGGTATGGTGTGTGGATGTCAGTTAAGAATGGGTATTTTATTTCCTCTCAATCACCTAATACTACAAGCAACAAAGAGGCTTATGGATGCAATCATATAGCAAATAAGGCCATTTTGTCTGGATTATCTAATGAAGTTTCCTGTAAAGTTATGCATTGTGAAATAGCTCAGGATCTGTGGAAGGAATTGATAAGAATATATCAAGGTGATGCACTTTAAGGAGAGGACAGCTTGGTGTCTGAGAAAAGTGACAATGAAAGGAGACATTCACATGAAGGAGATGAGGTCAAATCTAATTTAGAAGAAGAAGATCACATTATGAGTGATGATGAACAGGAGTGTGTATTTGATATAGAAGGAGAACTCATGTGTGCTCTAGGTGAGATCAAGAAATACAAAAAGGAGAACCGTAGATTAGAGTTGTAGCTACAACAAGAAAAAGATTCCAAGTACAAAGCACTTTCAAATTTTGAAAGAGTATCTTCTGATCTTGAAGAGGCAAGAAATCAAATTATAGACTTAAAGTGTCATGTTGATGAATCTAACAAATGAATTATCAGTCTAAAGATTGAAATTGAGGAAGCCAAAAGAATAATAGATGTAACAAAATATGACCTTGAGGTTAAAAGAATTGAATATCTAAAATTAGAAGCTAAAATTGTCAATTTGAGAAAAGATTATGAAGGACTCAAGGTTTTGTCCAAGAAATATCAGGAGTTTGAAGAAAGCACAAACAAGTTGCATGAAATGTTGGCCAAACAAAAGCATCATAAGGACACTACTGGTCTAGGTTATGAAGAAGGAGAGTGTTCCAAAGTCAGAGAGACTCCTAGAAGGAAAATTGATCTGAGTTATCATGTTGTTGCTCTTGAAGGTAAAAAGAAGATTGAAGCTAAAATGAAAACCAAAGATGAGTTTGTAAAAATGCACAATGAAAGAAGAAATCTTAGAAGAGCTGCTATAGCAAGACAAGCATATATGTACAAGTATAATAATTTATTTTTTGTTTATTGTTATACCTATAATCATTTTGGACACAAAGAAGTTGATTGTAGAAGAAATCAATCTAATGTTGATCTAGTGTGTTACAAGTGCAATAATGTTGGTCACATACAAAAAAACTGCATAATGTATGAAAGAATTGCATCAATTGGTTTGAAAAGGTGGAAGAGGAAAGAGGTTCTAAAGGTTTGGAAGAAGAAACCTATGAAATTTTGGAGATTGAAATAAAGAAAAGAGAAGATAGATTCTAAACTTGTGCATTTTGCACAAGTCACTATGTATGAGGAAAAATCGATTAAATAAAAACTAAATAAAATCAAAGAACCCAATAACATAAAGAAAATGAATTTAAATAAAAGCCTTGACAAATAATCAATGAAACAAAGACTTTTACCGAAATCTGTATTGTTTCCTTTGGATTGAATGTGGATTGCTCAATGAAGTTGCAAAGCCATAGCTGCAACAAGCAAGTAGTGTGCTCAAGAGATCAATATCAAAAGATCGTGATAGTGCTCAATCGACGCGTTTTGTATGCTCAAAGCTTTGTTAAGTATGCCTGAGAATACGATCGAAGAGAGAGACCCAATGAAGGAGACGAGGGGGGTTTATATAGATTTCAAACATGATCAATCAATGGTCCAGATAATTCAGAAGAATCAACGGAGGAGATAAGTTGAGGAATGTGCAACAAATGAGAAGAAGACATGTGTCTTGCTTTCTTTTGCATGAGAGGAGTTATCAAGAATAGAAGAATGAGTTAACTGAAGAGATAAATCAATTAAAAGAATAAAGCAATCAATTAAGTGATTTAAAACAAGAAGAAGGGATTTGCATGAGACAAGAAGATATTTTGCTTTATTAAATATAGAAATATTTAATTGATGAGCAAGAAAGCTTGAGTTATATTAGAGATAACTCAAATTAGAAGAAAAAGCAATTTAAAAAAATAATTGATTTATTTAAATTTAGAGAAGATATTTTGGAAGAAATAATTAAATAATTGGAATTATTTAATTTAGAAGATTTGAAAGCAAATTAAATAAATAAATTTATTTAATTGTTGTGCATGATTTTGGGAGAACAGATTTTTATAAATAAAATATTTGATTTTATTTATTTTTAGAGGATTGAGAGGATTTGTTGAATTAATTAAATAATTGGGTTTATTTAATTAATGTAGATTTGATTCTTTGAAGAGAGGATAATGAACTAATTAAATAATTAAAATTATTTAATTATGGAAGAATATAGAGGAATTTAATTTAATTAATTAAATAAAGAGAATTTATTTAATTAATGTTGAAATTATATGATTTAGAAGAATTTGATGAAATTAATTAAATAATTAGATTATTTAATTAACGTTGAAATGCAGGTGATTTGACAGAAATGACGAAATGCAAGTGATGCGACGACTTGGTCATTTTAGGGTGTCTACATTTTGCCCCTCTTTGATGCGATGCAGCGTGTAGCGTTGCATCAAAAAAATCGATAGTTGAATACATGATACAATTTTTTTTTTTTTATGCCCCAGTGTAGGTAGCTGCCCCAGTGTATGCCCCCTCGAGCGGGAAGACAGGGAAGCGACAGAGGAAAGGTGTTGACGCTCGACCAGAAGAGGACACGACCAGGAAGAAGAAAAAGTAGAAGAAGGGTTGGGAAAGAAAAACTAAGGAGGGGGAACACTATAAATAGGTCCCATGGGGACCACAATCCTCATTTGCACCCTTGGAGAATCTAAATTTAGAGAGGAGAGAATTCAAACCTAGTTGGAGAGAGTGGAGCAGCCAGCGAGGAGAGATGCCGATTCCAGTGCACAGTCATCGGGCGGAGCTGGTACGGACCTACCAGCGGCCAGCAGGAGCTCCGGCAGCGGTAAGTGATCAAAAACCCCCTTTGCAGTTGTCGTTTAGGGTCGTTTAGGGCTAGGTTTATGTAGGGTTAGCCAAGTCAGCCAAAGGCGCTTTAGAAAGCCGCAGCGCGTATGGTGTAGGGTTGCAGTGCTTTTGGCGTGCTATAGCGCGGCTGGTAGTCACCTGCAGCGCTAATGGAAAAATTGCGTCGCTTTTGGCTAAGGGATGCGCGCCGCAGCGCATTTGGCAGATCCCGCAGCGCATGTGGTTAGGCAGTGTAGCGCACTTGGCAAACCAGGTTAGCGCAAGTGGTGGGTAGGTGGGAAAAGCGCGTCGCGTCTGGTAGGACAGAGTGGCACAGTTGGTAGGACAGAGTGGCGCTTCTGGAAAAACAAGGCACATGTGGTTTAAAAAATACAGCGCATCTGGATGGACAGTATGGCGCTGTTGGTAGAGAGGGACAACACTTTTATATAAAACAAAGCGCTTTTGGTTTGAATAGAAGAAAAGTTAGGGTGCAATAGAAAAGTTAGGCTGCCAAAGAGGAAAGGGAGAGTTTGGGGGTTGCATAGCATAGCCTATGGGTAGGTAGGATTTGAGGGATTAAGGAAAGAAACTGACAAGCGTGTTGCTTATGGATGCAAAGGATACTGCCACCACTGATGTCACGAAAGCGACATCACGCGATCGCACATGAGGTTGTACAGCTGACATGGGAGGAGGATGCCTTCCTGGAGCATGTGGGACTATGGCATGTGGCACATTTGACACACATTAGGGTGAATCTCGCCCTAGTGACAGCAGTCGTGGAGAGGTATCACAACGAGACCTCGTCATTCCACTTTCTGACGGGGGAGGCTATAGTGACACTGGAGGATGTATACCGCATCCTGAGGATCCAGATAGATGGAGAGATCGTGGACTTTGACCCAGCACGGGGCGAGGCAGGCTTAGAGGAGGTCTTCTGCATAGATGACCTGTGGATAGAGGATGGGGAGATCCGATGGGCAGACGTCCCGAGACTCTGCGATAGGATTAGATGGATCGTTGCATCGTTGATTGGTGGCTTCCTGTGCCCGGATAGGAGATCTAGAGGACTATCAGTTGGCTGGGGGACAGTGCTATCAGGGATGTTCACCCATGGCAGACAGTATGTGTGGGGACCCTGCGTGCTAGGACAGCTATATCATGATATGCACCATTGTGTTTACAGGAGAGGTAGGAGCCTCTCAGCAGGGGTGACTCTACTACAGGTATGGGCGTGGGAGCACATTCCCATTATCCAACCCATGGCACAGCGCCACCGAGACAGAGGTGAGCCATATGCATTTTTATATGACGGGGTGATGACACACTGGAGGATGGGGTCTATTAGCTACTGGAGGCGGCAGATAGACAAGATGGACCTATTTATATGGAGGCCCTGGTTACTATGTGAGGAGTGGGCAGACAAGCATGAGCAGCTCATGTACTGTAGGCAGGCTCGCTATCTGTTTGGTAGACGGACAGATATGATAGAGAGATACCTCCCAAAGCAAGTTCGCAGGCAGTTTGGATTACCGCAGGGACTACCCGTGGGGGAGGCCACTCATGCCAAGACACGGAGGGAGGTTGGAGACTGGGATGCCGAGATCCCAGTGGTGATAGCATTGACAGAGGTACGGGGACTTATCCCCGTGAGATGGGATTGGGACTCTGGGCTAGCAGACCCAGGGACACTGCCAGAGTACGACCAGTACTGGCAGACACACAGGCCGATGAGACTGACTACACCAGGTGTAGCAGGGGTAGTGGGAGAGGTATTGGTCCTTGGAGGGGAGGCGAGGATGAGGTGGCAGGCCAGGGCAGCCAGGCAGCAGGCAGCGGGCCAGTAGGTAGATGTGGAGATGGCAAAGGCAGTGGGCCCGGTCGTAGAGACCGACTTACAGAGAGCAGAGCGACTACTGCAGGAGGAGATAGCCCGGAGGACTCGCTTAGAGCTCCGAATGGCACGACTCAGGAGAGACAAGGATGCAGCGCGGGCAGATGCAAGGCAGGCAGAGGCCACAGCCCAGGCACAGACACAGGTAGCCTCAGCAGCACAGACAGCCCTGGCATAGGTACAGGCACAGCTACAGGCACAGGTGCAAGCATACAGACAGCTGCAAGCCCAGATACAGGCACAGGCATAGGTACAGGTGCAGCTGCCAGCCGCACCAGCAGCAGACGCAGATGAGCTAGCACAGGCTAGGAGAGAGAGAGACGCAGAGGTGCAGCTGCGGTTGACAGCAGAGGCCACACTATTTAGAGTGAGGCGGGAGAGAGAGGAGGCACGCTGTGCACTGGGTGCAAACTAGAGGACCTTATATAGCGAGCTCGTCCGAGTGCAGGGCGAGCTAGTATCCACCAGCAGGGAGGCAGAGTACTACAAGGGCTTGTACGTGGGAACAGTGCCAGCAGCTCAGCAGGCACCGAGTTACAAAGATAGGAGCAGATCTTGGGCATCCAGATCTTGGAGGACAGGGCAGTCAGTGTCCTCAGTCAGAGGACCACTCTTACCGCCAGGGGGAGGAGGAGGACCATCCGGGGGACCTCCACCGAGCACAGGGGGAGGCTAGGGGCCACAGCAGGAGGGTAGCTCTACCCACTAGGGCACCTTCATTTGTATTGTATCATATTATATCATTTTGGACAGATGCCTGCGTGCATTCTGATGTATATTTTGAGGGCTCTTGATAGCCTTGATGTACTATATTGGTGTATATTTGGATGTATACACATCTTTGTATTATTGATGTAGACACAGAGATTTTGTATTATGATTACATGATATATATGATGATCGATTCGGCTCACTATTGTTCATGCCTTTGTGTATGCATTCCTTGATGTCATGGATGTGATGATATGTATGTATGATTATGAATTCATGTGATGATATATGTTGTGTATATGATGCTTATAGATGTATGATGATAGAGATATATGATGATATAGATGTGATGACTAGTGATATCTGACATGTGGGTTTTGCAAATATGCACCAGAGAGAAGAACAGGAGGAGATGGAGACGGAGACTGTTGATCGATTACTGCAATGAAAGCGATATAAAGGTTGGTGGGAATGAATGAAAGAGCTTGTTGCAATGGCTTCGCATTTGTATATAAAGAGCAATCCTTATTTTGATATAGCACGTGGATAGTTCACCACCAAGGTATAAAAGACCAAGGTGCAGTAATATTCGAGTGCGTGGACGTTGACTCTGCAAACAAACGGTTTGAACTTAGATCCTTTAGACATAATATAACCTTGTTGGAACATGTGAATAAGCCATAGTCTTGAACATAAAATAAACTTCCATCCATGCGAATGCAAGAAGAATTATTAATATGTAAGATGCTAGGGCATAACACACACAAGATAAATAGAATGCTAAGAAAGATACTAGAGATCATTCCTCAAACACGGCACATAGAAAGCAATGACTATGCCCCCAATCTGTACTACATCGCAACATACCAAGATTATAGATAAATCAAGGTAGCTTTGAATAGGTATTGGAATAGGGAACAAAAGATAAACCATAACACAAATTGACTGACTTACAAAGTAAACATACAGCCAACATATTCTCTTGCCAAAGAGGTTGCTCAGGATAGATTGGATAGGAAAGATAACAGCCTTATCATAGGAACTCTGTGTCCATTAAAGGGTGCTATCTACCTAAAAAGACAATGTCTTGCTGCGGGAAATGCCACATGTCGTAGGAGACGCGTGTGTTGGTCTCGACAATGGAACATTGTGCAAAAGACAAGCTTGTTGATCTAGGGCTTTGATTAAGTGGTACGTAGCTGATGTTGGCAATCGGTATGCAGGACAGTAAATGACTCTGGAAGTAGGCCTCTTTGCTTCAAGTTTGTTAAGGACTTTTGCTTTGAAAGGATGCGCTAGCTTGTTGCCTGAGTTAGTCAAGTTGAGGTGAATAGATTTTGACAAACGGAAGACTAGAAGGATGGAATGCTAATGGATTGGGATAGGTGGAGATGATGGATCGTGTGTGCTTGAGTACTGGATACATCCTTCATATTCCAGACTACCTACATACCCTGTATCCACGGGATCAAGGCACACTTACGATGGAAGAGGAACGTGATAAATATGTAGTTCTGGATAGAGTGAGGAGATGGGTCAAGGTGGAAGGGGGAGATCTGAGTACTGGATACTTCCTTCATATTCCAGACTGCCTACATACCCATATCCATGGGATCAAGGTACCTTAAGATTGAGAAGAGATAATATGTAGTTCTGGTAGATGGGATGATGTGAAAAAAGGGCAGAGAAGAGGGGATCTTTTGTACCTGAGTACTGGAAACGTCCTTCATATTCCAGACTGCCTACATACCCATATCCATGGGATCAAGGTACTTTAAGACTGAGAAGATGATAGTATGTAGTTCTGGTAGATGTGATGCAGGGGAAAAGCGTTGAGAAGATGACAGCCTTATCGTAGGAACTCTGTGTCCGTTAAAGGGTGTTACCTGTGGAAATGAGACAAGATTGAAGTATGCGCTGTGAACCACGAACAAGGAACCAATCCTAGACCGAAGCTAAGGAAAGAGTTGCCCCCATTCTAGTAGAGGAAACTGTAGGGGTGACTGCCGAAGAAGACATAGAAAGGCTTGACCTAGGACAAGACAGTGTTAACTGCAGACACAGATCAAGACATGTGGAGATGACAATGGACACTGACAAATTTCCAAGCTATACTAGATAGGGAGATGGAAATGCAAACAAAGTCAATGGTTTTATTATGGATGGATGGATGAAGCGTGTTGTTGCAAACTGGACAAGGAGTGGACAGGACTCGATAGACGATGGATGCTGACTCTACGCATAGCGCCTGTTTGCCAGGTTTTCACCAGAGGATGGATTTTTTTGGATTTTTGGATTTTTTTTGTTTTTTTATTTTTATTTTTTGGAATACTCTGAGGATCAGGCATAGAACTTCTTGAGATGGACACTGTTAAGTGGCTCATCTAGAGGAATGCCGTCAGGTGTAGCTAAAGTATAAGCTCTTGATCCATATGCTGCTGTCACAATGAAGGGACCTAACCAGTTAGGCTCAAACTTACCCTTCTTCTCTCGATCTGCTTGATTTCTCTGATTTTCCTTAAGTACAAGATCACCAACTTGAAACTGTCTTTCTTTGATCTTTTTGTTGTAATTACGCCGGAGGCAGTTTTGATAGACATGGAGATGATTAAGTGCTGCAAGGTGCCTCTCATCTAGTAGTTCAAGCTCAGCTAATCTGGAAGTGCGATACTCATCTCCGCCGATCAGGTCCTGCATGGATACTCTGAGGGATGGGATCTCGACCTCTATAGGTAGGATGGCTTCAGAGCCAAAGACCAAGGCATATGGTGTGGCACCAGTTGGTGTTCTGATACTAGTGCGGTAGGCCCATAGGGTGGGATTGAGTTGTAAGTGCCAATCACGACCAGCTTCATTGACCGTTTTCTTGAGGATCTTGAGAATGGTTTTATTGGAAGCCTCAGCTTGGCCGTTACTCTGCGGATAGTAGGGAGTTGAAAAGCGATGTTGGATATTGTATTGTGTGCACAAGGCACGGACATCTTGGTTCTTGAATGGTCTCCCATTATCAGTGACAATGGCTTGGGGAATACCATACCGGCATATGAGGTAGTTTAGAATAAACTTGGCTATTTGCTTACCGGTGATATAGGTCATAGGAATGGCTTCCACCCACTTCGTGAAATACTCAGTGGCGGTAATAATAAACTTGTGGCCATTGGAGGAGGAAGGGTGGATTTGTCCTACGAGGTCGAGACCCCATTGAGAAAAAGGCCATGGAGTTGTCACAGGTTGTAATTCATGAGCTGGTGCGTGAATCAAATCTCCATGCTGCTGACATTGTAGACACTTCTTAGCAAACTGTGCAGCATCTTGCTCTATTGTAGGCCAGTAATAACCTGTTCTGAGTATCTTCTTAGCAAGATTAGGACTGGTAGAATGCGTGCCACAGACACCTTATTGTATGTCTCATAAGGTAGCTTCGGCTTCTTCCGCGTTAAGACAACATAAATAAATAACATAAAGAAAACGAATTTAAATAAAAGCCTTGACAAATAATCAATGAAATAAAGACTTTTACCAAAATCTGTATTGTTTCCTTTGGATTGAATGTGGATTGCTCAATGAAGTTGCAAAGCCATAGTTGCAACAAGCAAGTAGTGTGCTCAAGAGATCAATGTCAAAAGATCATGATAGTGCTCAATCGACACGTTTTGTATGCTCAAAGCTCTGTTAAGTATGCCTGAGAATACGATCGAAAAGAGAGACCCAATGAAGGAGATGAGGGGGGTTTATATAGATTTCAAACATGATCAATCAACGGTCCAGATAATTCAGAAGAATCAACGGAGGAGATAAGTTGAGGAATGTGCAACGAATGAGAAGAAGACATGTGTCTTGCTTTCTTTTGCATGAGAGGAGTTATCAAGAATAGAAGAATGAGTTAACTGAAGAGATAAATCAATTAAAAGAATAAAGCAATCAGTTAAGTGATTTAAAACAAGAAGAAGGGATTTGCATGAGACAAGAAGATATTTTGCTTTATTAAATATAGAAATATTTAATTGATGAGCAAGAAAGCTTGAGTTATATTAGAGATAACTCAAATTAGAAGAAAAAACAATTTAAAAAAATAATTGATTTATTTAAATTTAGAGAAGATATTTTGGAAGAAATAATTAAATAATTGGAATTATTTAATTTAGAAGATTTGAAAGCAAATTAAATAAATAAATTTATTTAATTGTTGTGCATGATTTTGGGAGAACAGATTTTTATAAATAAAATATTTGATTTTATTTATTTTTAGAGGATTGAGAGGATTTGTTGAATTAATTAAATAATTGGGTTTATTTAATTAATGTAGATTTGATTCTTTGAAGAGAGGATAATGAACTAATTAAATAATTAAAATTATTTAATTATGGAAGAATATAGAGGAATTTAATTTAATTAATTAAAAAAAAGAGAATTTATTTAATTAATGTTGAAATTATATGATTTAGAAGAATTTGATGAAATTAATTAAATAATTAGATTATTTCATTAATGTTGAAATGCAGGTGATTTGACAGAAATGACGAAATGCAAATGATGCGACGACTTGGTCATTTTAGGGTGTCTACAGTCACATCATCAGTTGCATAAGATATAGCATGAAGTGAGGGGGAGTTATCAAATGTTCTATCTCTTAACCCCAATAAGTTCTAGGAGGTTTGTTACTATATGAAGAGATTTTTGATGTTGGTCATCTCATGAGATTCAAATGACAGAATTCATATCCTTCATGTTTTCAAGAATTCATGCTTATAATATGTTGTTCATAATCATCAAAAGTTCTATTTTTTTAATGATAGTTTGATGATAGTGACATAAGGCCATCTTGGTAATAATATAATGATAGGAAGTGGCATGATGTTTTCTTCCATTTGTTGGTAGTGATTGTTAAGTTGAGTTGATGTACTCTTGTCAAATCAGGATGTTACTGTTAGAATTGATGATATAGTGAGCAAGGTAGGTATATAAGGTAGTACTCATGATTGACTTGTCAACTTTGCTTGTGCTATCTTGTTGCAGGGGAAGAGTATATTCTCTTATTGTTGTTATTGTATGAAAGACTTGCTCTTTGTGCTCAATGATCTTATTAACTCTGCAGTGTTGCAATGATGGCAGAGATTGAATGGTAAAGTGAAGATTGTAGTTGCTATTTTTTTTTTGTATGCAAAATGTAGAAAGGACTGCTGACAGTGATCTTTGTTTTATTCATGTTGTGACAATAATAATTGATACATATTGATCCATGCCTTGTTCTCTTCTCTATGATATGTTGACTAAGTGTGACATGTTTCAAATTTATGTTGTCATGATCTTCATGTCACTAGATAGTAAGGTGTTCTCAAGTGGTCTTCTTGAACTACATATATGTTGGAGGTTGTCTATGCTTCATGTTGTATTAAGTTTGTTGTTGATGATTCAGGTGGTGTTGTTCTAACAAGTATATTGCAGTACTTGACAGGGTTGCAAGCTCTAATAGTGCTAGGTGATATATGTTGGTGAAGTGATTGAGTGAAATGTTTTCTTTGGACAATTGGGACAATGTTTGTTTGTTTATCAAGGATCAGTGTTCAAGGGGCAGAGCATTACAAGGTGAAGGTTTGTTATTGATTCATAATTATCAAAGTTGATATAGTATGGGTGGTTCATGAGATTAGTTCTTGCTTGCTCTAAGGTTTTGCATTATTGGTGATGCCCTTAGTTAACTTGATCAAATGTTCTTATCAATGAATGCTCTTCAATTTGCTTCTAACAATATTTGCTTGTGTTTATTGGATTGAAAAATTCTTTATGTTAGGAGAGATAAGTGTATGGTAATGGATCAATACAAGGTCTGCACAATGGAGTTGAGAGGCCTTAGTCTCAGTTTGCACAGTGATGTCTTGGATCAAATATGGAATTCATCATGGTTGATTCCACCAAGTTGCATGAAAGATAGTATGAGGTAAGAGGGAGCATGTTCAGTGGTTTTAATGTTTGGTGTGATAGTGCTGAAATAGTGAAAAGGTAATTAAGTTTGGAGGAGGATTTTGACAATATGATGTTGATTGGATGCATGGTGTGTTGTTGGATGCTTACATATCATGATGCTTGTGCTTATTTTTCTAACCTCATGGATTATGTTTTTCTTCACTTCATGATTCAAAGGAGTCTCATTAAGATTGTCAAAGATTAGTTGCAATGGTATCTTTGATAGAGCTTGGAAATTGTCTTTCACATTGTTGATAGTGTTACTATGTTCTAATATGATGGAATAGTTTAGATGGTACCTTTGTTGTGGCAAGAGATTGATTCAAACATCATATCTTTAAGTTCTTTATGGAAGTTGGACTACCTGCCTTGATAGTGTATTTGATCTTTATTTGTTGATAATCGTAGTAGTGGCTTTATGAATGACAGTGATTAAAGATTCTTATCATTATCTTGACAATAGTGTGCTGCTTTGTTTTTTAATATTTAGAAATGACAGTATGCTTTGTTATCTAAGTGATAAGCCTCTTTTATGAACATTGCTACATAACAGTGGTACTGTGTTTGATGGGTGCAATGATTTTATGGGTGAAGTGCTCATATTCTTCTAGATTACAGGTGGTACAGAGGGGGAGCTTCATGCCAACAAGCAATATGATATTAACCCTTTGTTAGTTGATGTCAAAGGGGGAGAGAGCAAATGGAGTGGTTTGTGTTTCCATCAATGACAAAGGGGGAGATCATTGTGATGTTTGTCATTGATGTCAAAGTTGGATCATTGATGTTGGCATTCAACTACAAGAGTTTGTGATGATATGAATATTGATGATTGTTTGATCATGCTTTGTACACATTGCAGGATGATAGGAGCAGTTTGTTTATTCACACTCAAGGTGCATTGTTGTGTTGTTGCTTTCTTTGGGATGTCATTGTTCTTGTAGATGAAACATGATTTCTACATTCTCTCAGTCAGATTCGTATGCAAATGTAATGATTGATCTTCCATTCAAAGGATGTGATGTTGCTTCATGACAAGCTTCAGGTCATTCACCATGCTTCATTTTGTGATGCTTATGATTCCTGACTTGAAAGGTTTGAGTTAATTTGAGAAGCACATCATCAAAGGATTAGATGTCTCCATCTTCAGAGGGTCACATGTCGGGTGTCTTTAGAGGATCTTAATGTTATTATCATCAGGGTCTTGGTTCAGGAGTTCTTATGTTTCATTTTAGAGAATCATGCTTCATTTTAGGAGTTCAACGTGTCTTCATATTCCTATGATGTTCATTGTCAATATTATTGGTATATGATTCAAGGGAGGTCATCTCTCATGTTGTTATTCATGATCATCAAGAGGAGTTGAGTTATAAGAGCTCGAGATGGTGTTCAATGGACAACTTTGTATAAAACAGTAAGTTGATTGTAGAAGTGATACTGAGATTGCTTCATATGAAATTGCTTTAGGTGTCTCATGTCAAAGTGGTTAGAGTATGAAATTGGTTTGAAGTATTTGGAGATTTAAGACCTAATATTTTATCTTGAGATCCTTTTGTCTAGAGGTTCCTGTCAGAACAAACATTTCATGGTTCAGTTCTGTTATAAAGTATTTAGGGTTTTGTTTTTTTTGCTTCGAGACCTGATATCTATTTATTTAAAACCCTAAATTCTATGTTTAAATCCCTAAGAAATAAACTTCATAACATTTAATGTATCTTCTTACAATCCATCTATGACTTGTGCACTTTATGTCTTACTCTTTGGTTGATCTACTATCTCAGTTTGAGGTCACTTAAAGTAACCCTCTAAAGGGGTCTTATAACATTTCATTACTGACCCTTTATATTCATCTCACCAACGGTTTTGGTTTCCTCTTTGAGCGGTGGCACCAACTCCATAATCAACGGCCATCTTTAAATATTCAATGGGTGCGCATATGAAGAATGATGGCTATTATTCAAACTGACACCCTCTCTCTCGAATATCCACTTTGACATCTCTTGGAACGTCATCACTGTGACTGCATAAAACAAAGATGATTTTTAAAGGTTATTTTTAGCCATCCTTTATGGTAGAATTTTGTGGTTGAAAAGTTTTTTTTGGAAGATTATTTCTATTTTTTAAACTTCTCTAGTGGGCCTCTTGAGCATTGAAGGCTATAAAGGAGGAGGTTTTTTTGTTTTTTCTAAAGTGGGCAAAGTGAAGCATTAATTCTTTTATGAGAGGAACTTAAGAGTTTTTTTATGAATTCTTTTGAAGGCTTCATGCAGATGATTTGAGGAGTGGTGTCCGAATATGAAAAAGATTTTTTTTATTCTCCAACAAATTTTGAAATTGAAAATAAACAATTTGGAAGGCACTTAAAATCATAGACATGGAAGTTTATTGAGGAGATATTTTTTATAGAAGTGGGTGTTTAAGAGTGGAGGCATTTTTTATTATGAAATTTTTTTATGTAGGTGGACAGATAGAATTTTATTATGATAGAAAAATATTATTGAAGACTTTTATTATTGAAGATGAACAGATTGAAGAATATTGAAGATTGCTTTTGAAAGAAGAAGGAATGCAAAGAGGAGAGGAAATGAAGGGCCATTCTATTTTTATTAACATTGCAGGTTCATTGTGAGTTTGGTTTTTTGGAGGTCTGAGATATGTAGGATGGAAGATATATTTGTGTGAGGTTTTTGAAGAGAATATACAGGTGAATCAGGTGATTGCAAGGATGAATGTTTTGTCTAGGGATTGAGAAATGTATGAGTTGATGTTGCAGGTGGTTCAATTACATTGAGAAGACATTATGGAGTACAAATGCAGAGCAATTTGATTTTCAGACTAAGAAAGAATGATATGTGGTTATGAGCATTGTATTGAAATAGAGAAACCCTCTAAATTTTCTTATTGATCTAAAGTTGTATATTTTTTCAGTGAGGCATATTGTAGCCAGTGAGGCTTGCATGGTCAGTGAGACCTATTTGTTTCCAGTGAGGCTCTGTAATTGATGATTTTCATGATTAAGCCAGTGAGGCAGTTTAGAGTGGTTTTTCATCCCTATGCGGGTTTTCCACTCATCAAAACCTGTGGCATGTCTTGTTTTTATGATTGATTATATTGTATCTATTTGGTCATCCTTATTTAAGTTTTTTGTATTCTAGTTTGCATATCTTGATGATTATGTTTTAAATGAGTTCCTTTGCACAAGATCTTTGAGTTAAGTTTTGAATTGTTAAATTTCATAGACCACTGATTCAACCCCCCCTCTCAGTGGTCATGTACTCCAACAGTAGCATCCTTGGTTTGAATCCCTAAAACAAAGTTGTAATACTTTTGCAGTGAGCATAATATATTTTGAGCTAATTCTCACCATGGTTTTTCCCTATTATAGGGTTTTCTACGTAAAATATCTGGTATCATGTGTTGATTCTTTTATTGCATGTTTTCCTTCATGTTTTCAAAGTTATTCAATTTTGTCAGAAAATGTTTGAGTAAAGTTTTTAAGTGTGTTGATTCACCCCCCTTCGCCCGCCCTCTCAACACCCCATTGTGTTCAACAGCCACATTTTCCCTCCTCAAAAGGATGGGATATGGGCATACAAACATAACATTTTGTTGAGATACCTTGAGAGGATATGATAACTTGAAGTAGTAACGATTGAGAAAATCACGGTCTGTTAGAATATTAATCTTTACTTGGTAAAGGTTATTTAACTTTACTTTAGTAAAGGTTATATTTATTTCGCATCTTATTAAATACTTGTATTTTTAAATACAAAATAATTTTGTTTTATTTGAGTCTCCTCACACATGTGTGAGGATGACTCACATTTATATTCCTCTTGGAGGAATATTTAAATTTTAGTATCCTCATTATGAGGATTGTGACATTTTGCACACACACATTATGAAATGTGGCATGTATAGAATATGGGAGTTACATGCAGCTCCTCTTTCTCACCTCTATTTATGAGGTGCCTCTTTCTCATTTTTTACACACACAAATCCTCACATTCACATTCATTCTTAAGGAGCGCTCTCTCTCTACAATATAATTCTTAGGTGTATGCCTCTTTCATATTTTTCTTTACATGGTATAGAACTTTGTTTTACTACCTTGTGAGTGAAATTGTTGAAGGTTGCCATCTCTTTTGAAACATCCACCTTGGAAAAAATTATAGATTTAAGAGCAGAAATTTATTGTTTATGTGTAGTAATAATGGTTTTTACCCTTTCATTTTTCATTTTTCTTGCAATTTTATTATTATTATGCCAAGAGGACAAGCCTAGAGGCGTTTACAATGGCAGCACAAGGATGTGTGTACATTTTTATTCACACTATTTAATTTGATGTCTCCCAACCTATCATAACTAATTTAAAAATAATTTAAACTATTTAATACTATCCCATGCATTTGGGCTGCAGTTTTAATGTTGTGGGTAGTTAGGGTTTGCATTGAATGTGAATTTCTTAGAGCTTAAGCCTAATAGTGATGTGGGGGAGTTGTGCTTGTTGCAAGTATGAGGTTAACCAGTGTTGTCATTGATGTCAACATACTCATATTGCATTGATAAGAAGGATTGGATGAGCTGTGTGCTGAGGATATTGAGAAAATTAGTCTCAATCAGGAACAGTGAAGAACAATGATGAGAAGAAGGCAAAAATACTCAATAGGCTGAGGATCAGAGGGTGCGGATTAAAGGGTTTGTAGATATGAGTCTTGAGATGTTCCAGTTAAGCTTTCAGAGGTCTGCATGAAGCTATGAAGAAGTTGTGATCGATCAAGTAGAACTAGTTCCGGGAGATGCTCCAGAGTGACAGAATGTTACAAAAAGGTCCGGTGAGATCCGGAAGTGCATTGTCAAATTCTGCAGATTGGAAGGAGTGCTTGAGATGTTCTTGTGATGTGTCATCTTGGTTTGTATGTAGTTTGGAGGTCCGGAAGAACCTGTTTCAGTTTGACAGTCACGACAGAATGTGTTCTTGAAGTTCCGGATGAAGAGGAGAAGAGATTCCAGTAGGAAGAGGAAGTGCGGATGTACCTGGTCATTCAGGCAAGCGTGTGAAGGTTCTTGGATCACGTTGAGATTGTGTTGTCGGTCCGCATGAGAGTTAGAGCCCGAAATTGAAGATATTCTTCCAGATGAAGATGTTCTTATTCAGACTGGCCGACCGGATGAGTTATTCATCTTGCGAATGTTCTTGTGGATGATTGCCAACTTAGATGATAGTTCCTAAGTCGATGCCTTGTATAAATAAAGGTTTGTAAGTTCATTTCAAAGTGTGTTGTGGAGCGGATGAGAGTGATATAGCGAAAGAGCGAAGGGCAGGGAAGAAGTATCTCGGGCTTAAATGGAACTGATCCAGACATGGTAAAGATGTCAATCTCCAGTTCAAGTTTGTGATTCTTATCACTTTGTAGACAGTGTGTCTCTTGTAGGCAGTGTGCCTCTTTGTGAGCAGTGTGCTCGGGTAGTGAGCCCTAATTGGCATGTGCCATTCATTTTTTCTTATTCTTCTAACAGAGAATAATCCTTGGGTTAATCACCCCATGGTTTTCCCTTAATCAAGTTTTCCACGTCAAAATCTTGGTGTCCAATGTGTTGATGTTTATCTGCTCCTGTGTTTATGCATTATGCTTTCATGAATGGTTAACTGATATGCTATTAACTAACAAAGAAGAATCAAGTGTTTGAAGTAGAAGCAAGTTTTTGTACAACTGATTCACCCCCCCTCTCAGTTGTGTGCCCTAGATCTAACAATTGGTATCAGAGCTAAGTTCCTCTGAAAGAAGCTTAACCACTTGAGGAGATCCAGAATGTCATCATACAAGAAGGACAGTCCAAAGTTTGATGGAACAAACTTCTCTCTTTGGAAATGCCGCATGAAATGTCACTTGGAGTGTATGGGAAAAGCATACTTGTCCATGGTCACAAAAGCATATGTTCCTCCACAGGGTGGTTCGACAACTCTAAATGAAATCACAAATGCTGAAAATAATCTGCGGACCAAAGAGGCTCTTCTAAGCGCATTGACTGACTCAGAACTCTCAAATGTTATTGATCTACCAACTGCCTATGAGATATGGGTTAAACTGGAACTTCTGCATGAAGGAGATGAGTTTGTTAAGAGTGCAAGGTTGCAAAGTCTCAAAGGAAAATTTGAAAGATTGAAGATGAGAGATGATGAAAATATCACTACTTTTATGCCAAGAGTAAATGAGCTGGTGTGTGGAATCAGGAATGCTGGTGGAGTTCTGGATGAAAATGAGATTGTTTGCAAAATTCTCAGATCCCTTCCTCCTGCCTACAAGATCAAGGTTGCTGCCATTGATGAATTCAGAGCCCATGCAACTGTCACAAGAGAGCAATTGGCTGGCAAACTAGCTGCATTTGAAATGACAGAGTTTGGAGATGATCCCCCCAAGACTGAATCTGCATTCAAAGCCAGTGCCTATGTGAAAGGCAAACAAAGATTTGATCCAGGAGAAAACTCTTCAAGGAAGCTGTCATGGTATGATCAAGCAAGGAAATACATGGAAGAGGAAGAAGTAGAAACAGCTCATCTTGAAGCCCTCATTGCAAAGAGATTGCCAAGAGGATCCGGTAAGTATGAAGGAAAGTTACCTTTTAAGTGCTTTAACTGCAATAAGATTGGTCATTTTGCTTCAAGATGTCCGGAAAGATCTGCAAGGTCAAACTCTAACAGACAAAGGTTCCAAAAGAACTGTTATTATGTTCATGAAGAAGCTGATAATGAAGGAGTAACAGATGATGAATCAAAGATAGGAGACAAATCCAGAAATGAATGGGTGTTTATTGCCATCAAGGAAGAAGAACCAATATCCTCTGAATCTATCAATCATAAGGTTGTAGAAAGAGCTTTGGCTGCCCAAGTTGAAGAAAAGGATGATTGGGTTATTGATAGTGGATGCTCTCACCATATGACAGGTGACAAAAACAAGTTCTTAGATTTGGAAAGGTATGAAGGAGGAATGGTAAAGTTTGGTGACAATTCTGCAGGTAGAATCAGAGGTAGGGGAACTATCTCTTTTGATGGAAAGAGCAAAACTGGTAATGTACTGTATGTTGAAGGATTGAAGCACAACCTTCTCAGTATTGGATAGTTAGTAGACAAAGGTTATAATCTTCGGTTCAAAAATGGAAGATGCAGGATCTTTGAAAGCTCCGGAACTGAGATTGCATCCGGTACTCAAATAAAAGGTAATATCTTTCATCTTGTTGGTTCTAATAAAAGTTGTTTGTTTGTTCAAGTGGATCATAGTTGGTTATGGCATAGAAGGATGTGTCATGTAAATTTTGATAACATCATCAAGATAAGCAATATTCAGATTGTAAGAGATCTTCCAAAATTGATGAAACCTACAAATAGTTTGTGCAAAGAATGTCAGCTAGGTAAACAGAGCAGAGTCTCCTTCAAAAGCAAAGATCAGTCCTCTACCGGGTTATTGGAATTAGTTCATACTGATCTATGTGGTCCGACAAGAATCAAAAGTATGCAAGGTGATAGATATTTCATGTTGCTAATTGATGACCATTCCCGGATGATGTGGGTTACCTTTCTAAAAGAGAAATCAGAAGCCTTTGAGAAGTTCAAAATCTTCAAAGCTATGGTAGAGAATCAAACCGGATTGAAACTAAAGTGTCTAAGGTCTGATAGAGGTGGTGAATTCACATCCGGTGAATTCATAGACTTCTGTGAGAAGCATGGTATAAAGAGACAGTTGTCTACTCCTAGGACTCCACAACAGAATGGAGTAGTTGAGAGAAAGGACCGGACCATCCAGGAAGCTTCCATGATAATGATGATGGAAGCAAATGTTCCTCAGATGTTTTGGAGAGAAGTTGTCAGCACTGCAGTCTACACTCTTAACCGAGTTCAAATCAGAAACAATACCGGTAAGACTCCTTATGAACTTTGGTTTGGCATAACTCCTACTGTGAGATATTTCAGAGTATTTGGTAGCAAGTGTTACATCAAAAGAGATGAAGATCTAGGAAAGTTTGATGCTAGAAGTGATGAAGGAATTTTCTTGGGTTACTCCACTCAAAGCAAAGCATACCGATGTTACAATAAGAGACTGAGAAAGATGATAGAAAGTACAAATGTGAAGGTTGATGAAGGAATTGAGAAGCCCTCAAGGTTTTATGAATATGATGAAGATGATCAAGATGTTGTTCTAATTCAAGGAACTCAATCCCTTCCTGAAAGTCAGATTCAGACTGATCTGGTAAATCAGGAAGAAGAGGTTTGTCTGAATGAACCTGATCAAGAAATAGCAGTGCAAGAGACTCCCAAAGTTCCAAGGTATGTAACTCTAAATCATTCTGAAGATCAGATCATAGGTGACAAAAGCAAAAGGGTACAAACAAGGAGGAGAATTGCTCAAAATTCAAATGAATACTGTCTAATTTCAAAGATTGAACCTAAGACAATAAATGAAGCATGCAATGATGAAAATTGGACCAAAGCAATGGAGGAAGAGTTGATGCAAAATGAGAAAAATCACACTTGGGATCTTGTTCCCAGACCTAGAAACAAGAATGTGATTGGAACCGAATGGGTCTTCCGGAATAAACTAAATGAAGTTGGTGAAGTAATCAGAAACAAAGCCAGATTGGTCTGCAAAGGCTACTCTCAAATAGAAGGAATTGATTTTGAAGAAACCTTTGCTCCGGTGGCAAGAATTGAAGCAGTCAGATTATTTCTTGCATATGCTACCTTCAAAGACTTCAAGGTATATCAGATGGATGTCAAGTTTGCCTTCCTAAATGGTGATTTGGAAGAAGAAGTATACATTGAACAACCGGATGGATTTCAATTGTCTAATCATGATGATATGGTCTGCAAGTTGAAGAAAGCACTATATGGATTAAAGCAAGCTCCAAGAGCATGGTATGAAAGGTTGGACAAGCATCTTGTGCAGATTGGTTTCAACAAAGGTACTGCTGACAATAATCTATATTTCCAAATAGATAATGAAAACATCTTGATTGTTGAAGTATTTGTTGATGATATCATTTTTGGAAGAAGAGACAGTATGTGTAAAACCTTTGCAAATCAAATGAAAAGTGAGTTTGAAATGTCAATGCTTAGTGAAATGTATTTCTTCTTAGGTCTGTAAATTACTCAGACAAAGAAAGGTATCTTTATCTCTCAGACTAAATATGTGAAAGAATTGTTGAGGAAATTTGGAATAGAAGATTTAAAGCCAATGAACACTCCTATGGCAACTGGATGTAAGTTGAGCAAAGATGATGATTCTCCTAAAATAGATCAGACAAAGTACAGATCAATGATTGGAGGTTTATTGTATCTCACTCAGACTACACCAGATATAATGCAGGTTGTTGGTCTTGTGGCAAGATTCCAGGCTGATCCTAGAGAATCTCATGTTATGGCAATCAAAAGAATTTTTAGGTACTTGAAAGGAACAGTTGAGTATGGTCTATGGTATCCTAGAGATCAGGATTTTTCTCTTCATGCATATACAGATGCAGATTGGGCAGGAGATGTGGATGATATGAAGAGTACAAGTGGAGGAGCTTTCTTTTTGGGAAAAAGATTGGTTTCTTGGCTAAGCAAGAAACAAGAGGCAATTTTTTTGTCTACAACTGAAGCAGAATATATTGCAGCAGCAGGTAGTTGCACTCAAATTTTGTGGATGAAACAAATGCTAAGAGACATCAAAGTAGAATATGAGGAGCCTATCACAATTTTCTGTGATAATTCAAGTGCAATAAATATTTCTAAGAATCCGGTGTTGCATTCTAAGACCAAGCACATATCTATCAAGTTTCGCTTTCTGAGAGAACAAGTGAATAAGGATGAAGTCAGACTGGAGTATGTACCCTCCAAGGATCAGATTGCAAATATTTTTACTAAACCTCTTCCCAAGGACTCTTTTGAGTATCTCCGAGAGAAGTTAGGGGTCATGGCCCCTCCGATGATGAACTACAATGCACTGTTGTGCATCAGTCCAGTGGGTATCACAGTCATATCTTGTGATCCGGATTGATGAAGGGGAGCTGCTACTAAGGGGGAGCAGCTGGTATGATTCTAATGTGTTAGAATTGCAAGTATGAGCCCTTTGCCATTGATGTCAAAGGGGGAGAGAAGACATGTGAAAAACAAGTGGTTGATGGTCAAAGGGGGAGTAGTAAAGGAAGAGAAGACATGTGAAGAGTTGTTGCTGATAGGGGAGCTGTGACAGAAAGGAGAAGTTCTTGTCTTGATGGTTTTTCACATCATATGTTGCCATCAATGACAAAGGGGGAGATTGTTGCAAGTATGAGGTTAACCAGTGTTGTCATTGATGTCAACATACTCATATTGCATTGATAAGAAGGATTGGATGAGTTGTGTGCTGAGGATATTGAGAAAATTAGTCTCAATCAGGAACAGTGAAGAACACTGATGAAAAGAAGGCAAAAATACTCAATAGGCTGAGGATCGGAGGGTGCGGATTAAAGGGTTTGCAGATATGAGTCTTGAGATGTTCCAGTTAAGATTTCAGAGGTCCGCATGAAGCTATGAAGAAGTTGTGATCGATCAAGTAGAACCAGTTCCGAGAGATGCTCCGGAGTGACAAAATGTTACAAAAAGGTCCGGTGAGATCCGGAAGTGCATTGTCAGATTTTGCGGATTGGAAGGAGTGCTTGAGATGTTCTTGTGATGTGTCATCTCGGTTTGTACGTAGTTTGGAGGTCCGGAAGAACCTGTTTCAGTTTGACAGTCGCGACAGACTGTGCTCTTGAAGTTTTGGATGAAGAGGAGAAGATATTCCAGTAGGAAGAGGAAGTGCAGATGTACCTGGTCATTTAGGCAAGCGTGTGAAGGTTCTTGGATCATGTTGAGATTGTGTTGTCGGTCCGCATGAGTGTTAGAGCCCAGAATTGAAGATATTCTTTTGGATGAAGATGTTCTTATTCAGACTGGTCGACCAGATGAGTTATTCATCTTGCGAATGTTCTTGTGGATGATTGCCGACTTAGATGATAGTTCCTAAGTCGATGCCTTGTATAAATAAAGGTTTGTAAGTTCATTTCAAAGTGTGTTGTGGAGCGGATGAGAGTGATATAGCGAAAGAGTGAAGGGCAGAGCAAAAGTATCTCGGGCTTAAATGGAACTGATCTAGACATGGTAAAGATGTCAATCTCCAGTTCAAGTTTGTGATTCTTATCACTTTGTAGACAGTGTGTCTCTTGTAGGCAGTGTGCCTCTTTGTGAGCAGTGTGCTCGGGCAATGAGCCCTAATTGGCATGTGCCATCCATTTTTTCTTATTCTTCTAACAGAGAATAATCCTTGGGTTAATCACCCCGTGGTTTTTCCCTTAACTGGGTTTTCCATGTCAAAATCTTGGTGTCCAATGTGTTGATGTTTATCTGCTCCTGTGTTTATGCATTATGGTTTTATGAATGGTTAACTGATATGCTATTAACTAACAAAGAAGAATCAAGTGTTTGAAGTAGAAGCAAGTTTTTGTACAACTGATTCACCCCCCCCCCCCCTCTCAGTTGTGTGCCCTAGATCTAACAATGCTATGGCCAAGTTCTATGTCTTTCTTTTTCTTACTTTACTATGCATTCGTGTGCAAAAAATTAATGTGTTTACTGCAGGCCTTGGAGTTTCGTCAAAATCGATATGCCTTTGTGTGGTCTGTGTGGACATCACCATCATAAGTAATGTTTAATTGCACTTCTGTGAAATGTTAGATTATGATTTCGAACACCCCCCTTTTCATTACTTTTCAGAACTATGAACATCCACTCCAATTTTTTTCAAAGAATTTTTGACACACTTGTCTTTTTTTTAGGATAATAAGTACCCATGTTTTCATGGTAAAAAACTTTGATTGCCCATGTCTGTTTATTCAGAAATTTGGAGTTTTTATTCAGAAATTTGGAAACCCATGTGTTTCTTTTTTTAGAATTTGGACTTTTTTTAAAGTGAATATTAAGTAGCTACATCTTTAATTTTCTACCCTCTTTCAAAGCATTCAAGCTCAAGCTTTTATACATAATGTCTATGAATAAATTAACCTTATTTGCTTTTTATTTTCGTTGTTTGTTATTAGACAGTATTGTGTAGGAACTCTGTCCACAGTGATATTTCCAAGGAACTTTCAGTAATTAGTTGAGCCCCATTTGAAAGGCCTTATGTTTTTTATGGTTGTTAATGTGATAAAGTCACCGTATCATTTTTGTTGGTTTGTTTTGTCCATAAACTAGCTGCAAGAGCTTCACAATCTGTAATTGTTAAGGGACAATTGCTTCATCTTTATAGTGGGCAGTCATGGCAGGAGAATAGTGGCGTCGTGGGTGGTTGAAGCAGGGCCAGGAGGGTTTAAAGGATTCGAACCTTGAACCTCTGAATGTGTAGAGCCACATTCCTCTTGGGCTGCTGCATCACATTGAAAGTTTAAGGGCATTAATGGTAAGGTAGGTGTGTGTAATGCTCTCTTGGGCAATCAACTGACATTTGCTCACATTTATGGCTAATCATGCAGACACTGTAAAATACAAATTTATGCCTTGATGTTTGAAGTTAAGAATCTGCAAGCACACTGTTAATGGCGTTTAAGTCTTTCTACTATTTTAGATAAGGGAAAACATTTTTGGAACCAGATAAATAATAAGCTGAAGTTGTCCTACGCTTCACGTTATTTAGGCATTAAATCATTGTCAAGCAACGGGGTTTTGCTTTGTTTTTCTATGGCTTACAATAAAGTTGGGACCAGTGGAACCAGGGTTTGAGCTATGCATAGGAGGAAGTGTATGTTGGAGGGAGGGTTTGTGGGCAAAGAGCTTAATAATGTGCAAAGAAGAGAAGAACTGTAAGGGAAAGTAAGGGAAATGGGGCGTGATTTACCTGCAGGAGATTATGTTGCACCTGAGAGTTGTGTTTCATTTTCAAAAAAATCTTCAAGTGTGGCATCGTCACTGACATCAGCTGCAGCTTCTTCATCCAAGAAAGCAGGCAACTCACATTGTTGTGGATTTTGTATCTGTTTTTATGTTCTGAGTGTTTGATTTCGTTAAATGGAGTACAATATATGTTAAATTTGTTCTTTTAACATACTCAGGGTTTTTGGCTTTTGTTTCTTCAGGTTGAGCCCGATACAGATGAGGTTTTTGCTCAAATTACTCTTCTTCCTGAGGTAGAGGTAAGTTCCTTGGTTCATATTCTTTTTTGGTGGATTCTGGGGTGCCCGAGCTTTCTTTCTTGTTGCAAGAAATCTATTAGGAATTTCTTCTTTACACATATCTTCTTGCACTTAGGGTTTTCGTTCAATAACGGATGTCTGCTACAGCACTAATTGACTTAAGCCTCTTTTTTTCCCCTGGTTGGTCATTTGGGTTTTTGTTTCACAACATTTGAGGATTACTCAATGCATATGTTTTTTTTTCATGTGTAAATTCTAATTAGATGTATGTTTCTCAGATTACTCAGGACTGATATATTTTTCTCCTCATCTTGTGTAGGATATGAGCCAACCTCTAGTACTAGAGTTGGTGGCCAAGGATCTTCATGGAAATGGTTTACTCAAATTGGTAAAGAATCTTTCCAACATGCATGAAGTATGCCGTCACTGAAGTTGGGGCCGCATTTGGGTATGGTTAGGTAGGTTTGAAGGATAGTCAATTTGTATAAATTTAATTGCGGTCTCAGTCAATTTGTATTTCCAAGCCACGATCTGAGATTTTCTTTCCTTCAATTTGCCTACTACTTGATAGGAGGGTTTCGGTTTATTTCCTTCTTGCTCAAATACACACCCTTTTACTTTATTGGCAAGAGATTTACATAGTTAGTTACAACTTCAGAGAATCAACCAAAAGATGGCATTGGCTTTAAAGCTAAATTCCATTAAGCCCTTTCATTTATAATTAATTATAAAATTTATTTTTTTCTTCTATGATGAAGGATTAGTTCATAAGATTTAATCTATTTTTTTCTTCTATGATGAAGGATTAGTTCATAAGATTTAATCTCAATCATTTGTATTGAAAATCATAGTCTTTTGATTTGGTCGAACCCATATTCACATCAAGAGTACCATTATTCACATGGTGACATTGACCAGTCCATTTTAAATAAGATTAAACCATTCTAATTGTCAATGGTTCTTCATTGATAAAGATGCAAAGAGGAACCCCATAAGATATTAAAAACCAATTTTATTAAACCTATTGATTAGTCCCATGAATTTCTAACATGATCCTTGTAGCTGAACCTATAGATATGTTCCCATATACACTAATTTCTGAGATTTTATAAAAACATCACCTGAGGATAACTTCCCAGAATTCTACTACTGGACATGACAATAAATTCCCCATAGCCTACTTCTTAACCCAACTGGAGGAGTTTTCCATTTTGGCATGGATCTACATTTTAAAGCAAAATCGTCTGAGCTATCCAATGACTCTGGTATTTTGCTCCAGTGTTCTCAAGATATAGTGATGTTTGCATCCATTGACATGACAGTGATCTGCATTCTTCAATTATAACTGAAATCTTTCATTTATGGGTGTGCTGCTGAAAGTCTTTAGTTTAAACTCTAAAGTACTTTGTAATAACAGATTCTGACAAAAACGTTCATCAGGCAGCAGAAACATTAAAATATATACCTAGGGTTAGGTATATATTCTCCTTTTGTTAAGATTAAGATGGGTCAATGGTAAATGTGTTTTAGGAAAATCATAGCTGGTACGATTCAAACCTAAAAGTACTGTCACACTGGATTGGCTGTTATACTGTAATTTAATGTGACCGACTCTTGAACAGTGCATGGCCCCAAATAGCCAACAAAACTGTAACTGAACAACAGGTCTGAAATCAGTCAGATGAAATTTATCTTGGCAGTCTTGAACAAATATTACGTAAGACAAACCCCATAACCTACTTCTTAATCAGAAGATTTTGTAACCAAAAAACAACAGACTTAAGATCATTCTGATGACATTTATCTTGTCAGTACTGAACAAGTATTAACATGAACCCCATTATTAACTTCTTCTCAATTTCGAATGTTAGAGAGCGGCTTCTTGACATAGATTTTTGTTTCAATGTATTGCAGCTTGGGATTTCATGATTTTGTCATTTAGGGATTTGAATGCTTGATTTTGTCATATGATTTATATGGATTTCATGATTTTGGCAAATTTTTGTGAGAGATATGAACCGGTTCCATCATTTCAAACAAGGACAATGTTCTTGCAGAGATTATTGGTCATGCTTAGTGAAGCAATCTGTAAAGATAAATTTGCACCATAACAAGGTGCACTGTGATAGTGTAATTTGTCTACATGCATGATGCTTGAAATATTTGCATAATTAGGTCAAGATATTTATATAATAGAATTTTTATATGTTAAAGTAAAATCAAGTCAATAAGATAGTGTGACACTATATATAAGTTTATAAATTGTTGTTGATGAGAGGAAGATAAAAAATTGACTAAAAGAGAATCTTATTGGGCTATGAACAACAAAGGTAAGTACATGATTGTAGTTATGGTGGATTGTATGGGAAGAGAAAAGAATTTTAGTTATTGTAAAGAAGAATTTGGGAAGATGATCAAATTATTTTAAGTAAAGTTATGGAAGAGACATATAGGAGTTAGAGAAAAAGTGTTGTAATTCCAACAAATGTTAATAAAAATTAAATTCCACATGATACAATATAAAACATATGAGTTCCATACCAAATGAATTGCATTGACACCAAATTTCATGTGGTCCGTTTAAAGTCATTTGTTTAACCTTTGAATTCAAAATTAAGGTGAATTGTTAAGGGGCATTGGTCTCCTCTGCTCTATGCAAGGTGGTAAATTCATAACTATAAGTTCAAAATTTTATATTACAAACTTAATGTAAAATATACTATATTATTTCAAAATTTGAAATTTTATATTACAAATTTGTTATAAATTGCTAATTCTAAAAGTTTGAAATATTACAAATTTAATGTAAAATATACAATGCTATTTCAAAGTTTGAAGTTTTATATTACAAATTTGTGGTAAGTTGCTAATTATAAGTAGCCTTTAAAAAATATCAAAAGTAAAAAAAATTAAAGTTGCTTAAACTTTGAATTCAAAATTAAAGTGAATTGTTAGGGGGCTTTGGTCTCCTCTGCGTGCAAGTTGGTAAATTGGTGGTAAATTCATAACTATACAAGTTTGAAATGTTATATTACAAACTTAATGTAAAATATACTTTATTATTTCAAAATTTGAAATTTTATATTACAAATTTGTTGTAAATTGCTAATTCTAAAAGTTTGAAATATTACAAATTTAATGTAAAATATACAAATACTATTTCAAAGTTTGAAAATTTATATTACAAATTTGTGGTAAGTTGCTAATTATAAGTGGCCTTGAAAAAATGTGGTCTCCTCTGTGTGCAAGTTGGTAAATTGGTGGTAAATTGCTAATTATAAAAGTATGAAATTTTATATTACAAATCAAAATAATTAATTTAAATTAGAATAATTATTTCTAATCATAACTCTCATTCTACCCTACTATAACCCTAATTTTAAATCTAACAATAACCCTAATTCTAACCCTTACCTTAATTGTAATTCAAACTATGATTTTAACAGTACCTTAACTGGAATTCTAACCCTATCCCTAACCCTAACTGTAACTCTAATGCTTATCTTTAATGTAATATAAAGTTTCAAACTTTTATAATTAGCAATTAACCACAAATTTGTAGTATAAAATTTTAAACTTTTGTTCTCAAAATCAGTTACGCTCGTTTTTGTAGTCAACCCCTACGAAACTTGTTCATTTCGTAGCCTACACTCTAAGCTCGCAAATCGAGACAAGTTCTCTTAGTCTCGTGCAAAGTCATTTAACACTGAAGAATAACTTGTGACAGTTCACTTAGTTGATTCCTCGAGATTCGCGAAGATTGACTAGGTTGCAAGCATGTCAAAATATTAATTTTGATCATTTTAAGGTGTTAGAGAATTTTTAGTTTTCACATGCGAAGTCAGTCAAAACCACCGCTCTTGCATGTTTGTTTTCTTCCTGGATGCAATGTCGGCGTTTTTCACCGCTTATACATGTTTTCCCCTTGGCAAACTTTTCACATGCGAGGTCGGTCATATTGACTGCTTGTGCATATTTTGTTTGTTTCGCATCGGTGGTAGATCTCACCCTCACCGAGTGAGCTCGTGTGGCATTTATTTCAAACTTATAGTTATGTTTTAGTTTTTAAATGTGTTTGAAATTGTTTTTATTTTTCATTACTTCTTTCTTATATCCTTGTTTCTTGCTCTCCGTCAAAACGTGTTGATCCGTTGCAACCAAATAGTGGGAGTGTGCGTTATTAGGGTTTCGCCTTTTGGTCGCCTTTTCTCCGTAATAGGTAAGTTTATCTTTTCTGTATGTTTAATTTTCTACACTAATGATAATGTAATTGTAACATCATGCTTTTTGCCATTCGTCTCCCTTATAATGTTGAAACCCTAAGTTTTCCTGGTTTTTGGTTGGCATTTTTCGTCGTTTTTGTTTTGTTTCGAGGGTTTTGCCTTGTTTTATTTTCTGAGTCGTAACACAAGTATCATCGGCGGAAATGACCGCCGATGCATGTGTCTTGTCGTTAACCTTTCCCTCATGTAGAGGCGGTTAAAACCACCATCCCTACATGGTAATGAGACTTACCCTTCTTTGTGTTAATACGGTGGGAACACCCGCCCAAGCACAGACCTATTTCTCGAGTAAACATGCAAGGGCGGTCAAAATGACCGCCCGTGCATATTTGTCTGCAACTTTACTCAAAATGCATGGGCGGGTAAAAACCCTGTCCAAGCATAATGTATGAATTTTGACACATGTAAAGTTGGCTAATTTGCCCGACTATGCATCACTCAAAAACAAACAATGCATGGATGTAATAGTGGTCAATTCTACTGACTTTGCATCTAGATACTTCAATCTTTACTTGACATGCTCAAGCGATCGTTTATGTCATTCATACAAGCTTACATAAACTTGCAAATTTTATCCTCATGTAAGGGTGGTCATTTTGACCGCCCCTACATCAAAATATATAAATCTTCCCAGACATGTGCAATAGCAGTTAAAATGACTGACTTTGCATGATAAGTGAATGATCCCTTGTGCAGGAGCGGTCATTTTGACCGCCCATGCACATTTTCTTGAATTTTTCCTAACACTGGGAAAATTTGCCTTTCAAGGCCTGTTAACCCGCTTTCACCTTTTACCTCAATTTGTATGCACTCAAGCCCTTCAACGCATGCTTCCCTGCTCATGATCATTGAATCGCAGTAATCCCAATTTACCCATTTTTCCCCTAACTGTGAGATCATGGCTTTTTGCAGTTTTCAACAAACATCTGTGGTAGATATCTTTTCCAGAATTCTCTCCAAAGCTGATGTCGGAGCCATCTCCATCCAAGGCCAAAATCATGAAGTACAAATACCAAGGGGTCTTCCCTGTCACTTCAGTGCAGTCGAATGTTGATGAAATCAGCGATACGAAGATAGGGCATGTAGATATGACAGAGTTCATGGATAGAACTAAACAGACAAATCCTTCTAGACACATGCAGAAGATCATTGACAGCAACATTCACTCAGTTGCCTCTTTTCTAGTTTCTGCCCATAATCTTGAGTTTGTTCTTCAGGTGGCTAGCCATTACAATAGGGATACTAGGGTTGTGACAGATTCCCAAGGGAATGTGATTATGAGGTTGGATGCAGAGTTTCTTGATAAAATCTTCATGTGTCCTATTGAAAATATTGGACAAATTGATTTTGCTCAAGGGCAAAGAGACTATGATGCAAATGTGAAAGCCGCAAGAAGATACATAAATAGTAAATGGTTGAAGATTCCTTGAAGCAATCTGACCAGATGGCCAAAGGATTTCCTAGGAGTGACTTTGTAGAGGAGGTCTGTGATTTGATCACACTTTTGAGTCATATTAGAGGATTCCCTTCTTCCTCCAAGT
This sequence comes from Cunninghamia lanceolata, assembly GCA_027924645.1. Lineage (NCBI taxonomy): Eukaryota > Viridiplantae > Streptophyta > Pinopsida > Cupressales > Cupressaceae > Cunninghamia > Cunninghamia lanceolata. Next base: position 5,584,962 of record BSBN01000907.1, on the reverse strand, counting down.
TTCAGGAATGGATGTATACATACATCAAGGTGATTCTCCGGGGCACACAGAAAATATTTTGGAGAGAACAGATTAGTAATTCTTTGCATGAGCAGTTGGTGAGAGTCAACACAACATTCAAATTTTATATGACCTCATATCTTGTATATGTTGCCGCAAGCATGAGAAGTTTTCCTGGTCTTACTTAGGTTGGTGACAAGAGGTTGGTTCCTGTGTATGAGTATTATCCTCAAATCACACTAAAAGGATCAATCCATCATTTCCGTAGGGTTAATGATGCTTTCTTTTTAGTGTTTATGTGCTTATGGGACAATGAGCTTGTTTAGAAGAGGGTTTCAGATGAAGCTTGGGAAATTGTAAATTCTTTTGGTTGCTTGTTCTTATAGTTTCCTACTTTCACATATCTCAGAGTAGGGTATTATCCCGGTTACCCTTATATACTTCCACGATATCATAGTGACCGGATTGTTCTCATGGAATTATGTAGGCAGCTGATTGTGGTACATAATAAACAAATGGAGCTGAAAAAGTCAGGGATAAAGTTTCATGTAGAAATTGGAAGGTACTCCATTCGGTCAGCTACCAAGGCAAAAACAATTGATTCTGAATTGCAGCTGGTCACCATGAAAACTTTCAAGAAAAGGGACCATTTTGACTTCAGGAGGGTACAAGATAAAATCAAAAGAAAGTCAACTTTCCACATGCCAATGGTGGAAGATATTTGGGCTGACCTCAGGACACAAAATGAGATCAAGAAGTTAGACTATTGCAGACTTCATTTTATTCAGATAGAAGAGTTGGGCCTTGCGGATATTCCAGATGGAATGGAAGATGATGGGGATGTTCCGGATCCCAAATATAATACTGAGAATGTTGAAGTCTTACCTCTTCCAGAAGTAAAATGGTCAGTCAAAGAGGAGACTTCTATAAGAAAAAGATTTCAGCCAATCTTGGCTAACACAAACATATGGTTAGAAAGCAAAGGGATCAGATTGAAAGAATTTCTTATAGGGTCAAAGACTGAAATGCAGGAGCAAACAGGTAAGAAAGTGGAAAATAGAACCAAGAATAAGAGTGACACCCCTTCTTCCTCCAAAACACGTAAGCCAAAAATTAAATTTGTATCTAAGGGAGGGAAGAAGAAGGAGGTTATAGGGACCCCTAACGTCACCGAATCTGGTATTGAAGACACTGATGATAAATAGATGGAGGTTGAGAATGTTGAAATTGAACAACAAAATATTGAGAAAGCTAAGGATATCCAACAAGCAGAAATATCTAAAAAGCCTACCGAGGAAGATGAAACAGAACAAGGTAAAGATGAGAACGTAGAATAGGAACAACTTGGTGATTCACAACTTTCCCCACAGAAGAACCTTCCATTAGAATCCCAAGTTTCTAAATCTTAGCTTCATGTTCCTGTTTCTAGTGTTTTTCTAGCATTTTCAAATATTCCTATTTCTCCTATTTTAGTTGTTTCTTCAGATAATATTCCCCCTTCTTTAAGAACAAGTTTTGGAACAATGTTTGATTCATCTGGGTCCATTCCTAGTTTGTCTTCTCTGTCTTTTGATATTGGTGAACAAACAGTGTTAGAACATTTTCTATATAGTTTTGAAAAGGTTGTTGATACTACTGTTGTTTTTACTCCTACTAGTCCTATTGTTACAATAACAGGAACAAACATGGACTTGGCAAAGCAAGTGATTGATTCTTCTCCTAATGTGGAAGCTTCTGTACTTCCTCCTTGGTTGTCTTCATATACCCCGAAATGGAAAAAGAAAGCAATTTCACCAAATGAAATTGATATAGAGAAGTTGTTGCCTTTAAAGTCAAAAACTCTGAAGAAAAAGCCTAAGACTGTTTCTAGGCTTATCAATGAAAAGGGGATCAAATATGCAGAGATTGCCAAGCCACCAGAGGATGCTACTATCGACAATTTTGATATGAATGATTATATCGTCTCAAGGGTTGAGTTAGGTAAGCTAACTCATGAAGGCATAAATGTAGATTTTCAAACTACTACCAACACCTTGCTCGAAAAATATGATGAAGTCAAGAAGGAGAAAGAATAGTACAAAGCTAAAGTAGAACAACTTGCCGCTATTCTTAAAAAAATAGTAAAGTCATCTAAAATTGTGGAACCCATGGCAGTGACTGTAGATGATCCTCTGATTTAGAAGGTTGAAAAAGCTCAGGCTAGAGGAAGAGTGGTAGGAGATATTGTGGAACGTTTGCTATCCCAAGGGCAAATTCTACTGAAGACCACCATAGAAAGAAAAGAAAAGATGGATAAAGCCAAAGCTGAGCTTGATAACATGGTTGACTTACTTTCCCAAGAACTACAGGATCAGGAAGAGAGCTTGGAGGAGTGGATAGAGATGAAAAAGATTAAGATAAAGAATTTGATTACCATTGGGGTCATCTCAAATTAGGAATCATATCTTAAGACTAAGGAGTCTCTTGTTCATCGTATCCATATAGTAAAAGGCTTACTTGATGACTTATGCCAAGCTCGTGAAAACAGTGAAGACAATGATGTCATGCTTCTACACAGGTTGGAAGAACTCCCATACACCCTCACAGGTGAAGATCATAAGTTCCTTTCAGCAGATGAAATGATAAGCTCCTTTGAAAAGATGGTTCAACAGAAATTTGAAGATGAAGTGCCCTCAATACTTTCTATGGACAGCCTCTATGATCAGCATTCAACTTTTGAGAACCTGAAGGACAACCTTGACAAGCATGAGAAGACAATAAAGGTAGTAAAAGATACGGTTCTCCAGGCCTGCACTATCTCAGAAAATACAACAAAGCCAGATGCATGTGAAATGGCAGCTATACAGGCTATGTATCGGGACTTTCTAAAGAAGAATGATGGAGGAAGCTGAAGTTCATTTTTTATACCTTAGTTTATTTTATTTTTGTATATGTAATTTGAATTTTGTTATGGACATACTCATGTGTAATTTTCCAAAATGTAATTACATATGAAAGAAAAGAAGTCATAAGTCAAATAAGACTCTTTTGTTTGAATAAGTCAAAGTAGTTAGGATTTTCCTATTTTTGCTCTTGGTTTCTCTTATAAATAAGGAGGACCCCCATGGTAATTATCATCTATTAGTTATTGAAGCGAAACTCTGCAAATTAAAGAGCATTTTGAGACTTTGTGTTCCAATTGTAAATCATATTTTATCAAGTGAATAGAAAAGCGAGCGATGTTTCAATCTTTACATTAGAATAACTTGTGGTGTATTGGAAATTGTTCTTATGTCCTTTTCCTTATACTATCTTATCTGCTTGATCAAATTGTAGTGTGAGTGTGAATAATCAGGGAGATGTTCTAAAGCTGATTGTGGAGACTTTGTGCTACAACAATTATCTTTAGTTTGTGATTTTATGTTTTTAAGTAAAAGATATTGGAAAGGCTTTGAACTACTATTATCTTTTGTGATCGTATATTTTGTCGTAGTCTTCGGTGAAGACTTTGAGCTGCACCATATCCTACTTGGTTCTACACTGTAAATTAGTAAAAGGAGCAACGATAGGCTTTGTGCTCTCGTGAGTTTCTTGGTCATTTCGATTTGTATTGTGAAAGTGCTCTTTTATATTGTAAACAATATTTCTGAAAAAAGAGAAATGGGTGACATGGTTTCACCCCAAAATTAGTTTTTAGTGCAAATAAGTTTGTAATAGTTAATAGGGAACCTCCCCTTGTTGAGAGGAGAGATTTATCTCATTACACTGTGGTTGATATAACCATTTTGCCTTCAGTTAGTTGAAGACAAAATATTCACCCAACAACTTTTATAATTAGGTTTAGGGTGAGGACTAGAGTTTTAGTGTTAGGGTTAAATCATAGTTATAATTAATTTTTAAATTAAAAGCATGAGTTAAAAAAAGCACAAAAAATATGGTTCAAAATGTTCAAAATTATTTTAATTAGGGTAAGAATTAGAGTTAGGGTAAGCATTAGAGTTAGGGTTAGGGCTAGGGCTAGGGCTAGAGTTAGTGTTAGGGTTAAAATCATAGTTAGAATTTGGATTAAGGTAAGGGTTAGAATTATGATTATTGTTAGACTTAAAATTAGTGTTATAGTCAGAGTACAATCAAGGTTATGATTAGAATTAGGGTTAGGGTAAGAGTTAGGATTAGGATTATTAGAATTAGGGTTAAAATCAGGGGTAAGAGTTAGGATTAGGATTATTAGAATTAGGGTTAAAATCAGGGTTAGGGTAGGAGTTAGGATTATTAGAATTAGGGTTAAAATCACGGTGGTTTACTATTAGAAATAGGTTAATAATTAAAGTTACAATTAGGGCTAGGGTTCAAATTAGAGATAGGGTTAGAGCTCAATTAGGGTTTGAATTATAGTCAGGTTTAGGGTTAGGGTTTGAATTATAGTTAGGCTTAGATTTAGGGTTATGGTTGGGATTAAAATAAGAGTTAATTTTAAGGTTAGAATAAGGGTGAGGGTTAGGGTTAAAACTAGGATTATAATTAGGTTTTGAATTAGAATTTGGATTACAATTATCAATGTGGTTAGGGTTAAAACTAGGATTATGATTAGGTTTTGAATTAGAATCTGGATTACAATTATCAATGTGGTTAGGGTTAGGGTTGCAATTAGGGTTAATGTTAGAATCAAGTTAGGATTATAATTAGGGTAAGGGTTTGAATTGAGGATAGGGTTAGAGTTTGAATTAGGGTTACTAAATTAAGGTAAGCATTAGAGTTACAATTAGGGTTAGGGTTAGAATTTGGGTTAGGGTTAGGGTTAAATTGTAGTTTGAAATAGGATTAGGGTATGGGTTAGAATTACGATTATTGTTAGATTTAAAATTAGGGTTATAGTTAGGGTTATAATTAGAATTAGGGTTAGGATAGGGTTAGAGTTAAGATTAGGGTTCCTATTAGAATTAGGGATAGAATTAAGGTGGGTTACTATTAGAATTAGGGTAAGAATTAGAGTTAGGGTAAGCATTAGAGTTACAATTAGCGTTAGAGTTAGGATTAGGGTTAGGGATAGAGTTAGAGTTAGGGATAGGGATAGAGTTAAAATTCTGGTTTGGGTTACAGTTAAAATCATAGTTAGAATTATGATTAAGGTAAGGGTTGGAATTAGCGTTATTGTTAGATTTAAAATTAGGGTTATAGTAAGGTAGAATCAGAGTTATGATTAGAAATAATTATTCTGATTTAAAATATTAAACTATTTGCACATAAAATAATAAACATTTATAATAAAATAATAATAATATAAATACATTATTACAATGTTTACTAATATTATACTACTTTATTATGATTTAAAATTATTACAATATATTATAATAAAATAATAATAATATAAATACATTATTAAAATGTTTACTAATATTATACTACTTTATTATGATTTAAAACTATTACAATACAATAATTACAATTATAATTTAAAATAAATTGATTAAAAGACACCAGTAATATTATACTACTTTATTATGATTTAAAATTATTAAAGTATACAATAATTACAATTATAATTTTAAATATAGCTATACTAGTTTATGTTTTTTTCTAGCAAGAGTTATATGAAGAAATTAGAGTTTTCCAGATCTGTGCAATGTTTTAAAAAATATACAGTTAGTTTTAAAAATATATATATTAAGCTTTTAAAAAATATAATTTTTTTTGGGCTTTCTCCATACATTTTTAAAAAAATAATCTAGTTTTTTCTACAAACCAAAAAAACTAATCAAAAGATTAAAAATAAAAATAAAAAAAGTTTTTTTTAGGGATTTGAAGCCCTAGCCGAGGCCCGCAGAAGCGGACTCCTCGGATCCTTGCCGACACCCACTGCATACTTCCTTTTGAAAATCTTAGCTCCCACCGGCTTTTCCACTTACCAAAACACCGCCTATGTGTGCCACTCCCCTCTGCAGATCTAGGCCATGCAAAAATAACAAAAATATTAACCCTATTTTTTAAAAAAACATTTTTCATAGCTTGCATGCATAGAAGTTCGAGGAATATGTGAGGTTCAAAAAAATTTACAACGTGTATTTCTTTTATTTTTTTATGACGTGAGACAATTTTCTAAGCCTTATATGCTCTCGTGTTAAAGCCTTTCCACTAAGAGATCAATTAGAAGAAGCAAAATCCTAGGCCCAGGATGTTAATGAACCAACTCATGAGCAAAAAGAAACCATCGAGAAACAAATCAAGAGGCATATAAAAGAAGAAAAAGATAAACAAGACAAGGAGGTTAATATTATAATCAAAGGTTTGAGGGATTTTGGCAAGAAAGAAAGAACTGACATCTTAGCAAGAGACTTTCTTAAAGAAGAATTGAAGTGGACGGGTTTTATCAAGCAGGCAAATAGGATTGGAAAGAAAATAGAAGGAAGGAATATACACATAAGAGTCATCTTGAGAAACATAGAGGATAAGAGCACAATCCTAAAGAATAGGGGGCTACTCAGAGGCACTCACATTTTCCTCGACGAGGACTTAACATTTGCACAAGAAGAAGAATGAAGAAAGGAGTGGGAAAAAGTGAAAAAAGCAAGGGAGGATGGAAAACGGGCATGGTTGAAAAATGGAAAGCTCAAATCAGCGAGCGTTCTTTCCACAAAAAATAGGAATTCGGGGCCCCACGAGAGTCTCTGCACATGATAAGTTGGAATTGCAGAGGATACCCTTGGAGAAGAGGACCGGGGTTAGGGCCCATAGCAGAAGGGAAAGACATTATTATTCTAACCGAAACACATGAACATGATAGATGCAAAGTCCCAGACTTTGAAGGGTACAAGAAAATCTCAGTGTGGAATGAAGGGACAGAGACAGGTAAAGGTCATGGGGGGTCACTGTGCTAATAAAAGAAGTGTGGGCTAGAACCGTGAAAATGGAGAAAGAGGATCCCAATAAACAGTACATTTGGTTGAAAATAAAAGACAATAAGGACATAATCAGGTTGGCTGCTTGCTACTTTGCTCCGAAAGGGTCAAAGTTCTACAAAAAGAGAAACTTGGATAGTGAAGACCCATATGCGGTGTTAAAGAAAGATATCTCTATTTTTAGCACCTTAGGGGAAATTATTTTCATAGGAGATTTCAATGCTAGAACAACCAACAATCAATCTCTTCAAATGAGAGGAGAAGAAAGAGGGGATAGAAATCCCTTATGGCTGGAAGAGGATGGGGACCAACTTTGGGAAAGAATGTCACAAGATGGAAAGGGCATTGTGACACACTTCAGAGCCAAACTTTTGGGTCTTTATAGTTTGTATGACATGGTTATATGTAACGGTACAAGATCTTGGCCAAGATTTGGTGGTATTACATGCAAAACCTACAATGGTCAAAGTGTGGTCGATTATGTCGTCTACTCTAAAAAATCAACTGCTAGGTTGTTGGAGTTTGTTATAGGGGACTGCCCTATGGAGTTGAAGTCTGACCATATGCCCCTCTTGGTTAAGTTTGGCTTTCTCACAAACAAGCAAAGTGAAAGGCAAGCTCAACACAGGGTTAAGACAGCTAATCCGAATGGTAAAATCATTTTGAATAAAAAAACCAGGAACTTTTTACTGCTACCCTTGGGCAGCACATTGAGATGACCAAAAATAGTGTTGGGCTTAAGGAAAACAATATTACAAGGAAACACATTGACAGCAGTTTGATGGTCCCTTTTATTCACAAGGCTCTAAAAGTTTGCAAGAAATCCAGGCCTCTAAAAGGAATCTCTAACACTTTCCCAGCTAACCCCTGGTATGATGAAGAGTGCAAAGCGGCAAAAAGATCCTACAAAGAGAGCGAGCCAAAAGAATTTTTAATGAGGTCACGCAATGGGGCTTTCCAGTGGAGTGAACGACTAGTGTCGTTATCCCTCTCTTCAAGAGTGGGGATATCAATAATCCCTCTAACTATCATACTATCATGGTCAACCCTCTTCTTAGAAAGTTATTTGGGAGCTTGATCGAACGTAGAATCAGTAGTTGGGCAAAAAAAGAAGGGAAAAGAGCAAAGGGTCAGGGTGGCTTTAGACCAAGGCACTCTACCATTGATCACTGCATTACTCTTAGGCATTTGATTGAAAAAGCTTGGAACACCCAAGGTGGGGAAGCTTATTGTTGTTTTGTGGATTTTAAAAAATCTTTTGACATGGTTCCTAGAGACAAACTCTGGAAAAGGATGGAAGAATTGGGGGTTCCTGATGAGTTTAGAGTAGTTGTTCATAAACTTTATGAGCATGTTAGAGCAAAATCAAAACTAGAGAAGGCATGTCTGAATGCTTTGGCAGCAACATCGGGGTCAAGCAGGGGTGCCCACTTTCTCCCACTTTGTTTGGTCTTTACATTGACAAACTTGAGGAATGGATAAATAAAACCGAAGTGGGTGGCATCCAGTTGGCCAGTTTTGTGGTAAAGCTGCTTTTATATGCGGATGATCTTATTCTTATTGCAAAAATAGCCCATGTTTTGAGGGGTCATTTGAAGGCTTTAGAGCTATTTTGTCAAGACATCGGGATGCAAGTGAACATTAGCAAGACTAAAGTCATAATCTTCTCTCTAAAAAGGAAACAACAACAAACTAATTTTATTTTCGAAGGAAGTCCGCTGGAAATCATCAAAGAATACAAGTATCTTGGCATTGTTTTTCACAATAGGCTCAGTTGGGAAACTTGCAAGGTGAAAAGGATACAAGGGGGTTGGAGATCTTCTTACCTTCTCTAGAACAGGTGTAGGAAAGCGGAACTTTGGGATTGGAAAACTAAGAAAACCCTTTTTGGTTTGTTGGTCACGCTGGTTGTCCTCTACAGTTGTGAGGTTTGGGGGAGCAGCATGTCAAATCATAGGTGGAGATAGTTGGAAATAATTCAAAAGCATCTTATCACCGGTAGTCTTAAAGTTAAAGCAACTGTTCCATATGAGATTCTTTTGGTGGAGGCCAGTACTTTCCTGATGGAAGCTACTGTGATATCACAGTTACTAAGTTATCTAAAAAAGGTTGAAAACATGGGGAATCACCGGTGGCCCAAAGTGGTGGTGAACGAGGTGTTAGATTGGAGGAAGAAGACGTGGATGAAGAAAAACAACAAGTGGTTGGGAAAATGGGACATTAAGTTGCAGGAGTGTCCTAACACCAAAGAGGAAATAAAAAAGTTTGTGTTAGAAAAATTCAGGACTACCATGTGGACAAATCAGATTGGGCGTAAAAAAATGCATTATATTAAAGAGTTCAATCCCACTTGGGAGCATGGCGATAAAGCATACTTAAGTGCCGATCTTAAAGGTAAGGCTAGGATCTTAGTGGCACAATTGAGGACTGGTTCACACCATCTTAGGTGTGAAACTGGTAGATGGATGGTTCCCAAGGAAAGGTGGGAAGATAGGACTTGCATTTTCTGTAGTGATAGAGCAGTTGAAACTGAGCGGCACTTCATTAGGGAATGCGATGTGTACAAGGATATCCGTATGCAGCAGGATAACAAGTGAATGTTGGTAGTTTTAGTGAATTATTTGAGGAAGAGAGGCTTCACAATACAGCCCGGCTGTTGGTCAAGGTTCAGAGGAGGCGGGATGACATCGAAAGGAACCTGAAGAAATCCTAGTACATTTGGCACTTGGTCCCATAGACTGTTTGGTCTCGTAGACGTTATTAAAACTCATTCATTCATTCATTCACTATAAAATTCCTTATTTTATTTTATTTAACTTTTCAATAATTTCTTTATTTTTTTAAATTAAATTAAAATCAATTTTTTTATTAAAATTTTTTTAATATAATTTTTTTAACATATAATCTATATGCATTAAGTTTTTAAAGTAATTTTTTAAGTAAGGTTTTTAAAACTTTTTATTGCAATCAAGGTGATATATGCATTTTTTTAAAGGTTTTTCTTAAAATCTTTTTTAATTAAAAATCTAATTCAATTTTTAGATTATAATATTTTTTTCTAATTTTTTAAATTAGATTAATTTTTTTAATAAGGTTTTTTAAATAAAAATCTTTTTATTCAATGTTAGTATATAAAAAAATTGTGCTTTTTATTCACGTATTTAGGCATTTTTTTTAAATTACCTTTTAATAGTTTTTTTTTTAATTTGCCTTTTAATTAGTTTTTTTTTAATTTACCTTTTAATTAGGCAATTTTTTTTAATTTATTTATTTATTTATTTATTTTTAAATTCAAAATATTTATGTATTTTTTAAGATATTTGTATTGTTTTTTTCCACATTCCTTGTGACATTATTGAGCATAATTTTTTTAATATTAATTTTTGTGACTAAGTAATTTCTAACTCTATTGGTGGGAAATTTTATCATTCTCTTTCTATATAAGACTTGATTTAACACAATTTCCCATATTATTCTAATTTTCAATAATTCTAGAGTTTTCTTCTCAACTACAAATATGTTGTTTTGATAAAGGGAATGAGAAAATTTATTGTGTCAAATTGGACGATTTGCCTTGTATTATTCCATATTTCTATGTGCAAGATGCATGTGTAGTAAGATGTATAGGGAGCCCTTTCTATAAGGTTAAACATGGAGGACACCTCATACTACCTTTTGGGACCCATGGAAAATAATTCCATCCACTAATGCTAGTATGCACTTATTTATTTATTTCTTGATAGTTCAAGATGAACTTAGATCTATTTTATTAAAATGAAGGATCAAGTTCTTGAAACTTTTATTAAGTTTCATTCTTTTGTTGAAGACAGGCAATCTGGTTTTTCAAAAAATCCTTAGGACTGATTTTCCAAGTCCTTTACTATTAAACATGATCTAATTTCCCTTTACAATTCAACAAATGATATAGCGACAGGAAACCCAGAACTATTGTTGATATGACTATATGTTGGTCTCTTATAATTTTTTTGGGCTGATGCCATATTTTGTGCTACCTATCTTTTAATAGCACTCCTACTCAAGACTTAAAAGATATCTTAACTAGATTGGATCAATCTTTTGTTAGCTAATCCAATTTTTACTTTCTTGCTTCAATGTCTCAACTTTGGATTCATTTGATCCACAAAATTTTATTATGCAATATGTTTAATTGTAATTTGTAACTCTTTATATGATTATACTAATTCAGATTTAGGAGATGATCCCAATGATGGGAGATCCACTTGTGGTTATTTTTTCTTTGTTGAATCAGATTCAATATCTTGGAATAACAAGAACCAACAATCCACTTCTCTTAGACATGAGTTCAATATACAGGTTGTCCAAATGCATCTCAAGAAGCACTTTGGTTAAGACGATTACATGAAGACTTGGCTCTATCTCAAAGGATCACAGACTTCTCTTCAAGCCTCTTTGTCAAGATATATGTTATTCATCATTGTAAAAACAAGGATTTCATGCCATTGATGTATATGTTGTAATCATCTCATTGATGGATTTGTTGCAATCTCCCCAAGTAAAGCTTAAGGGGGATGCTAGAATGTTAATCTTTACTTGGTAATGGTTATTTAACTTTACTTTAGTAAAGGTTGTATTTATTTCAAGCAACTTATTAAATACTTTAATTTTAAATACAAAATATTTTTATTTTATTTGAGTCTCTCCACACATGTGTGAGATTGAATCACGTTCATATTCCTCTTGGAGGAATATTTAAATTTTAGTATCCTCCTTATAAGGATTGTGACACTTTGCACACATATTATCAAATGTGGCATGCATAGAATATGGGAGTTACATGAAACTCCTCTTTCTCGCCTCTATTTATGAAGTGCCTCTTTCTCATTTTCTACACACACAAATCCTCACATTCACGCTCATTCTTGAGAAGCTCTCTCTCCATATCTCTGCAATGTAATTATTAGGCTTATGTCTCTTTTATAATAATGGGGTTTTTTCTTTGCTTTTTCCCCCTTACAAATTTTTGGTTTCCATTGTTGATGGTGCATGCTTCTAGTTTGTAGTTTTTTTGTTCTTATTGGATGGTAACATTTACTTCAAACAATGCTCTTGTTCTTGGTTAGTACTTTCCTTATTTCCTTTATTTTTCTTTACATGGTCCCAGTCTCTTTAGGATCTAAAATAGTCTTGATAGTGTTTTATGTCATCGATAAGGACACATGTTACAAATTGTTGTTAGGAAGACCTCATATTCATAAATAAAGGTAGTAGCTTCAACCTTGTTTCAAAAAGTTCACTCTCCACATCTCAAAAAAATCTACATCACAAAAGGAGACCCTAAGTAATTTAGCATGCTCAAAACTAATATGAAAAAAGGGATAGGCTTTCCAATTGACTATGAACTATCCACAAATAAAATTTCCATACTAGATATGACCCCTCAATCCATGTACCTAAGAAAGAAAGATGATTAAATCAAAAGGGGAGTTGTCAATACTACTTGTTTCTAAAGAGACAACAACTAAAATTATAGAGTTGTTAGAAAAGGATAGTCCTATACAATTTCCTCTCAAAATTTACACCATCCATGTGTTCACTGATGAAGAAGAGGAAGAAACAATCCAACTAACCAGATCAAGACAAGTGGTAAATGAAATTCCTCCTATCTCACAATGGCTTATACCTAAAAATAAACTCAAATGAGAACAATTGATCTAACTGAGATAGATCTAGGTGACTTCATTGATGATGAACAAGAATCATTAAAGTCACACTCATTTGATACCACCAAGGAAAAGCTTATTAAGCAAATCATATACACCTTTGATCTTGACATCAAGCAATTCTTACACACCCCTTACACCCCATAATGAGGCTTACACTCCTTGGACACCTCTAATGTGAATGGACTCTACAAATCATTGTCATACCTAATCAATTGATAATGAATCTAAAAATGACCCCAAAACCTCATCGAAATCTTTCAGATCCCCCAACTCATATGAACCACCTTCAACTTCAATACAATTTAATGACATGTGTGAATCCCAACAAGTTCAAATTGAGATGATAAAAAGATTTCCAGATGAAGATGAGGTGAGTGTGGGAGAGTTTCAAAAAGAAAAGAGGTTAAAAATAACCATTGGAATAGAAGACCTTGTCATCCTTGCCTAATTCAAGCCTTGTGAATGGTGTTTCCACCTCTACAATAGAAATAATAAGAGATCAAAGAGTGTGTGCCCTAAGAGGGTAGAAGCAAATCTGAAGTAGAATGGAATGCTGCAATAAAGCATGGAGGAAAGGAGTCACCATGAGCATGGAAACCCTAGATTTCTTGATGTGGCATCACAACTTGACTCAAGAAGTTGGTGTACCCAAAGAAGTAGAAAGATCTTCACAAGACTTGCAAGAAGTTAGTGCAACAACAATAATCTACCATAGAAAGCTTCCAAGATCATGTATAGAAGAATAGAGAGCATGTGAGAGAGAGTGCTAGAGTGCTTAGGTGTTCAAATGAATAAACTAACCTGCTTATATATGCATTCCCATTGATTGTCAAGGAATTAAACCAAATGAGGCCGACATGAATAAACATTAGAGATGTCATAAGCCAACATAACTTTAATTTAGCCTTGAGCTAATGGAGGGCCCAGGGCGTTGGGTGCCCTTGACCTTTAGCCCCATAAACTCCAAGATGAGTTCAATTAAGTGTGCTTAGTCCCATTCTAAAGTCATCTTTCAGGTTTTATGCATCAATATTAAGAATTAATTGTTTTATGTCCACTCAAGTGCTAAACTAGGTGTAAAATGACAAGGGTAAACACTTTACTCCATAATAGGAGGAAACCCCTTCACTTAACCCTCTTCTTTGATTAAATAGACTTAACTTTAGTTTGCAAGGCCTCACAATAATTAGTTGATATGCATACATTCTCTTCAAGGTGAGCCAAGGAGTTCATAAAGAACTTTAGGATAGTAAGGTAAGTTTAATTTCCAAAATATGATAAATCTAAGATATTTATCCTTCATCCAAAATATATACTCCAAATCCAAATGAAAACTCAAAACCAAATGTAAATCCTACTACAAATCCAAATGCAAATTGAGGGGACAAACTCTTACATTCCATGTGACCTCCACATGGGTTTTAGGATTATCCTTTTATTATCCACATTATTTAAAATTGAAATTAGATGATTATTTAAGTCCAAATGTTCTCCTAAGGCTTTCTAGAAACTTCTAGAAGATTCCAATTCCTTTAATACCAATCTAAAAGCTAATTTTCCCTCAAATAATAAGAAATTACCTTTTTAGATTCCTTTAAGATGTCATTTTTCATACAAATCTGCCCAAATACTTTCTAATTCAAATTTAGACATTCAAACAATTGCATATATGAACAAAAATCACTTCTTAATACTCAAGGACCATATTTAAATATTATAAATTAAATATTATACACCATAGATAACATTTACAAGGTAATCATAGGGGCACCCAGGGTCTCAGAAGACTTGGGTATTGTGGCAATACTGATATGCACATAGACACATCTTAGTCATTCCATAAGTAGGCTAAGATGGTGAACAATCATCCATGTTACAAATCTCCAAATTAAATCTTTTTAGCTTATACATGTTTCCTATACACTCATTGCACACATCAAGCCACACCAAATAATAATAGTCGAAGCAATGGTAATGAAATCCAAGAAGTAATACTCACACATGCAATACATGCATCTTTGGCTTTCTAAATATGCATGGAATCCATCTCAATAGCATCCATTTCATAAATCACATCATAAAATGGATTCTCAAATCCATCCAATAACTATATATTCAATGAACACGAGTGCCAATAAGCTCATAAACAATCCATAATTATAATATGATGCATTGCAAGATTCCTAAATTAGGACCTAACATTGTACATCTATATCTATCATCTCTGATGTAAGAGCATCCGATTCCACGATCAATCCTCATCAACCAAAAAAAAAGATTTTTTTCTTTCTTTCTTATTTGTTTTCCTTCTTGTTTTTCTATAGGAGTTGATGATCAAATTTCTAGAGAATTTCCTAAGGATTCATGGGGGTGAACCCACAATTCTAGGTTACAATTGCATTGACGAAGGAAAAATGCCCATGCACGAAAAAATGTTTTGGAGGGGTTCGATCGAACAGGGGTGTTCGAACGAACCCAAAATTGGGTTCGGTCAAATCCCCCCATTCGAACAAACCCACTTTATGTCGGGCCTTTTTTAATAAAATAGGGGGTTCGATCAAACCCCCTTTTATATTATTATTTTAATGAAAAAGGGTTCGATCAAACCCCCTTTAATGTTATTTCAAAATTTTAATGTTATTTTTTAGGGGGTTCGAATGAAAGGGAGTTTAATTGAACCCCCTTTCATTCAAACCCCCTCTCTAGGGGTTCACCCTTGCCCCTCTCCAACTACAATTTTATGCAGATTTTTGGCTTTCGAGGCCTAGGTTGAGGATCAAAATGGAATCAACTTGACAAACCCATCTGGAAGATTATAGTCCTCGAAACGAGCTTTCTATCAAGTATAATTTTAATATATTTTGGTTTTATTATACATTTTTTTAGTTTAATTAAACATAGGTTTTTCATCGAAAATCAAGCTCTCTATTTTGCACATGTGGAAAAATAGTATATTACCAAAACAAAATTATGAAAAATATCTATCCTCTTGATATTCATGTCCTTGATCCAATAGCAAAAGAAAATTTGAATTCTGATACATACAAAAAAGTTATGCTTTACACAGTACACCTATGTCTAAATTATAATTAGTTTGACTTCAAAAGTTAAATAGAAAAAACATATTCAATAAAGCATTATGCAACCAAATGCATCCTCTAGATATCGTAGTTAAAAACTAAACTCAAAAAAATTAGAATTTTATCCTTCATAGAAAAAAAGTTATGTTTTACACAGTTCACATCACTCTTTAAAAATGGTGTTTACTATTAAAAACTAGTTATTGAAGGAGATGGAAAATTAAATGCAATTTGATTCCAAAAAAAAATTAAAATATATATTTAGAATCTGCAGATAAAATGTGACAAATCACTAGTTTACATCATCTCCAAATTCCTGATGGTTTAGCAACTATAGGTGTCTGAAAGTGAAGTTTTTTTTCCAAAATGTTTATTTCAATGTCAACTTTGGCCAAAAAGTGTAACCTATTATTGTGGGATCACCCGTGGCCAAGTGTTGACTTCATCTTGAAGGAGATCCAAATGGGTGCTTACATTTCAAATTTGGTGAATATCTGAGCTAAATTGGACAAGTTATGCAAATGCATAACTTTCAGTGTCAACAGGATATGCAAGACTTTCCCTACCATTGGGATATATGCAGATGACCCTTGAAATACTACATATCCAAGTGATGACTTCATCTTGTTAAGGAGCCAAATGGGTGTCCAAAATTTCAAGTTTGGTGAGATTCTAAGCAAAATTGTGCAAGTTATGCTTAGGTGGAATTTTTGAGTGTCAATAGGATATGCAAAACTTTGGGCTGGAATAGGATATATGCAGTAGACCCTTGAAATCCCACAATATGTAGTAGACCCTAAATTTCCCACAATATTCAGATGATCCTAATTTTCTCGCAATATGCAAATGACCCATTTTTTCCTGCAATATGCAGATGACCCAGTTTCTTCTGTAATATCCCGATGGGTCACTTTTTTTTGTTGTACTGCCTGAAAGCGCCCAGAAAGTGACAAAAATAGTTTTTGATAGCCTGTATGCCCAATCCAAGACCCAATTGATGAATGACACATGTCCCATTCACGTGATGAGTGTGGTGGCCACCTCAAATGCCTATAAGTAGAGGATTTTCACACTAAAAGAGGGGGACTTCTCCACAGTGAGTTTTTGGCTTTTGTTGTAGCTTCTTCTATAGGTTTTAGATTTGAAGGTAGATTATTTAGGTTTTTCATAAGGCTAGGATAGTCTACTCTGACCATTGGGATGATTGTAAGGCTTAGGTCAAGGCATGTAAGATTGTAATATCATTTTACTCCTATTGTAATGTTCTCATTGCAAGTGAATAAAGAAAGTTTTCAGATTTGTTGTGTGTGAGATCATTTTGCTGCCTAGTTTAGTAGTCTATCAAGACCCTTGGACATTGAACTGCATCAATCACACTATATCATATAAAACTAATCAACATGAAATTTATAAAATTATATAATGAAAATTATTATATAAAGTAAAATGTCATATAATCTCATACATATAAGTGTCATAAAAATGGATCAATATAATATCATAATAATAACTTGATATAATGGGTACAACATAGGTATCAACAAAAATAGGCCTTACAAAGTAGCTTGTGGCATAAACAAACCCTAAAGAGAGATGTAAAGATAAAGCAAAATAGATCACTCTTAGATAAAACCCTAAGGATGGAAAACCCTAATGTGGTGTAAGAGCGAGGGGTTCACCAATATTATAAAGGAAAAGAAATAATCCTTTTCAAAATAAAAGGGAGAATAAAATCCCTTTTACATAAATCTAGGGTAAGTAAATAAATAATATAAATATTTAAAATATACCCTATAGTAAATGTTTTAAAATGAAAAATAATAATAAACAAATTAAATGCTTCAAAAAGAGATAAAGTGATAAATGATACATAGTTGGAAAACTATGACATATGTTTGATGGTGATTCACCAACAATGTAGGAATATCAATGATACTTAGATGAATGTCTCATAATCAATGGATGATCTATTTGTTACTCTAGTTCACTTTCATGATTGTGAATTCAATCTTGCAAGTGTAGATCTGATTTGGCTCGTAGATATGATCTCTTCTAGTTTTTAGATTGTTTTGGTTCACCTTGATTTTCTTAGTATACCCTTGCTTAAAAATTTGTTTTTGGTGCTTGTTGGTTTGCACATGGTGGGGATAATTACTCCCTTATGTCAAACTATACTAATTCAATAACTAGATAAAAGAACTTAGGGTAATGTACTCTTAAACTTACAAAATGCCTTAGATGCTTGTGCAATGTAGATTCCTTAATAAATGCTCTTGATAATGTGTTCAAGTAGTAATGATTGCTCTAGGATGTAAGATATCTAGGTGATATTAGATGCCTCTAAAATGAACTAGAGTTATCCCTTTAAATATGACATTATGGGTTGGAAACTAAAATATTTTGTGCTTTGAGTTAGCTCACAATGGTTCTAAGAAAAGGTAAAGTTGGCCCCAAATTAAAATTAAAATTTTAAAAATGAGGGGATCATTTTGGAGACTATGGAAGCAATCAAGATTACTTTTGTGATCACAAATCTAATTTGGGATAAGAAAAGGAGTAAAATTAAGGATCAAGATCAGTCTCTATAAATGAATGTAGATAAGAATGAATAAGGCTTAGGTTGTTTGCCCACTATCAACTCAAAACATGCCATTTATACACTTGTTATTGCATGAAGACTAATTGAACCAAAATGAATAAAAAATAAATGTGAAAAGTACTGGTATATATTTTTCATCATTACAACCATGTAATGGTGAAATTAGCATACACATTAAAGACATGAAATTTCCACAGTCCATCTAATAAAGATAAAAATTTCAAAACCAATATGATCCTCTTATAATCTTTGTTATGATAGTTAAAAAGTTGATAAAGCGAGTTATGATTGATAATGGATCGACTCTTAATGTTTGTGGTATAAATCTGTTACATAAGATTAAGGTTGATACCTCTTTGATTAAGCCAGATAGAATAATCAGTCATGGCTTTGATAATGTGGGAAGACAATCTATAGGCACCATAACTTTACCTGTAAAGGTTGGACTCGTAACAATATCTACCCTTTTTCATGTCATGCCTAGTTTGCTTTCATATAATATGATTCTTGGTAGACCATGGATCCATGCCATGGCTGGGCAGTTTCATCTACCCTTCATCGATCATTAAAGTTCATTTATCAAAACAAGCTCTACACCGTTGAAGTCGATCCTGAACTAGATGGTTGTTTACATATTGAAACACAAATAAAAGTTAACAATCATATAAGTCTAAACAACTTATGGGTTGATTCATCAGTACCTCTTGCCACAGACAATGTTGTGTAAGAATCTAAACCATCAAATGCACTTTTTGGTGATGATTGGGGTTCATTAGCTTTTACTCCTTCCGGGATGGGGGAATATAAACTTAATAACTCCAACACATCAAAATTCACATCAATCTCATCAAAATAATCTTTGGAAACACCTGAGAAACCTAAAGTATCCTTGATAGAAAATAAAGACAACACCCTTACTTATACTACAAACTATGAGACCTATGAGGCTTCACCATCTTCTAAAGAAATGACATCCCTCTATGGTCGAGGATTTAAAATCCTTTATAACAACTACAACTATGTACGTAATGGTTGTGGTACAAATCAACAAGGAATCAGAGTACCTTTACAAGTTGATGGAATTAACTACACAGCTGGTATTGGATATGGTTCTTTGAAACCCACTAAAGTTTCTCGTCATCCTAAACTTAATGTTAATACAATATCAACAAGAATAAAATGACATGTGAGATATTCTGAGATGATAGACAATAATTGTCTGCTAGGAAATATCCCATTGAAATAGGTAAGTATTTCTCTCTCTTTAAGCCACACTCGTTGTAGCAACTATTATAGTAGCTCTCAAGGGTGGCCTCCTAGATATGTATGTTCTTAACATTGGGTTGTAACAGGTAAGTATTTCTAACCCTAGTGGTCACCTATGTCGTAGCATTATTTTCTCATTTATATGACCTCCCCTCTTATGTTGTGTTCCCCCCATTCTATGTTATGTGTTGTTTAGGTCTCTTAGGATGACCCTTGATACTCTTGTAAGATCAAGGATATCAAGAGACCACCTCTATTGTGACCCTTCTTCTATTTGTATCATCATTCTTCTATCTTGCCTCTCCTCTATTTTTATTATTGTGTGTTGTGTCTTGGGTGCATAGCATTGTGGTTGATGACTTGGGGCCATCCTCCTACGTGATTTTTCCTAAGGCACTTGCTCTCCTCTCTCATTTATTGTGTACCTTCCTCTAGTGATTCTATCTAGTTGACGGATGATGAAAAACAAATACCTAACTGATATGGGCCATGTGTCCCTTCATCAAGTAAAGCAAAAAATGGACCTAGTCCATATATGAAGATGGGGTTGATTTATATATATTCGACGCTTGGCTAGTAGAATCACTCTGTGTGATATTTGATGTTGTCTTATCTTGCTAACAAATCATAACAATACATCTGCTCCATGCAATTTGATTGTTTGGGTGTCTCGCCTTGTTACACTTGGTTCTGAGATGCCTTTAGTATAAGCCCAACAGCTATACTCAAACTTGAACCCATTTGTGTAGCCTTAGCTTCTTTGTCTTCATGTGTAGCTTTCATGTTTGCTTAGATTTAGATGTGTTTGTGGGAACATTTGGTGATCATAAGCACATGTCACCTTTGGAGGCATAGGCTTTGCAAAAACTCTTGTTCCCTTGTGTGTTTTTCTCTCTACCTTAACGTACTTGATATCAGTACACGATATCAACCACCTTAAGGTGGGGGCATATAAGGTAAGCTTTCTGATGATTTTGGTACTAACGAAGTGTGTTTGTAAGCCCTCTACGAAGGCAAGATGTTGTATCTCCAGTGCGAGAGCACAACTTTATCTATATTGCAATCAAAAAGCCCTCTATGGAGGCATGATATCGGGCATATCCTTTTATTCAAAAGCCCTATGCGCGAGGCACGATGGTGTATCTCTTGAGCTAGTGCACATCCTTTTATTTCAAAAGTCCTTCGAGTAGTCTAGGTTGGATCTGAGACTATCCTCCCTTAAGTGTGTCTTTGGAGGTTGTTGTGGCATAAGCCCAACTGTTAGGTGTGCCTGTAGCGTGCTTGAGATGGTGGGGGCTTAGCAATAAGTTCCTTCCATCCTATTGTTTGTCGTGTTTTAGACATATAGTATGTCTTTGGCATGCTATATGACGCTCGTGTTTTCCATGTGTTTTACCCCTTGTGCGGTTAACCCCCACTTGGGCTTTGTATGACATGTTTTCCCCTCTTGTGTGTGTGTAGTGACAGGCTCCACCTACACTCAAGGTTTGTTTGGCATGTTTTCCCTTTGGGGTTATGTGTTGCATTTTTACTTTCCATGTACATGCATTCATTTATATATGTGAAAATGAAAAAGAAATTGTTAAGGGAAAATTGGATTCAAATGAATAATCAATATAATAAATATCAAGATACCCAAAACTCAATGAAATAATGAACAAAAGAGATTCAATCAAAACAATGAACAATACAAAGCAAACCTCCTTTAATTTGTAGCTTCCATTGATCGCCTATCACAAATGATCTTGTCTATGACTATGGCCCTCAGAAGGTGCATTTCCTTGCTATGATTCCAAGATGTTCAAATGGGAACGACTATGATAGTTTTGCCATGAAGATGAGCTTCACAACAATGATAGTAGTGTGTAGTAACAAGTGTGATCACAAGCAATGAAAGAATTGGTGCCAAAGGCGCGCTGTGTAATTCCTGTAGAGTAAGTTTACTTAAAGCTTGGATGAATGAAATGGAGGAACAAGGTTGTACTTATAGACTTGAGAGAATGAAGATCAACAGTATATAAAGAATGAGAAGATCAACGGTTGAGAAATGTTGAGGAATGTGCACGAATAACAAGAAGACATGTGTCTTGCTATATTTTGCATGAGAGGAATTAATAAAATAGAAGAATGAGTTAACTGAAGAGATAAATCAATTAAAAGAATAGATCAATCACTTAAGAGAATAGAACTAAAGAATGGAAATTGCATGAGGAGGAGAAGATATTTTAACTCAATTAAATATTTAGAATATTCAATTATAT
This sequence comes from Cunninghamia lanceolata, assembly GCA_027924645.1. Lineage (NCBI taxonomy): Eukaryota > Viridiplantae > Streptophyta > Pinopsida > Cupressales > Cupressaceae > Cunninghamia > Cunninghamia lanceolata. The sequence goes on along the minus strand of BSBN01000907.1, from coordinate 5,563,173 downwards.
GTGCACAAGGATGAATTATATTTAGAGATAACTCAATTTAGAAGAAATAGACAACTTAAATAAATATTTGATTTATTTAAATTTAGAGAAGATATTATTGGAAGAAACAATTAAATAATTGGTATTATTTAATTTAGAATGACTTTAGAAGAATAAATAAAATATTTGATTATATTTTATTTTTAGAGATTGAGAGGATTTAAATAAATTTGATTGATTTATTTAAATTTGAAAGAATGAATTTGATTTAATTAAACAATTAAGAATTATTTAATTGTTTGGAAGAATTTAATTAAATAAAAGATTTTATTTAATTTTGACTTTAGAAGAGGTAATGAAATATTTCGATATTTAATTAATTTAGAAGAATATGAATCAAATAAACAAATTTGTTTATTTATTTATTGATAGAAGAATTAGAAGGGAATAAATATTAAGAATATTTATTTAGACCAAGTCGTGTCATTTTTAGGCGTATACATTTTGCCCCTCTTTGATGCAATGCAGTTTATGGTGTTGTTTTAAAGAATACATAGTCTGATAATGATACATGCCCCAGTTTGCCCCTCGTATAGGTTATGACGATAGGATGCCCCCTCAGGAGATTGGATGAGAAGAAGGCAGAAGGTGTGAGACAAACAATCTCATGAAGATGAAGGGAAAACTTGGTTAGGTTTGAAGAAAATAGGACACATTTTAGAGAAACGAGAAGAAAAATGGAAGAAACGGGTGCGGGAAGTAGTCATAGTCACCACCTAGCCAGATTAGGGTTTGCATGCTATATATAGGAGTTGGGTCCACAAGATAATTCATTTGCACACTTGGCTTTGTTTGATTTGCTTACGAGAGCTTAGGAGAGCATAGAGCATAGAGTAGTCAACACGAGGATGGACATTCCAGGCAAGGAACATTGGTTTGAGCCCGTCCGATGATTCGACTGGCCAGTAGAGGCAGGACCCTCGGTATGTACCTCAAAAAATTTCCCCTAAGGTCGAGTTTGATAGCAATAAAAGCTAGGAGAAAAACTAGGTAGACAAATGTGCTAGACTGCAGTTTAGCACATATGACATGCGAAACTGTGCATCCGTAGTTCTGTAGCGCATTTAGGATATAAAACGGTGCATATACTCAAGCCGCGTATGCATGAGTTTAGTCAGCATATGCATAGTTCTGCAGCACATTTACGGTATGAAGTGGTGCTTTTACCTGGGCGACGCATTTACGGTATAGGACGGCGCATGCATGGAATCTTACGGCGCACTTGTTAGAAGTGGTGCATTTGTTAAGAAATGGTGCACTTGTTAGGAAATGACGCATGTACCACCTGTTATGGCGCATATGATATAGATAGGCAGTTTATTTAATAAAATTGACTCAATTGGCATCCTGTTTGATGCATCAATCAATAAGCTATCTCTGAGATTACAGGAATCTAGTCAAGAGATGTTGTGTGTTGTTTTGATCAATTTGATATGTTAAGTTAGTTGATATGTTTCTATAGATATGTTGAGTATGGTACTTACAGCTTTAGGTTGACGCCTTGCTTTGCATGCTTGCAGGAGGATATACGAGATACGCTTTAGTCGAGGGAGTAGTTCCCCATGCCTATGTTGCAGAGACATATGCTTACTGAGATGGACAGGGAGGCGATCGACGTGATGGGATTGGACTATGTTTGCTTTATGCCCAAGTTTCAGGCGAACCGCGGGTTGCTAACTGCAGCAGTGGAGAAGTTCCACAGTGAGTACGGGACCTTCCACTTCCCTACTAGCGAGATGACCATTACTTTGGAGGATGTGTACAAGATTCTCCATTTGCCTATTGAGGGTGAGCTTTTGGAGTATGATCCATAGAGGGACGCAGGACTTGCTAAGTGCAGGTGAGTGTTCAATGACCCCAAGCTAGTCGGATAGGTCATCTCTTGGCAGGATATTCATGACTATTATGACTACTTCCTAGGTATAGAGCAGGACTGATCAGAGGCATTGTATGCCCCGATAGGAGATCACATGGGTTCCCCATTGGATGGGGTCAGATCATGGAGTGGATGGTTACAAAGGGCACTCGGTATGCTTGGGGTGTCTATGTTCTAGCGCACCTATACCATGACATGCATTAGGTGGTATACCATAGGGGTGCGAGTCTATCTGCAGGTGTGTCATTGCTACAGTTTTGGCTATGGGAGCACATAGCGATCACGAGACTGATTTGTGTGTTCAACAGGTAGAGAGTAGAGCCATACAGTTACAACTACGTAGGAGTGATTTCCCAGCATAAGCTGGGGAAGCTCAAGTATTGGAGGCACGCCTTGGATGGAGTAGATGTGGTTGTCTGGTGACCATATCTAGATTGTGAGCCTTGGGAGGATGAGGCGGATGAGCTACCCTACTGCTATCAGACTCGGTGGTTGATAGGACAGACACGGTTTATCTTGGAGAGGCAGATTATCACCCAAGCACGGAGACAGTTTGGGAGGAGGCAGGGCATGCCACAGGGGAAGGCTCGATTTGTGCGAACTCATGCTGAGAGGTTCAGATGGGGGCCGATAGCATCCTATGAGGAGGCACTGGCAGATTTAGATAGATGCCTTACGTTGCTTGGGATATGAGGAGGGAGATTACAGATGCTGGGATGACCTAGGATTTTGAGGATTGGTTCCCTGCCCACCCATTTCTTAGATGAGGTAGATTCAGACGATGAGGGCTAGGTTGGCCGGAGGGGGAGGAGAAGGAGGAGAGGTGGACGAGGAGGCAGCAAAGATGGTGGAGATGGAGGAGGTGGTGGAGATGATGGAGGTAGACCTAGACAGAGGAGGAGAGCTGGGGAGGACCTTCCCACACTCAACAGGTTCCACAGCAGGCATAGATGCCACCACCCCGGTAGGTGGCACAGCAGTAGGGACCCCAGCCACAGGGGCAGGGACAGGCACAGGCAACCCAGGGTCCAACATAGTCAGATGTTCTGGAGAGGGCCATAGCCATGATGAGGGGACAAGTCAGGAAGCTGCGGGCACAGCTTAGGACTACTGAGGCCCAGCAAGAGACAGACACAGAGGTTATCTCAGGGCTTACCCAAGAGAGAGATATGGCAGAGGCGTAGATACAAGTTATCTGAGTAGAGCGGGATACAACAGTGGAAACCCTTGGGACAGACGCCACCAGTAGCTTTTTGGTTGGGCAGGTGCATCAGGCACAGGCACAGATAGCACAGACTCAGACTCAATTGGCACAGACACAGGCTCAGTTAGCGCAGGTGCAGGGTGAGCTTGCTAGAGTGCAGGCTCAGACACAGTATTACCGGGGTTTATATGATGGTGTCGTGCCAGTTAGTCAGAGGGCTCCTAGCTATAGGAGCCAGTCCATGGCCTCCCAGAGAGTAGGTGGATAGAGGTCAGGAGCTTTTGTGATGGGTCCACAGCAGTCTGGGGCTAGCGGAGGAGGGGACTCAGGAGACATTACCGGTAGCAATAGTTCACAGCAGCAGGGATAGCTGACACTTGTACAGATTTTGGATCCTATGTGCACCATTTTGATGGCTCAGATAGCCAGATATACTTATGTACCACTTTTCTATTTTGAGACATGTATCACCATCCTTGGGATGTATTTATTGTAGATGACATGGACTCAGAGATGGACCACTTGATTTTGTACATTTGGACACATTTTTATGATATTTATATGATGATGCAGCTATTTTGATGCTCTCTATATGTAGAGTTATGATGCATTTCTATTTGTATGATGTGATACATATGTTTATCTAATGCAGACTTAGATGTTTACTTGATGCTATGCGATGTTATCTAATGCAGATTTTCATATGATGCTATGTGATGCTATATGACCTAATGCAGACTTAGATGTTTTACTTGATATGCCTCTAATGAATGCAAATGGTATTTATATGATTATGCAATTTATGTGATGCACTTATCTAATTTTTTTTAATTTTTTCTATTGACACTATATGATGATTGCAAAAATGTATATGGATGACCTAATGCACTTTATTATGTATGCAACTGATTTAATCATATAGATGACTATCTCATGTGATATGATATGCAACTATATGCTATGTTTTTGTGATGTCCAAATGTACTCTATCGACACAGAAATGACAGAATGATACATAGAAAATTGTTTGGAAGAATGACTCTATAGAAAGATTCACAAGCTTTGACTTTGTATTGTTACTCTGCATTGTTTGGATCTTTTATTGCATGGGATATGGATGTATGGATGTATAATGGATGTATGATGGATGCTTTGCTTTTGACATCTTGATGGTGCAAGTATTTTGAAGTGCTTGTTTCATCATTGGGCGATTTTTGGGTACTTTTTCCAAATGTTGTAAGTTAATACAAGCATCTAGGTATAATTGAACCGAGATGACTTGAGCATTGCTTACATAGATTTTGGTTTAGCAAGTTAATACAAGCATCAAGGTATAATTGAACTGAGATGACCTGAGTATTTCTTGCATGTCAACAGACAAGGATTGCCCCCGTTCATGTTAGACCTTTGAAGTCCTCGATGATCTTTTGCCGATCATGTCGTTAGAAAAGGCTTCACATTACTAAAGTTTAATCCACAATCAACAAACAAAGAAAATAATCGTGCCCCCATCATAGCATCTCTAGATTTTGGCATCCTCGAGTAGCATAGAAAGGCATGATAGCAAAAAAATCAAGACTCTATATTTTAACCATGTTTTCAATCCACAAAACATATTTGCATTTAGATGTGTTTGTTTCTTGCCATAATTTGGGTAAAATCATTTAGAATGCCTTAGGTGCTTGTTTGCTTTGCTCTGGATAGGTTAATGTCTTGTGTTAGGATTCCTTCTTGAAAAGAGTGTGTTTTGTTTGCGCTTGCTTGCCCAGTGAGAAGATTCCACAATCCTTATTGGTGAGACAGACCCTAAGGGACTGACCTAGTGCCTCGGGGGCTCATTGCTAAATGGCCTTGCCTACGTGACGACGTAGAGGCAACGTAGTTCGGGGTAAACCCTAATGGACCTAAGACCTAGGCAATAGAAAGTGGTGTGAACTCATATAGATAGAAGGACTAGACATGGGACGGATGGGATAGTGGAGCCTTGGGGGCGCATTTGAGAAATGGCCTTGCCTACGTGACAACACAGAGGCAACGTAGTTCATGGACTTGGACCATGGATACTGACGAGAGACACTATGTTAGGATGACACTATGGATAGGATATGGGATAAAACCTTGGTTGACAAGGCAACAAAGAGATAGAGTATCAAGCCATGATAGGTTATCGTTAGGTTTTTATTATAGAACAGATATGGATCGAATGGGACACAAGGAAGAATGGACACAAGGTGATTAGTTTTCCAAAGATGGAGGAAGCAGTTTATCACAAGTAACACCTATTTACTAGGTTTTCACCACTTGCTTTTATTTGCATGAAAGCTAGAAAGTAAACATGACGTTTGTTTGCCAGTTTTTCATCATGATACCTATCCAAGGTGCATGTTTTCCAGGTTTTCACCAAAGGACAATTTTTTTTGTATTTTATGCCCCCCTTACATTGGGGTTCTCTTAGGTATAGAACCGGTGAAGATGCATGCTGTTGATTGGGTCATCGAACAGCTCACCCTCTGATGTTACTAACTAATATGCCCCTGATCCATAAGTAGCTACGATCACATAAGGCCCAAGCTAGTTGGGTTCAAACTTGCTTTATTTTCTCAATCCTGTTGATTGTGGGGATTCTCCTTAAGTACTAGATGTCCAACCTTAAAGATTCTTGGGCAAACTCTATGGTTATAGCTTCGTGACATCATTTGTTGATATGCTTTGAGATGGTCAAAGGCTTTCTGTCTCCTTTCATCTAGCAACTCTAGCTCTTGCAATCTAGAGACTCTGTATTCTTCATCTAATATGAGACCTTTTAATGACACCCTGAGAGATGGTAATTCGACCTCAATGGGGAGGATAGCTTCTGAGCCATAGACAAAGGTGTAAGGGGTAGCACCTATGGGAGTGTGTATACTAGTTCTATAGGCCCACAGAGCGGAATTGAGTTGGATGTGCCAATCATGGCCAACATCGTTGACTGTCTTCTTAAGGAGTTTCAATATGGTCTTGTTGGATGCTTCTGCTTGGTCATTGCCTTGGGGGTAATAGGGTGTGGAGAAACGGTGTTGGATTTTGAATCAGTCACAGAGTTCTTGGATATCCTAGTTTTTGAAGGGTCTTTTGTTATTCGTGATAATGGATGAGGGAATTTTGTATCTGCAGATGAGGTAGTTTAGGATGAATCTGGAGACTCTGTATTCTTCATCTAATATGAGACCTTTTAATGACACCCTGAGAGATGGTAATTCAACCTCAATGGGGAGGATAGCTTCTGAGCCATAGACAAGGGCGTAAGGGGTAGCACCTATGGGAGTGTGTATACTAGTTCTATAGGCCCACAGAGGGGGATTGAGTTGGATGTGCCAATCATGGCCAGCATCATTGACTGTCTTCTTAAGGAGTTTCAAGATGGTCTTGTTGGATGCTTCTGCTTGGTCGTTGCCTTGGGGGTAATAGGGTGTGGAGAAACGGTGTTGGATTTTGAATCAGTCATAGAGTTCTTGGATATCCTAGTTTTTGAAGGGTCTTTCGTTATCCGTGATAATGGATGAGGGAATTTTGTATCTGCAGATGAGGTAGTTTAGGATGAATGAGGAGATTTGTTTACCTGTGACGGTGGTGAGGGGGATGGCTTCAATCTATTTGGGAAAGTATTCAATGGCAGTTATTATGAATTTGTGGTCATTGGATGAGGGTGGATGGATCTTTCCCACAAGGTCAAGTCCCCATTGGTAAAAGGGCCAAGGTGTCATTAAAGGTCTCAACTCTTGAGCTGGTGCATGTATCAAGTTCCTATGTATTTGACACTACTTGCACTTTTTCACAAACTGATATGAATCTATTTCCATGTTCGGCCAATAATAACCTAAATGCATGAGTTTCTTAGCTAAGGAAGGACCACTAGAGTGTGTTCCACAGATCCCTTCGTGTATGTCTTGTAAGGCGGTTTGGGATTCTTCTCGTTCTAAACAATAGAGTAAAGTACCATCTAGACCACGTCGGTATAGGTTGTCGGCAATAATGGTATAACGAGAGGTTTGGCGTATAAAGGTTTGTCATTGGTTTGAAGATAAGTTAGGTGGGAGGGTGTTGTCCTTGAGGTAGGTGTAGATCTTACCGTACCAAGGTGAATCAGATCCAACTAATAGGAATATGGAATGGGTCTTAGGAAGATCATAAGCTGGTTGCTGAATTGATTCCACTAAGAACTCGTACCGTGACTCATTCTCTGCTATTTCGAGAAGAGAGGCAATGGTTGCCATGGCATATGTTGCTTTGTTCTCAATCTAAGGTATCTGCTCAAAAGAGATGATCACAAAGTATTCCTTAAAGTCCTCGACCATCCACTTGTATGGGACAAGCTTTTCATCTTTGGTTTGGTAATCATCATTGACCTGATTTATTACTAGTTGAGAATCATCGTAGACATGTAGCTCTTTGATTTTCTACTCTGTTGCCATCTTGAGGCCAATGGCTAGGGTTTCATATTTTGCTATGTTGTTTGTGCATGGAAATAATAGACGGTAAGACTTCGGTATGGTGTCACCATGAGGAGTTACAAACAAGATTCCTGCCCCCGATCCATGGTTTGTGTAGGACCCATCAAAGTAAAGTTTCTAGGAATGTGTTGATATATTGAATAAGGATTCATTTGGAAACTCAAATTGCATTGGCGTGGTGTCCTGTAGTGGTGCATCCGCTAGCTGATCAGCAATGACTTGTCCCTTGATAGCCTTTCTGTCTACATACTCAAAGTCGTGTTCACTTAAGAGTATTACCCATTTGGCTAGGCGACCTGTAAGAGCTACTTTGCTTAGTAGGTACTTCAGTGGATCTATTTTTGCAATAAGTTTGATTGGATGTGCAAGCATATAATGTCAGATTTTTTGGGAAGCAAAAACTACCGCAAGGCATGATCTTTCTATCTGAGAGTATTGCAAATTATAGCCCACCAATGTGTGACTGATGTAGTAGACTACTCTTTCTTTATTTTCATAATCTTGTTGTGCTCGAAGAGCCCCAAGAGCTATTGGTGTAGTAGATATGTATAGTATCAATGGTTTCCCTTGGATAGGAGGCATGAGAATAGGTGGATTCATAAGATACTCTTTCAGTTTGTTGAATGCCTCTTCACATTTCTCATCCCATCTGAATGGAGTGTTCTTGTGTAGGAGATGACTAAATGGTTGACACTTGTTTGCCAGTTGTGATTTGAATCTACGAATTGCTTGTAGCTTGCCTTGTAGAGATCTTAGTTGAGTGAGAGTCTTGGGTGGTGCCATGTCCATAATAGCCTTAACTTTGGCGGGGTCCACCTCTATTCCATTTGCCGATACAATAAAACCTAAGAGCTTGCCTGAGGTGACTCCAAACACACATTTCTTTGGGTTCAACCTGACTTTGAATTGCTCTAGTCTTTGAAAGACTTTCTCTAACACATCTAGGTGTGATTCTCTTGTGAGTGACTTTGCGAGGATATCATCTACATAATCTTCTATTGTGACGTGCATCATATCATGGAATATAGTGGTCATAACACATTGATATGTGGCTCCTATGTTCTTTAGCCCAAATGGCATGACATTCCAATAGAAAGTGCCCCATGGACAAGTAAAAGCTATCTTATGCTGGTCTTCTGGTGCTATCCTAATCTGATTATATCCTGAGAAGCCATCCATGAGAGATAACATGGTATGTCTTGCTGTTAAGTCGACTATGATATCTATATTTGGCAACGGAAAATCATCCTTGCGGCAAGCTTTGTTTAGATCTCTAAAATCATTGCATAGTCTGACTCAGCCATCAGGTTTGGACACTGGTACTATGTTGGAGACCCATTACAGATAGTCTATATCCTTGATGAACCCCACATCTAGTAGTTTCTTGAGTTCTTCTTTTACAAGCAGTGCTATGTGTGGATGCATCTTTCTAAGCTTCTGTTTAACCAGTTTCACTCTTGGATCTAATGGAAGATGATGTAGAATCAAATCTGGATCTAACCCCAGCATATCTGCATATGACCAAGAAAAATTGACTTGCTTTCTCTTGAAGAATGGTACAAACTTAGTCTTCTCTAGTGGGGTTAGAGACTTAGCACATTGAATGATCTTAGGCTATTCCTCTATTCCAATGTTAACAGGTTTTGTGGGTTCCACAACAATCTGAGACTTCTCCTGGTGCATGTCATCGGGGAGAGTGTCAAGCCTTCCATCGTTAGGTGCCACAGTTGGGTTTTCACCTTCGGATGCATCCTTTCTTTTTACTATTTTGGGATCTGACACTGCCATGGAGTGGTTTCACCATTAGATCCAATTTTTTATTTTGATATTTTTGCAACTGGAAGGCTTGGTACCCTCTCTGAGATAAGCCACGATATTAAGTTCAATAGCGAAGCCAACTTTATGATCTCCTTTGGGTAGGTGGTCCCTAAGTTCCATGTAGTCAATATAAGCATCATTGTTTTGGAACATATCTAGTTGTGAGGTTCCTTATAGATCCCAGTCAATAAGTTTAGGATGCACAAGGGGGAGGGAGTCAGCGGATAGATTTGATTCGTTGATATTTTGAATGGATATGCTAGGAGTATTGGTAGGGGCAGTGTTCGGGATGGTACTTTCCTCCAAGTTGTTTATTGCGATAGAACTCGAACCTTCATCGAAAGTTGTATTCTCAGGGATAGGCAAATCACACTCTAACGGCCTATGCGGTAGCATTAGTCCCTCATAGTAGGGGCTATAAGTTTGAATGGTATCAACCTCTTTGTCATCATAGGAATGCTCTGTCAGCTCATCCCACTCATATTCATTGGAATCTGTGTCATTGTCCTCTTGAAGTGTATGGATCATTTCCACTAGACAAGCATTTGCTTTAGCTTTGCCCTTATCTTTATATCCTAGGCCTTTTGTATTTCTAGCCAATGAGGATGAAGAAGGTTGAATGGATTCTATGATTCCTTCTTTTCTTAGGCCAATGGGGCCTTGTCCTTCGTAACCCATTCTATGTAGGATAGATTCACCTCGCCCATAGATTTCTGTTGGGAGCTTAGGTGGTTCCTGTTGTATGTTTTCTTCTTCTTCAGTATAAAGCCATTGTAGGATATCTCTTTCCTCTGTTTCATCTGATAGGGTCCCCCATTTTACAAAGGGAGCTGTGGGAGGTGTAGGGGGAGCAGATGGCTTTGAAAAATGCTTGGGTCACCCAAAGGATCTAGGAGATAAAGGCATCTTGGCTAGATTGAGGTTGTGCTCAATGGAGTATTCCCCAACTCTAGTTTCTTTGATGGTAATCTTCTGCTCTTTGGGCTTTGATGAGGAAGCTTCAGAGGTAGGATCATGATGTGGGGTAGGGGATGTAGATGCTCTATTGTTTGGTATGATGCAATCAGGTTTTGAAAGGACAGAGTTGCAATGTTGAAAGGGGTCAGGGTCTCCTTAGATGGTGACTTGCTTGCCGTTATGAGGAAATTTTATGCATTGGTGATAGGTAGAGGGCACAAATTTCATGGCATGAATCCATGGTCTACCTAGGAGAATATTATAGGCAAGCTCCCTATCTAGGACTTGGCACACAACATCTTTTATCACCGGTCCTACTTGTATGGGTAATACCATTGTTCCCTTGGTAGTTCTTTCCTCCTCATCATAGGCTTTGATAGTAATCTTCTTCCTTGAATCCACTGCATTTTTAGAGAACCCCAATGTAAGGATTAGCTTCAACGTGCAAATATTTAAATCGGCTCCCCCATCAATGAGAACTCTCTTGATGCGGTGCTTATGGATGAAGGCAACAATATGTAGAGGGGTGTTATGAGGTTGAGACACTGAGAGGTCATCTTGTTTGGTAAATGATATGGTACTTGAGGAGGTCAGATTACCTACCATGGCCTGAAACTTCTCTTGGGCCAAGTTAGTGGGTACAATGGTTTCCACTAAGGCTTTATCGAGAATCTCCTTATGGGAAGGAGATAGATGCAACAACTCTAAGATAGAAATGTGGGCCAGAGTTTTCCGTAGTTGGTCTATGATGCTATACTGGTGGAAGTTGGACTAAGAAGGTGATGACCTTGGAGGAATGGTGTTCAAGGTGACCTTACCACTATGGGTAATGATACTACAATCAGTTCTATTGGGTTCTGATTGTTGGTTGGACATGACCACATTGATTTGTGGGACATGCTCCATTATGCAATTGATGGTATAGTTGAATGACACACTTGTGTAGTTGGCATTACTATTCCCATTATTTTGATTTTGCCTGTTGCGGTTTTTGTTGTTGTTACCGTTGTTGTTGTTGTTGTACAGCCTGTCATGATTGAGAAGCGGATCTTTGTAAGCCGCATGTGTCTCATTAGAAGTATGTTGTTGGGTTTCTCCTTGATTTTGATCAAGCACGTCTTGAATAACATGTTTGAGACGGATACAATTGTTGGTTGTATGTCCTCTTCCTCTATGATACTCACAATAGTCGGTGTCTTTCCAATAGTGAGGTTTGATTTGAGGTTCGTAATCACTTGTTGGTGGTAGAGAGATTTCATTGTTGGCCAATAGCTTCCTTAATGTGGATTCTTGGGACTCACCCAGTGGTGTGAACTTTCACCTTGGATTTGCGTTGAACCATGGTCTTGGCTCCCGAGAGAATGTTTTGTTGGGTGTAACATTGCTTGTCTCTCCTTTGAGAGTGAATATCAGTTGTTGCTTGGGAGCCGCCACCTTGGCATCAACTACTCCATCGTTGACGACATTTTTATTCTTAGTCCAACACTTTGATTTATCAGTCGTGTAGTTGGAGGTAGGTGTGTCCTTGTATAACTTGATTTGCCCCTTGGCGATCATAGCTTTTTCAATGAACAATCCCATTTCAATGACTTTTGAAAATGAAGTAGGGCATTGAATTTGTATTTGGCATCTAAGATCGGAGTTGAGGTTATGGACAAACATCTCCATTAATTGTTTCTCAAGTACATCATATGAGCACTTGCTTGCTAGTTGTCTCCATCTTTGTGGAAGGTGGCGAATGATTCACCACTCTTTTGCTTGGTATTGCATAAATCAAGCATAGAGACTTCGTGTTCAATATTGTACGAGAAGTGCATGATGAATTTGTTGACTAACTCATCAAAAGTTTTGATGCCTGATGGAAGCTGTGAGAACCACTCCATGGCTTAACTACCTAGAGATATAGGGAATAGTCTCATTAAGTAAGTCTCATTGTGAGCTACTTCCAAGCATGCTGTGTTGAATTCCCTAATGTGATCTCTAAGATCTCCTTTCCCTTTGTATTTGTCAAACTTAGGAATTTTGAATCGATAGGGAAACGGTGTCATGTTCAAACTTTTATCAAAGGGGTATGGTGCAATATCTTCCAAGGAGTAGCTTTTAGTGTTTGTACCCATCTTGAGATCCGTCATTTGTTGTGTTAGACCCTTGATTTGTTTCCCCATTTCTTCCATAAGAGTGCTTGGGTCCATGGCTTTTTTTGTTTTTTCATGATTATCCTCTATGTTTTCTTGGATTGTGCTTAGATTGAAATCAGCGGGGAGTTTAATTCCAAGATTTGCAAGATGATAAAAATACTTGTGAGGGTCCTCATAGAGCACTTTCTCTAGCAAGTGTTGGAATTTCCAATCTTGGATGGTTCTTTGATACTCTTCATGAGAGATTTCCTCATCACTATCATGAGGTGTGATGATGTGGTTGGATGATCCGGCCATTTCAAGTTGCTTTTGGTATTGAGATCTAGTAAGAACCATGCAAGGTGACGTGGGATGAGGTGGGATGAAACTAGAGATTTTGGCAAGGTGCCGATGGAGACTGCTGAGAATAAGATACTTATGACAAGATTTGGGCAAGGGACTCTTTCAATCAATGATTCCAAGTAAGACGGCCGATACAAGACGATAGCCACTAGTAAGGGTACTCGATACCTGTCTTACTGTGTAGAGACTAGTCGTGCACCAAGACCACTAGCGAAGTTCTGTGACCTACTAGGGTTACTTGAATTCACAATGATATGAAAAAGGGGCCTATGTTGATCTGATATGGGATACTTTGACTTTGGACTAGGAGGACCTGATAGAAGGTGAATGGGATGACCAACGAAAGAGAGACTTTGACACGAAATGGATGGGAAAATGACTGCAAGGTAAGATCTAATCTTAGAACCTGGAACTAGACTGAAATGGGAAATGACAAAATTTTTCTGTCAAAGATTGCGCAAGTGCTCACTATCATGCATGGGCTGGAACATATGCACTGCATAAACTGGTAAATGCACAGGAAGTCGGCATAGAAGTGCCACATTGGTAAAAATCAAATGCACTGTAATAGCTAGTAAAAGCGCTACAAGTCAGTATAGATGCACCGCAGGTCGGCACAAATGCGCAACAACAGAGGACAGATGCGCTGCTCTGGTTTTTCTCAGTATTTTTGTAATTTTTTTTAGAATTTTTCTGATGTTTTTGGTACTTTGGTTGCAAGAAGGTCTTTTTGATATGATTTTCTAAAATTATGGCAAGAAGACACATCAAACAAAAAGAATATTTTTATGGTTTTTTATTTTTTTTGTATTTTTTGACTCTTTTTGAACTAAAAAGAAAAGCAAGTACACCCTAGGTTTCAAAGGACAGTATAAAACTGAATTCTCACTATCTCTAGTGCAGCATCTTCGGGAGGTGATAAGCGCCCTTCCCTGCACCAGATTATAGGGGTTTTTGGTCTACTAAAACAAAGGATGAGTAATAAAGGCAACCGTTTGAGTGGTTATACATTCGGCAACACTACTCTCCATTATGGAGTCTCCGAGCCTGCAAGGGTTGTGCCTTGGAGGGTTTTGGGGGAGGTTGGCTATCGGTATAACACAACTGCACTCATTGTTTGAAGCTTTCACTCCAAACATAATTTATTTATAGTGGCTTGGAAGGGCTTGACATCTAGCCTGTTACCACTTAGGGTTGTTCCTACTTGGATGAACGGTATGCAAGAGCAGGCCCCTCTAAAGGAAAAACACATGCGAAAATGATATGTCTAGCATTTTGGTCACCCAAGATAGGGGAGAACATAGGCCTGGTATAATTCCCAAAACACAGAATACAGTGGTTCTTTTCCCCTAGTTAAAATGAGAAAAACTAGACGAGCTATCTACTTGGTCAAGCACATAAATTTGTTAACTTTGAAGTGATAACAAGATAGCAATGGTCCAATTTTACCAAGATAGCAATGATGTGTTCAATTTTAGCCCAGATAGCATGAATTGTTAACTTTGAAGTGATGATCGAGATAGCAATGGTCAGTTTTACTTAGATAGCAATGATGAGTTTAATTTTATCCACGTAGCATGAATTGTTAACTTTGAAGTGATAATCGAGATAGCAATGGTTCAGTTTTACCCAGATAGGAATGATGAGTTCAATTTTATCCAGCTAGCAATGAGTTGTTAACTTTGAAAAGATAGCAATATAGCAATGATTCAATGATATGCAAGATAGCAATGATTCGATTACCGCCTTCCTAGTTAAAACTATGTGAGATTTGCATGAGCATCTATTTACTTTCCCATTAGAAATTGAAGTGTGAGTTAACAAGTGCAACTATATGATTCTAAACCAGTACCTAGCCTGCAAAATAGATCAAGAGAGTTCCTGCAAAAAGACGTAGCGGTTGCGAAAACTTCAAGGAAACCCTAAAAATCACTGCCTAAAACAGATGCGCTGGTTCAGAGTCTGAATGCATAGAAACAAAGAACAGAAGTGCTGCAGTACATATGCACTAAGACAGAGGTCAAAAGCACAGTAAAATAGTGTATATGTGCTGATCTGATATATGTGTCGTATTTGAGGGTAAATGCACCGTAACATAGACTGTATGCGTCGTAGAAACGTATGCGCCGTAACAGATGTCAGATGTGTGTTAGGATGTATCAGATGCATGATTTCCTCCTATGTACGGCTTTCTAAAACACAAAAACTCAATTTTTGGGTTAAATACTGTCTTCTTCGTGTTTTGCGTGCCTGTTACTATCTTCCTTGTGTTTGGCGTATCTGCAATGTGTTTTCTCTAATGTCTACCTGAGACTGGGGGCTAGAAATAGTTCCTCAATCTTTGTGTATGCATTATCTTCAAGTGCCTAGCATGTTTGTTGTGTTTGACTGTACTTTAATGCATGCATGGGTCATAAGATCATACATACATTAAAGTGGGGGCTAAATGTTATGTCATAAAATGTCCCCCTAGGACTTTTACCTCCTAAGTTTAACTCCTGGGTCCCTTATTTTTTATCATGCATGTTAAATTTAACTCCTGAGACAAAATGGCCTGAAACCCATGTCAAATGGGGATTGAGGGACATTGTTGAGTTTGACCTGCCTTAAAATAGGACCTTGGGGCTTGGGCACTCACGCCCTATTCCTGCCCTGTTTTAGGTGGGTCCCAAATTTGAATGTTGGTTATGTGACCATTAAAAGGTTCCATTGCTAACATCTTAAGTTTGAATTATGAACTTTTTAGCGGGAATGCATATATAAGCATGTTTAGGGTTTCATTTGTAAACTAGAAGATAATAATGATACTTTGGAAAACTTATGATTTTAGAGCATTCAAAGCATTCATTGTGGCAGAGCAGACTTGTCTTGTTATTGCATTTGTTATGTAGATTTGGCTTCATCTTCTCATGTTGTGAAGGAGATTCATCTACATGCGAGCTACACCTCTGAGGTAACATCTATTTGTGTTTGAATCAATCATTTATCAATTTGTTTTTTCCTTTATCTCATAAGGATACACACTCTTTATCAAACAACGGTGTTGGAAGGCTTGAATGCCATTCTGGGACTTAACTGAGACAAGCTCCTAAACACCACAACCCCCAACCCCTCTCCTTGTGATTGCAGGTGATAGGTATTAGATCGTGAAGAGTGGAGTTGTAGAGGATAAGGATTCCAGATCCAAAAGAAAGAAGTGGAAAAGAGCACTGCCAGGGCTTGGGCACTAGTCCCTTTGCCCTCTAGAGTTTGCAGACCTGAAAATCATTTGAATAGGGATCATCAGTGTCGAAAGGAGTTTGGAAGCCCCCAAAGAAATTGCCACCTTGGGCTTGGGCACTAGTCCCTGTGCCCCTGACTATTCAGTATCCCAAACTTCAAAAAATGGCCAGTAACTAATCTTTGTCTACTATCTTTGTGTGCGAGCATTTGTCAGAATTCATCTATTTGTTTATGATTTTGCATAATTAGGGTTTAAAACATAATTGGACATTAAATTAACACAATAATTATTAATTTCTAGATTTCCCTATCATTACAAGTGACAACCAACCTGTAGGTGAATCCTCTTGCAAAAGTTATGATTCAACTTGGGTAAATGTCCTTGAATGTGTGTAGTGAAAGGAGGATCTAAACTATACATCAAAACAATCCTGTCTTCCCTCTTTTCCTACATAACAGTCTTATCTTGCTCACTCTTAGACCTCCCCTTTCTACCCTCTTCTTTTCTCTCATTCCACTCTATCTCTTCCTTCACCCTAGCTCATTCTTCTTTTTACTTTTATAAGTTAATTACATTCTCATTTGTTTCTATTCATTTCATTTTTATTCATCATTTTTATGCCTTTTTTGCCTTATCTATTTAATCTCTTCTTATGTATTCATTATCTCCCATTCCCATCACTTCTCTTCATTTATTTTTAATTATTATTTATTAATTTCAATTTCTCTTAACTCATACCTTTAATTTTTTTGGCATATCTATACCTTATTGCATCAACTTCTTTATATTAACTTATATATTTTATCCTTCATCTTTTCTCTCTGCTATCATATTTTCACTACGTATATACTTTTTGTTTTAATTAACTCACTTCCTTGTTTTTTCTTGTCAAGTCTATTTTTTTCTCTTTCTAAGGAGTTGTTTCTGCAATTGTGTATAATTTCTACCCTTCTCCTCAAATGGATCATGGAGTGTGGTATGAAATTGTAATATCCCCTATCCAGATTTGCCTTCAAAAACTCAAAATTTTTGATTTCTAGTGTATTGACATTTCGTCAAACACTTTGCATTCATAGAGCAATTCATAAATATTTTAACAAATAGTAGCCCATCATACTTTATGAATATGAAATCAATTGATATTGAGCTGATACAATGTCATACTAACTGCTGATAACATATTTAATTCATTCACAAAACATACAAAACTGAAATACAATAAGTGCTTATTGGATGTATTGCTTTAGAATTTTTAATCAAATCATACACACATACAGTTGGAATTGAGTATAAATAAATTCTATTTTTTTTTACCTCAAACCATCTATAGGTGATGATGGATTGGAAATAAATGCCACTGTGAATGCAGGTTCAACTATATTAATGTTCTAAAATTCTAAAAGTACATTGTTGGCAACCTCTAGAAATCTAATCAATTATTTGTTGATGTTTGTATCTGTTGTAATAGGTCTGTTGTAGCTACATTTATGAGAGTTGATACTGACTTATGCTGGCCGCTAGTAATAAGGACTCTTTTAATTTTCTTAAACTTCATAAAGTGGCGACTTCACCTTGTCAATATGGAGCGTTGCCTTTCAAACATACTCACTTTTCAAGATATTAAAATCAACTCCAAATAATATCAAACTTCCTTTAAACTTATTTCAACACCCTCAAATATGGCAACAAGAAAAGTTGTCTCTAAAGACTTCAAATTAAATAAACAATGAACTTCATAAATGTACGATCTCCTTCAAAATAGCATTAGTCTTCCCAAAGAAGGTAGAGACAGAAATCAATAGTCAAAGGTCTTCAAATATTGAATCACCTCCTTTTAATATGAAAAACTTCTCTTCCCTTAAATTCCACGATCTCCTTATTTCATATGACACCAAAGACAATACAAATATGCAATGTATGCTCCAAATAATGATGCTAGGGTTTGAACCTGAAGCTCTATAAATCTCAATCAAACTCCACAAAATTATCAACAAACATCACCATAAATCAATCCAATTCCCAAATTTGTATTTGCTAGCAAATCATATAGAATATTAAAATTTTGATGCCTTGCAACAAATACAATCCTGTAGAATAACTCTTTTAGCTCTAGCAATCCATTTTTCAATCTGCAATGAAGAAAATGTGTAAACTTTGAATAAGTCTACTAGTTATTGACCTGGGAGGGTCTTTCACCACTAGATTTGATCATCTCCAAGAGGGTTTTCGTCCTCAAGAAAGCTAAGATGAACCAAGTTCGATCTCCAGAACCACAAAGGTTTCAATCAGAGAAATAGAATAAACTACATAATCCAAATGAGCCCCTCAACTGCCTTTTTATACTTTTTTCACCGAACTCTTCAAAAGCTTATATTTTAAAATTCACTTTTTAATTAAAACTCCATTTTAGCTCCGAAAAAAGACCTTTTAATAAAAATAATGATAATTTGACATGCAAGGTCCCTGATTTAGGCATCCATGATTTAAAACATTTCATCCCAATTCCGATGAGCTATAATACTAAGGTGATTTTAAAATATTTTAAATAATATTTAGCAACCTTAGTAAAATAATTAAAATAAAGCCATTAATACACCCATTTTGTGGAAACTATCAAAATGCATTGAAATAAAAAACTGACTACACTGGAGTGATCCCGATGAAGAATAATAATAAAAAGAGCCAACCAAGTGACCTACTATAAATAGACACCCTCTCCAAGATTCTTGGAGAGCACACTTGAAGCCAAAAATCACCCTAGAAAATGACATATGAGTCCTCCAGACCACCTGAGCTCAATAGAATCATCAAATAACTCCTATAATAACATTGACACACATTCACAAGGTTAGTGCTAATTGCAATGCAAGAGAACCTGAAAATAGGGACATTACAATCCTCCCTCCCCAAAGATTGCTTGTCCTCAAGCAATGTCTGCACAACACTATAAACATTAGACTAAAATAAGCTACAACCACATATGATCCTAGCATCCCACATCAATCTCAAAAAGAACCCACTATCCTAATGCTGTGCCACTCTTATTATAGCTATAAACTCATCATGTTGAAACCACACTTCTCTCTCATGTGACCCAATAATATATCCATCATCAAAACCCAAACTGAAATAAATGAAAGGCCTAAAATATATACCATGAAACATCTCCTGCCAAGGCATCTCAATGGGGTCCATAACTGCAATCCTTGTACCTGACATGATCCTAGGTAACAAGAAAGATAACCTGCTCAACCATAAAACATAAACCTCAACATCTCTCCTCATGATGTCCCAAAAGTTAAATAGATCAATCCCTAACAAGTGGCTGGTATAGAATATGCCAAAAAAACCAACTCTAAAATCAACTATCCTGGAAATGCCTCTGTGGTCATAAACTGTTAACACATCATTGACACTTAATCTCCAAGTGTCAAAAAATTGATTCCGAACACACCAACACACCCAACCCACTACAAACATCAAAGCATCATCTAAAGATATACATACCAACACCATGAAATGTCTACAGTAACCATCACTCACTAAAGTGGAAATAAGACATAACCGAACTGTGGCTAGAAAAACTCTCACAACTAGTTGTCCTAAAGCTTGCAAAGGCTCAAAATCAATCAACTCATAAAAATATGTCACCATAACGAACGTGGAAATATAAGGATAGGGGCAATCAATCTGAAATCCTGCTAAAAATATAGGAGGGATGAATATGGATGTAGGTGAAGAATCATCTCCTATGATCAAATCACCTCTACCAACCAGCCTCAACCATAGAGTACTCAACTACTGGTCTGAAGAAACCATCCAACTCACCTATGGACCAAGAATTGGAGTCATGTATAGGCTGATCGGAAAGTGCATAACATTACTAATACTGAAAGTTGTCCCACTACTCCAAACCTAAGACAAGACCTCATGGCTGGAAACTACTCCTGGGTCCCAAATCCTATAATCAATTCCACTGTCATACTAAAATCGGTTGCGTCTCTGTCATCCAACTTAAAGAATAGATTATCATGAATCAAATCAACATCCAACTCAAACAAAGGATTATCAACAAATTGAAGATTACCCTCAACTCCAAAATTAGACCAATCCTCTTGTTGATACAAACTCATGTTTTTTAACTTTATGGGACAATGTGCAAGTTCAAATTCCTCTTGAATGCAATCAAGCTCCTCTATTATCTGTTCTATCTCCTTAACCCGTTCTCTGTTCTCCTTCCCTCCAAACCTGTTTGGCCTTATAGAGCTATTCATTTGCTTCAAGAAACGCCTCTTTCCTTATCTGCCTAGACATAGAAAAAGTCTCGTCTACAATTCTATTGGCCACATCTCTATCATGAATTATATGCAAGAAGGTTGATTTCATTTCCTCCATAGTTCTCGTCATCATGTGCAAATCAACAAGGGAAATATTTTTCTCATATTGGTTTCTTGGTGTCTTACGGATGATATTTTCAACAAGGATTTTTATATCATCCAATCTAGATAATGTGTGGATTTCATTTTTGATAGACACCAACAATTGATTCTTCCAAACATAATCATGCAAGGTAGATGTATTCTTGTTATAATGCAAGCAAGAATTAGAACCTTCTCCATACCTTTCAGCTGTGACTCCATGGCTGTCCCAAAACTCTTGTGACTCTTTATCAAAGCTTGTCCCATCATCATATTTTAGCCCTCGATCAATTTCAAATTCATGCATTAGATTTTCAAATTTGCATACAAGACTATGCTTTTCAAATTCAGCGTCCTCAATGCCATTCTCTTGGCATACATTATGTTCTAAGGTAAGGACATCATCATGATCAAGGGAAATTCATCCCAATATGGATCCTCATCATACTTAGGTGCCAACACACCCAGATCCCAAAGATTAAAACGCTGATTGTTTTGTTTAGAGAAAGTAAGTGCCTCATGTGTGATGGAATCTCTATGGATTCTCTAAACAAATCACTCTCCAAGTCACCAATACTGAAATCATTATGCACACTCCTCTCTATAGGTTTTAATTGAGAGTCGAACTGAAACACATCTGAACTTCCATCACTAAAATGAGATAAGAATTCACCATTATAAGCTGATTTGGAAGCTTCAATGTACTCGTCATCATCATGCTCTTTTTCAACAACCTTATTTGTGTTCATTCCACTAGTGTCATCAAAGAAGCTAATAGTCTCATAAACTTCATTGGATAGATCTGAATTTGTACCCAGAGCTGTTGTTTTGTCATCTTCATTAAACACATCCTCAACATATGTAGATGCATTCACTTCAATGGACTCTTTTTGGGGCTCTGTCATACATACCCTTTGAGATAAAGCATTTTCTTTAAGCTCTATTGTATCATCAATTGGCTGCAATAAACAAGTGGTAGGACTTACTAATTCACTTTCTTTGTTGTTCCCACATATGTAACTAGGTGTCCAAGCTTCCTGACATGTGAAACAACATTGTTCTCTCCTCATTTGGTTCTTGCTTTTTTGGGAGATCCTATAACCTATAAACCCAATGAAATCAATTCCTCTTCAGTCAACTAGTTTTTAAACTTCTTAATTTTCTGTTCCACTATCCTTTTTGAGAACTCATGAGCTATAAGTGAGACACCCTTGCTCCTTCCTCCAAATGGCCAAGTCACATTGCAACTGCTTGTAGATATCATTATCCTCATTTAAAATCAAGCACAAGATAGTTAACATGGTTGTTTTTACATTGCCATCATGATGTCTTCTGATTTTGTCAAAGAAGCATTGGAACATTTGGAGAATTAAATCATTACACTTGAGATCAAGCAAAATGACACATGACCTGACTTTAGCCATAATTTCTAAAATCTTAGCAATCTTTTCAAATTAGGGATTTCTAGTATCACCCAACCCATGAAAGCTTTCAATAATCAACTGTAATATCTCCCTCATTAGGTCATCATTGTAGGGTACTTTAGGAGCTGAAATTCTTATAATTTCACTAATGCAAGTGGCAACAAGTAATCTCACATCATTATTTCTATGTCTCAACAATCCTTGCTTACCCAAGGAAGCCACTACAAGAATCATCGCTATTCGTATTGCTTGAGAAGGCGACTGATCCACCTGGTGCAAACAATCCTCTAACTCCTCCAAAATGATGAGAAGAACCTCTTTTGAACATTGCAAAAATTCAATTTTCATCCCTACATTGAAAAGCCTTTCACACAAATTATCTTCGTTGAAAGATGCCATGATTTTACAACTGCTAAACATATACTTTCAACTGCTGAAATTTTGTTCACAATTGAAGATCTGCAACAAGAAGTTAGGTTTCCAAACAGGCTAGCAAGATCACGAGCTTTGATACCACTATAATATCCCCTATCCAAATTTGCCTTCAAAAACTCAATTTTTTTGATTTCTAGTGTATTGACATTTCGTCACACTTTGGGTTCATGAAACAGTTCATAGACATTTTAACAAATAGTATCCCATCATACTTTATGAATATGAAATCAGTTGATATTGAATTGATACAATGTCATACTAACTGCTGATAACATATTTAATTCATTCACAAAACATACAGAACTGAAATACAATAAGTGTTGATTAGAAGTATTTCTTTAGAATTTTTAATCAGATCATACACACATACAGTTGGAATTAAGTATAAATAAATTCTATTTTTTTAACCTCAAACCATCTGTAGGTGATGCTGGATTGGAAATGAATGCCATTGTGAATGCAGGTTCAGCTATATTAATGTTCTAAAATTCTAAAAATACACTGCTGGCAAATTATTTGTTGATGCCTCTATCTGCTGTAATAGGTCTTTGTAGCTGCATTTATGAGAGCTGATACTGACTTATGCTGGCTGCTAGTAATAAGGACTCTTTTAATTTTCTTAAACTTCATAAAGTGGCGACTTCACCTTGTCAATATGGAGCGTTGCCTTTCAAACATACTCCCTTTTCAAGATATTAAAATCAACTCCAAATAATATCAAACTTCCTTTAAACTTATTTCAACACCCTCAAATATGGCAACAAGAAAAATTGTCTCTAAAGACTTCAAATTAAATAAACAACGAACTTCATACAGGTACGATCTCCTTCAAAATAGCATTAGTCTTCCCCAAAGAAGGTAGCGACAGAGGTCTTCAAATATTGAATTGCCTCCTTTTAATATGAAAAGCTTCTCTTCCCTTAAATTCCACGAACTCCTTATTTCATATGACACCAAAGACAATACAGATCTGCAATGTATGCTCCAAATAATGACGCCAGGGTTTGAACCCGAAGCTTTATAAATCTCAATCAAACTCCACAAAATTATCAACAAACATCTCCATAAATCGATCCAATTCCCAAATTTGTATTTGTTGACAAATCACACAGAATATTAAAATTTTGATGCATAAACTCTAAGAGAGATGATCATCTCCAAGAGGGTTTTCATCCTCAAGAAGGCTAAGATGAACCAAGTTCGATCTCCAAAACCACAAAAGTTTCAATCAGAGAAATAAAATAAACTGCATAATCCAAATGAGCCCCTTAAATGCCCTTTTTATACTTTTTCCACCAAACTCTCCATAAGCTTATATTTTAAAATTCACTTTTTAATTAAAACTCCATTTTAGCTCTGAAAATGACCTTTTAATTAAAATAATGATAATTTGACACACAAGGTCCTTGTTTTAGGCATCCATGATTTAAAACATTTCATCATGATTCTGATGAGCTATAACACTAAGGTGCTTTTAAAATATTTAAAATAATATTTAGCGACCTTAGTAAAATAATTACAATTAAGTCATTAATACACCCATTTTGCAGAAATGACTGAAATGCATCGGAATCGAAAATTGACTGCACTGGAGTGATCCAAATGAAGAATAGTGATAAATGGAGCCAATCAGGTGACTTACTATAAATAGACACCCTCTCCAAGATTCTTGGAGAGCACCCTCGAAGCTGGAAATCACCCCGGAAAGTAGCATATGAGTCCTCTAGACCACATGAGCTCAATGGAATCATCAAATAACTCGTCTGATAACGTTGACACACATCCACAAGGTTAGTGCTAACTGCAATGCAAGAGAACCTAAAAATGGGGACATTATTGAAATGTTGATGCAAAAAAATCTTTACACAGTTTGTTCTACAAAAAATTGTCTTCATTAGCATACCCATGCTATTTTCCATTTAGTTTTGTGCCAATTTTGAGGAGAGTGCCTTGATGCATTGACATATTGACAAATGGCATAAAATTATGCAAACGTGGGTCCCTTGCCTTGTGCTATCCACCTTCCCATTACACATGTTCCTATGCATCTACCCCCCTACCTTATCCCTACACTCACATATTTTGATATATTCCCCTTATTCATGTCCTAATTATATCTATCTATGACATGTTCCCAAATGCACATTTCCCACCTTTACATGACCCATTCTTGGTTTTGGTTCAAGTTCATGATCACAAGCTCATCTTTGAACCTATGGACTTGACTTGCTTAAAGTCAAATTTAAACCAATTGTTGCCAACTATTTCCCTCCAAGGGCTAAGTATACTTTTGTGAAATATGATGTTGTGTCCTTGTATTTAAAGACATTCAATGCATTCATTTTAGAATAATCTCTCATCCACAAGTTCTCTCTCCTTCTAAAGCATTAAAGGAGCAATCAACAACAAACTATTTGGATTTGGTGCACTACAAAGCATAGAGAATCTTTAGGAGGCTTGCTTATTGTCTTTGATTACTCCTTTATTGTTTTCTAGAGGTTGACCTTGGGGAACATATCCCCATGTGATATAATGACAACTCGATCTAGGTATTTCTAAATACTGCAAGCCCTCATATCAACATGAAAGGCAAAATATAGCAATCTTCATCAAATGAACTAGAGAAGCATAATTCTATTGCAAGCAGAGACAAGTTTGTAGGCATAGGATGAGTTTGTGATTGTGGATCTGATCCAAAGGTTCGGACTCAACTCCTAATAGAGTAGAGGACAAACATATAAAACGAATCACCCATTTGACAGAAAAGCCATCTTTCTCAAGATAGAAAGATATATTATTCCAAAATCTTCATCAATTATCGAGCTAAACACCCTTATCTTCCTATTTCCCTTTTATAAATAGCAAGTACACTTGTCAAGATTTCCAATACTTAACTAACTAGCATTGTTTAACTTGTTTAACTTAGGTGGATTTATTTATGCTTATGTGTATACATCTTATTGGATTGGCCTAGACCAACACTACTCTCCTTCACAAACCATTAGCGAACATTAATACCTTTGTCTAATTAATTTTTTTTAAAGGCGTATACCATTTGTTCACTTCCTTGTGATCATAAATGAGCAGATTCCTTAGGTCAGTTTTTTTGAAGGCATATACCATTTGTTCACTTTCTTGTGGTCATAGATGAGCAGATTCCTTAGGTCAAAGTTTTTTGAAGGCATATACCATTTGCTCACTTTCTTGTGTGGTCATTGATGAGCAATCCCTTAGGTCCAAGTTTTTTGAAGGCATATACCATTTGTTCACTTTCTTGTGGTCATGGATGAGCAAATTCCTTATGTCAAAGGTAAGCGGTTTATATTAAGATAGGTGTCACCTCAACATGCACCGCGGTGACGACACGCCTTGCGTCGCAAATTCCTAAGGCGCCCACATTCTACGACTATCCAGATTCATTGAATGTAGACGCCTTTTCGCATGCATGAACACTTCTTATATCTCTTCCTCTCTTATTAACCTTTGCACCTAGATTCTACTTCTATTTCGTTTTCGTTTTTGTTTTCAATACAGGTTCTCTCTTCCATTTCTATCAACCATGGCCGCTCTTTTGCAAGCTCTTGCCCAGCAACCTGCAGCAACCTTCACCACACAAAAATGTCTGTCCATTTTCATTTCACTTCCAGTCTTCTTTTCTTTTTTTTTTTGGGTTTTAACTTGTCTGGACTGAATTGTGTTTCTCTGCATTGCTCTAATATATTTGCTTTCTGAAATTTGCAGTTTCTCCTATTGGTTCGTTTGGAACGAACCGAATGAAAAAGATATCGATCAAACAAGGCTCTGCTCAATATCCCAGAATTGTTGGTGAAATGTTTGAATCTGCATCAGCTTATGCTTCGTTGGCTTGTAAAGCTGCCACCATCTCGGCTCCCGGTAAGCTTTCGTCTTCTTTTCCCCTGCTACAACCAAAATGGATACTTTCCTTATTATTTGCGGGATCTCCTGCCGTTTATATGCAGATTTTGACCCCATAGAAACTTAGTTGACATTTGTTCTATTCCATAAAGAAATGGATGAATTATAGGAAGAAAAGTGTAGAAGCATAGAGATTTAAGGCCTTTGCGGACATTGGCGGAAACCACGAAGGAGAGGCACTCTCAACTTTGGGAATTCCTAAGAATATATAATTAGAATAACTTGAACAGAAGTAGTAAGTACTATTATGAAGGGTATTAGCAAGGCTTAAAAGGGGATGCCTCAAATAAGAAGCTTCCTTAAGACAAGTGCCGTGAAATATTAAACTCCGTTGGCCGTGGAAATGTCATGCAGTTGCTTCAAAAGTTCCTTCGCCATGGCATATAAGCTTGAAGGAGTGTTTTTATTTTTAATTTGAGTGAGTGTGAGTTTAGTTTGTAAGTTTGCACAATGTTTCTGATCACACTCCATTAAAGATGAGGGAGAAATAAAGAAAATTATAGTTGTTTAAAATTGTGATCAACAATATATATATATATTTTTTCAAATTTCTACCTCACTTTAATGGCGGATCACAGAGCGTGATTCAAAAGTTTGATACAAACTAAACTCACAGTTTTTCTCAAAAACTCTTTAGTCTTGAATCATTTTGATTTTGATCCGTAGAAAAAATGTGGGGTTAAACTCCGAGGAAGTAATTCCGGAAAGGAACACAGTAAAATACCTATGTTTAACCGACAAGACAGAAAGATCTAGGGTTCACTCTGGAGAATTTTGAGTCTACTAGTACTCGCCTTTTATGTTGGATTAGTTTTGCAATATTTTGAAATTGCAAGTTTACATCAGCATTTTCTCTGGATTTCATAATCACGGGCAAGTTATCTTCTCAAGCAAGGCACAGCCTGTATACTCTCCTACGGTTGTCCGCAAGAAATGAAGCCAGTTTCTTGTCCTGTTTTCTTTTTCATTTTTCATTTTTCTAGATCAGATGTCTTAGGTCTGGCCTTTTTTTAGTGAAAACATTCATAGTCTTGGGAACCGGTAATTTGTTTGATTAGCTACATTTGTCGTTGATGCAACAATTTCCTAACTTATATTTATTCTTTACAGAATTGCTCGAGGAAAGAGCAGATTTCAATGAAATTGCTACGGACTTACTTGAAGCGTCCCCTTTGGAAATAATGGATAGAGCTCTGTCGATGTTTGGTAATGACATTGCAATTGCATTCAGGTTACTCTCTACAATCTTTTCTTGATCTTCCATTTAAAAAAATCATGCCGTGAATCCAAAAATAAGAGGATAACTATCTCATGGTAGGTATTGACTGGGACCATATCTTCTTGATGCAGTGGAGCAGAGGATGTTGCACTGATTGAATATGCCAAATTGACAGGTCGACCATTTAGAGTGTTTAGTCTTGACACTGGAAGGCTTAATCCTGAAACATACCAATTCTTTGCAGAGGTTGAGAAGCATTACAACATTCATATTGAATATATGTTTCCTGAGGCTGAGGAAGTTCAAGCCTTAGTAAGGAGTAAAGGATTATTTTCTTTCTATGAAGATGGACATCAGGAATGTTGCCGGATACGTAAGGTGAAGCCATTAAGAAAGGCACTCAAAGGCCTTAGGGCATGGATAACTGGGCAACGCAAGGATCAGTCTCCTGGTACACGAGCCAACGTTCCTGTTGTACAGGTGCTTATTTTGATTAAAAAAAAGTTATACTTTCTATATTTTTGAAATGTCTTGCTACCTTAGGGTTATCCAATTTTATAATACAACTTCTAGTAGCATTATCTAATTTTATAATACAGGTTATAGAGAGTTAGAAACTTATAGTTAAGTCTTGTGCTACCATAGGGTTGTTCTATTCCTTAAGTACAAGTTCTAGCATGTTTTTGATACAGAATATAGATTTAAAAAGAGGTATAGGTTGGTTCTGCATATTCTGTTGCCTATATAGCATTAAGCTGTTTTGGGTCGCATACTCTTAGGTTAACATTTTCCCTGGTAAGTCTTGGGGGATGAGATTATGACCCCTGCCGATTCTTCAGGTGTAAGTTTTTAGCCACATTCTGTATTTTAACCTGGATCAAGTGCATCTAATGCACCTAAGTTAGATGAACCACAAGTTAATACCAAGAAAAGCCTGGTAGATTTAAAAAGTAAATAAAACAGGTGAAATATTCAAAAATTTACTGGCAATGAGAAGTGGTCTGTTTGCAGTGAGCCTGTTTTTTGGTGAATTTTATTGTGTCCATCTAGCATGATTTCTATGCATGGAATTAGAGTCTTCAAGTTGCAACATCAATAGAGGATTGAATATTAGCAGCTGGATGCTTCACGGATCAGGACTAGATAAACATGGCATTCAATTTGGCTTACATATTGTTTAGTTAGAAGACCAACATTTAAATAAGTTGGCTTAGCTCCCTTGAAATCAGTTGAAAAATATTCCATATTCAACTTGGTTGTGTCTTGGAGTCACAAGAAAACAAGAATCCCCTGACTGAAGAAATCTAGGAGGGGAAAGTGTGCCTGTCCCTGATAAGAACAACACTAAAATAGGTTATATTAGTGGAAGACACATTCGAGCAATGCAATACTTCTATTAGAGTGCCATGAATAATATTTGTGCGATTACAACATGGACCTGGAAAACATTGGCACTCAGTGTATTGCAAAGTATGCAGAATTGCAAGTGCCACGTATAGATTTAATGTTGTAAAAATTGGAAAACATAATCACACTGAAAGCAAGTTTTTATGTATTTGGAATTGAATAGACCCCATATGATTTGAAGACCAAGAAACTAGGTAGGAAATAAATAAAATTATATAACTTTAATAGCCAAGAGTAGTTAAGGTAGGGAATTATTAATTGCCAGCGTTACTTTATTAATATTATGTTGTACTTTGTTTGATACGACTTTGATTGTTTTGTCAGTAACTTTCTATGTTGCCTGTGATGTTTTGTTGCTATCCCAGTATTGAGGTCTTACGTGGCCTCAATTACTCTCATTTATTCAAACTTACCAGCTCTGGCATTTTTTTTAATAGTGTTTTAGTTCTGTGTTGCGAGTGAGTTCTATTCTTGGGGTTTTTGAGAGTATCAATCTGTTGATGGAAACAATTACTTGTATTGATGTCCAGGTCGACCCTTCATTTCAAGGATTGGATGGTGGTGTTGGAAGCCTTATCAAGTGGAACCCCTTGGCAAATGTGGAAGGCAATGATGTGTGGAGGTTCTTGCAGACAATGAATGTACCAGTCAATACTCTTCACTATAAGGTACCTGCACAAGTAATAAGATTTGTTGAACGCTTCTTGAAAATTTTAGCACAGTTGAGATGGTTGCCATGATGCACATTCTTCATTAATGCCTTCCTTACATTGGTACGGATGAATTTTGCAGGGATATGTCTCAATAGGATGTGAACCATGCACTAGGCCAGTTTTGCCAGGACAACATGAAAGGGAAGGACGCTGGTGGTGGGAGGATGCGAAGGCAAAAGAGTGTGGATTGCACAAGGTAATTTGGTTACTGATATTTTTCTCTTCATTACGAAACATAATTAATCTCTTATTTTGATATCTTCTTGTGAGATATAGCAAATCACTTAACAAGTTAAATCCCAATAAGCTACCTCTGCCTCATGGTGCGGCTTGGTCATTACCATTTTTTTTATATGTAGCATGCCCATAATAGAAAGCTTGTTTAAACTTGGAGTCTTTTCGTCCAAGAGTTTTGGAGGTGAAACTTCAATTTCATTTCCATTGAACTTTCTCTGAAAATAGACTTTCAATTCATAAGTGTTCAAAGAGATGTTTTTAATGGCATTTATCATTTTATGTAAACCTCCATTTCATTTCCATTGAATCTTCTCTAAAAATAGACTTTCAATCAGTAAGTGTTCAAAGAGACATTCTTATGGCAATTTTCTTGTTATAGATATACGGGGAATTAAGCATTTTAAAGAGGTTGTAGTCACTGAAGTTCTTCAACTTTCCCTGCAAATAGTTTTTCAATGCTATTCACAATTCTTATTGCATTTTCCTTTTGTAGAATACTAGGAGATAGAATTTTAAAGAGGCTGTAAGTCATTGAATTGTATTTGGAAAAGTCAAGTAACGTTTAAATTTGATATTTTTACAGTCTCCTAACTCTTTCACTCTGTTTGGGTAGCATATATTGTCTTGATGAAAGAACCATTTATTTTTCTTCTTTTTGGCTCTGTTATGCTCATTCATTGACTTAAGGTGGTTTTAAAGGGAAAAGGAGTAGTAATTTTTAAAGATAACTTTGCTGTTCCATTTGGTTTTGCAGGGAAACATTGAAAGCACACATCTAGATAACAAAAACTCTGTGCAAGTTGCAAATGGAGCTGGTGATCTTTTCTCAAGTAAAAATGTGCTGAGGTTGACAAGAGAAGGTATTGAAAGACTTGCAAACTTAGAGGAAAGGAAGGAATCGTGGCTTGTGGTTCTTTATGCACCTTGGTGCCAATTTTGTCAGGTATGCATGTAAATTTCTTGAAGTTAGGCACCTGCGCAAACTTAAATGCTTATTTTTATTCCGGAAGTGTTGTTATGGGTTTTTATTGAATTTTTTATTATTTACTTTTACAAAGTTCACAGTGCTGATTGGAAATAGAAATCTAGCATCGTTTCTTTTTTGAATTAGGCCTGATCGTGTTGTTCTGGCAACAACTGTAATTGCCAGTATTGCTGTATGGCATGTCTTGCTAATTGCTTTTGACAGGCTGCTTAAACTGTATTGTATTCATAGGCTATGCAGCTTAAGATTTGTTCACTCCTGATTCATGTGTTAAATGTAGAGAAAGAATGGTAAAGGATAATTGGTTCCATATATTGACTTTACTTTTGCACCTTGATGATACACTAAGTTTTACTTTACCACTGTGTGGCTTATTTGCAGGCAATGGAAGCATCTTACAATGAAGTAGCATTTGAACTTAGAGACTCTGGAGTAAAGGTGAAATGCTTAAACTTGTCTAATTTTGTCAAAATTTTGGCCAGACTTCTGTGGCACTGGGTATTAATTTGATTAAATATAGTGTTGCATGATAAGAGTCATGAATGAGTATGATACCATAATCATCAAATTCTTACCATAGAGGTGCCTCAGTAAAACGTTTGTTGATAGTTGTCTGCCAATTTCAGCTAGACAATCATTTCAAGATCTAGAAAATAAGACATTCTCACCAAAATAATATTTTGAACCAAACATGAGATGACCTGATGTCAAATCTTGTACATGTTTTTTGTACTTCAATTTTTTTTTTTTTTTTCTTGTAACCATCTGTATGACAAGGAACTTTGTCTATGCTCTGCTTTTGTGCTAATTCTATATTTCTACCCGTTTTACAGGTAGCTAAATTTCGTGCAGATGGAGAACACAAATCCTTTTCTCAACAACATTTGCAACTAGGAACTTTTCCAACTATTTTGTTGTTTCCCAAGCACGGCTCCAAGGCTATAAAATATCCCTCTGAAAAAAGGGACGTCGATTCTTTGCTTGCATTCGTGAAGTCTCTTCAATAAACCCTCTTTTACGAGCAAGTATTTTACTGCAATTTTCTATTGTTTGCCCTTAATTAGTGGGGACTCAAGCCAAATTATTGCGTCGTATGGATTCACTTGCTTTAGAGAGCTTCAGTAGTTGAGTTCAATGATCGTTGTTCTTTGTATACTAGAGACTCAGAAAATCATTGCTTTTTCAAGATAGTGGATAATGATTGCCAAATTATCTTCGTCAGTTGTCGATGGCACTTGTTAGTGCATACAAAAGATTTTGCTCCAAGAAGGCTGGAGAACTTGGGTGATCTATGATCAACTAGAAACAGGTTATATGGTAGAGATATGAAACAAGTCGCATTGGTAGTTTTTTTGGGGCCCTTTGCTTGAAGGCTGATTGTAATTGTCCAGGCTAATAAAAATTCTCTAAAGTGAAACAACAATGAGGAAAGGTTTTCTTCAACGAAATTATGTTAGTACTTGTTACCATCTGCAAGCAAAATGCAACCCATTAATGTATTAGAGTATTGATTTTGTATTCCTCGATCACAATAGCGTTATGGCATAAATTGTTTATAAACAAATATTTAAGGCATTTTTTTGTGTAAAGAAATAAAATGATATATTTTTTTCTTTACTGAAATTTGCTTTTATGACCGGCAATACAACTTAATTAACCTAATTCAATGTTGTCACAAATTATATAACAGAATTTAGAAAGCAGCTCAGAATTGCCTAGTTTAGATGTATTATAAGTAGAACAACAAAATTTGACAAACACCCATGGAAGCTTGTTAAGCAATATGATCTTTTCCTTGTAACAAGCTACCAAATTTAATTCTACTTTTCTTGATAAAAGAGAGAAACAAAAATGCAAATTGGTTTGTAGGGACCTAGTATGAAATTAAGGTTTCAAAATTGGTTTGTAGGGACCTAGTATGAAATTAAGGTTTCAAAATGGGTTTGAGAAAGAGATAATGTAATTAGAATATGAAATTGGTTTGAGAAAGAGATAATGTAATTAGAATATGAAGTGATAGCATGAAGCTATGATAGAGGTAAGATTAATTTTGAGAGTGACTCAAATTGGACAAGTATCCCCCATGGTGATTCCTAGGCGAAATGATGGATAAAATAGATGAGGTCAAATATTTTAAGGGTGATGCCTTTTTATTCTTGACATAGACACTCAAACTCAAAAGTTTTGGTGTGGGAGTCAACTAGTTGAAAATGGCTTGGGGCACATGGTTTAATTTGAACTTAACTTGGGGGAAGAATCCTTGGGCATGGAAATGAATTAGGTCAAATTTATGGGTGTAGAAATGAACATGGGAGAAGAACATGTATAGTTTGGGAATAGTTTGAGAATAGTTTGAGTAGAGGTTAGGTTTTGTTTGTTATGACCAATCAGAAAATGATGTGGGAGTGCTAAATTAGTCAAAACCATGTGTTAAGACTAACTACTTAGGACACCCATACAAAGTGGTATAAAATGAAAGGTGAAAGTGTAGGTGCAAGGTATGCAATTTTCAGCTTGCATGCTTAAAAACAAATTGTAGTCCTCAAACATTTACACTTCAAACTAAATTCTAATCATATTAACTTAATGGGAATCTTCCATTGTGGATTTTAGATGGAAATTTTAACCTTTGTATAAAGTGGTATAAAATGAATGGTAAAGTGTAGGTGCAAGGTATGCAATTTTCAGCTTGCATGCTTAAAAACAAATTGTAGTCCTCAAACATTTACACTTCAAACTAAATTCTAATCATATTAACTTAATGGGAATCTTCCATTGTGGATTTTAGATGGAAATTTTAACCTTTGTATAATTTTTTTCCGATTAGTCTAAATGTAATGTGATAACAATGTTTTTGCTAATAATTTTAAGAAAAAAAAAGAATGAACACTAATAGGAACTGCCTCCAAATTGAGTCTTATATATCACTCCTTTTAATTATAAAAGCTTATGATATGGAGCCAAGTCTAATAGATTGATTGATGCAAACTAATTGTGAGTATAATTAAACATGTACAAAATGAAATAGGAGGGATTAAGGTTTTGTACCTTGTGATGTGAACTTTATATGATGATATGCAATGATAGAGACTTGATAACTAAGATTTGAGACTGGATTATTGACTAGAGAGTTAAGACAACTAATACTTGGGAATTTGAGTGTCTAGGACAAGATCTTGACAATGATCTTGTCCTACCAATTATATGATCCTAACCAATTTTTATAATCATGTACTTCATAGTATCAAACTTGTAGTACTAGTATCTTCTTATTACAAGCCATTAGATCCAATTCAACAATTCTTAATAAAAGAGTATACTTGACAACATGTAATGAATGCATTAGGCACCCATAAATGAGGGTAACTTGGAACTTGGAACAATACCTAGTATGAAACTAAGGTTTCAAAATTAGTTGACAAAGAGGTGATGTAAACATAATATGCAATGATAGCATGAAGCTATGAGAGAAGAAAGAGTAATTTTGAGAGTGAATCGTTTAGATAAAGATCCCTTCATAATGATTCCTAGGTGTGTTGATAGATAAAATGGATGATAGATGATCAAATGATCGAAGGGTGATGCCTTTTTATACTTGACATAAACAAATTCAAAAGTTTTGGCATGGGAGTTAACTAATTGAAAAGGACTTAAGGACCATGATTTAGTTTAAACTTAAAATTTGGGGGAAGAATCTATAGGCATGAAAATGAACTAGGTCAACTTTGTGGGTGTGCAAATGAACATGGGAGAGGAACATGTAATTTATAGTTTCAGAATAGTTTGAGTAGCGATTAGGTTTTGTTTATTATGATCAATCAAAAAATGGGATGAGTGGGTGAGCAAAGTGGTATAAAATGAATTGTAAAAGTGCAAGGTATGCAATTTTCACCATTACAATTTGTTGCAAATTTGTTAAAGCTTGCATGCTTAAAAACAAATTGCCATCATCAAGCATTTATTCCTAACATAATTGTTAAGGCTGGCACACTTTAAACTAAATTCTAATCATATTAACTTAATGAGAATCTTCCACTATGGATTTTAGATGGAATTTTTAACTATTGTATAATTTTTTTGGTTAGTCTACCATGTAATGTGATAACAATTTTTTTGCTAAAATTTTTAACAAGATAAACATGAACACTAATAGGAACCACCTCCAAATAGAGTCTTATATAGCACAAAAATAATTGAGGACAAAAAAACCAACTCCTTTTAATTATTGTTATCGCCTATGATTGCACTCGTGATGCAAAGCTGTGAGGATCACCAATCCTGTGTAACATGGAAATACCTTCAGGTTGTGGGTGCCCTATGATGAAGGTAAAT
Source organism: Cunninghamia lanceolata (assembly GCA_027924645.1). NCBI lineage: Eukaryota > Viridiplantae > Streptophyta > Pinopsida > Cupressales > Cupressaceae > Cunninghamia > Cunninghamia lanceolata. The sequence goes on along the minus strand of BSBN01000907.1, from coordinate 5,527,980 downwards.
CTCCAGATTATGGGTTGGTTCCCCTTTAGATCTCCTAGAAACTATTGTATTTGAATGGAAAAGGGATGGAAAGATAACTAAAAATGTAATCAAATCCTAGGAGGTGATGCACCATTAATGAATGAGAGTTCAAACTGTTACACAAACTCACAATTTGCTTCAACAAAGAGGTTAATCTATTCACAACTTGATTTAGGACATGAGGTACATGAATATTTCATATGGAGGTAGCTGACCCTTGCATGAAGGAAAGTGAAGTTTCACAACTACAAACTACTGAAAGCATCTAAACACAACATATAACCTATACTAATCATGAAATAACTTGTTCAATCATTGCAAAGATGGAGAAGAATAAAAGGATTTACTTGATTAAATCACATTAATTACTCTACAATCATACAATAACAATAAGAACTAAGAATAAAATCAGAAGGAATTGCTATACTTTATTGAATCATCAAGGAATTGTGTACAAAAAGCATTGAGAAAATGCTTTCAAACAGCTAAAATTGAGTTACAAATCTCTCTCTGCCTCTCTGCAACATGCCAGAGAAAGCCAAAAGGTAAGAACTGAGAAAAATTTAAGTACAAAAAGAATGAACTCTCTAGTGCATGGAAAAAAGCACTACAGTTCAACTACACTCTAAAAATAACTACTCCAGGTTGACTCACGAGCAAAAGAGAAGAGCCTAGAAATGAGGCTTCATAACTGATCCAAATTGAGCAAAAATAGCTCCAAATTGCCTCTCACATCTAGTTTGACCATGTGGAACTCCAAACTCCTCTTTTAGTTTGACCAAAAATCAAGCAAAAGGCTCCAAAATACCTCAGTTAACTCCACATCTTGATTTTGCATGATTTTGGGATGAAGAAAACAATGTGAACAAATAATAAAGTAATTATCATGATTTAGTTTGTTATGATTTTGTCTATTCTTGACTTTTACAACTTTATGATAAATAATAAAGTAAATTATTATTAATTACTTATTATTTGTTTACATTTGTTCATTAGTTTTCAAGTCATGCAAAACTAGGAGAAACTAATTATTTTCAAAAGGTTTAAAAATAATAACTCTCCTTATAACTCCCCTTTGACTTGTAAAATCTCTTCATGCATCCTATGATGATGCCAATAAAATACACTCTCCTCACATGCAGAAATCAAAATACATTACATATGTGAGATATGATCAATAAAAATGATGGATTAATCCCTTATATCCCCCATGCCACCATGCATCAACATACATATGCATATGATATCTCCTTGCATTATTGTCTTCTTTAACTTAATCATCTCAAAAACCTTAGAAAATTAAAAAAATCATCATAGCCCCCACAGGCTCCTTTTGCATTGTTAGGTTTTAAGATTCTAGTCTTCACCATGGGCAACATCAGATTGGAATTTGATTTTTGATAAGAATGTGGAAAAAATATCTCAAGGGGATCGGACCACCATTGGAGTTTGTGCATGCATATCCAAAAAGCAAAACTTTTGCCCTAATTGGGCTCATTATGCATTTCACACTTCTTTCATCTTCATGTTGCCGCCATGAACTAGGGTTTCAACTTGGTTTTTAATGCATTCTAGTGCTGTTCTAGAGACTCTTATGCAACTATCTGGTCTTCTCCATCTCTCTACAACATGTAACTTTATTTATCTGATGGTATTTATTGCTTTTCTATGCTTTTTCTTCAAATAGTCTATTGTCTCCTTCATTTTCTGCATATTATGCTTTGAGATCTGTTTAGAAAAGCTCTGGAATGAGTAAAATACTATCTATCTTCATTGTATCTCCTATGGATATGAATAAAATGCTAAGACTTACTCTCTTTTCTCCCATTACTGCTCCTTGCTCATGGTATAATGATTTAGCTTGGGCTTTTCTTGAGAAGGTCTTTTTTGTGGCAAACTCTAGCTAGGGTTATGATAATGAAATATATCTTTTCTCACACAACTCTCTGCAATAGTTTACCTTCTATATTCTCTGCACTATGTGATGAAAAGTATCGACATAGCTGTTACTTTGTATTTTTAAGATAAGAATGAAACCCTTATACTTCATTTCTCCTTGCTATTCTTGTGAACTAAGACAATGCATTTTATCTTGAGGTTATGTGCTCATGTAGTCATGAAAAGCTTCTATGAATTTCACAACTAGGGTTTAAAACTTTGGCTTTCATGACTGTGAAGGTTGATATAAAGACAAAAGAAATAGTGAACTCTGCCATATGACTATAGCAGTGACTTATTTATAGTCTTTCAAGCTCACTCTACGTTTTAAATACTACACCTATAGCTCTCTTTGCATGATTCCTGTAGCATATAATTATATCATGTGTATTGTATCTTCTCATTGATGGCATTATGAGTTCTCCTCACGATTTATTGTTCTTCTATAATGCACTTCACCTGCACCTTAAGGTTCCTTCATTGATCCTGCTCTTCATATAGTATTTATGCACATACACACTTATCTTCTCAAAACAACTTATAGTGTCAGGGACTGTCCTTCATTATCACTGTCATGGCAATTGTAACTTTCATCCTTGTTGACCTGGCAATGAAAGACTTTACAACTTCAATGATACTATTTATGGACTACATTTTCCACCACTGCCCATGCATCACTTCTATTGATGACGGTCACCTCTTGTGTATGTTTAGCTTGTGCATGCCATTTGGAGTGATGATACTCTCATGACAGTGGCTTAGTATAAAGTATATTTCAGACTTTATAAAACCCCTTTTTCTCCAAAATATGGAACAATCATAGAGGATGCAAGTAACTATAGCTTTAAAGCAATGAAGGATATGAAAATAGAGTTCGCACATATTACCATGACTGTAGACTATTCTTCATCCTTGTGGCTAAATCTGTAGCCTATGATTTTCTCTTCATATTGTAGAAGTATATGGTGATCATATGATGAATGCTCTATCCTTAAGGTGATTGTCCCATGGTTTGAAACATTGTAAGTTCTTCTCTGCCTCTCTAACAGTTCGCTTCTCTTTTACTTCACATAGCAGTTAGACATTATGATTATTCAATGATTTCTTTCTTCTAGTGATTGCAACAAAATGTTCATCATACTTGTAGTATAGTGCCATGACAGTATGGCTACTGTGTAATAGGTATACATATTGATCATTCTAGCTCTCTTTGTTTCATGGGTTTGTACCCTGCTTTTCCCTTGAATGTTAGACAGCTAACATGGCACTATTCTACAGTATCCTTCATGGCACAGATATAGGACTGTTTACCTATGCATGGCTATCCTTGTAAGCACTAACAATACTAAAAGCTGTAATGGGCACCATTGCCATCATCTGTACTTCATTCACTTCTTGTACTTTCTAGGTATGACTATATGGCTGTTATGAATGGACAATGTCACTTATGAATTGATCTTCAATCAGAATATGCTTTTATCTATTGATCTAAAAGTTTCTTGTTTATCTTATACTCCCCTTAAGATCAAGGGGGCAACATGCCAGGCTCAACCCTTGTGGGAGCCCATTTTTTACCATATGCTGAAATGTCATGCATAATGATGAATGTACTTGTACCTGCACATTGCACAAACAAGTTAGATAAAACAATGAAATCAATGCTCATATGATGATTTGACCTTTCTATCTCTCTTTCACACATCTGCTATTTATTGATCCAATGTGTTAAGCACAGTAAAAAATTTCAAAATTTTACTATTTCCTTACTCCATCATATTTGAATAAACCCTAAGGAATATCCCAAAAGGACCATAATATAAAATTTTTGTATCTCATAAAATGTCTAGGGATGAGCAGTGTCAAATTTCATCAAAATCAATCCATCGGCAAGAAGTCGTGTGGCTTACACCGATACACAAGGAATTGTTTGAAAACAACCATCGACGTGAAAATAGAGATCGGAAGAAGAATTATGGAGGTCACCGATGGAGTAAGCAACACCGATGACTTTACATCGGCAAGAAAGGCAAGTGGTCATGCCGATCGGTATGACAAATATCTATCAGATGATCTTTTAGAAGCTGCCCCGACGGTATATATCATACCGATGAAGCACTTTCGGCAAAAGTTTCACCGAACAGCATGCGAGGGTAACAAAGCAAATAGTCATCGGTGAGAAATGAACCATCGGAATAGAAAACAAGTAAGCCTCCGATGATCAAGAGTCTTGGCGATAAGAAAGCCATCGGCAAGACTCACAGCGATGCACCTCTATCGGGATAAGTTGACATATCGGAACAAAAGAAACAAGTCTTGCCGATTCATAAGTCACGGCGATCAAAAGGTGTCGGTGACACTTTACTAAACTTTGCCCGATGAAGGATGTGACAAAGGGCATCAGGGAGATGATTTGGATCGGGATATCTTGAGAAAGCTATCCCGATAGTGAATGTCATTCCGATAAAGATAAAAGTTCATACATGAAGAGATTATCGGTAAGACAATAAAGATCGGGAAAACATAATTTTAGTATCCCGATGGTCTCAATCTTCCCGAATAAGCAAAGCATATCGGTGGGACTCGCCATATCGCAGAGAGATCTAAAACCCTTGGCGATGAAGGAAGTCATGCTGATGGTCGCACCCACTTGAAATATCATACTACATGGCGTCGGGAATACAATTGAGGGGTCACGCCGATTGACTGTCCGCGCCATAAAAAACGTTGAGGTCGCCCAGACATTTCAAAAATCACACCGATAAGAAGAGTTATGGCGATGTGATACTTCACAGCGATGAACATTGAATTGATCAGATAATTAATACAAAACGGCTACGAAGTTCATACGATCATTATAATTGCAAAAAACCGTCCGAGAGCAGAATACAGAAGGATTCTCAGGGCAAAAGCAAAGGCTTCCAATTCCAGCCATCGAACGACAGGTACACATACACAAACCACTATATTGCCTGTATTTGAATTTCCTGCCAAATTTTTCAAAAAATGGAAACTCCGGGGAAAGGAAAAGGAAGAAAATCACAAGGGGAAACCAGTAAGCCAAAAAAGCAAAAAACTGATCAAACCCCTGAAGAAAAAGTGAAAGACAGAAAACTAAATCAGGACTTGATTGATCAGTTACCTGGGTCAACTCCCAAGGCCAGGAGGTCTGCCCAACTCAGGGCAGAAGTAGAAAAATTGGAAGACAAACATAAGCGCCTGGGAGATATTTGGACCCCAATTAGGGGATATGAACTTTTCAGATTCCACTACAACAGAAGATTTAGAAATGCTCCTGTGTCAAACCCATGGCACATGAATTTAGGCAAACTGGTTGTACCTAATGTATTCTTGAATGTAGAACTCCTTCAACTGTTAGCCAGGCATTACAATTTAGGCCTGAAAGCTATCTGCAACCCTCAAGGAGAACCAATTGTACACCTATCAAAAAATGCTATTTGTGAGGTGTATGATTTGGATGATTTGTGCACTATCCCTATTGTTTATGAAGATTTGGATAAAGAATACTGGAGAATGGATACAACCTACAATGGATGGAGGTTACCCATTCATAGACCCAGGATTGAAGGAGAAGTGATACCCTTGACTGAGAATGATGGCCCTCCCTTTCATGTATCCATTTTTGAACCATACATTCAATATACTTACTATTCTGTAGGCCAAGTCCTTGGCTCAGAGGTCCCTGAGTTCATGACTATTCCTCTAATGGTCATAGCCTCTGATATTCAATGTCACAATGCCAGACAATTTGATTATGCCTCCTATGTTGCTACTAGAATAGACTCTGGTCTATCTGCAATAAAAAATAATGCTCCAGTATGCTCTTTTGAGCATTACTCGATGCTCATGCATATGGTCTTATACTATGGCCAGGAAGTAGGATTGTGGCCAAATGAGTTTCAAGTTGTTGCTGCGGATAAGAAAGGGGAAAAGATACCTGTACAAATGTGGACCAGAATCTGGGATAGCAGGTATGCTAACTCCAGCTATGCTCAATTTGAAGAGCATTGTGTTAAAGTGCTATATAGGTATTTCAACCACCCCTGTGAATATTCAATTTCAAATGAAATAAAAAGATTCCTCAGACCAAAAGATTTTGGTGGCCCCCCTACTGTCACTCATAATTGGGGAGATTGGTATTGTTTTGAGGATGCTACTATGATCAGAGTGTATGGTTTTGAGGATGCTCCATTCATATTGCCTAAAACTGTCCCTGACAGAATTGCATATTTGGAAATAATTAGGCAAATGCATTGTTCAAATGTCATGCATCTAAGTTCGCATGATAAACAATCATTCATGCCCAGTACTTTGTGTTTTGGAGATTTTACTGTGGTTTCAAAAGAAGGATACAATCTCATTTTGGATAAACTAATGCATTATAACATGGTGACTGCTGAGGTGAGGAAAGGGTTTGACCCTGAATGTTTCATTGACTATGCAAGAAGAAAACAAAATCTCAGTGGATACATGCACATACATTATCCACATGATGATGTCATTAGAAATTTGGAAGAGGCTGAAGTCGACTTGGTGGTAGAGAAATATAACAGAGATTTAAATGAAAAGAAAAAGCAGTTGGCAGAAGTTGAAGTGGTATCCTCTGAAGAGGAAGAATTGACTGAACAAGAACAGCCACAAGATAAGACAATAGAAATGTCTAAAAGAAAAATGCAACAATATCAGCCTCCAGTTGTGATACATGATGAGGAGGGGTCTGCTGATGAAGATCCACGCCAAAAGGCTTATGATTCTTTTGTGTCAGATGATACATTCATTCATTCGAAGGAATTTAAATCATTCCTGTATAAATACAAGGGAAAAGAAATTAGAGAGTCAGTAGATAATGTTTCTGCTGACAATGAAAAACAGTTATTAGATATGTTGAAGGAGACAGTGGATAAGGAAATGCAGGACATGACACCAAGCAGAGGCAGACAGCTGCTCAAAGATGCAGGGGTTATGATTTTTCCCGGTTTGGATTTAAATTCTGCTCTGGTTTTTGATAGCTTTTTGAATAATGCTGATGATAAGTATAAGCTTACTCCAGAAGGAGTTAATGAAGTCTATATGGGAACGAGATACAATAATGATGAAAATTCTTTAATGATATGGGCATTGTATCCTCCCCATAAGAAGACGGCCATCATAGACACTGAAAAAACTTTTGGCTATGTTATGACTTTCAGAGCAGGTGAAACTGACCCCATAATTACTGCAGACATTGGTATCAATGTTGCAAAGTTAAATAAAGCACAAGCTCAGATGTTAATCAAGGAAAGAGATGCTTATAAGCTGAATTGTGAAAGATTAACAAAAGAGAATGACTACTTGAAGGACGCTGTTAAGAGCACCTTTGGCCAATCTACGAAAAGAATAACTCAAGGTGAGAGCTCACAAAGTAGTCAAGTAATATCCCATGATCAGGCCAAACAAATTCAAATAGATGCATTTGTTACAATACTGTAGAGCAGGTATGCAAACATGGTACAGTGGTTAAACCAGTTTTGGGATAACTACTCGGAAAATCATAAAGCAGTCAAAGAACATGAAAGGCTTGATAAGAGGATACAAGAAAAGGTGATTGAGTTGCAAAACAGAAGTGCCACTGACGGTACAGATATCTCTGATGCAAGAGCATTGCTCAAACGGCACCAGAATTATTATGATAAACTCAAAGCTGATGCTAAGGAAGGGACTGATGCCTCAGATGCAGGAGTGCCCAGGATATTTAAAGATAACGGAGAGGTAAAGAGCAAAGAAGAGTGGACTGTTGATTGTCAAGTTATATTGCACAAAGCCACAGGAGCTCTAAAAGATAAAGCCTCTGTGTCTACAGAAGTTTGCAAACAATTGGAGGAAATGGTCACCCTTGATATAATCACCAGGAGTGCAGTTGAGCTTACTGATTCTCACCGTGCGCAGGAGTATTTAGATCATCTGGCAAAAGTCTATCTATGGCTAAACAGAGCCTGATTAAGCTTATGTAATTATTGTTTATGTTGGTTAAAATCCCAAGAGACTTATTGAAGAATTGTATCTCTTCATGAAAATATCTATATAAGTTCAAACAATCTATGCTGAAAAATCATCAGCAGTAGAAGATATTCATATATACATATACATAATATTCCAAAATGACTGTGTTGCATATTTTATTTGAAGAAGAAGTTTGAAGTTCTCTGATTCAGTATTTCTACTTTGGTATCAGTTATTTGTTGAAATTATTTAATTGTGTGGCTGTCTCCATTTCTGCATTTCCCTGTTATTCAGATTAAGATATCAAGTATATATTTAATCTGTCAATACACATTTGCTGTATCTGTGTGATTAATTCGGTTGGTGTCCATCATAAGGAATTAAACCCTTCTGATTTATTCACAGTAGCCTGGAAGGAGTAAGTTGGGATTACTAAGTAGAGCCATATAATTAGGATTGACACACTGTCTCCAGTAAAATATTATCTGTTAATCTTGTCTATTCATTTCATTTGGTTCCTTCAAGTAAGGATTAAAGTACCTTCTGGTGAATTATAAGATATCTGATTTTATTTGGTTGGATTATCAAGAAGAGTCTGTCAGTCATTTACTTGCACGTTTATACAAGCTATAAACCAGAACTGTGCCAAATATCTAGAATTATTACCATTTAGAAACTACTGTTCTTAGTCCTTCAAATTGACTCTGTTACCCAACAAGGCACTAGTCTCATTCAACTCATTAATTAAAACCTTTTTTGATATTGCTTATACAATTTCTGCCAATCACTTATTAAACACTATACATAGAAGTAATTAGTCAGCTTTGTCATCTATCCTACATCCTATGACATTGTAGATAGACCTAGTTAGTCCATTCATCCACACTCAGACTGCTTTAGTATTTCAAGGTTCACCCACCTAGGTGTAGCAGGACCTAAAGTGTAGGAAATCATCAAACCTTGAAGGTTGATTTCGTCAAGTTAGTTCAAAAACGTTGCAAATCCAAACATAGAGCCTGGCATCCTCTTAGGATTAGCAACTTGCATTTTTGAGACCTAACACAATGCATCATGACATGTGCTATATTTCTGTTGGTAGGGTACATAGGAAGATTCATATCTAGAGCTCTAACCAATTATTTATTATGATGCAGGTTCACTTGAAGATCAGGAGAGGAGCAAGAGACAAAGAAGATCCACCCAAGATTCTATCAGGCAATAATGGATATGCCTTTTCCTTTATGCTTCTTTTTCATTTCTTTTATCTTCAGATGCATAGCATATTTTATGTTGCATTGGTTCAACTACTCCCACAACTTGTGTGGGACATTTGATTACTCTTTTCTTTCCAATGAATACAAATGCAACACTTGTGCAATTTGTGTATACTTCATTTGCAAAATGGAAGAAACATTGTGCAGCGAATGAATCATTACTGAATTGAATGACATCAATGTCCTATGTTCTATATGTACTTTCCTTTATGTTGTAAGACTCTGAACAACAAAACTGAATTCAATCCTTTTAAAGCACTTAAAATATGCAATGGTTAAGCATAGCATGAATGTGTTAGAATATTCTTCACCTTAGATACAATGAAACTGTTTCAGCTCTACCAATTTGAGTTGTAGGTGAAAAATTGATAACAATTATAAACACTAGGATATGGAGTTGAGTCTAATGATTGATTAATGTAAGCTAATTGTGACTAGAATTGAACATGCGCTAAATTAAAATAAGAGCGATTAAGGTTTTGTACATGTGATAATCAAGTATACTCATCATAATTGTGTATAAGATGGACTTAGGATAACACATGCATTACACCCTTACTACAGGGTTGAATCAAATTACTCCTACTCATGTGGCAAATACCAATTGAGTGGGGGAGAGTCTAATAGATCATCCTCTTCAGAAGGAAGGAGAATTCCATAGATGACAATGGTATTGTTGTGTTAGATGGGAGTTGCACCAATTGGCTCATTCACTTCATGAGGAAGAAGTGCATGATGATGGACTATGGTGTTTAAGTGAGGCATTGGAGTTGGAGTGTTGGGATGTTTCCTGGCAAATTTTTGGAGGGGTGTGGTGTTGGGAAAAGGTGTCTCAACCATGCATTCTTAATGTTTGTTTTAATACATTTTGTATGCATTCACTATTTTTTCTTTTATGTATTTTTTTTCTTGTGCAAGAGTTGGCGTCCGACTTGGAGGTGGTACATATTTCATCTTTAGTGGATTTTGTCCTCACATGAGAAGGTAGGCATCCCACATTGAGGTGGCAGAGCTTTGCCATGAGTCGGCATCTTGTGGTGTGTGTAAGGTCATCATGATAGGAGTTACATATGACAAATTTTTATGATGTATAAGAGCATGTAAGAGGGAGATACATTGAAATCTTGACCATAAATATGGAAAGTGTGGACACTTGTCATGGAGCATCTTTTTGAGTTGGGAATGAAGACAAATTGGGGCACCCAAGTTGGGTGGTCAAATATGATAGATTATGACATTGTAAGATGTGTAAGGAATTTGATAAAAATTTCTAAGAGGACCAAGACCAAGAAGGGGGCACTATAATTTGAACCCAAGTTTGGGAACCATACCTCATGGTTTTGCAAATGGTTAAATTCCTAAATCATTTGTGGTTCTAGTTTGTTCATCTCTTATAAATTGGTGCTTGTAGTTGTAGTTTGTATGATGTAATTTGTAGGTACCATAATGCTATTGAAATCACTTTAGATTTGAATGTTGGTGATACTCTTGTAAAGGTTTTCTCTTCAAATGTATTGTAACCTTGTTTAGATTATTGAAAAATACATTGGGCTACTTTGGAGTGTTGGGTTTTTCTCTCGAAAAGGTTTTCCCCATGTATACCTTGTGTTATGGTATATTATTTATTTTATGTTTATATGTGTTTCTAATTTTTGTAATTGTAAAGATAAAAAATTTGCACAACATTCTCTTCTAAGATTAGTTTAGGAAACATTTCCACATACCTTACTTCCTTTCAGTTGGTATCAAAGCTTGATCACCTTGAACCTTAGTTGTTAGGTAGAGGGTTTTCTGGACTAATCTTCATTTGAGTGGAAGTTTGTGCAAAGTGGGTTTTGATCTTATTGTAGGAAGAGATGGAAAATACATCCATAATAGAGATGGAGAAGCTTATTGGCACTAATTTTGAGTTCTGGAAACTCAAAATGGAAGATATGCTCATAGATAGAGATCTATGGTTTGTAATATTCAGTGTGAAGCCTACTGCAATGAAACAAGAAGAATGGGACTTGATGGATAGAAAGGTGAAGGGTCTTGTGAGACTCTATTTGGTAGATTCAATGTTGTTGAATATTCATAGAGACCACCGTAGTGAATCTTTGGAAGAAATTGGGAGATTTGTGTCAAGCTAAATCTCTAGTTAAAAAACTCTTTTGAGAAAAAAGTTGTACACTCTTAGAATGGAGCATGGTGGATCCATAGTTGATCATATGGATGCCTTTAATATGATAGTTTCCTAAATGAACTTCATGGGAGTAAAAATGGAGGAGGATCATTGTATGACTTTGTTCTTTGGGCGGGGTCCCTAGCTTGATTGGCTAAAAATTCTTGTTGTGGTAAAGAAGGTCATGAGGTCTAGTCTCCTCCCCATCCCCATGATACCAGAGGATGTGTTGTGTCGACATCACCGGTCATGTGAAAAAAGTTTACCAAGTGCACTCAGTTTATAGGGGGGCTACCTGATTCCTGTAGTTTAAAAAAAAAAAACTTTGTTCTTTGCCAGATTCTTGGGACCACCTTGTTATCTCCATTGGGAGCAATACCACCAAGTTGAAAATGGATGAGGTGGTTGCATCTTTGATTTATAAAGAAATGAGAAGGAAGACTTTTGAATCAACCAAGGAGGCCCTATCTAATCAAGGAAGATCAAAAGAAAAAGGTAAGAAGTAGGACAAGATTCAAGATAAGCCAAGATCTAAATCCTGTGTGAGATTTATCTCCTGGTAAGTCCAAGCCTAAATATTGGAATTGCAACAAGCCTAGTCCTTTCTATAAAGATTGTAAGGAGGAGAAGAAGAAAAACAAAAAGAATGATTTTGATTATGAGTCCAAGAAATCCTCCCAGGATGATGGTGATGTCTTTGTTGCGGCCTTGGCTACACATGCATCAGAAGGTGTGTGGTTGATTGACTCTAGTGCATCTTTTCACATGGCCTCACATTAGGGTTGGTTTATGTAAAATAGAAAGAAATGATGGCAGGAAGGTTTACCTTGGAGATGATTCTCATCTGAATATTATTGGCCATAGAAGAGTCTCAATATGATTCCGTAATGGGTGAGTGAAGGGGATCAATGGTGTTCTACATATCCTTGGTTTGGCATGGAACATACTTTGTGTAAGTAAATTTAATGATGGAAGTGTGCAGGTTGTTTTCTCAAGTGGAGGGTACAAGATGGTCAGAGGAGATGGTGCTCACTAAGGGTGTTCATATTGGCACTATGTTTTAGATAGATGCACACACAATTTAGTATAATAGTTCTTTTATTACTGTAGTGAAGGGATCTATATAGTCTTCACCTTCACCATTGGAACCTATGTTTCTTAGAATGTGAATTAGACACAATGTGGGTGAGTCAGACTTTGATATGGCACATGAATCATGTCCTTGTAGCTAGTGCTCGCCTAGTCACTCCCACTCTCGTGGAAAGAGCTAGTCTAGTGGAGGTGAAGCATGATAGTTGTTATGTTTGTGAGGAAGAACATCACATATTGGAGTTGGGTTGTGATATGTGTTGATGTACACGTATGTCAATAATTATGGTAGAAGTGATGTTGACACTTAATGGGTGTTGTGGTTGTGATTCTTCTATGACCTAAAGGGTCACTAGATCTAAGTTTATTTTTCTCATTGTTTGTATGGAGGTGAAACCTATCCAACATCCTTTGTTCTTATTGAATGACTTGTTGGAGGAGTCTTTGTTCTTGACTTAAAAGTTCTTGTACTCACCTCCTTTGTTCATTTTCTTTTTGAATGAGCCTCAAGATTATTTCTTGTTCTTGGGTTGTTTCATCAGTGATAATTGGTTGAGGGATGATCTCCTTGATCTTGTCTAAGATGGATTTGACCCAGTCTTACCTTATACTCACCCACATTAAATGCTTGGGCTAAGGGGCAAGATTGTTGTTTGTGCCTCGTGATGGATTCAAGGGCTCTTTTTAGTTGTTCTCCTTTTTTTGGTGTTTTCTTTTTTTTGATGAATCTCTAAGTGCAACTAATCCATATGTATGCATGAAACTTTTTGATTCTTTTTCTCATTTTTTTATGATGAGCTAATTACTATGAAAGAAAAAATGAATGCAACTATATGATATTTTCTAATACAATTTAGACTATGTTTTTGTGTTTTGATTTGATTATAAGCTATTGAAATTGCAACTATTCTAAACACAATGACAATGGATCTATTCTAAGAAGGCAATAAGTTCTATTTATGGAAAGAAAAATGAACAAAATTTTGCACAATGAAAGAAAATATACTCTAAGAAAGCAATGAATTTTAACTATCAAGAGAAAGACAAATAATAGTTTACTTCCTCAAGAGCAAGATTTGTGATCTAATTACCCAAAAAACATGAAAGAACATGTACAAATAGGGCGCTAGTGCCAAGTTTTCATCCTCATAAGTACTATGGAAACTATCTCCTTCTATGTAGCAATGGGGTCCTCCTCTTGGAAATAGGGATAAAAATGGGGACTTGAAGGAAATGGATTAATCTTTAAAGCTATTGTAAAAATAAAAATGGCTTGAGATTTGAAGCTATTGTAGAAATAAAAAGGCACACAAAGTCTTGCATTGAACATAAGAATGCTAATGGGGGTAGATTTGCATAAGATTGAGAAATACAAGAATGCAATAATGAATTTTCCTCCTCAAATGAATAGAGGAGGGGGGTATTTGTAGGTTTAGAATCCACACTAATGGTTGTGGTGGTTCGTTATATAACTGAATTGATTAGGAAGTGATCTAGTTCTAAATAGAAAAGAATAGAGGATGGAGAGGAGATCACAAAAGACTAATTGGAAGTGAACAAAGGTTTGATTGGGAGTGAACAAAAGAGTAACTAGGAGTTCAGAATTAGTTAGGAGAAATCAAGGCTTAGTTATACATGGAAGAACTCTCAATCACAAGCTAAAAATGGAGGTAAACTAGGCTAAACTGGAAGGAATATTGCATGACAAAAGATGATAGGGTTGCCCCTTATGGGAAGTGGGTCACTCCTTTTAGTAGAGAAGGTCACTTAAGTGACCCACACTTAAGTTGCTGGTTCACCCAAGTGACCCTATAGGTCATATGTGTGACCCACTCAAAGTGGTTCGGGTAGGTAGCTAGTAGGTACATAAGACTTTGGAAAGTGAGTTTGACAGTTGGAGATAAATGATCACAAGGGAAAAATATTGGGAGTGTTTAATAGTGAAAAGAGAGGGGAGATGATGAATGTATGTATGTGAGTACACTAGATCAAACCCTCCTTTCACTACAACATTCAAGGACAAAACCAAGCTTAAGTCACTACAAGATGAAAGAGGACTCAACTACTAATTTTGTGCTCTTGTTTGTCAAGGAAAGATGAGATTCAACCAAGTCTTTTATCAAACCCTAGGTTAAGTATGAGTAAAACCCTAGTTATAAGATAATAATCTTGAAGATGATAGACAAAAAAAATCTAGAAACTAAAAGTACAGAGATGATTAGTAAGATGTCAGAACCTATCTCCCGAAAGTTGAGGTGTCGGAGGACAAATTCAGTATCTGCTCAAGTCCAGAAGTGAGAGTTTGTTGGAGGTCAAAACTAAGAATATGCTACAAATGATGCTCAGAAACCATATCCATAACTTGGAAGCCCTATAGACTACGGTGCCAACCTCCCAAGTCTTTTCAAAGAGATAATATGGAACTATTTCTAGATCTTGAAACTCTAATTCCTGCACTGCCTTCTGTAGCTCCACTTTTCCTGAAACCTGTACATGTAATTTGCACACAAGATGACAAGAGAGGGGTTTTGGGTTTGTGGTGTTTATGGATTTTCCTTAGTCAAATCCTAAGTTAGCATTCAAAATTTCACAACACTGTTGTTAGATAGAGAGCGTGCCCTTGCAGGGTAGAGGCTAAATATAATCCAAATGATGAAATGATTCAAATGATTAAAATATCATTGATGTCACCTTGGGGGTGAAGTCCTTAGGAAGATGAAATCTCTTCAAATCATAAGGAGATGGATGATGAAGCCAAATCTGCAACAAACACACAAATACAAACACAAATCTGCAACAATAACACAATGAATGCTTTGAATTCTCTTTGCTCCAATATCATAAGTTTGCAATATCCATATAGGTTTAAAATAAAGTCAAAAACTCACTTATATATGTTTTCTCACTAACGTTTACGAAGTTAAATCACAAAAGACGACAAGGAGGAACATTTTTAAAGGTCCCAAGCTGACATGCCATTTATTAGCCTTGACCAATCAAGGGAGACTTGGGTAGTTGGTGCCCAAGTCCAAGGGCCCAAATTAGGTCAAGGGTAAGCTAAATGAAGGGCCCAAGGTCCCAAATTCACATGGGTGTCAGGATATTTTCTTTAGGATGCTCAATTAGAATGCATAATGAAGCAAATAGGACCTAGGAGCTAAACTAGGAGGTAAAAAGGCATGTGTCCACTTTTTACTCCATAATAGGGAGACACATCACCAAGAGAGAAACTATTGAGATGAGTATAATTCACACCTTTGTGGGTGTGATTTGGACTTCTATATCATCGTTAGACTGCAATGCTGGCATGCACACCTTTTTCACACATATTTTCCCCCTCATGTATGATAGTCTACATGAAAGGTAGGTTTTATTTTCAAAATTAGCCTTTACCTTTATCGTTGTCCCACATCTGGACCTGAAATGACAAGTATTAGCTCAATTTTATGATAAATTTGAAGTACTCAAAGGAAGATGAGGAAACATACTGTCGATATGTGAGTGTGATAAATACTTGAGTCACCTTGCCTTGCTATGAAGACTTGCAATAATGGAGACACACAAAACAAGAAAAAATAATACAGTACAAAATCTAAACTAAGCAAAAAACTACATAAATCGATACTAAGCTAAAGGAGAGAGAGGAGAAGAGGAAAATCAAAAGAAAGTGAGCAAACAACAAAACTGTACAAGTGGATGGTTGACAAAGAACTAACAATGAGGAGACTGACAATATGGATTCTAGTCTACCTCCCATGGATCCCCAAGTATGAGAAATGAGAAAAACTGTCTTCAAAAACCCTAGATTTTCTTTTGTTGATTTTGTTTGAAAATATCTAGTGTGTTCATGTTTTCTAGTCGAAATTGTCTAGGTTTTAGGTGCTTGTCATTTTCCATGTTTCTATTTGTCTAATTTTTCCTATTTTTATTATTTACTCGGCCCATAGGAGCATACCAAGGCATGGCATAGGGTTACCCCTTTTTCTAAGGTAGGTCACCCGGGTGACCTTGTCATTTCATCCTAGGTTACCCAAGAGATCTATCAAGTAAAAGGGGCAACCTTGTCAGGAGGTTTGTTGTCAAGGATTGAGGCAAGATTGATGCTTTCAATGCTCAATTTATTTGACTTTGACATTAACTTATCTATTTATTACAGATTTTTAAGAATGTAATTGGTTTCTAGGGATTTTTGAGTTTTACAACATTTTTTTATAATTTTTTATTTTCTTCTTTTATGATTATTTTGAGTTTTTGATGTTTTGACTTGGCTCCTCTCTTGACAGGGCACCTATATCTATTGGAATGCCACCCATGAGTAGGATTGGAATATGGAGGCCCTTGAGGCATTATCTATTGGGATAAGGTGCCATTAACCTTGTAAATCCCAATATTGTATTTATTCCATTTATTATTTGTTATTTGTAATTATCCATGAGGAGATGTACTAGTTTCACTGACAAGGGTAATTTCAGAGTAACCAGAGGTAATTACGGAGTGACTTTTACTGTTGGCAAATGTAAAAACTCAAAGTAAATAAGGGTAGGCATGCTCCCTTGAGGAATATACTATTTTTGGCATGTATGACAACTATCATAATGTTTGGTAAGTGAATCTATGACAGCTACAAGTTGTCATAAGATTCTGAGATTCTATGATGCATATGACAGATATGTTAGTTATATATTTGATATATTTAGCCCAAGGTTACTATCTTGGAAAGATACCCTTTTTTGGAATCTATGATGGTTATGACGCATCATAAGATGCTATAAGAGGCTAGATTTAGTCTTGGGAACCCAACCTTTTGTGTGGCTATTTTTAGACAAGTAAAAGATGCTTGTAAGATGGTAATTAATGTTTACAAGTTGGAGAATCTTAGGAGAGAGAAAGTGAATACCTAGGATGAGTTGGAAAATGTTTCTATAAGTATTTGTCAGGTATTTGTTTCTACAATATAGATTTTTGGTACTTAGGTGCTGCCGGAATGCTGTTGGATTGAAGACTTGTGGAGAGAGTTGTGTAGTTGATGTATTGTACAGATCTTTTACAGATTAATACAAACTTCTGCCTCTTTCCTTGTGGAGTTTTTTACCTACAAGGGTTTTCTCCACGTAAACACTATGTCATTTTGTTGAGTTCTTCATGTTTGACATCTTTTCTGTAGTGGGTTTTATGTTATGTTACAATCTCCATTGTTAAAGCACACTTAAAGATTGCTGAAATTTATTCGAATTAGATTTCCATTAAAGTAGTGTTGCTTTCATTTCTAACATTTAGTATCAGAGCCTGGCCAGCTTTGACTCTTGGGTGGTAGTGTGGAAGCTATAGCTACAGTGGGGGATTTGGTTGTGTTTGTTTTGCAGATCTTGTGTTGTTATTATGGTTGCATCCACCATTGCATCAACCTCTCGAATGGACATTGAGAAGTTCAACAGAATGAGGTATGAGTTGTGGAAGATGAAAATGGAAGATTTGTTGGAAGAAAGAAACCAATAGTTGGTTGTTCAAAAAGAGAAGAAACCTAACGATGTCTCTCAAGATGAGTGGGATAGACTAGATAAGAAGGTACAGGGAACCATCTGGTTGTATCTTTCAGACTCTATCCTATTGAATGTCACAAAGGAGGAGACCACACACAAGTTGTGGAATCGGTTGGGTGAGATCTATCAAGCCAAGAGTATGGTAAATAAACTTTATTTAAAAATAAAATTGTTTTCCATGAAAATGTGAGAAGGTGAATCAGTTGTAGATCATTTAAATTCTTTTAATTTGTTAGTGAGTCAACTTGATTTAGTAGATGTTGAGGTTAGTGAGGAAGATAAATGTATATTACTTCTTTGTTCTTTACCTGAGTCTTGGGAGAATGTTATCCTTGCTATCACTCCTAACCTTGCCTGTAACATCCATATTTGATTTTACTTGGAAACTAGGTTTTAACAAAAGTATATATTTTTTTTGTAATCAAATATAAAAGAATTCACTACTATCAAATATAACATTCTTTGATTTAACAATAAACATGATTTCATTTTTCACAAAGCTGCAAGAAATGATAAACCATAAACATTTAGTTTTCTTACTAATTTGAAAATTCTTAAAACAAATACAATATTAGAAACATACCATTATCACCGCATCTCGATTGTCGACCATTCACATTCAAGACTCGGCAATCCTCAATATTAGGAAGAGAAAGTATCTTCAAGGAGCTTAACCTCCAACCACAGACCGTCGGTCTCCTGCACTCCTTCCTAACTGGAAGTGGCCCTACCCTACTCAAGAGGATAGAATTAGGATAACCATCAGTGTTTGCCATCTGAGCTCTAGTGTTGTAACTTATGTGTCTTGTTATCATGCAGATCCCTAGATATCCTTTAGTCATGCATGACTCTTCCACAAGAAATGCCATCCAGTCACAGTGAACATTCAATGCACTTGAGGATCATGCATCACCTTGGCCAAAGGATTTGAATTTAAATAGCATTGTATGAATGCATGAATTAAGTTCACCCACCCTACTCGACTTGAATTAATCGCAATCCTACAATGTTCCTATTTGTAAGGTTTATATATATGTTGACCTCGATGACCTCAAGGTATTTGAATTTCCTCATGCAATAGCGCATGGCGCAAAGGTTTACTCTATTCCTGAGCTTATGGAATCATCTCCGTTTTCACGATGTCTAAAGGGTTTTCTAGTTCATTGTTTATACGGATAACATTTGTAATGCAATAATAATCCCATAACCGCTTAAAACATTGTTTAAAAATATCCACTCCTAAGTGGTCTCTAACTTGGCTATATGGTTTTCAAAAGTTTATACAAATTACCCACGTATAAAATACGAATACTCGAAAGGCCAGAGTTTTAAGTTTTAGACTCATAAAGGTCTTCAATGTACTAGGTAATAGCAACACAAGAATCATTGCATGCAAATTAATTAACTAAAAATACTATATGTGGGTTCCCCACCCTTATCTCTTCACTTTAATTGCATGACGGTTTTAGACCAAGGATAATTACTTATACTACAAACTCTCCACCCTCCTTCCAAAACAAACAGTTTTTAATGGTTCAATGAGGTAACTGTTATATAATAAAGATATTAAAAGACTTGGGATCTATCTTGAGAATATAGAGATGATCATTCTCATATATCGACTTCTAACTGAAGATCTATTACTGGATAAGAAACTAGTTAAATACATTTGTCGGCATTCAATCTCATGTTTTTGAGATTCTAATCTGATTGGATAGAGAGACGTGTTGTAACCTTCTCCTACACTGGTGTTATCCTCCGACACCACAGCTAGTTAATATAACACCATAGGCTATCTTAACAATCAAAAACTATGTCAAAACATGATATAATACTGAAGTTTTAGACTCCTTCACAGTAAGTTCGTGGTGCAGTGTGGCTCTTCACTAAGAAACTAACATTTCAAAGTGTACAAAGATAGTTCGGGTTGGTATCACAGTCATATAAAAAACAAAACAATGCATACATCATCACCGACAACCAGTAGATTATTGTTCACAACTTGCATCATACATTTATCTACCTCGGTGTATATATATTTGAAACTGTGTTCTATTATTATTATGGTATCGTTCATGATGTATAAGGATAACATAATCTAAGAGTACAACTCCACTCAACTTATACAGAAAATGTATTATTTTCACTAACCTCTACGTCGTAAAATACAATACATACACAGCCAGAAATAAGACACGAACTGGGAGTAAAAGACCACGCAGAGAGGATAATCTAAGAACTTGTTGTGGTGTTGAAGACTTAGCTCCAGTAGCACATCCTTGCTGACCTCTCAATGCGTTCTCCTTCCTCTCAGTCTTCCCCATTTTCTCCTTCTCTCAATAGAAATAATCCCCCCAAAAACTACGGCGAAGGAGAATAATGGCATTTACCTCTGCCGTCCATGCCTAAACAAAAGGGAAATCAGTTTTTCTGCATGCTCTCCCATCCCCTAACCTTCAGTGACCATATACATGATGGAGGGTCCTTTGGCGACGTGGCTGTTAGTGGACATAACAACCCCGTCCACTATTCAAACAGAAAGGCTTCTTAACCTCAAAATTGCAACTAATAACTGAATGGTGGAGTTGAGCTCTTACAAGGTGGTGGATAATAAAAGCATAAAGTGTCTCCAAGGTTGAAAAAGAGAAAGAATAAAGACCAACTTAATAAAGAAACTAAAGGTTAGATCAATAATATCTTGAGGTCGAAGCTAGAAGAAAAGACTCATTCCAAATAACGACCAAAACAAATTATTACACGCTTTGACTTCAAATTTGACATCCATCGATTTCCAAAAAGGAATAAATTCACAACACATGATCAAAGCATTTTTATGACAATCAAGATGGATTGGGCGTAACGCAAAACAAGTTTTCTAGATTGTTTAACGCACAATAACGACTTCTCACGTCATTCGACTACGAGACGTGACTCACACATCTGCCACAAATAAGTTTATTCATTTACCTATAATTGGGATATCAGTCATCTCTATTAGATGACATGATTAAGCGGACTTGCGACAACAATGTTGATTTTCCAAAATTCTATATGACGACTTACGAAAGGTGTTAAACCTTAACTTCGGACGTCGATATCTAGTCTTAAATTATTTTAGTCGTAAACATGACTAATTTAAGGCTTCAAGGTTTATCTACCTACTTGGCGTTTTCAGTAACAAACACCCATGGTTAATTTCTAGAGTCTATTCTCCTTCTCAAAGATACTTTCTCTTCCTGTTGAACATGGTCCACCTGTTCCTGCAACGACAGTCTCACATACGATTTTGTGGTCAAAGCATCAATATTCCAAATCAAAGCATAATATATCCAATCATCATATTCTCTTAACAAAATGACATTTTAGTTTATAATATCACATTGATCATAATCAATAGATTCCAAAATTTCATAGAACTAACTTTCTCTATCCACCTCACCAGTTTCCATGACGTCAACAACATATTACATAACTGAAATATGCAAGAAAAGTAAATAGTGTTATTGTTTCCAAAAAGACGGATGTAACATTGCGGATCCAAAGTTGGATGATCTTTTTTCAATGCTACTGTCACAGGAATTGAGGAAAAAGAGTTCAGATAGTTCAGGGGATACTCTTAGTGTCAGGGGAATGTCTAAGGAAAGGGGACCTAAGGGAGATCAGAAAGGGGCTAAGGACAAGTCCAAGGGCCAGTCTCAAACTCCTGGTAAAAAGAATAGAGTTAAGTTTTACTAGAGTTAAGTGTTGGAATTGCGGTAAAAGGGGACACGTGAAGAAGGAATGCAGAAACCCCAAGAAATAGTGGGAGAGTGCTTCGGATGAGTCCTCGAATGTAGGTGAAGATGTTTTACTTTCTGCATGTAATGTTGTTTCTAATAAAAACTAGTTGGTTGACTCAGGATGCTCATTTCATATGACCCCACATAAGGAATGGTTCTTCTCATATGAAGAATATGATGGAGGTAATATCTACCTTGGTGACAACTCTTCATATCCGATTGTCGGGAAAGGAAAGGTATTGTTGTGTTTCAGTGATGGGAGGATTAAAACCCTCCCTGGTGTTTTGCATGTTCCTGGATTAGCTAGAAATCTGATTTCAGTTTTGAAGTTGAATGATTTGGGAATGCATTTGACAAGCATGGCTACAGGTTGGTAAGAGGGAACTTGGTGGTAGTGAAAGGGAAGAGATTCAGGAACATGTTTAAGCTTGAAGCCACTAAAGTTTGTAATGCCTCTTATGTTTCTAAGGCTTCTAAAAACACTTGTATGTTGTGGCACCATAGATTGGGCCACACAAGTAATAATGTATTGAAAACTATTAAGAATAAAAAATTGTTGAACAATTTCTCTTATTCTAATGAGAACTTTGATTTCTGTGAGCATTGTGTTTGGTAAACAAAATAGAAAATCATTTCCTTTAGGAAGCAATAGAGAAAAAGAGAAATTAGAAATTATTCATACGGGTGTGTTTGGGCCTGTGGATAATGCATCTATTGGAAATCTTGTTATTTTGTCACCTTCATTGATGATGTATCCAGATTTACATGGATTTATTTTATGAAACATAAATATGAATTTTTCACTAAGTTTAAGGAATTCAAAGCCTTAGTAGAGAACCAATCAGGTTTAAAGATAAAAATATTAAGATCTAACAATGGAGGGGAATATTTCTCTAAGGAATTTGATGAGTTTTGCAAGCATGCAGGTATAATCAGACAAAAGACAACTTCGTATACACCACAATAGAATGGTGTTGCAGAAAGGATGAACTGAATAATTATGGAAAGGGCCATAAGTATGCTTAGTGATACACAATTAGATAAATGTTTTTGGGTAGAGGCTGTGTGTACTGCTTGCTACTTGATAAATAGATCTCCTTGTAAGGCCCTTGATTCAACACCTTATGAAGTGTGGACAAGTAAGAAACCTTCTGTTTCACATTTAAGGGTTTTTTGCTATGAGGCTTTTGTTCATGTGCCTAAGGAAAAGCAATCTAAGTTGGATCCAAAGGCTGAAAGGTGTACATTCATTGGATATGGTGATAATGTGAAAGGTTATAAGCTTTGGAATCCACTAACCCGCAAGATTATCTTTTCTAGATATGTTATTTTCAGGGAACTTAGAGCTATTTCTAAACCTAAGCAGCCAAAAGAAAAAGAAGAAAAGGTAAAGAAGGTCCACTTTGATTTAGAGTAGCAAGATACACCTCAGGAAGAATAGAATGATGGATTGGGGGGTGAAGAAGAAGATTTGAGTAGTTTTGATAAACATGAGTTTGTTGTTACAGAAGTTGTTGCAGATGATCATGCAGAAGAACGAGTAGAGTCTCTTACTCCACCCTTGAGGAGATCCACAAGACAACAAAATCCAGTTGATAGGTATAGCCCACCAGATTTCTATTGTGTATATACTTTATTGAGTACTAATGATGAACCTAGATCCTACAGGGAAGCTATTTATGTAGATGATAGTGAGTCTTGGCAATTAGCCATGCATGAGGAGATGATGGCTTTAGACTCTTGTAACACTTGGGATCTTGTTCATTTGCCTAAAGGAAGAAAGGCCATAGGATGTAAGTGGGTCTTCAAGAAGAAGTTTGGAGTAGACGAGTTAGTGGAGAAGTACAAGGCTAGACTGGTAGCCAAGGGCTACTCCCAGAGAGAGGGAGTTAATTTTGGTGAGATATTCTCTCCTATTGCTAAATTAATTTCTATTAGATTTCTTTTATCCATTGCTACAACTTATGATTGGGAGATTGAGAAAATGGATGTTAAGACTGCATTCTTGCATAGAGATCTTGAAGAAGAAATTTATATGCAACAACCTACAGGTTTTGAGGTAAAAGGAAAAGAACATTGGGGTTGCAGGTTAAAGAGGTCTCTTTATGGTCTAAAACAGTCCCCCAAAATGTGGTATCAAAAGTTTAACTCAATTTTTTTGAAATTGGGTTTTGTTAGAAGTGAGGAGGACTACTGTGTTTACATTTATTGTTTTGATGATTCTATACTAGTTATTGCTTTGTATGTTGATGACATGTTGTTTTTCAAGAACACTAAGGGTATGATCAGTGAGCTTAAAACCCAACTTTCAAGTGCATTTGAGATAAAGGATCTTGGTGCTGCAAGGTATATTTTGGGAATCAAGATCAGGAGGGACAGAGTTAACAGAAAGCTTTGGTTGTCACAAAGTAAGTATGTGAATACTATTTTGCAGAGGTTTAGTTTGCAGGACTGTAACCTAGTTAGAGTTCCTTTACCCATTGGTACTAAGATTTCATTAGATATGTGTCCAAAGACTAAGGATGATCTTGAGGATATGTCTAATGTGCCATATGCTAGTGCTATAGGGAGTTTGATGTATGCAATGATTTGCACTAGACCAAATATTGCCCAAACAGTGGGAGTTTTGAGCAGATTTATGTCTAACCCTGGTAGACAGCATTGGAACTATGCGAAGATGGTGTTTAAATATCTTGCAGGTACTCCTGACATTGTTTGGTTTATTCTGGTACTGATAGTGTTGATAAATCTTTGGACATACAGGGTTTTGTTGATGAAGATTGGGTAGGTGACTTGGATAGTCGAAGGTCCACTAGTGGCTATGTGTTTACTCTATTTGGAGGTGCAGTCAGTTGGATGAGTAAGAGGCAGCCCACAATTGATTTTTCCACCATAGCAGAAGAGTATATGGATTCTACTCATGTCTCTAAGGAGGCAGTTTGGTTGAGGAGACTTGTATAGGTATTGGTTTTGATTGCAAGATCATTCAGATTGGTTGTGATAGCTAGAGTGCTATCTATTTGGCCAAGAATCCCATGTATCATGCTCAAACTAAGCATGTTGAATCACTTTGTTTGAGAGTTGGTTGCAAATGGAGAGATTGAGATGAAGAAGATAGACACTCAGGAGAATGTTGGAGATTCATTGACCAAACCTATGAGCACAGATAAGTTCGTGTGGTGCAGAGAGGCCATGGGCCTTGTTTCTAGTGCCTGATTATTTTTTATTTGATTTCTATGAGTTTATTTACAATGTATAATGTCAAGTGGGAGAATGTTGGGATAAGGTTCCATTAACCTTGTAAATCCCAATATTGTATTTATTCCATTTATTATTTGTTATTTGTAATTATCCATGAGGAGATGTACTAGTTTCACTGGCAGGGGTAATTTTGGAGTAATCGAAGGTAATTACAGAGTGACTTTTACTGTTGGCAAATGTAAAAACTCAAAGTAAATGAGGGTAGGCATGCTCCCTTGAGGAATGTACTATTTTTGGCATGTATGACAACTGTCATAATGTTTGGTAAGTGAATCTATGACATCTACAATTTGTCATAAGATTCTGAGATTCTATGACGCATATGACGGATATGTTAGTTGTATATTTGCTATATTTAGCCCAAGGTTACTATTTTGGAAAGATACTCTTTTGTGGAATCTATGATGGTTATGACACGTCATAAGATGTTGTAAGAGGCTAGATTTAGTCTTGGGCGCCCAACCTTTTGCATGGCTATTTTTGGACAATTGTAAGATGCTTGTAAGATGGTAATTAATGTATACAAGTTGGAGAATCTTAGGAGAGAGAAGGTCAACACCTAGGATGAGTTGGAAAATGTTTCTACAAGTATTTTCCATGTATTTGTTGCTACAATATAGATTTTAGGTACTCAGGTGCTGCTAGAATGTTGTTGGATTGAAGACTTGTGGAGAGAGTTGTGTAGTTGATGTATTGTACAGATCTTTTACAGATTAATACAAACTTGTGCCTCTTTCTTGGTGGAGTTTTTCACCCACAAGGGTTTTCTCCATGTAAAAACTATCATTGTGTTGAGTTCTTCATGTTTGACATCTTTTCTATAGTGGGTTTTATGTTATGTTACAATCTCCATTGTTAAAGCACACTTAAAGATTGCTGAAGTTTATTCGAATAAGATTTCCATTAAAGTAGTGTTGCTTTCATTTCTAACATTATCAATTGTTGATCATTCTATTTTGCAGAGGATAGGGCTAACTAGAGTGGCACAAAATTGATTGTCCACCCATTATCTTGCATATGCTATGATATCCTAGATTATTGGGATGTTTATTAGAACACATTTTGATTTCCTTTTGTTTCTAGAGAGTGGACTATCACTCTTTATGATGTTTATCACGCATCTTAGGAGTTCCTATCAAAGGAGAGCATCTTGCACTTCTTGAGAGTGAGTCTGAGAGTGAGAGACTAGCTTGGGTCACCATCATGGGAGATACTCATCCTAGAGATAGTCATGGGATGCAACTTACCCCGATCCCAAACTCACTATTCTACCCTTGCGATAGGTTTTTATCAGCCTAATTGCCTCTCACCTTTTGGGAGACAAGAAGGCTCTATGCTTAGGTGGTGTTGGACACCAATCATTCAACAACTTGAGAGAGGGACAATCTTTGTTTGGGGGATCAACATTCTTGCTATGGTCTATTGGGATTTATATTAGATCTCACAATAAGGGGAACTTTATTTCAACCACCCTTCACTTGTTTTTGATTAATATGGTTAAACATGTTTTAAAGGGGACGCCAAAACCATTTTAAAAAGGAAGCAAAATAAAACAATAAGCCAACCGCCTGCCAACTAAAAGCTACCAAAACAACATAAGCATAGAATAACAAAGAAAAAAAGAGAATAGACCAGACTAATTCATTTTCTTCGGGTCTCAGCTGCCTCAGTTTCCTGTTCATAGAAAGTCTCATGCATCTTGGCAAAGTCAGTCAATTCCTGCCTCAGTTTCCTGTTCATAGAAAGTCTCATGCATCTTGGCAAAGTCAGTCAATTCCTTCTTTTCAGCCTCAAATTGTTTCTTCTTACTCCCCTTTGTGTGGGTAGAGGGGCCACCAAAGTCCTTCATAAACAATTGTTTACCAATACCATTAGTGCCTTCCTCTTTGTCCTGTATTCCCAGATCTTGCACATTCAGTATATCCTCTACTCTGAAATCTTTGAATTGCTCTTTTTTCTAGTTCTTTAAGCTTATCGGTCAACATCTTCATCCCATTTAAACTATTCTGTATAGTAAGCTTGCTAATGTGAATAATCATCTCCAATTATTGTTGACATCAATGAGTTTCTCTTCCAAATACTAGATTCTAGTATTAAACTCTTCCCTCATCCTTCCCAGTTCACGATCAATCTCCTCCATTTTCAGGATAGCTTCCCAATTTTTGAAAATCAAAGTGTCCTATTCGACAGTTGTGTTGTTTCCTCTCCCCAAGCTTTCCTGCATCAACTGTAACTTGATGTTGATTCTGTTGATTTCAAGAAAGAACCATTTGGTCATCTTATGTTGTGAATAAATAGCATTTTTCACTAGCTTAAACACTTCCTCCACCTGGTCTCTATTTTTGGCTTGGGCCAACGTGTCATCAAAATCCTCAGGAGGTTTCTAGACATGTCAGGAATCTCAAGAAATTAGAGGCCAACTTTAGGGTCAAGAATATGCAGAGTTTTTCACTAGGTTTCCAACCCACTTTCCACTCCTTTCTCAGTTGGAATATCATATTTCCCCTATTTCTAGGTGCTCCCCTATTTCTAGGTGATGTTACCAATGCCAGGAACAACCCTCACTTCATCACTGTCTTTCTCTAGAACCTTCTTACCCTTCTTCGCAGAAGTGGGGATTTTCCTTCTCACAGGCGTAGCCCTCTTGCCTGGAACCTCCTTGATAGAGGTATTATAGTCATCTTTAATATTAGACCCATCAGACTAGGAAATATTAACTTCCCTCTTTTGAGTTCTTCTCCTCTTCTTAGAAGACTCCGCTTCACTTTCCTCCTCTTCTTCTTCCATTATCCAATCCTCATCATCCATGCAGGATTCCTCCTCACTAGACACCACACACCCCTTTTTCTTGCCATTGTGTTTTTCCTTAAGCCCTCTTTTAGGAGTATTGTTATCATATGTTCCATGATCAACAAAATGAGACTTTCATACAAAATGGGCAGCTTAGGTTTCTACTATTTTATTTTATACTGTACTCCAAAGAAGAGATCAAGTAAAACGGGATGGAGACATACATACCATTGTGGAAATGGTTGAGCAGATTGAAGCAGTAGCTGTAGACTACAATGTACCTTTCATCTATTGTAATATACCTCATGATCACTTCAACCACCTTGGCCCATATGGGTTTTATAGAGAGGCAGTTATACCCTCCCGACTGCATCTTCACCAGCTTGTCACATTCATTGCTTTTAAAGAAATTGTTGAGGTCTTCCTCATATTTCTGTTCATGGAAGAATTTCTTCCCTCTAGTCGATAACCTTGAGATTGAAGCTATGAGGTCTTCCGTGATGGATAACTCCCAACCATATGTAGAGACCTTCTTGTTCTTGAAGCCTTTCACAAACATACCAGTAACATTAGGGTCAACTCCATGAAGTTTCTCATGTAGGGAGTTAACGTCCCTGCTTCCATGATTTTCCACACCTATTTCTGATGAGTCCCCTCACAAGACAACAGTTCAACTTTGTTCCTCTCACCACCCATGCTGAATCACAGACCCCTGTAGTTTTCATAGTCTGCACAGAGAAAAATGAGAATGAGAATGAATTGAAGCTTATACTGGAAGTTCTTGTCATTCTTCCTATCCATAATCAGTGTGAATAGAGCTTTCTGGAGAGAATTGGCCTTCAGACCCTTCGAGATCATGATGATCTCTTCATTACATATTGAGCTTCATACCATTCTTACCATCATTAATAATAAGCTCCTTAGTCTTTATTGACATTTTTTCCACTTCATCCCATATAATCTTTTATTGGCTATTAACGCCAAGGTTGGCAAAAATATCTGCCACCTTGTTTCCTTCACGATATATGTGAGATATATAGGTTTCTTCAAAGGTTCCTAATATCATAGTCGCATCTTCAATAAGGGTCTCTATAGACCAACTAGGTTTCAAGGTGTTCTTAAGGTAGTTTATAATGTTATTAGAATTCACCTCCACCCAAACCTTTCTGTATCCCTTAGCTTGAGCATGAGCAATAGTGTGATAGGCAACTGTAGCTTCGGCAAAGTGGTTTGTCTGGGTACCCATAGGGAGTGCCAGCATCGCTAAGAACCTACCAAGATCATCTCTCATCACTCCCCCACTGCCAACAGCTCCAGGGTTCCCTTTCACTGCCTCGTCAAAGTTAATTTTGATCCACCCTTTCGGAGGTATCTTCCATACCACTTTCCCTCTAGGTTGTTTAATTCTTTTAAAAGGTATAGAAATGTCTTCATTGATGTCCCAGTTTTTAGAGATATCAATCTCTTCTTGAGAGACCTCTATCTTACTTCCATGAGATAACTGCTCTTCAATCTTGACTTTAAAATTTTCCTTGATATTCCTGACTACCTTGAAAAATAAGTTTTCATAAGCCAAGCTGCTATCCTTGAAAACTCTATTATTCCTCTCCTTCCAAAGGCTCCAAGAAATGTGAGGGATAGTTGGGACCAAAGAAATCTAAGGGATGGATTGAAAACAGGGCAGGACCACTGAGAAACCAACTCCTTGGAGGAATTTGGGAAGGTCTAGCTCAAGTTCCACAGAGAAAGAACCTTATTCCAGACCTCCAGACAGTAAGGGAAGGGGAGGAGCAAATGGGAGGAGTCTTGCGAGTTCTCAAGGCATAAGGGGCTAGGTGCCACCAAAAGCTTTCACTATCTCATAGGACTTCCCTCTCACTAAGGAGGATTAGGGAAGGTATACTTGCAAGCTTCTAATGGGTATTGTAGGTTTGAGTACTTTCTTCACTTAGACTTGACAACATGAATTGTTAAGACCAAGATTGGTATAAAGCTAAGAGCTTGACTTTATTCTGAATTGGGAATGTAAAGAGGAATATATGATGGTGTTTGGGAATCTCTAAGGTTTAGAAGGCACAACCTATACTAGACAACCTAAGACTCCTTGCTAAGACAAAAATAAAACAAGAGCATGTCACTAATAAGTGCAAGGTGAATGAAATGAGAATGCATGCTTTTTGGATTTTCATGAGTTTTATACTTTTTATGGATTTTTGAAGTTCTCAATTTTTTTTTGTATTTTTAAGCTTTTGTGTTTTTATTTTTTATTTTTCTAAATGTAATATTTCTTTAGATCAAAGGTGGTAACCATTTCACTAAGTTATTCACCTTCCGTGGTCCACAAGAGGTAAGTGTCATTTCTGCCATCTTCCTTAACCATATAAGGTCCTTTCCAATCTTCTTGAAAATTCCTTTTCTTTTTCTGCTTTTTGTTTTTAACTCTACCTTTTTTAGGACTACTTCTCCTACCTTGAAAGGTCTAATCATGGTTCTAGTTCTTCAGGTATGTTGGTGGAATATTGAGGTAATATAATGTAAGGGTGCCTAATTCCTATCTAATAATTTTAATGGTACATATATCAAAGTTTTCTTATTTAGTTAAATTATGAGTATAGATTTTTATTTTATGATATTAGACTAGATGATCTTCATGAAATTATTATGCTAATTGTTATTGTCAATTAGAATTCTTGAAAGTATTTTAGTTATAATAATATCAAGAGACATTAATGGTAAAGGAGAATTTGGGAGATAAATAAAGTATGAGATTTTCATTTTGATCAGTTACTTCATTCAGGTACGCAAATACTTTATGTGCCTTGTTTACAATTATGTTTCCTCCACATGCATTTGTGTAAGTATTATTATTATATGTTTAATTTGAATATATTTGTAATTCTATTATGCTACAGAAATAATTTTATGTATAATTATTTGTTGTAGGAGCTTCTGTGTAGGGCCTAATCTTTACTAACAATCTCTTATGCATATGATAGATTTGTTTATGAAATTATGGTATAAGTTATAAAGAGATTAGAATTTAGCAATAAGGTCTTGATATACTTTAGTTAATTGATTTAAATTAATTATTCTTGTTTGTTGTGGGGAATAAGAGCTCTTTTATAATTATTTTTGGTAAAATTAAGACCATAGGTTAATCACCTATGGGTAGGGTACTTGTTTATTCACAAAAAATATGTTTTAGAGTTGTTTTAATGTATTTTTAGTTAACAAGAAAATGGGTGATGAGATTGGAAGTTGTAGAGTCTTCTCCTCTTGAAGAGTCTTCGAGCATCCAAGTCATGAAGAAAAAGAAATAAAAGGAAATCCCAAGAATCACATTTCTTGAAAGCAAACATACGCCACAAGCAAGAAGAGAAAACAAGAGAAGAGCCCAAGTTTATTTCAGATTTTTGCAGGTCATGAAGAGGACATCCATAGCTGAGGTTGAATATAATTCTTCAAGGGAATTACATCCATTTTGATGAGGCAAAGAAATCATACATCCATGGTGACTTGTTTGGTGAAAAATTTCTGAATTTCATGGGGAGGATAATAGAATCCTAGGTAGAAGAAAGGAAACACAGAATTGAATAAGATGGAAGCTCTCACATTAAGGAATATTAGAATCTCTCTTCATGTGCATTTGGAGGTATTCTTCATTAATTAAATTCTTGAGGTATTTCCTTGAAAACTCACCATTATTTATGTTAACGTTTTTCTAAAATTTTTCAAGAAAACTTGATGTTGTCTCATGAAATTTATCTTTTCATAGGAATTATTTTATAAAAAGGTTTATGGGTTTTGAGAATCATGTTTTCAGCTTTCTAAAAAATCTTACGTTTTTAAATTTCATTACATATTAAGAAAGTTATCATGATTTTGGTACTAATGTAACCCTGCTAAAGTAAACCCTGCTGATGTTTTATAAATTGCCCGCCACACGGGAAAGGGATTTAAAAATTGATTCTGGGTTATGAGAATATTTATTTAATCTTTCTAGAAAATTTTATAGTTTTAGATTTTGTTAAGTATTCTGAAAGATATGACATTTTTCTTACTGTTGTAGAAGAAATTGAAAATCTAGAGTTTTGTTGGTAGTTTACTTTATTAGAAATGAATTATTTTTATTACATAAGTGTGTTAGATGTGTTAGGTCTCAAAAATGTAGGTTGTAAGACCTAAGAGGATTCCAAACTCTATGATCAGACTTGCAACATTTTTGAACCAACTAACAGAGTTAAATGGTTGATGACTACCTGTACTTTAGGCTCTGCTAAACCTAGGCAAGTGAACCTTGAAAGCTGAAGCAGATAAAAGGAATGTATGAATCAAATGAATTTAGGGATCTACCCACAATGGCATAAAGTGTGGAATAGATGAAAGCTTGCAAACTACTTCTACTCTAATACTAAGATCTAAGATGTAATTGTTTGAATAAGATTGTATGGAATCCTAGAGTGGAATTGGTATGACCAGTGCCTATTTCTATTGGGCTAATGGAGTGAAGGTGTATATGATATATGATTTACTTACTAGTTACAATTCTAATTGTTTGGCACTTGTGTTTGTTTATACCTTGTATAAACGTGCAAGAATGTGACAAACATACTCTACTTATTGATCCACTCGATCTTACCAGGTTACTGTGACTTATTGAAAGGATTTTAATCCTTCTTTGAAGGAACCAATCAACAGAATCACACAATGACAACAAGTGTGTATTGACAAATAGAGTAGATCCTCAATTTGAATAACAAGACAATATCAAGTTGGAGATAGTATGGCAATCTTGTCAATTATAGGGCTCTTCTTATTAATCCAAATGTTACTTCCAAGTTATTGTAATCAATCAAAAGGATTTTAATTCTTTAATAGAAGCCAATCAATTTGATTACACAAAAACAACAAGTGTGTCTCAATGAAGCTAAAATATCAACTTGGAAACTCAGGTTCAAATAACAGAGAACTAACAATGTGGAGACAACCAAATAATTGTTCAGCTCAACAAACAATAGACACCAATATTAAATCACCAATTTATGCATTTTTCTACATTATACAATTTTAAAAGACTTTAAAATATATAGCATAATGTTTTATTTTGGCAACTGATCAATCCCTCCAATTATCTAACTCCCACTGATGATCATGATGTTTTTTCTAATCTACTAATGATGATCTTTACTTAGGTTTGCATCTCCCATATATATCTTGCATCTTTAGGGTTGTAACCCTTCACATATCAGCTCTTCATTTTATTTTTTAATTAATCACCTTTGGCAATAGTTTAATATTTAACCTACCTTTTTGGTCTTCACATGATGAAGTATTCATCAATGCCTTAGTCTTTATTCTATCTATGTAACATTCTCCTGTGTATTTCTTTATTAGCCACGAGTAATAATAATTTGGTCAATGAAATGTTTTTGTAGAATATTATCCTTTGGTTTGTCCAATAAAGTATTTCGTAATACTTTAATTTTATTTTCCTTCTTGCAATTTCATTTATTCTAATGAACATGTCTTTTCCCCTCTTGGTGAAAAATACTTCACTGTAAAATATTCTCTAGGCTTGGTTTGTAAATATTTGTTTGATGTCTTTACTCATATGTATTTTCACTCTTTGTTTGATAAGAATTTCATTTAGATGAAAATAATTTGACCATTTTTTAACTTCTCAGGTGCAAATATTTTACATTGCATTTACTTTGTGTGCTTTCACTTGATGAAAATACTCTTGGGTGAGATCAATTATCTAATGCATGGTTTTGTATTTCCTGGGTGAAACATATTATTCCTCAGCAAAAATATTTCCTAAATTCTCTCATCGGAGTAATATGCATCATCATTAAGAAAATAAAATATTGTCCCGACACAGTTGATCTTCCTGATGCGTTTATTTTAATATTTTTCTC
The DNA here is from genome assembly GCA_027924645.1 of Cunninghamia lanceolata. Lineage (NCBI taxonomy): Eukaryota > Viridiplantae > Streptophyta > Pinopsida > Cupressales > Cupressaceae > Cunninghamia > Cunninghamia lanceolata. The sequence continues at coordinate 5,494,209 of BSBN01000907.1, read as the reverse complement.
ATCTATGTGACATATGAGGTTGGGGAGACTTGGAGATTTTTCACCGATTATGCATGTTTGGCTGATATATCCTTCCTTCATGATTTTAAGGTTTTCAAAATCCTTCCTGGATTCATGACTTCAATCTTGCTAATGGCATTCCCCAATACTCTCCCTTCTAGGGGATGCAAACTTAATCAATTGAATAGATAGATTTATGAGTTGCAATTTACTGGATTGCTGGGTATCTAGATTGAGATGTTCATCATGTATTATGCATGTCTACTTTATCTATCAATGCTCGCCTTGGTCCATTCTCTTTGCAGAGAGTCAGTTGTAGACTAGGCACCTCTGCACTTCATTAAACTAGACACTTGACGTGAACATGCTAAACAAGAATTGGAATCTGTTACACCCTTCAAACCCATTGTTGCATTTCATGCCGAAGACAATAGCAACTTTTAACCATTATATTGAAATAATAAATGTATAGCTGTGAGAAACTTAAAGTTCTCATTTGTAGAAGCAATGAATCAAAATGATAGGCTCCCAATTTCTCTGAGTTCATCATTTCCAATAGCCACTTTGATTAATCCAAAAACTATGATTTTGATCTTCAACTCCACACATCTTAAGTTATACAACAAAACATTGCAGAAAAAGATCCACCTATTTTCCACAATTTACTTGTCAACATGCCTACGCTTATGTTTTTTGTTTGCATTCCCAGTGTGACTGCTTTGACTAGATTTATGAACCTTCTTACTACTACTGAAAATGGAGAAATACACCATGTACATCCCCAACATGGGGAAAGCCAACAGTGTAGATGCCAAAAACCAGACTAGCACTTTGGTAGCCAAAGCAGCTGTAATCTCGTGCTTCTTTAATGATTTTCTCACATGGCCCTATAACTGATGATGGTAGTCTGTTGCAGTTGTAAGAAATCTCTGATAGGCATGAATAGCTTGGTCTTGATATGGTTGCAAAGTAACTTTAGCTTTATCAATATGTGGTTGCACAACAGAGGCAACTTGATCAATATATGGGCCAGTAAGATCCTTAATAGTTTGCAAATGAGGCCTTAGCAATTCTTGAGCCTTAACAAGATGTGGATTCATCATATCCCTTAAAACCTTGTAACTGTTGATTACCTTGGCTTTAAAGACTTCCATGTGTGGTGCAACTATAACGATGACTTGTTGCCTTTGCTCCTTCACAATAGGAATCCATTTGTGCACATAGGTCTGTGTTGTCTCAAGATGTGGCTTCACCTAGTCATGAATAGCAACACCCTTTTCTAATGCCTTATCCAACACAGTCTCCATAGCAGGCTTCGCATAGCTTGCCCAATATGCAATTACACTTGCCTCAAATTTAGCTAAATGAAGTGCAAGCCAAGGCGGTAACCAGGCTCCATGTACCTTATTTATCTCTTCTATCTTCAGCTTAGCTTTTACTTGAGCTTTAAGCATTGTTGTCTCAGCTAACTTGAGCGCAATTCTAAAGATTCTCACTTCTACTTTTTCTGACTTAAAGTTTGTTCAAGTTTGTCAACCTATCTCTTCAGTTCACCAACCCTTGCATATGCCTTTGCTACCTTTGCTTCATAATCACCTGTTCCTTTTTTCTGAATTGCTTCAATATCATTTTGCAATGAACTGATAGTTTTTGAATTTTCTTTAATAAGTTTCTCCTTTTTGGCAATGGTGGACTCTTTGTTCCTTAACTCCTAATTCTTCTCCTCGATTGTTGACTCTGGAGAATGTGCCTTGGCTTCGAGAGTCTTTACTTCGTGCTTGAGATTCTTCAATTCATTTAAAAGCGCATAATTAGGGTTTTCTGTTGCAATTGTTTAGGGCTCTTGGGATTTATATCAAGACCATAAAGCTTCTGAGGGGACCATTTTTTAGCTAATGCAATGGATATCCATCCATTCCCACAACCAAGCTCAGTTACTGTTCTGTCAGGAAATGACGCTTTGACTTTGGATCGACACCTTTACACATTCAAAACCAGAATGGTGAAGTAGGCAAGATGTTTCTTCAAGTAAACAATTCCAAAGCAATCTCTAATCTTCACTATTTAGCTCTCCACATCATTGTTGAAAAAATCCTGATCACCATCTTAATAATCATATTGACCTTATGACCTTTCTTCGGTGCTATAGAGTAAGTAAATTTGTTCAAGAGAAGGTGAAGAACTTGCTCAGCTCTAGAATGAAATCTTGAAGCTAGACCCTTAAATTTGTGCCACAGTTTGGCAAAGAAAATGTCGGTCCTTGATGGCCAATTCATCTAAGTAAGGCTGTATCATTGGTCTCAACATGCATAGGTGACAGCATGACCAAAGCCATGTGTTGCAGACAATTGTTTCAGTTAGAGTCGTGGACTATTAGTTTCCAAGAAGGGCACATGAAGATAGGGATGCATGGGCTGTTTAGAGTTAACAAGAATGATTGGATTCCAGATTGGAAGTGATAAAATGGACAACCGTTCTAGGTAACCATCTATATGCCTAGGGCTGCTTGATATAGAAAAAAGAAAAAGGGGATGGAAACACATATCAAACTCTTGGTTGGAGTCAATTTTGGCATGAACATGATATTCTATTAGGAAGTGCAATTGTTTGGCATGTACATCTGCAAATGCTTTTATAATAGGTTCTAGTGGTTGGTGGCCATGATGAGACTGTTGTGCTGAAGTTAAAATTTTTTTATTATGGGAACTTAGATTTTTGCAAAAAATTTGGTGTGAAATTTTAGGTCCAACAAGATGAATTTGAATATTTTATTTCTTGTAATGGATATGATTAGATAATATTTAATATATTTAGTTATATCCAAAAATTAGATTGAATCAAGAATATACTTGCAGTGCAAGAAGGTCAAATTAAATCCTTATGTTGATTAGTTTATAAGAACAATTGTTAGATCATACATACATACATACATACATACATACATACATACATACATATATATATTTCATAGTTATTTGAATGTCAAAATTAAAGCAAAATAACAAATCTTTTATCTTTTATTATTTCTATCATTCATTATAATATAGGGAATATTTTTGAGTAATCAAATCATTCTCGATTTATGATCAAGTTTGGGTTAAATCTAGATTTGATGTTTTTCTGGGTTTTATTCCCCTTACTCTACTTTTCTAAAACATCTTGAATTTTAGAATTCCACTAAGAAATATGAAAGTTATGACAGATTTACTGCTGGGTGGTTTTTCATGTTAAGGCTATTTCTAGTCAATTAGTTCATTTTATTCTTATTCTTAAATTTATTTCTATTCATTGAATTAAGTTTGAGATTGGATAGCCAGAGACTAATTTAATTAAATACATTTTCTTTTTAATACATTATTTATATTATGTTTAATATTATCGTGTGCTTATATTGGTAACAATGGTAAGAGGTAGATTTTGAGTTTGAAAGAAGATAATAAAAAGATTTTATTTCCAATCATCTAGAATGTTTTGTCAACACTTGAAATTGTTTTATATAGGTCAATAATTGAAGTTGTGAATCTCATTTAAGTAAGTAGAGTGAATTATTTGTCTTAGAATCTTTAATGCGTAACTAGTCGTGTATGAAAGAAAAGAACTCTAGAGATAATTGTGCATTGCTCTAATGACTTAGGAATTGGAGGTTTTCTTATTGAATGAAAAATGTAGTAGGCTCTTCATTAGATACCTTAAGCTATATTTTACTTATTTTTTTAAGATAATAGAATTGTAGATTATAACTTAGGAATGAGGCTAAAACTTTAAATTATAGTATAAATGAGGATGAGAGAAATATAATGGAAAGTGTGTTTCATATCAATGTTCATGGGAATGAGTAGGTAGAAATTACAAGTTGAAATTACCTTTAATTTATTAAAATCATATATGTTCTTAGATCTTTAATAATTATGTTTTAATACATTTGTTCTAGTATGGTGTAGGGTTGACTATAAAGGGTTCATTCTTTTAATAAGTCTAGGATTATATAATGAATTAGTGAATATATAAATAGATGAAATCTAGTCAACCTTGTTTAAGTCATACTTAAGAAGGAAATAACGTTGTTATAGTAATTTTGAATTAATACTAGGTATGTTCTTGCATCATAGTGCTACAAATCATTTTATTTTGAACTTGAATATATGATGATAATTTCATATTGATGTTAGAACTTTTCTTTTATTACAATTTGAGTATTTGCCTGTATCCAAGAGAATGCTTGGAATATTTTTGTTGTTATAACTTCCCTATTTTACCAATGTAGAGATTATTTATAAATTTAATTGTTGCATGCACTTTATAGAACTTGAATGATATAGTCATCATATGGTATATTTAATCTTGAGAACAATAGGGATGTGTTTATTAATTGGTTTATTAACTCTAGAAAATATTATGTGATGAACTAGATCCCTTATGAGCTAATGTATCTAAGTCAACCTTGTGGTTGCAGGACTAGTTACCTCAAACTATGAAGTCTCTGCGACGCGTATATGTAGGCAAGGCCATCATGGATGAGCCCCTCGAGACATTAGGTTTGGCCCTTAGGGCCAATAGTCTTGTCACCTTGTGCAATGATATCTAATATGTTTATTTATTGACTTTACAAAACTAATGTTTATATTTAGTTGTGCAGATTCAGAACTGTTACTTTTGTAGCGTACCGATGCTAAGAAAGTGCTTTCCCACCTTGTGAATGGATGATCATATGACACTTATTGTAATTGTGTATATTTGTATTAGAAATGTTAAAATCTTGATTTTTCATATATACAAAACTTATATCCATTAGTAAACATATTTGTCCTTCGAAAATAGTTTTAGGAAATAACTCAGAATACCTAGAAAGAAGAACAATCAGTACTAATAGTTGAGTCACTTGCAATGATAGTTGCAAGTGCTCTCTGCTTATTTTACAAGGTGCAACTACCTTCAAAAGATATACGATGAATTAAAATAGGGTGTGCTTTTGACCAGAAAGTAGAAAAGGCTTATTAACATCTACCCATCACCATGAAATAGATGCACATAAACAACTTAAAGATGAATGCAGGTAAATGATACACAAACCATTATCCCACATTCATGAATAGAGATAAATCAATTTAAGGATACAGTTATATTCCTTTTTAACACAAACCAATGTTAAAGAAACAATACTAAAGATAGACTACTAATTGAATAAGAACAATTGTAATCATAGAAGATACTAGGAGACACAAAGTTCTGGAAGTATTTCTTCATTTCTTGTATTAATAAATATAACAAAACTCAAAGTTTTTGCAATGCTTCCTTACACAAGCTAAATTAAGAAAAATATAACCGGAGAGTAAAATAAACTTGTTCTCTTCCCCTTGCTCACAGACAGTCAAGAAATGACCCTTTTTGAAAATCTTAAATTATCCTTCAAAAATCAAGTTTGAAAACTCTCCAATTCGCCATGTCGCTGCTTTTAAGAACCTTAGAACCTTGAGTCAAGAGTTCAGGAGTTACAAAAATCCCTGACACAGCGACAAAGCACTTTATAAAGTCAACTTTCATATTGCCAATAGGAATTGGGAAGTCGCAAAATGAAGAACTTTCTAACCTTGAGTCATGGGTTGTGAAGTTTAGAAAACTAGCGATTTAGCGATAACAAAGGGGAAAATAAGCGGGTTGCATAAGAATGCGGCATTTAAAATTTCGCAAATGACAAGTTGTTTAGCATAAAAACTAGGCAAATGAGGTTATGGTCAAGCCTGTGAAAGGATTTGCAAATTCAATTGTTTGTTGTGAGCTGGCAAGTTAAGGATACACAGGAGGGATTCACTAAAAATTTAAAATTTTTAAGATTAGATAACAATGGGCTCTGATTGGGGACGAGGACTGAGAAGGATGAAGCAAGGAACCCAGAACCTTTAGTGTGGACCAATGCTTAAATCTATTGGGCAGCAGAGTCAGAGAGCACAGGGAACAAGGAACTAGAACAAGCTAAAAATGGAACACACCAGAAAGGAAACTAACTACTATCACATCAAAAATTCCTAGTATATACATGGTCATGAAGACCCTACCTCAAACGACTCCAGAATGGTTATGCAAATCCATTAACCAACTAGGAGAAATAATAACCTTAGAAGCACACACACCATCAACTGCCAACTGGCGACTATCTTGGTCAAACTAATAAAAATGACTTCATCTAAAAACTCTCTAGATGTGTCTTGATGCCCAAAAAGCCATTGTTCATTGTATGTTTCTCCAATTTGACAACTCCTATCAACATTGCTTAGTGTATGATTGCCAATATTTGCCTGAATGACCTCACATAGAATGTCAAAATGCACTTGATTCTGCAAGCTCAGAGAAACCAGCCCTCAGATTGGACAACCTATGTATCGATCATGAGATGAAACTTCTTTTTTGGTGATGTATGTGAAAGTGATTGCCCCGTCATGTTCTTGCATATAATCATTTCTTTCTACAGTAGCTAAACTAACATCCCAAGCCCGAAAACAACCCATTGAATTATTGGAAGAACTATCATTAGCTGTTTGTGTCTCATGTAAAGCTGGAAGTGGATCATTACAAATAATATCACTTGTGACTGGAACAATTTTTTTTGACTCAGTAATTTCATGATTTACCAAACCACACTCATTTACAACTTGCAAATTAGATATGATGACCTCTTCTTCACTTAGTAAGTCATCACTACTTGTATCAAAATGCCAATTTAGAATATGTACAGTATGAGACTCATCACCTTGGTCCATGTGCTCACTTTCAGCAAGTCTATCATGACTATTGTTAACATCATTTTCCAATTTTTGTTTAAAATTTTTAGCATTTGTAGTTTCAAGATGAAAAGATTCAAATGAAAGATCGATTCTAACCTCTTTGTGCAGCCATGTCTCTTCATGATTCAATGCCGGAACTTGGACAACTTCACATTCCAGCTATGTATCAATCATAATTCCATTATTTACACCATGACTTGGAAATAAAATATCAAAAATCAAACATTCTTTCTGCAGATGGCATGATGAATCAAGCTCTGAAAATGTGACTGTTGGTTGTGATTTTTGAATATCACATTCTACAAGCATGGGATCAAGTTTGAAAGAAAGAATTTCTTCTTTTCTCACACAAAGAAAATCATCACCAAGAGGATAGACAAATTAGGAATGTAATTTATCTATTTCCTCACTAGGCTCAATCATCACATTATCAAAATTTTCAGCTCCACTTTTGCATGCATACATCCCATTTATTGAATCAGCATCATAGGTAACAGGAAAGTGAAATGAGACCACATGAGCTTGTGCAATGTCCATTGCTTCTTCTTGTGACTTTCCATCTTCTTCATAAAGAAATTCAAATATTGAGTATTTAGGAGAAGTGCAAAGATTTGATTGTTTCATCTCTTCCAATGTTAAATCAACATCATCAAGGACAAAGATTTCCATGTCTGAATTATGACTTAAAAACTCTTTCTCAGCTTCATAAGGAATATTTTCTATCATTTTCTCTTTTTCATCAACATCAAAATTAAAGATTTCTGATTCAGGAGAAAATGCAGAACCATTCATACCTTCTTTCATATCATGGGAAACATTAGTGGCTGCATCCATTTTAATTTCAGTAATGTGACCATCCCCATCTAAGATTCCACATAGGAATTCATCATTTGATTTCTCCAGACACCAGTTTGGAATGAGAGTGACATTGGGTTCATTTTCAATTTGACTTAAAACTCTTTCTTGTTGCAGATTGTGATTTTGTGACAACAACAAATCTTTGGGTTCAACAAACATTTGCACAAAATCTTGATCATTAAAAGCAAAGAAGTTATAAGACACTTGATCCTCATGAATGTTTTGTTTAAAGCCTCTGAGAGAATAAAACCTATTGTGCAAACTTCTGAGAAATGATGCAGATTTATAATCTTTAGATGGATGCAACTTCCTCCTCTCTGCTTCATAGATGTTGGCTTTGAGATTCTTCCATAATAAATGAAGTATTTCATCATTTTTAGATAGGATCTCTTCAATTGTTTGCATAGGTCTTCTTCTAGATTTAAACTAATTTTTTTGGCTTGTCTAGCATCAAACCATTTTCTGAGATCTTCATTTAAAACAAAGTCACCAACCTCCTCCAGTGGAGGTACCATTAAATTTTTGAGGAAAGAAGACACTGGCACTTCAATTCTTTCCCTAGTAGAGTCGCCAAAAATCTATTAGTGAACAAATTTGTTCTTCAAAAAATGTTTTTGGAAATGACTCAGAATACCCAGAAAGAAGAACAATCAGTACTAACAGTTGATTCACTTGCAATGATAGTTGCAAGTGCTCTCTGCTTATTTTACAAGGTGCAGCTACCTTTGAAAGATATGCGATGAATTAAAATAGGGTGTGCTTTTGACCAAAAAGTAGAAAAGGCTTATTAACATCTACCCATCACCATGAAATAGATGCACATAAACAACTTAAAGATGAATGCAGGTAAATGATACACAACCCATTATCCCACGTTCATGAATAGAGAAAAATCAATTTGAGGATACAGTTATATTCCTTCTTAACACCAACCAATGTAAAAGAAACAATACTGAAGATAGACTACTAATTGACATAAGAACAATTGTAATCATAGAAGATACTAGGAGACACAAAGTTTTGGAAGTATTTCTTCATTTCTTGTCTTAATATATATAACAAAACTCAAAGTTTTTTCAATGCTTCCTTACACAAGATAAATTAAGCAAAATATAACCAGAGAGTAAAATAAACTTGTTCTCTTCCCCCTGCTCATAGACAGTAAAGAAAAGACCCTTTTTGAAAATCTTAAATTATCCTTCAAAAATCAAGTTTGAAAACTCTCCAATTTGCCATGTCACTGCTTTTAAGAACCTTAGAACCTTGAGTCAAGAGTTCAGGAGTTACGAAAATCCTTGACATAGTGACAAAGCGCTTTATAAAGTCAACTTTCATATTGCTGATAGGAATCGAGAAGTTGTGGAAAATAAGAACTTTCTAACCTTGAGTCGCAGGTTGTGAAGTTCAGAAAACCAACGATTTAGCAATAACAAAGGGGAAAACAAGTGGGTTGCATAAGAATGCGACATTTAAAATTTCACAAATGATGAGTTATTTAGCATAAAAATTGGGCAAACGGGGTTATGGTCAAGCCCACAAAAGGATTTGCAAAATCAATTGTTTGTTGTGAGCTGGTAGGTTAAGGATACACAGGAGGGATTCACTAAAAATTTAAAAATTTCAAGATCAAATAACAATATCTAATGTAAAAATGTGTTTGATTTTGGTTGTGCATATGGTATATCAGTTAAAATTTAGTGATATGGTTTTTACTATTTTGAAACTAGAGTTAAAATTAGCATTTTAGATAGGAATTAATCTTTGTTTTGTGGTTCGTGCTCAAGTATTACAGCTTGGACATGACATATAAGATGAGGTAAGGACTAATATGCTTGCTAGTGAGAGGGGATCTAGTACAAGGTCTCATCATCATTCAATAACTTGGTGAGTAAGTCAAACTCATCTCGCATGTAGACTTTCACTTCTATTCTCTCTTGGATGCTTTGTAAAAAATAGAACAATTTGAAGGGAGTTTGAGATTCCATTTGTCCTTGTGGAGGAACAAATATTATGCTTGTATTTTTGTTTGGTTTTGGTGGAAGGTCCATGGAATATAGACTACATACTTGTCTAGCAATTCAAGGATAACATGGTCTTCTATTCCAATGGTTATTTGCAACTTCTTTTCTTTTCCAAACTCTCCCACAGTCACCTCATCTTCATCTGTAAACCTTTCAATCATCTCAATTTGGACTTGTTGGGGCTCACATGTGTCATTTGATTCTATTGAAGCTGAACTTGAAGGTGGTTCATGCAAGTTAGGAGCTTTAAAATCTTTGGATGAGATTTCAGGGTCATTTGTGGATTCATTGTCGATTGAGTAGGTGTGATAATGATTGGTAGAGTCCATTAACATTGTGGGTATCCAAGGAGTGTAAGCCTCATTAGGGGTGTAAGGGGTATGTAGGAACTACTTGATGTTGAGGTCAAAGGTGTATATGATTCACTTGATGAGGTTTTCCTTAGTGGTGTCAAAGGAGTGTAACTTTTTGATGATCCCTCTTTGGCATTAACAAAGGCACTTGGATCTATCTCAGTTAGATTAATCTTTATCATCTAAAGTTGATTCTTAGGTGTGGGTTGTTGTGAGATAGGAGGAATTTTATTTATCACCTATCTTGGCTTGGTTAGTTGAATCATTTCTTTTTCTTTTGCATTAGGAAACACATTGATGGTGCAAACATCAAGAGAAAATTGCATGTCACTATCCTTTTCTAGTAGATACCTAATTTTAGTTATTTTGTCCTTTGAAATAACTATCCCTTGTTTAGACGACTCCCATTTTTCTATCATTTTTATCTCCATGTTGTTGATGGTTTTGATTTGTTCTTCTTTCTTTCTTAAGCATATGCATTGAGAGGTCAAGTTTGGTATGACAAGTTTTATTTGTGAATAGTTCATAATTGATCAAAATGCCTATCTTTTTCTTTGTTGTATCAGTTTTAAGCATGCTAAATGGCTCAGGATCTCCTTCAACAATGTATATCTTCTCAAGTCATGGAAAACATACCTTTTAAAACAAATTTGAAGATACTTCCTTCATTCTATGAATCTAGGGTCTTCCTAACATGTTGTAGCTAGTGTCCTTGTCAATAACATAGAACAATATCAGGACCATTTTAGATCCTAAGGATACTGAGAGTTTTATTTTCTTGATCATTGCTACCTTTAATTTATCATATCCTCTCAAGGTGTCTCAGCATGCTATTATGTTTGTATGCCCATATCTCATCCTTTCGAGGAGGGAAAACAAGACTATCTTTACTATTGCTCCATCATCTATCAACATTCTCTTGATATAGGTATCATAGATCCATACTTGTAGATACACTGCTAGATCCCCCCTTTTAGTTAATTTATCTTTGGTAACCATTTGTTTTAGGTCAAAGAAGAATCCAAGATCTTGAAGTTTTGTGTTGGGTGGACTCATCTCAAGATCCACTTGATTGATTTGTTCATTTGGTCAGGGAGTGATTCGATCAAAGTATTTTAATCTGATTGCTTATAAAAAGGTGACACAATGTGACAATGAATTCCTAAGATCTATGAAAGAGATTTTTACATAGGTTTTTTTGAGATCTTCTATTAGATTGTATGGTCTAACAAGGGGCAGTGTATGTTCCATCATTAAAATTTACTTTCCATGGTATTTGACCTTTTTTTTGAAGTTGGGTTGTGTATCTTCTTCATCATGGATTATTTCTACGAACCCCAACATTTTTGTCTCTCCTTTTAGTCCCAACTAAGCAAGGATATTTGGCTCAATTATGCTTGGTGTACTAGTTGATCCTGAAACTATTGGATTTTGATGGTTTGTCTCACTACTATGATGGGTAGGGAAGGGATCTTGGAAATATTCACGTTTGTGTTCTAGGTGTGATGGGCATTTGCATAAAATTTTTACCATTATTCATTGTCACTTCCTATGGGTTGAGAAACATTTCAATGAATAAGCATTGTTGATCTTCTAATAATCTTTCTATGAACCTATAGTACTCACAACATGATTTGGTACTATGTCCTCTCATCCTATGGAAGGAGAAAAATTGATTGTATTTGAATGGCGGATGATATGGTTGATATATTTTCATTCTAGTTTTGATTCCCTGATTATTGATTATCCCTTTGGTATTAATTGTTGTTTTGAGGATAATCTATGGCATTGACATTTTGAGGGAAATAATATCTTCCATTGTTATATCCTTTGGTGGGGTTATTCCTTAGTGGAAGTATTTTAGCTACCCCATTTGTAGTTATGTTCTAGTTATTTTTTGGGATTTTGATTACGAAAGGATTATTTTTGTTATTGTCACTCGTTTGATTCATTAATCATCCATTTATACCATAAGTTCTTCCTCTTCTATCAATCATGGCTTGATCTATTCTCAATGCACTCTCTAACACTTCCTCATAAGATTGATATGACAATTTATGTACTTCCTCCCTAATATATTTGTTAAGAGATTATATAGTTCTCTATGATCCATGGGCACTAGTTGAAAAGTAGAGGACTCACCTCCATCGTGTGATAAAGTGTGCTGCCGATTCATTTGCATCTTGTTTCATCATTAGGAACTCTTGTATCTATATTTTAATTAGTTTGTTCATGTCAATTCTATCACAAACTCACCAATGAGTCGATAGAAGGAATGTATTGAAGCCTTTGGGAGGTGATAGCACCAATCTAAGGCAATTCCTTTGAGGGCCTTAGGAAAAATTCTCACAACTCCATCCCAAGGGAGGAGTTCTCTTATAGTGGTGGTGTAGGCTTTCATATGCGAGTTAAGGTATCCCTCCCCTTTAAATTTTGGTAGATCAAGGAGAGGACGTGGCAATAGAACATCATGAATTTTATGATCTAAAGGTTCCTTTAGGTATTCTAGGTAAGTTCTAGAGAATTTGCTTCAAGATGTTGGTGCTAAAAATATGAACCCCATGGATGGGACTTGTTGGTGTTGAATGTTCGTATGATATCTAGGTATGGCTGGATATATTGGTGTTTTTTATGATCCTAATAATTTTGTGTTGGATAAGCTCCACTAGGTTGTTGTAGTTGTTGCACTATTCCATTACTAGTGTTTCGTGAATAGAAGTTCAAGTATGGGGGGTTCGAGTTGCCCCCTAATTTTGTGCAACTCTAACATTAAGTGGATCCATTAATGCTCTAGCTCTTTGTTTAGTTTTATTTTGAGGTGGTTGTTCCACTCCTCCAACTTATAGCATACTAGTCCATTTAACCAAGGTAGCTATAAGATCTATAGGGGTTGCAACCTCTATTCTTTGAACTTCTCCATCATGAGGTGGGTTTTCTTGTTGATTTGATTCATTTGTTTATTCTACTAAGATTTTTTCTAAGTGTTCATCTTGACATATAACATGCAAATCTTCTTGAGCTTCCATAGTTTCTTGTAAATGTCTTTCTATATGACTCACTTCATTGTCTAGTTGGGTGACCATTTCAATGTAAATTTTTGTAGGATAGTCTTCTTGATGCATTTTAGACCGTACAAGAACTCTACATGCTATTTCTTGGTTGGAATGACTAGGTTGTATTACTAAGTCTTTCTCCCATGTGGGATTCTAAAATGTTAAGGAGTGACAAGGTTCATGTTTTTCATTGTCATAGTTAGAATCCTCGTAGTCAAAATGGTTGGAGATGGGTACCAAAGGATCTGATGACACATATCTATCGAATGAAGATGTTATTGGCTTATTTGAGAGAATGTTCCCTTGAGTTTTATCTGATTCCATCATATTTGGGGGTACCATAAATGCTGCAGAATAAATGGAATGGAAAGAGAAGAATATGAAAGTGAAATAGAAGAGAGGGAAGGGAAATGAGACAAAAACGTGAAAAGCTCACCCAAAAGGATTTGCTCTTCACGTCAGGTTCACCAAAATATGTGTTGATGGATTTGGAATGGGAAATAAAGTGAGGAAAAATAAAAGGAAACACAAAAGATTTATCCAAAAGGATTTGTCCTTCATGTTGGGTTCACCTAAATATGTGTTTCTCAAAATGTGACTTAGACACAATGTGGGTGAGTCAGACTTCAATATGGCACATGAACTGTTTCCTTGTAATTGGCACTTGCCCAACAAATCTACTGTAAGAAAGCAATAAATTTTAACTATCAAGAGAAATACAAACAATGTTTTACTTCCTCAAGAGCAAGATTTATAATATAATTACTAAGAAAAACATGAAAGAATTTGTATGAATAGGGCACTAGTGCTAGGATTTTGTCTGTAGAAGTCTTATGGAAAACATCTCCTGTTCTGTAGTAGCAGGGTCCTTCTCTTGGAAACAAGGATAAAATGGAGACTTAAAAGAAATGGATTGGGATTTGGAGCAATTGAAAAAATAAAAATATCTTGAGATTGAAGCTATTGTAGAAATAAAAAGGAACACAAAGCCTTGCATAGAGCATAAGAATGCTAATGGGGGAAAATTTGCATAATCTTGAGAAATACAATGCAATAATGAATTTTCCTCCTCAAATGAATAAAGGAGGAGGTATTTATAGGTTTAGAATCCACACCAATGGTGGTAGTGATTGGGTAGATAGTGAATTGATTAGATAGTGATCTAATTATGATTGGAAGAGAACATAGACTAGAGAGATCATAGAAGACTGACTGGAAGTGAACAAAGGTTTGATTGGGAGTGAACAAAAGAGTGATTGGGAGTTCAAAATTAGTTAGGTGAATTCAAGGATTAGTTGTGCATGGAAGAAATCTCAATCACAAGCTAGAAAATGAGGTAAATTGGACTAAATTGGGGGAATATCTCATGGAAAAAGATGACAGGGTCCCTTTACAGGAAGCGGGTCACTCCTTTTAGCAGGGAAATTCACTTGGGTGACCCACACTTAAGTTGTAGGGTCACCCAAGCGAATCTATAGGTCATATGGGTGACCCAGTAAAAATGGATCAAGTAGGAAGTTAGGAGGTACATAAGACTTTGGAAAGTGAGTTTGAGGATTGGGGAGGAACGACCATGAGTGGAAAAACTATGAAACACATCACTAAGAGAGAAACTATTGAGAGGAGTATAATTCACTCCTTTGTGGGTGTGATTTGGACTTCTATATCATCCTCAAACTACTATATTGGCCAGTGCACCTTTTTTGCACTTACAAAACCAACAAAAAGGAGGTGTGTTGCATCCATTTCCAATGGTCATGCTTTTTGGGTACATAAGGGTTCTCATGATTTAAAGACAAAACTTCTAGTAGAGAAAATAATTTTGTGGCACTAGAGGCTTAGTTAACTTGGTGAGAAGGGTCTATGAACCATGAAAAATAAAAACCTTGTTGAGGGGTTGAATGATTGTAACCTTGAGTTTGATTTTTGTAAACATTGCATATATGGAAAAAAAATCATGTTTAATTTTATTCTATCTCTCATAAATCTTATGGGGTATTGGACTTGATACATTCTAATTTTTTGGTCATGTTAATGTTCTTTCAATTTTAAAATCTATTTATTATGTATTTT
This sequence comes from Cunninghamia lanceolata, assembly GCA_027924645.1. Lineage (NCBI taxonomy): Eukaryota > Viridiplantae > Streptophyta > Pinopsida > Cupressales > Cupressaceae > Cunninghamia > Cunninghamia lanceolata. The sequence continues at coordinate 5,479,072 of BSBN01000907.1, read as the reverse complement.
TAATTGATGACTATATTAGGAGATGGGTATATTTTCTTAGGAGTAAATCTAAAGTCTTTATTTAGTTTAAAGAGTTTAAGGCTCTTGTTGAAAATCATATTGGTAAAAAGATTAATATTTTGAGGACTAATAATGGCGATAAGTTTTGTTCACAAACTTCAATATGTTCTTAAGATCATGCAATAGAAAGACATAATAAAACTTTGTATACCCCTCAATAGAATGAAGTTGTAGAAAGAATGAGCATGACATTGGTCGAGAGGTCTATGAGTATTCTTAGTGGGGCTATCTTGGAAAAAGGTTATAGGTGAAAGCAGTTGCTATAGCTTGTTACTTGGTTAACAAGTCTCCTACATCAACTTGCAGGCCATTATGTGTTCTTGTTATGATGGAAAAGAAGCTATTAGTTGAGTAGTGTCCTAATTCTCCTAGTAATATGGAGGATATGAGAAGAGTACCTTATGCTAGTGTTGTTGGAAGTTTGAGGTATGCTATGGTCTATACAAGACCATACATTGCCAAAGTTGTGGGAATCCTTAACCATTTCATGGATAATCTTGGATAGGTACATAGGGATGTAGTGAAGAGGGTATTTAGATATTTGTGGGGTACTTATGATAGAGGAATATGAAGATTTATAAATAAAATACTTGATTTTATTTATTTTTTAGAGGATTGAGATAATTTAAATAAATTTGCATGATTTATTTAAATTTGGAAGAACAATTTGATTTAATTAAATAATGAAAATTATTTAATTGTAGATAAGAGAGATTTGTGATGAATTAATTAAATAATTGGATTTATTTAATTAATGTAGACTTGAAATTTGAAAAAGGATAAAGATTTAATTAAATAATTAAAATTTTCTAATTTTGGAAGAGTAAGGTTGATTTTGCTGAAATTAAATAAATAAATACAATTTATTCAAGTAATGTTGAATTTTGGAGTTTTGGAAGAATTTGATGAAATTAATTAAATAATTAGATTATTCAATTAATGTTGAATGCAGGTGATTTGATGAAATGCAAGTGATGTGATGACTTGGTCATTTTTGGGTGTCTACATTTTGCCCCTCTTTGATGCAATGCATTTACAACATTGCGTCAAAGAAAAAAATTGTTGAAGACATGATACAATTTTGATGCCCTAGTGTAGCTAGCTGCCCCTGTGTAGCTGGCATAGGATGCCCCCTCGAGAGGAAAGATAGGGAAGCAACAGAAGAACTGGGTTGACACTCGACTAGAAGATTGTGTTGGATATAGACGAGGCTAGGTTGATGATAGATAGAAGAAAGTGTTGGAGATAGAAGAAGGGAGATAGAAGAGAATATGAGAGAAAGATTGTTGATTGATATTTGCTTGAAAAACTATATGAGGCCATGGATAAATGGATGAGCTTTTGCAATGGTTTCACAAATGTTTATAAAGATCAATCCTTATTTTTGATATAGCACATGGATATTTTTCTGCCAAGGTATAAATGACCAAGGTGCTGTGATATCTGAGTGCGAGGATGTTGACTCTACAAGAAAACAGTTTGAACTTAGATCCCTTAGACATAATATAACCTTGTTAGACATCTGAACGAGCCATAGTCTTGAACATAAAATAAACTTCAATGCAAGAAGAATATTAATATGTAAGATGCTAGGTTGTAACATTCACACAAGATAAATATGTTGCTAAGAAAGATGCTAAAGATCATTCCTCAAATATAGCACACAAAAGCAATGACTATGCCCCCAATCTGTACTGCATTACAACATACCTAGATATAGATAAATCAAGGTAGTCTTGAATAGGTAATGGAAAAGGAAAAAAAGATAAACCAAAAAGCAAATTGATTGACTTACAAAGTAAACATACAGTTAACATATTCTCTTGCCAAAGAGGTTGCTCAGGATAGATTGGATAGGATAGATAACGACATTATTGTAGGAAAGATGTGTCTGTTAAAGGGTGTTATCTGTTGAAAGGATAATGTCTAGTTTCAGGAAATGCAACATGTCGTATAAGATGCCTGGTCTGGTTTTGATCATGGAACATACTGTATAAGACAAGTGTGTTAATCTGTTTCTTGGTTGAGATTGATTTACCTGATGTTGGCAATCGATATGTAGGACAACATATGGCTCTATAAGTAAGTTGCTTTGCTTTAGGTTTGTTTAAGGACTTTTTCTTTGAAAAGTATACATTTGTTTGTTGTTTTGTTGCTTGCGTTAATCAAGTCGAGGTGAATGGATTTCGATAAATGGAAGACTAGAAAGATGACATGTCAATGGATTGAAATGGATGAAGAATGATGAATCGTATGTGCCTGAGTACTGGAAACATCCTTCATATTCCAGACTACCTACATACCCTGTATCCACAGGATCAAGGCACATTATGAGGAAATATGAAAATGATAATATGTAGTTCTAGATAGAGTGATGAGTCAGTCAAGGTGTTTGAGATTGGGTTGGGGAAATGATGACATTTTAGGTACTTGAATACTAGAAACTTCCTTCGTATTCCAAACTACCTACATACCCATATCCATGGGATCAAGGTACCTTAAGATTGAGATAAGCTAATATGTAGTTCTGGTTTGTGTGATGATGTAGGAAAAGTGTTGTTGTTGTGGGGAGATGGTTGAAGTGCTTGTGTTTTATTTTGTTTGGATTGTTGATTTATTTTTGTGTTTGTTTGTGTTTTGTTTGAAGGGTGAAGTGTTTGTTGTTGTGAACCATGAACAAGGATCCATTCCTCTAGACCTAGGCTAAGGAAAGAGTTGCCCCCATTTTGGTAGAGGTGTTGGCATGGATGACTGACATAGGATAACCATGGATGATAGGGAGACATAGAAAGTTTGACCTAGGACAAGACAGTTATAATTGTTTGACATAGATCAAGACGTGGGATGATGACGATGGACATTGACAAATTTCCAAGCTATTCTAAATAGGGAGATGGAAATGCAAACAAGGTCAATGGTTTTATTATGGATGGATGGATGAAGTGTGTTGTGAAATGGACATGGAGTGAACAAGACTTGATAGATGATGGATTTTGACTCTACACATAGTGCCTGTTTGCTAGGTTTTCACTATGGTACTTATCCAAGGTGCATGTTTACTAGGTTTTCATCAGAGGACGGATTATTTATTTATTTTTATTTTTTTTGGATACTCTGAGGATCAAGCATAGAACTTCTTCAGATGTACAGTGTTGAGTGGCTCATCTAGAGGAATGTCATTAGGTGTAGTTAGAGTATAAGCTCTTGATCCATATGTTGTTGTGACAATAAAGGGTCCTAACCAATTAGGCTCGAACTTGCCCTTCTTTTCTCGATCTACTTGATTTCTCTAATTTTCTTTTAGGACAGGATCACCCACTTGAAACTATCTTTCTTTCATCTTTTTGTTATAGTTACGCCAGAGGCATTTTTGATAGACATGGAGATGATTAAGTGTGGTAATGCACCTCTCATCTAGTAATTCTAGCTCAGCTAATCTGGAAGTACGATACTCCTCTCCATCAATCAGGTTCTGCATGGATACTTTGAGGGATGGGATCTCGACCTCTATAGGTAGGATGGATTCAGAGCCATAGACCAAGGCATAGGGTGTGGCACCAGTTGGTGTTTTGATACTAGTACGGTAGGCCCATAGGGTAGGATTAAGTTGTAGGTGCCAATCACGACCACCTTCATTGACTATTTTATTGAGGATTTTGAGAATTTCTTTGTTGGAAGCCTTAGCTTGGCCATTACTCTGCGGATTATAGGGATGGAAAAAATAATGCTGGATATTGTATTGGGTGCACAAGGCACATACATCTTGGTTTGTGAATGGTCTCCCATTATCAGTGACAATGGCTCAGGGAATACCATACTAGCAAATGAGGTAGTTAAGGATAAACTTGGCTATTTGCTTACTGGTGATATAGGTCATGGGAATGGCTTTGACCCACTTCGTGAAGTACTCAGTAGTGGTAATGTTGAATTTGCGGCCATTGGATGAGGATGGGTGGATTTTTCCTACGTGATAGAGACCCCATTGTGAAAAAGGCCATGGAGTAGTCACAGGCTATAATTCATGAGCTAGTGCGTGAATCAAATCTCCATGCTACTAGCATTGTAGATACTTCTTAGCAAACTATAAAGCATCTTTCTCTATTGTAGGCCAATAATGCCCTATGCAGAGTATCTTCTTAGCGAGGTTAGGACTGGTAGAATGTGCACCACAAATACCTTCGTGTATGTCTCGTAAGGTAGCTTCCGCTTCTTTTGTATTAAGACATCGTAAGAGGATACATCGAGACTCTAGCAATAAATTGTATCACCTAGAATAGTGTAATGGGAGGATCAACAGATAAAGGTTTTGTGTTGGGTAGTGGATAGCTCAAAGAGAAAGGTACCATGTTTAAGGTACTCATAGATATATTCGTACCATGGGGAATTGGGACCAACGAGTTCACAGATGATTTCAGTAGTTGAAACATCGACGGTTGGTATCAACAATTACTCGATCAAGAATTCACATTTCTGTGTGTTTGTAGGCATGTCTATAAGTGACCCCAAAAAGGCCATAGAGTCTGCATATTTATTATGCTCTCTTGGAATTTGTTCAAATGTGATGCTAGAAAAGTGTGGTTTGTAGGCATCCACTAGTTTCTTGTAGGGGACCAACTTTTCATCTTTTGTTTTGTACTCATCTGTGACTTGTCGAATGACTAGTTGTGAATCTCCATATACCTGTAGTTCTATGATGTCCCATTGAACTACTGTATTAAGACCTATGAGGAGTGCTTCATACTTGGCTATGTTGTTGGTGCAAGGAAATGCAAGATGATATGACTTTGGGATATAGTCATTTTGAGGTGTGATAAAGAGGATTCCATGCTGTGTGTAGGAACCATCAAAATACAACTTCCACATTATTGAGGTAGAAAGAGTGAAGAGATTCTCATTTGAAAAGTCAGATACCATGGGGTGTACATCTGTCATGGGTGCTTCTTCTAGTTGATCTGCTAGGGCTTGTCCCTTGATTGCTTTACGATCCACATACTCAATGTCAAACTTACTAAGGATCATGACCCATTTAGCTAGTCTTCCTATGAGAGATGCTTTTGCTAGTAGATACTTTAATGGATCAATTTTTTCTATGAGATTTGTGTGTTGGTTTAGCATGTAATGCCGCAACTTTTGGGAAGCGAACAATAAGGCTAAGCAAGCTCTTTCCATAGGTGAATAATTGCGTTCATAACCCACCAAGGTTTTACTAATATAATAGATTGCATGCTCTTTTCCTGACTCATCATGCTATGCTAGAAGAGCCCCTAGGGCTACAGTCGTAGTTGAGATGTACAAGATCAAAGGCCTATCAAGGACTGGTGGTACCAAGACAAGAGGTGTAGCTATATATTCTTTGAACTGATCAAATGTTGCTTGACACTTATCATCCCATCGAAATGAGACATCCTTTCAGAGAAAGTGTTGAAATGGTTGACATTTATCTGCTTGCTATGAGATGAAATACCTAATAGATTGTAACCTTCCTTGAAGGCTCCTTAATGCTTTTAGATTATAGCCTTGACTTTTGTTGGATCCACTTTGATGCCTCTGCAAGATACAATGTATCCCAATAGTTTTCCTAATGTTACCCCAAAGACAAATTTCTTTGGATTGAGTCTCACTTGATATTTTTCTAGTCTATCAAAGATCTGTCCTAGAACTTGTATGTGATCTGCCCTAGAAGATTTTGCTAGTATATCATCCACATAGTTCTCCATGATGTGATGAAAGAGATCGTGAAATATCACTGTCATTGCTCTTTGATAAGTTGCCCCTGCATTCTTTAGACCAAATAGCATGATGCACCAACAATAGGTACCCTAAGGACAAGTGAAAGCTATTTTATGTTGATCTTCTTCTGCTATCATTATCTGATTGTAGCCAGAGAATCCATCCATTAGAGAAAGCATTTCATGACCAGCAGTCAAGTCTACTATGAGATCAATGTTAGGCAGTGGAAAGTCATCTTTGGGACATGCTTTGTTAAGATCTCCAAAGTCAGAACACATGTCGATGCCCCCATTTAGTTTAGCCATAGGTACAATGTTTGAGACCCATTCTAGATAATCAATAGGTCTAATAAAATTTGCATCTAACAACTTCTGTATTTCCACTTTCACCAAGAGAGCTATTTGTGGATGCATCTTTCTTAGTTTTTGCTTGACTGGTTTAACTGTTGGATCAACTATGAGATAGTGAACTACTAGCTTAGGGTCTAACCCTAGCATATCAGCATAGGTCCATGCAAAATTATTGGTTCTCTACAAGAAGAGGTTGGTGGTATTCTTGTACTCTTGTTCTAATAATGATACTACAAGGAATGTGGTCTTTGGATTTTGCTCTGTGCCAAGGTTTCTCTGTAGAATCTTCCACTAGGAGAGATGATTTCTCTTGATACTTAGATGGTAGGGGAAGGTCAAATCCTCCATCCTCAAGTGCCACAATTGGGTTTTCACCTTTGGATACGTCCTTTGTTTTTACTATTTTGTGATTGGGAGGTGCTACAGTGTGGTTTTCACCTAGAGATCTTTGTTTATTTTTACTTTTATGACTGGAGGATTTGACATTCTCACAAAAATTAGTATTTTACTCTAGTTCCATTACAAAACCAGCTTTGTGATCGCCAAGAGGGATACCATCTTGGAGTCCCATGAACTCTGCAATAGCTTTGTCATTCTGAAATACATCTAGAATGGGGGCCCCTTATTGGTCCCAATTGATAAGTTCAAGGTAGACAAGTGTTACAATCTGCGTGTTGGTGGTGGATGTTAAGGATACAAATGATAGCACAAATATAGAGGATTTTGTGAATAGGTCAGTCATATGGAGGGAAGAGTCATCGATGATATCCTCATTAGACGTCAAATCAGTGGGAAAAGTTTTTACCACCTTGTCAAGGATACTCGATGTCCAAGGTGCATGGTACCTTCCTACCAAATCCTAACCCCTTCTTGTCTAGTTTCTTAGTCACAATAATGGGTTCCATTATTCCTTGATTATGTTTTCCAAGGCCACCTTTGACTTTATAGCCCATTTTTTTGACTATCCTTAAGCCATTGCCATATTGTTTGACTGGTATTGTGACTGGTTCTTTCTCCTTGTAGAGCCAAGATGAGGTGTCTTTAATTGTTTCCTCTGCCAATAATTTTCCCTTTTAGAATTGGGTTAGAGATGCTGGGGGAGGAATAGCTACTTTTTTAGTTGCTTTGGCTATGGGCAGTTGGCCGTAGGATTTAGGGGATAAGGGCATCCACCCTACACAACAAGATTTTGAGATATCGTATTCTCCAAAGCCTATATCACGGATGTGAGCTTTGATTTTAGGAATAGAATGAGGATTGGGTGTAGTTGTAGAGGCCTTTGTCAGATTTTCATAATCGACATATAATGGGGATTCATGGGCTTTGTCATTATTGGGCACTTGGTTGCAATTCTTATAACTGCCTTGCAAGACATGACAGAATTCGAAGGGATTAGGATCTCTAGGGATAGTTATCTCTGTACCATTAAATGGGAATTTGAGAGACTGATGGTATGTTGAGGGAACAACTTTCATGGCATGGATCCATGGACGGCCTAGAATAATGTTGTAAGGTAGCTCAATGTTAAGGACTTGGCACCTAGTTTCAAGCATGACAGGGCCTACTTGTATAGGCAAGTGGATAACACCTTCTAACTAGCGTGCAGCATCATCATACCCCTTGATTGTAATACTTTGATCAATTTTGACATGATCCTCAGAATATCCAATTGTTTGAGTAACTTTAGAGAACAGATATTGAGACCAACACTACCATCTATAAGTATGCATTTGATATTGCGTTTATGGATGAGAACTTCAATGTGAAGGGCATCATTATGACATGGATCATGGGATGGGAGGTCTTTTTTTAGAAAAGACCACATTGTAAGGTGAGGTAATGTTACCTATTATAGCTTGGAAATCTATGATCGCTATGTTGTTAAGAACTGAAGACTCTTGTAGGGCTTTTTCAAGCACATATTTATGTGCAGGTGATGACCGTAGAAGGTCCAAAATAGAGATATGTGCAGGGGTTTTCCCTAGATGTTCAACAAGATTATAATCAGATGGAGTTGGGAAACTTGGGTAAGGACCATGAAGGGTGACATGACCATGATGAGTTGTAACCACACAATCTGTGGATTTGCCTTTGATAGTGAGGGTAGATACATGACTCTCTTCAAAATGACCCACAATAGAGTCATAGGAAGTAGAAGCTTTGTTAACACCTTTACCTTTGTCAAGATTTTGACCTTGACCATGGTTAGGGAATGGCTCCTTTTATATGTTGAGGTCTTTATTGGTGTGTTGAGTTGGTTGTTCATCCTCAAAAGTGATTTTATTTCTTTCGATAAGGCTTTGGATCACATGCTTGAGTTTCATGCATGATGTGGTCTTGTGTCCTTTGGTCCTATGGTACTCATAATATTTATTTTCTCTATACCATGTGGTTTTGTAAACAGGTTCACCATATGGGGGAGCATCTGGTAATGTGGCGAGTCCATTGTTCATAAGTTTTTGTAGAACAGTCTCTATAGGCTCTCCCAAGGGAGTGAATTGACATTGAGGATAATCTTGTTGAGGTATCTCTTGTTGTTTTGGTTTTCTTTGTTGTTGGTTTGGTTGAGGCGGAGGTTGAATTAGTTTTGATGAAAGTTGAAGGGGTGTTTATAGTGTTTGGACATGTTTAGAATCTACCACACCATCATTGACCACATTTTTATTTTTGTTCCAAAATTTTGGTTTGTCATTGAATTATTGTTGGGGAGCATTGTCTTTGTTGTCTTTGAAGATTTTGACTATGCCTTTAGCGATGAGCGCCTTTTCAATGTTGATTTCGTTGTAGGTAATTTCGTTGAAGGTTGTAGCACTAAGAATTTGCAAATGGAAACCCAATTCTTGGTTGAGGTTCTACACAAATATGCTAACAAGCTACTTTTCAGGTATCTTGAATGGGAATTTGCTAGCCATTTGTCTCCATCTTTGAAGAAAGGAAATGAAAGTTTCCCCATTTTTCTATTTATTGTTGCATAAGTCGGTCATGGAGATCTCATGTTCTGTGTTGTAAGAGAAATGGGTGGCAAATTTCTCCGCAAGCTCATTAAAAGATTTGATACCTGTGGGGAGGAGTGAGAACCATTCTATAGCTTGACCTTTAAGGTTGTGAGGAAAGAGGTGCATAAGATATGTGTCATTATGTGAGACCTCGAAGCAAGCAAGATAGAATTCTCTAAGATGGTCTTTTGGGTCTCCTTTTCCATTGTATTTGTCAAATTTGGGAATAGTGAAATTGTGAGGAAAAGGGATCATAGGTAATGACCGATCAAATGGATAAGGACAAAATTCTTCCAAAGAGAAGGTCTTCTTGGTGTGGCTAATGTAAGATCAGATAGTTGTTGTTGAACAACCACAAATTTTAGCTCCATAGTTGTGGGAGGGGTTGGAAACATCTCCTGTTATCCAAGAGGTGGTTATTGTTGCCCATATGGAAGATTGTAGTGGAAGCCATGGGCATTGGTGTTGTAAGCGTCGTATGTGTTGTATGTTGAGTTTGGATTGGGTTGGAATTGGGTGTTTTGATTTTGGGGAGGTGGAGGTGGTACTAGGTAAGAATGTAGGATTTGTGATGGTTGTAGGTAAGAGTTCTATTGGTGGTATTGTAGAGGTGGTGTGACGAAAGAATTTGGTGGAGGAAAGCTAAAGTTTGTTGGGTTTGGTTGCGGTGGTGGAACATAGCTTTGGGAAGTGTGATTTTGGGAATGTTGTGGGTTGAGATAGGTATGCGTTAGGTTGAGAGTGGAAGATCGTTGTGGTGGAGGGACATAGGTAGATGTGTTTTGTGATGGTGGAGGTTGATTGAGATATGTGTTGAAAAAGATTAGTGTCGATGAGCATTGTGGCGAAGGGACATAGGTAGATGTGTTTTGTGATGGTTGGGGTTGACTAAGATGGGGATAGGTATGATGGAGTGTAGATTGTGGTGGAGGGACATAGGTTGTGTTGACGTTTTGTGATGGTTGGGGTTGTATGACATTGTTTGGTTTAATGATACGAAAGGTTGATGATGTTGGGGGTGGTGTTTGTTGAGACCCTTGTTGCATGGCTACATAAGTGTTTCCTAGATCATAATTTGGTGGGAAACCTTCTCATGATGGGGTAGCCAATGTTCCACTTGTGATTGGTGTGTGCATTTTAGGAGTTTGTTGTATGTTTGATTGAGCTATAGAATTTTGTTTGGCTAGTTCTGCTTGACGTTGGAGAGTCTCTTATTGGTGTTTGTAGATCTCTATAGGAGTCATGAGTAGTGATATGGGTCTCTCTACCGTTGGATTTTGATAAAGGGGATTCTCATATTGTGCAATTATTCTCCCTTGTGAGCTTTGATCAGGTATGGGTGTGGTCACAGTTGACATGGTTTGGAACGTAGGTATGGCCCGTAGGTATGGCATCATAGGTTTTGTTTGTGTCATTGAGATTAGATAGATCAAAATCTTGAGATAATTTGGCTCCTTGCTTTGCTAGTAAGTGAAAGAAATGATCTTGGTTCTTGCTAAGGATTTTGTCAATGGCGGCCATGGCTATAGGATCTTGTATGATTTCATCAAGGTCATGTCTATCTACTTGAGAGGATTGACCTTCTTCAAAGTGTTGCTCTTCTTGAGATGGGACTTGACCTATGGTATAACCTTGTGGAACAAAATCTTGAGGCATGCCAGTTGTATATTGAGGTGCATTTACCAAAGGAACATTACCTTCTTGAGGATTGGTTGGTTGGTCATTTTGTGGCCCATTTTGAAAGTTGGTTGGTCTTTCCATTGGTGTTTTTGGAGTACCCTTTGGAGTCATGTTGGATTGGCTTGGTTGAGGTGTATGAGGAGGCGATTTGTGCTTCCTTGGGACAACTTGTTTGGCCTTCATAGTTTGCTGGAGTCTAGTGGTTACCATGGGATGCACTAGGATACTTTGTTTGAGATGCTTGCTGGGGATTTGCTGTGTTTCTTTTAGAAAAGACAATTTTGATGAACAATTTACTGGACCAAAGGCGCTGTACTATTTGACCAAAGGTGCAGGACTGTGTGACCAAAAGTGAACTACTATGTTACCAAAGGCATTGGACTAAGCTTCCAGAGGTGAGGTACTGTTATACCAAAGGTGAGCTACTGTTATACCAAAAGTGAGCTACTATTATACCAAGGGCACTGAAGTAGGTTTGCTAGAGGCGAGGTACTATTATACCAAAGGTGAGCTACTATTATACCAAAGGCGAGCTGCTATTATACCAAAGGTGCTGAAGTAGTGTTAGTGATGTTTATAAGGCAAATTTTGATAGATTTTGATTTGATTCTGATTGGATTTGCTTTGGTAAGAGAAAACACATCAAACAAAGTGGCAAAAAAGGACTGACACAAAAGATAGTGTATGTTCGAGGCTCACAAAAAGCCCAATGTTTCCACAGGTATTTAGACAATTGCAAATGATTCAAGCACTTTTTATCCCTAGAGACAAGGTGTCATTACAGTAGATTAGCTCACAACTTAATTCTCCGTCGACCAAATGTCATTCCATAAAGGTGTCAGACATTTGTATCTTTGCGAGAGACGATAGGTAGGGATATCTCACCCTCCCCTTGGAAAGATCAAGTAGGTCACAAGAGCTTTATGGCTGATGGAATACTATCTCTTCTCAAGGGAGGCAATGGTGAGTATCTTGAGGGCTTAAATTGATTCCCCTTGCACTGATGATTACCACAATGTTCGGAGGTGGATCGGGTAGTCACTATCTAGATTGGTCTTTAGTAGCTTTGAGGGACCAATGCCTTACGAGCAATGTGATAAGCTACTAAAAGCTTTAACCAATCCTACTAAGAGTATCAAACACTTCACACAATGTGAAAATCATTTCCACAAAGTGCTAGTACACCTCTTTTCGATTTGGCATCACAAGATAAGGTTGATGTTGGTTAGGACTTAGCTTTTGCCTTATCTCTCTTATATAGAGGTTCAAAGGAAAACTCCGCTTAGGGTTGTCCCTTTTCGATGAAGTGCAATCCAAAAGAAGGCCCTTCTAAATGAATAACTAAAATGTAAGATCAAGCACATCAAACAAAGGTTCAATTGTTCCGTTATATGAAAAATAAGGTGCAACTAGATTAGACACACACACATTTGTAGTTGTCGATTGTCCCTTATAAAATTGAAGTGTTTGGCATTCATGTCCATTGTCCCTTAGAAAATTGAAGTATTTTTGCATTTATGTCCATTGTCCCTTAAGAAAGCGATATGTTCCTCAGACTCAGATTGCAAAGATGATTTGTTCAATTGTCCCTTAAGAAAGCAATATGTTTCTAAGACTTAGTGCAATAGATTGAGATTCTTTAATGCTCATCCTGCATGAACATGTTAGGGAAACCCATTTTCTTTGTTTGAGTGATAAGAAGCTGCAACAAGTTGATTAGTTCCCCACAAACTCAAAAGTTAGTAAAAAATAAATCAATTGACCAAAAAGTGCTTTACTGTATTACCAAAGGTGCCCTACTATATTGCTGAAAGTGCTGCACTATTATACCGAAGGTGAGTTACTACAGAACCAAAAGTGATCCAATGTGCTACCAGAAGCGTTGTACTGTGCTACCAAAAGCGCTTTGCTGCCCCAGATCTAAAAAAAGTTAGATTTCATCAAAAAAGCTAGATCAAACGATGATTTCATGGTTGACTTGAGGATGTGGGATTTAATAGATGATAAAATCTGTAACCTAAAAGAACAACTTACAAGATGCCCATGAAGATAGGTTAACTCAACAAATGACAATACTCCTCAATACGTTATCTTAGGTAGTATAAATGATAATTTGAAAGACAAATAAATCATCTTGTCAGTCAATGAATGATAGATATGATGAGTTAAAAACCTTGTAATTCACAAAACAAGATTAGAAACCCTAATAGACTAGAAGCGCTTTATTGTTATACTGAGTGCACTGCATTATCTTACCAAAAGCATGCTACTGTGCTACCAGAGGCACTACAGTATTTCTTGAAGGCATTGTATTGTTCTACCAAAAGTGCTTCACTGTACTACCAAAGGCACTTTGCTGTGTTGGGTACGTTGTTCTGTACTGTACTTAAACAAATTTAATTTCTCAAAGAAAAAGAGGGATTAATGGGTCCCACCAGGCATGCCAGAATGTGTATGAGGAAAATCGAGAGGTCGAATGATAAAATCACAACAATGATAATAACAACTCAATTACCCATAACATGAAGAGATCGATCTAAGTAAAAATCCAATATCAATGAATAAATCAAATTAAAACAAGAAAGACTTCACTTAGATTGTATAGTTCTCTTTGTATGAATGTAGATTGCTCAATAACGTTATGAAACCATGGTTGTAACAAGCGGATGTAGGTGTTTATGTGCTCAAAAGGTCAATGTGCTCAATGATACGATGTATGCTCAATTCACTGTTAAGGAATGCCTGAGAATAAATGATCAAAGAGTGCTCAATAGATAAATGATCGAAGAGGATTTGATATGAAGATAAGGGGGGTTTATATAGAGTTCAAACATGATCGATCAATGGATGAAATAAATCCATAGAATGGATGATTGAGATAAATCAAATAACTCATGCTGAATGTGCACACGACATGTGTCACTCCAAAAAGGTATTCTTATTAAGATAATTGCTTTTTTGATAAAGATAGATTTGATTTCATAAATTAGAATGTTTTTTTCTAATTTAAGAGTTGGTAAAAATATAATAAATTAAAGCAAATTAACTTAACTTTAGTTTTGCCTTTTTTAGAGTTCTAAAAATAAGACTGATTGTGCACATGAGTTAACACGATATTTTTAGAGGAATTGGAAAGAAAAATTGAAATTAAATAAATAAATTTATTTAATTGATTGTGCATGATAGAGGATATGAAGATTTATAAATAAAATACTTGATTTTATTTATTTTTAGAGGATTGAGATAATTTAAATAAATTTGCATGATTTATTTAAATTTGGAAGAACAATTTGATTTAATTAAATAATGAAAATTATTTAATTATAGATAAGAGAGATTTGTGATGAATTAATTAAATAATTGGATTTATTTAATTAATGTAGACTTGAAATTTGAAAAAGGATAAAGATTTAATTAAATAATTAAAATTATTTAATTTTGGAAGAATAAGGTTGATTTTGCTAAAATTAATTAAATAAATACAATTTATTCAATTAATGTTGAATTTTGGAGTTTTGGAAGAATTTGATGAAATTAATTAAATAATTAGATTATTCAATTAATGCTGAATACAAGTGATTTGATGAAATGCAAGTGATGTGATGACTTGGTCATTTTTGGGTGTCTACATGGGGATAGCCTATTTTTGTAGATGTTTTGAATTGATAGAGAGCTTTGAAGCAAATAAAAGAAGATTCTAAATCTAATTTAATCTAAAGAAGAAATTTAAATATAATATAATCTAAGAAAGAAATAACATAGTATAAATCTAACCAACAAGCAACAATAAATTGTTTCAATTCTTGGGAAAATTGGTGATCCAATTACTACTTTAAATTACTTTTTGAAAGAATGCTTTTATAAAAAGAAATAAAACTAGGGAACCTATATGAAGGTTCAATGGAACTTCCTTGAAGTTTTTGTGAATTGTGTCCTTAGAGAATCTAACTTTTTATTTTCTTCTCATCTCTAGCTTTAGGTAACTCATTTTGATGGAAGGGAAGATCAAATTGTATACAAAATTGAAGACTACTTGGAAATGGTAGGAAGCTTAAAATACTTTAAAGAAGCTCAAAGTTTATGCTATATTGGATATTAGACTTGGCCTAGAGGGAGGCTTGCAAATCTATGGAGGTGGGATATTAATCCTAGTTTATATAGGAAGAAGATGCAAGCCTTCTTGACAAAAATAATTCAAATGCAACCAAGTGCATACAAGATCACTTACATGCATGAAACATGAGGTGTTTAAATATGAAAAAGAACTTTCAATCAATGGGAGATGACAATAGTTCAAGGGGAAAAGAGAATAAATTAAGGGGAGTGATTCATGTTATCAAGACTCATGAAGACTCTCAATCATAGGCCAAACTAGAAGATAAATTTCCAAAACTGGAAGATTCATGTGCTAACCAAACACAACAGGGTTACCCTTTCTAGCAAGGTGGGTCACTTGTTTTACTTGCGTAGGTCACTTGGGTGACCCTATAACTTAACTTGGGTCACCCATGTGCCATAGGGTCTCTTTGGAAACCATGTAGCTATAGGTACAGAAACTTAGTGTCATGACCCATTTTGTATATGGCACAATATTTTCACAACTATATTATTGCACTAGACACATGATGTTATGCTGCAGATTTATGCTATTCTTGAACTATTTGGTTAACTATTTTCTACTTCATTATTTAAATAGATTATGACATGTTATGTTTATGGATGGATATGACTTGTGTATATCTTGTTATTAGTGGATATTGACTAACTTCAATGAATGTCTAAGTGCAATAGGTTCCATCACAATCTCTCTCAATGGGACAGTATCACAAAGTAGAGGGAATTAGCTATTCTAAGGCTGTCATGCATGAACTCACACATGCACTAAATCATACTAGTATAATTGCATATGGGATTTGGGGTTTATGGTTAGCATAGAGGGTTATTAAATGTTAAAATGTGTATTTTATGGTCTCAATTTGAATTATCAAAAAGAAATTGAACACACACACACACACACACATATATATATATACATATATGTATGTGTATGTGTGTAGATATATAGTATGAGCATATGTGTGTGTGTATACACACACATATGGCACAATTAACACAAACACACACACACACAAACATATATAATATATGATCTTAATTGAATAGATGGTTTACCACGGTTATTTTTATTAATTAATTGATTTTAAATTTTTTATATATATACATTTTCCATGCAATATTAATTAAATATTGCATGGGAAATATATATATGTTGAGTACATGTGTCTCAGATTTACAGGCATCGGTAAGAGTTGACCTTTGTCTCAGTGATCTCTTGTTCTTGGTTGATTGCCCTTTGTTATCGGCCTGCCAAGCTCTATCAGCGTAACTTGTTTGTGTTCCAGTGATGGAGTATGTTTCACCGATGGTGTTTTGCCCATCAGCTTGACTATTGCTATCAAGCTTGGCTGAAGTTCTTACTTCGATCACTTGTGTTACACCGATGATAGCAAGGTCTATTGAATGGGCTTGAACTCTGCAGGTTTGGTTCAAGCATTTAAGGTTCTATCGGATCAGTGGGACTTATCATTATCAAAGTAGCTTAGGAGACTACTTCTGATGTGTGGGGTCTTACCGATGAAGGACTAGTGGTATACTCTATCAGGCTGACTTTCACTATCAACATGGTATTGGAATTCTCTCTCCAATGTGCTATGTTACTCCGATGGAGGTCTGGCATCGGTGTGACAAGTGACATCGGCGTGGCTGGAAGATGTCTCTCTAGTAATTCATGTTACACCAACGAAGGTTTGACATCAGTGAGACAAGTCACTCCAGTAGTCTTGGTCACTCCGATGAGACATCGGCCAAGGTCTTCCTGATGTTCGATGAACGGTTGACTGATTGGTCTTGTTGGTAAAAGTGTCGATGGTTATCATACATGTGGTCATGTATATAAACTAGAAAATCAACTGATGACTGATGCATGTGGGACTAATGAGTTCTCACGAATGTGAACAGTTAGAAATGACAATTTTGACGTTTGAACTGTACAGATGAAGTTGAACAGTTATGGGCAGTTTGTTTGCACATAAAGTAGACAACAAAGATCATTCAAAAAAAAAAGAATTGAATCTTTGGCATAATTCATTCTGTGTGAAGAGAGGTAGAGTGAGAGAGTTCAGTCTATTCTATTCAGTTGATAGTCTCACCACTCATGCATGGACATGTAGTTCTGAATGCTGGATGAGTGTGATACCTGGAATCGGGCAAGACATAAAGATATGAGAGAAGATACTATTGAATTTTCTCCAGATGGAATAGGATGTTAATCTCCATGAAAGGCTTAGTGCTAGATTTGTATTGTAATTGTATTTTCTATTGCTGAATAATACAATGGCGATCTAGGCTTTTGGAGTGTGGGGTTTTTTACCCGTAAGGGATTTCCCCATGTAAATATGTGTTTTTGTTCTGTCTTTCATGTTTAATATTTTTTCTATTGAAGCTGGTTAATGTTGCTTGTACTTTCCTCTAAGGGTTAGTGTTGGAAATGAACTATGTCTAATTTCACTTTGTGGCATAGTTGTGCATGTTTTTGAGGCAATCTAATGAAATTTAAATCTGTTGAAGACACCACTATTCTTAGAAATACGTTCTAAGATGCTCTCATTTCCTTACAAGTTGTATCAGAGACTTCTTCTGGGATATGCTTTGTTGCTCACATATGTACATTTATGTGCTGCATATGTTCTCATGTAAGAGTTCCTGGTGTATAAGGTCTGGGTATTCCTTCTGTGATGATTTCTTAGTGTGATAGGCTTGAGGAAATATGAAGGAATCATCTGATGATTGATCCTTGTTTGAGTGAAGTCTTGCAGTTGATCTTGTCTTCATGTTACAACAGGCACTTGAAGGATGGTGAAGATGGAGAAGGAGTTGATCATGTTGAAATGATGTGGTCTAAGGCTCTTTTGTTGATAGTAAGATGTTCCTATTGCATGGGGTAGAATTTTTCTTTGTGGTTGTGTTGTTGTAGTAACTTTCATATGGGTGTCTGTGTGAGAGGTTTTCTGATGATATGAAGAAGTTTGTGTTGCTGCTCAACCATGGATTATTGTGCTTATGTTGGGATTTGTTCTTGGTATTGGAAGGTGTTGATTATGTGATGCCCTAGTTGCATTTTGGTTATGGAGTTGATCCTTTTGAGGTCTGGAAGCTTCTGATATAACCTGACTCTCTCTCTCGGATGCTTGTACATGATGGTGGTCTTGGAATTGGTCTAAATTAGGCTTGCAGTTCCTGGATTTACTTAATCCTTGTGGTTGTTTTGTACTTACATTGGAAGGGTTTAATAGATTTTCCTTAAAATCTATGATGCTCATCTATGTTAATCCATTTCTAGTTTAACCATTATGGTGTTTCTTGATTTATATTCTTGGTCTTCCAGATGTGAAGTAGATATGAATGTGCATAGGTGTTATCAAACACATTGGTTTTGTATTTTTTACATTGTCAAGAGAAAAACTTGTGGTTCTGTGAAGTTGCAGTCAATCTATTTTTCTAGACCCTGGCTTTTGGGGTGTTGCTAGATGAAATAGTTGTAGTTTTGCAAAGCATGCTTCGTGTGTGGCATGAGGAGGTGAAATGCTTTCTCTACATGGGGGTGCTAGTATGTGATATGTCACTCAACATTTTTGTGGTAATGCTTCTAGTTTTTTATACTGTGGTACTCAAGTTGTGGACATGTTTGGTGAATCGGATTTGTAAGTAATCTGGTGCTTGAGTCATGTTGTCTACATGATATTTTTATTCCTTGAGATCTCAATTTTGCAATTTCTAGTGTGATAGTGAGTTTGCATGGTACATTGGTTGGATCTATGAGTTATGTGGTTTTGTGGGTTGATCACCTATTAAGCTACAGTGAGATGACTCGGATGTGGATTGTCTTTATCCACAAGATTATTTTAGTGTTTATGTAGATTTGGTAGCTGGCCTTGTCTGTGGTCACTTGTGCATTGGTGTGACTACTTTAGGATGGGAGGATGGATGTTGTAAAGTACCTGAATAGTCAGTTAAGGAGACTTGTAGCATGTGTATCATGATGTCATGAATAGCTTGGATACACAGGTTTGTGAAAGCTATTGACAGTGATAACGTATTTCCTTGGTTTGGAGATCTTGGTGCCACTTGGTTTTATTGTCACATGGACATGTTAATGTGTGGACCTGGAGGAGTTTTAGATTAGGAGAAATTTGGTCATGATGCTTGGAAAGCTCGGTTGTCACAGTTCAATGGGAGCTTTGGCATTGATTGTGTGTTCATCACTTAGTGGTGAATGATCTTCTTTAGTGTTGCAAATGTTACTAGGAGGAGCTCTTAGATCCTGTTTCTACAGAAGGGTTCTTCTGCATTTGTAGGGGCACGATTTGAGGATGGGTAACATCTTAGAGTCATGGAGGATTCATGAAATCCTTGGCTGAGGTGTTGGTGGTGCTTGGCAAGTGATGTTGGTTTAGAGTTTGGTTTGTTTCATGTCATGATATTTTCTTGTTCTCTACATTTGAGTTTTGGCATGATACATTGCTCTTGAGACCATGGTTATGTTCACCTAAAGCATGGAATCTCCTAAGGGGGATGGTAAGATCATGATGTCATGATAAGTTCCTGATTCAGATGATTGGAGCTTTGACAGTGGTCTAGTGATTCTTTGTGTGTTGGGTGCATTGATCTTTTGCTTGATTACTTCATGTTGGTGTAGTGATGTATTTGGAGTTTAGCATGATATGATCATTTACATATGCCCATGGGTACATGGAGAATAAGGTGAGGTTGTAATTCTCTTAAGATAAGAGAAGTGTTGTTGATGGCTACTCTTGATGAAGATTTTAGTAGAAAGTTTGAGAAGCCTACACCTTGGTTGGACGTGAGTTCAACAAAGACCTATGAGGAGATTGCTCTTGCAGGAGTCATGATGGCTTGTATATCTTGGAGGAGCATTCTTATCCCCGCTCATGGTCTACTTGACAGTTTATTACTTGAGAGGTATTGCCGATTGTTTCTCTCAAGTGTTTTATGCCTTCTTTCATAGACATGGATCTTGAACTGCTCATAGATGGTTCTGAAGGATTCATTGTGAGAGATGGATAGCATGATTAATCTCCTTGTGCATTTGAGTTTAAAAGATATCATTCATTGATGAGAATTGTTAGGAGATGGTTTTATGGGCTGATTTCCTGAAATGAGAAATGGATTAGTTTGATCTTCTTTGGTTTGAGAGGCTTACATCCATGTTGGTTGCATGATTACATATGTTGAATTTGATCTCTTGAGATTGAATGTTTGTTTAAGTGTTGTTATGCTGTTCTTTTTGGGGGTGTTGTGAAGGAGATCATACTTGACAAAGTTGGCACTTAGAGGTGTATGTAGGAGGATTTTCTACAGGTATATGATGTGCAGTGTTTCTCTTGGTCTCAGTTATTTTTCTGATGGTGTGGTTCACATTACATTGGTTTGAGGTTTTGTTCGGAGTTGAAGTGATCACTAGTTTGTGGTCAAGTGCTTTCACTTATGTTCTTCGGTGATAGCATGAAGGTTCTATTATCTCTTTCATTGTTGGGTGTGAAGAACTTGAGAGATTTCTGGACTGGTGGTGAGATGTATAGGTTATTGATTTACAGATTTTGCATATCATGGTGGATGTTCCTGCAATGCTACATGATGAGTACACTCTCTATGTAATGCCATTGGTGGACTTTGTATGCCATGATCTTTTTCAGATCTGCATTACCCATGCAGTGGGAGTTCTTGGATGTGTTTGGTCTTTTTCGATTGGCTGAGACATGGAGCTTGTATTTGCAGTTGATGGGTGTATATGTGGGTGGCATGAGTCTGCTGATATGAATACCTTCAAGGTATGGATGGTTGGATGGATTAGCACTTGTTGAGTGTGCTATTTTTAGTCATGTGGGTTTTGTTCAATTGGATGGGTGTAGTCAGTTTTCTGATTGTTGTTCTAGCTGATGTTCTATCTTATTTATGGAGGATGGTTTCATGGCTGTGTTCTAGAAGCTTTGAAGTTGGTTATGTTGGAGCTTCTATGTAGCTTGTGAGCACAGTGGAGTGGATGCAGTATCATCTTTGGTTCTGAGACTTGGAGCATTGATGGGTTCCTATAAATCCTTCGCCAAGTGGGAGAATGTTGAGTACATGTGTCTCAGATTTATAGGCATCGGCAAGAGTTGACCCTTGTCTCAACGATCTCTTACTCTTGGTTGATTGCCCTTTGTTATTGGCCTGACAGGCTCTATCGGCATAACTTGTTTGTGTTCTAGCGATGGAGTATGTTTCACCAATGGTGTTTTGCCCATCAACTTGACTATCATTATCAGGCTTGGCTGAAGTTCTTACTCTGATCACTTGTGTTACACCAATGGTAGCAAGGTCTATTGGATGGGCTTGAACTTTGCAGGTTTGGTTCAAGGGTTCAAGGTTCTATCAGATCGGTGGGACTTATCATTATCAGAGTAGCTTAGGAGACTACTTTTGATGTGCAGGGTCTTACCGATGAAGGACTAGTGGTATACTCTATCAGGCTGACTTTCACTATCAGCATGGTATTGGAATTCTCTCTCTGATGTACTATTTTACTCCGATTGAGGTCTGGCATCAGTGTGACAAGTGACATCGGTGTGGCTGGAAGATGTCTCTCCAGTAATTGATGTTACACCGACGAGACAAGTCACTCCAATAGTCTTGGTCACTCTGATGAGACGTCAGCCAAGGTCTTCCTGATGTTCGGTGAACGGTTGACTGATTGGTCTTGTCGGCAAAAGTGCCAATGGTTATCATACATGTGGTCATGTATATAAACTAGAAAATCGACCAATGACTGATGCATGTGGGACTAATGAGTTCTCATGAATTTGAACAGTTAAAAATGACAGTTTTGACATTTGAACTGTACGGATGAAGTTGAACAGTTATGGGCAGTTTGTTTGCACATAAAGTAGACAACAAAGATCGTTCAAAAAAAAAAGAATTGAATCTTTGGTAGAATTCGTTCTATGTGAAGAAAGGTAGAGTGAGAGAGTTTGGTCTATTCTGTTCGGATGGTAATCTCACCACTCATGCATGGACATGTAGTTCTGAATGCTGGATGAGTGTGATACCTAGAACCAGGCAAGACAAAAAGATATGAGAGGAGATACTATTGAATTGTCTCCAGATGGAATAGGATGTTAATCTCCATGAAAGGCTTAGTGCCAGATTTGTATTGTAACTTATTTTCTATTTATGAATAATACAATGGCAACCTAGGCTTTTGGAGTGTGGGGTTTTTTACCCGTAAGGGTTTTCCCCACATAAATCTGTGTTTTTGTTCTGTCTTTCATGTTTAATATTTCTGCTATTGAAACTAGTTAATGTTGCTTGTACTTTCCTCTAAGGGTTAATGTTGGAAATGAACTATGTTTGATTTCACTTTGTGGCATAGTTGTGTGTATTTTTTAGGCAATCTAATGAAATTTAAATATGTCGAAGACACCACTGTTCTTAGAAATACATTCTGAGATACTCTCATTTCCTTACTATATATATATAGTTAAGTTTAACAAGGGTAATATTTTGATCATTTACCAGTGACTTTGTCCATTGTAATTATCTCATTCCGTTAGGAATTTACAAGGAATAAAGAATGTTTTTTTTCTCAGATCTTGAACACAAGAAATAAATTGAACTCCATTATTTTTAATATTTCTGGCAACAGTTGTAAGCTTCGGATATAAAATCTATATCCTGCTTAGGAATGTTATTTCTTGAGCTGTTCTTTTCTGAATATAAAAATATGCATGGATTTGACCTGGTTACTTCTAGAGAGCCATCCCCAGGCATACTTGTCAATAAAATTATTTTCAATCAACACCTGGAACTTGCCAGTCTTAGGGGGGTAAATAAAAAGTTAAAAAGAGGAATTCTAAAACAGGAATTTGGGGGAGTGGAGAAAATTGGAAGGAGTAGCACGAAAAATAAATTATTTTCAGATTGGAAGCCCTATATAGGTATGAACAATCCTCCACACTAGTTTTAATACGAATAAATGCATTCATTGAATAAATGCTTGACATTACTGAGAAAAGAATGAATTAATTTCCATCCTTGAGATCAATTTGTGTAACCAATTTTACAACTTTGACTGCAACCATGAAATTCAATAGAGTATTAAGATATTTAAACCAGTGAGGTTTATCAGAAGGAAACATAAAATTTGATTACCAAAGCTATAAAAGCATAAGATTCAATTTAAGAAAGCTAACATAGATACTCAAAAATTATTCCAACCAACCATAATTTGGAAAATGTTGAAATAAGGGAAATAATAGAAAAATAAAGCTACATGTTCCTTTAGCCAGAGAGGTGTGCCTCATATCTAGACACCCTCAGTACCTCAAATTTGCATCTTAAAACAATTAAAATCAAACAAAATTCTGGCCATCCTGTGCGCCACTAGAGGATATGAGACAAGAAGCAGGGAATTGTTGTTTGCAAATCTCACAACATAAATAATGCCCAAGTGCAGGCTACGAAATATAAATAAATAAATAAATAAAAGAAACATTGAACACTCTGAGGATTGACATCCCAAATAATGCCTAAATTTGTAAATAAAACACATGAAATTAAATATACTGGCAATCTACAGGCACCACCAGAAAGGCTTGATGTCCTTCCTGTCTCCTCATGGCGTGAACAAATGGTAGCACCACTCCTTGTTTCTTAAATAGATTCCTAACCCTAAAGACTGAAGTCTTTTATGTAATGTTTATTATAAAGTTTAGAAAATATTTTGTTTTGGGAAGGAAAGAAGGATACAAGCTTTAATTAACTTCTTTCTAACAGGAAGAGAATGGTTAAGTTTAACTAAGGAATTAAAATTTTAATCATGTTTTACAATTAATAATTACATAGGGTAATTATTTAATTGTGAATGGAATTAAAATTTACATGGAATTAATAATTATATAGGGTAATTATTTAATTGTGATTGGAATTAATATTCACACACGATAAATATTTATTATGTGCACATTTTATAATTATCCAAGGTGATTAATTAAATTGTGATTGGAATTAATAATTACATCGTGTAATTATCTATTTGTGATTTGAAATTGATATTTAATTGTGTTAAATATTAATTGGGTTGGTTTGGTATAGTGAGCAGTGGCCTAATTCCAAGTAGAATACTTTTCAGAGATTGGAATCTTAGGTTGTATACCATCGCATGGGTTTATAGTTTACAAATCTATAGGTTTGCTTGTGGGAAATGGGTAGAATGTATTAGTTAAACCCAATAGCACTTTCATGCATGTCAGCCTTGAATAACTAATTTCTTTGGGATAGGTTGGGCTATTCGTGTGGATAGCATAGGGAAGCCTTTAGCTTCATGGTAGGGTGGAAGTCACCTTTGTGATTCTCTCTCATCTTTGAGTTACGAAGGAGGATTTAAGGGTGACATATTGCACCAAGATGCCACAATAATTCCTGGTACTTATTACATTAAAGATGAATGGATTAAAAGGAAATGATTTAAATTCAAATTTGTTCCACTGTTGCATATTCATCATCATTATATGACAAGTTATTGTTGGCAATGTAATTTGTCATTGATATCAACACTTAGAGTAATGTTAGCACTCTGTTTGTGATGATGATATACTAGTGAGACACAGTGGTGATGCTGATGTTTAGGGTTGTTGGTATTTAGTTATAATCCTAAGGTTCATAGTGGGTTGTTAATGTTCATGGTTGGATGTCATGCCTGGATTAATGTAAAGACAAGGTATATTAAGCATGCTTGTGGTCATCAAAGTAGTGAGATGCAGTGATGTTCCCAATGTTCATGGTTGGATGTCATGTCAAGTCAAGTTGTTGGTTAGCAAAGATGTTTTCATGATGAAATATTAAGATGGGAATTAGAAGCACAAAAGATGAGTTCATGATGAAATATTAAGAGGGGAATTAGAAGCACAAAGATGAATGATGAAATATTAAGATGGGAATTAGAAGAACTAAGATGAATGATGATAAAATAAGCTATGATGAGGATGAGAAGATGTTGCTAAGGACATGTGGCATGGTTCATGATCCTTCCTATTGTTTCCAAGAATGTATGTGTTGTTATATGAAGATTTTGGCTTTTGGAAGTTGGTGAAGGTTTCTGCCATAGAGAGGTGCCTAGAAGACTATCTGGTAAAATGCTCTGCATTCCTCCACATTTGAAGATATGACCATGTAGTTCAAAACTTAATTTAATTATGATGTAAAGGTGCTAAATCCAAAGTTTTAGATTATTTTTCCCTCCGCAGTGAAAGTTATGAGAGATAGAGTTTCGGTCTGTGCTCTAGGAGAACTAAATGATAAAGAAGACTGTTTGGAATGCTCCGCATTTCTCCACTGTGATAGATATGGCTATGTGGTTTTGAAGATATGTTCACAATAGTATATGAGTGCATCCATATGTGTTTCATGTGTTTTGGAGGTCTGCAAGCTTAGTTTTCAATTGACAGTTGTGATATAGATAGATCCAAATGCCTAGCTGTTCCCAGAGTATATGATGATGATGTGTGCCACAAAGTTCTTATTGTGAAGAGTTCAAGGAATGCTTGGAGATGTTGTATAGGTTCTTCCAACTCATATGGAAGAAGAACAAGCAATGTTTAATCATTCATGAGTATCTCTGAGATTGTGAAGAACGATGTGCTATAAGGTTCATGTTTTCTTGCTTAAGGGTGATCTATTTCTTGAAGAATGATGTTGTGAAGGATGTTTAGGACTAGACTATGTATTGGGATCCACAAGGTGTGCGTTTCTTTCTAGAGTAGGATGTAGTTCATGATAGGGTTTGTCCTATGCATGTTTCGTGTTGTGTGATCTCTGGCCAACTTGTATAATGTAATATCCTTGTATTGGCCAACTTGTAATGAAATCAATGTAATGTCATGTATATATTGTAAACCTAGTTGGTCTAGGTGATGCATGATTGTGAAAATGAATATATGAAAGTGTGAAGAGTAGAATATGAAAATCATATGCATTGTGATGTCTGACTAAAGGAGAAAGAGCAGATGTGTTAGAAGCTGTCCTGATTCATCTTGAAGACATTTATGTGATAGGAGGAAAGTGAAGAGGGTGCCTAATTGATCCAATCATTAGAAGAAGTATAATTGCAATCATCAAAGGTGTGAGCTTCAATTTTAGTTTTTAGGTAGTGGAAGGACTGTCATAGTGTAATCTTTTCTGAGTTTGTTTTTAGTTCAGGGAGTAGTTGCTTTCTTGGGAGTGACCCTAAATCAAATTTTTTAGGGAGTAGTAGCTTCCTTGGGTTGTAGCCCTAAAACAAAGATGTAATTTTGAGATTCATATATTATGAGTTAATCATCACCATGGTTTTTCCATTCTTGGGTTTTACATGTATATTTGGTGTTATGTGTTGATGTGCATTATCCTAATCTTTCATGTTTTTGTTTATGTTGTAATGTTTAAGTTTTAATCTGCTCCGAAGGACTTGAAGTTTGATTAGATACTAATTCACCCCCCCTCTCAGCATCCTTGTGTGTTCAACAATTGGTATCAAAGATAAGTTACTCAGAAGAAGCTTAACCAATTGAGGAAGGCATGGGATGGCTCCTAATGCAACTCACAAGGTACCTATGTTTGATGGAACAAATTATTCCTTTTTGAAGCTAAGGATGGAAAACTATCTATCTTCTCTAGGGTTTGGTGTATGGAAAGCTAATGTGAAGGGTTACGCTACTTCTAATTCTGAGCCTACAGATACTAATGAGATTAGGACGTATGATAATAATGCCAAGGTAAAGAGTACTATGATGAGTGGACTGGAGGATAGATAACTTCTAAAGGTAATGAGTTGCAAATCTGCTAAGGATGTCTGGGTAAAACTTGAAGGCATTTATGAAGAAGATAGTAAAGTGAAGCATGCTAAGATGCAAATCTTCAAGAGTAAATTTGAGACCCTTAGGATGACAGAAGATGAAGAAGTTGATAGTTATATGCTATGAGTGGATGAAATAGTTAATGGCATCACATGTTTAGGTGGTGAAGTGAAAGAAGATGAAATTGTGAAGAAGGTACTGAGAACTCTTCCTAAATCTTACAGTCATAAGGTATCTTCTATTGAGGATATTTGTGATTTGGATACATATACAATAGATAATTTGTTTGTCTCTCTCACAACCTTTGAAATGAGAGAATTTGACAAAGGCATTCCAAAGAAAGAGATTACATTCAAAGCAAGTAAGAAGACATGAGATGAAGCAACTGATCAAGATGATGACTTTGAAGAAGTAGAAGCAAACTTTGTAAGAATCTTAAAGAAAGGCACAGACAAATACATAGGTAAGTTACCCTTCAAATGTTTCAATTGTGGAAATATTGGTCATTTTTCTTCTAAATTTCCTTTTAAAGAATCAAGGGGTAGTAACAAGAGAGACAAGTTCAAAAGAAGCTTGTATTCCATAGAGAGCAGTTGTTCTTTAGAATATGAGGATCATGATGATTCAAATGATAAAACACTTTTTATGGCCTTGAATGCTGGTAATAAAAGGTTTATATTGAAAAATGTGTAAAGATTGATACCTTGAAAGCTAACCAAAACAATGATATATCAATGCTTGTATGGACTACCTTCCATGCAAAAGAAGAAGCCAAGGCTTCAGTAATTGATAGTGGTTGCTCCAATCATATGACTAGTGAAAAGGAGAAGTTTATTAGTCATGAGAAGTGGAATGGTGTAACTGTTAAGTATGGTGGTGACAAGTTAGCACAAATTTGTGGAAAGGGCGCTATAACCATTAATGGAAAGAACGAGACTGAGGATGTCCTTTATGTCAAAGGGCTAAAGCATAATCTTCTTAGTGTTAGTCAAATGTGCAGTAAAGGATACAATCTTACCTTTCATGCCAAAGGTTGTGAAATCAAGAAGGCAAGGTCTGGAAAAATAGTTGCTGAAGGCATCAATTCATATGGTGAGATCTATCATCTGAAGGAGGTAAATGGAAGAACATGCTTATTAGCTGAATCTAGTGAGTGTTGGCTATGGCATAATAGAATGGGACACATCAACTTTGATAATATGATAAAGATCAGCTCTATTCATGTGGTGAGAGATATGCCCAAGATAACTAAGCCTGCAAACACATTGTGCAAGGAATGTCAAATGGGAAAGCAGACAAAGACAAGTTTCAAGAGAAAGGAGTACTCTTCTTCTATTCCATTGGAGTTGATTCATAGTGACCTATGTGGCCCATCAAGAGTAAAGAGTCAACAAGGTGAAAAGTATTTCATGTTGCTTATTGATGATTATTCTAGAATGACTTGGGTTACTTAAGAGAAAAATCAAATGCACTTGATAAGTTTAAGGTTTTCAAAGCTATGGTTGAGAATGAAATGTATACTAAGATAAAATGTTTAAGGTTTGATAGAGGAAGTGAGTTTACTTAAATGAATTTGATAAGTTTCGTAAAGATCATGGTATTAGGAGACATCTATCAGCTCCTAGGACCCCTCAGAAAAATGGGGTATTGGAAAGGAAGAATAGAACTGTACAAGAGATGGCTAGGGCAATGTTGAAAGATGCAGACCTATCTGACATGTATTGCAAGGAAGCGGTTCACATTGTTGTCTATCTAATTAACAGAGTACAACTGAGGGTCAAAAACACTAAGACCCCTTATGAGCTATGGTATGGAAAGCCTCCTAATGTCAGATACTTTGGGATCTTTGGCAACAAATGCTATATCAAAAGAGATGAATAAGACCTAGGAAAGTTTGATTCAAGAAGTGATGAAGGGATCTTTCTTGGTTACTCAACCAGAAGTAATGCCTATAGATGCTACAACAAGAGATTGGGAAAGATGATTGAAAGCAAAAATATCAAAGTACATGAAGACTTGTATCAAATCTCACAAGAATTAGAGGACTTCGGATCTGATATCTTTCCATGCATTGAAGATGAAGATGAAGAAGAGAAAGAAGAAAAGGAACAAGAACCATAGCAGATACCTAAGATTCCAGCAAAGTATGTTCAAAATAACCATTCAGTAGATCAGATCATTAGAGATAAGAATGAAGGTGTGTAGACTAGGAGAAGGTTTGCTAAGGCACATGAGCAAGCAAATTTGTGTTTATTGTCAAAAATAGAGCCCAAAACCTTTGCTGATGCTAGAAAAGATGATGGATGGATAAATACATTGTATGGCCTCAAGCAAGCACCTAGAGCTTGGTATTCTAGGTTGGATAAGTATTTACTTCAACAGGGCTTCAAGAAAGGTACTATAGATAGTAATATTTATATCAAGGAAGAAGGAGATATGATATTGATAGTTGCAGTATATGTTGATGACATCATCCTTGGTGGAGATGATGATACATATGTAAGATGCTTGCAGAGGAGATGAAAAAATAGTTTGAGGTGTCTATGATTGGTGAGATGTCTTTCTTCCTTAGAATTAAAATTGCTCAACTAGATGATGGTATCTTTATTTCTCAAGCTAAGTATGTTAGAGAGATGTTGAAGAAGTTTGGTATGGAGGATTCAAAACCAGTGAGTACTCCTATGGTCACTGGATGTGACTTGAGCAAGGATGATGAGTTTGTTGCAAGTATGGACCTAATTGGTGTTGTCATTGATGACAACATACTCCTGTTGCATTAATGATAAGGATTGGATGAGTTGAGTGCTGAGGATATTGAGAAAATTAGTCTCAATCAGGAACAAGTAAAGAATAGTGATGACAGTAAGGTAAAAGTCCAATATAGGATGAGATCAGAGCATGCAGTTCAAAGGGTTGGTAGATATGTGTCTTGAGATGATCCAGTAAAGATTTCAAAGGTATGCATGAAGATTTGAAGAAGTTGTGGTCACTCAAGTAAAACTGGTTCCGACAGGTGTTCAGTGGTGACAAAGTGATACAGATAGGTCCAGTGAGATCTAGAAATGCATTTTCATGTTCTGTGGATTTGAGGGAGTGTTGAGGAAGTCTTTATGAAGTGTCAACTTGATTGCTTCATGGTTTGAAGACCCGCAAGAATATATTCCTTTGTGACAGTAATGACAGACTATGTTCTTAAGGTTCCAGATGAAGGAGAGAAGGATTTCAGTAAGCAGATGAAGTGTGAATGTTCTTGGTGATTTAGGCAAGCTTGTGGAGGTCTTTGGATCATGTCCAGTTCATGTTGGTGGTCCGCATTGAAGTTGGAGCTCAGAATTAAAGAATAACTTTCGGATGATGGTGTTCTTTCTAAGATTGGTTGATTGGATGAGTTACACATCTTGCGGATGTTCTTATGGATGTTTGCCAACTTAGATGATTGTTCCTAAGTTGATGTCTTGTATAAATAAGGGATTGTGAAGTCATTTCAAAGTTGTCCTTGTGGAGATGAGTGTGTGGTAGCAAGGAGAAGAGTGAAAGGCAGAGCAGAAGTATTGGGCTTAAATGGAACTAATTCAAGCATGGTGAAGATGCTCTTTTCCAGTTCAAGTAGGTGATACTTATTTCTTTGTAGACAGTGTGTCTCTTGTAGGCAGTGAGCCTCTTGTGAGTAGTGTGCTCAGGTAGTGAGCCCTAATTGGCATGTGCCATTTTGTTCTTTCTATTCTTCTAACAGAGAATACATTCTTGGGTTAATCACCCCGTGGTTTTTCCCTTAACCGGGTTTTCCACGTCAAAATCTTGGTGTCTCATGTGTTAATATGTTTCTGCTCTTGATCTATTGCATTGTGTTTCCATGATTGATTTACTATTATGCTACTGAATAACCATACGGAGTTAAGTGTTTAATTGGAAGAAAGTTTTGTAGAACTGATTCACCCCCCTCTTAGTTGTCTGCCCTAAATCTAACAATTGGTATTAGAGCCAAGTTCCTCTAAAAGGGCTTAACCACTTGAGGAGATCTAGGATGTCGTCATACAAGAAGGATAGTCTGAAGTTTGATGGACCCAATTTTAATCTTTGGAAAGGTCGCATGAAATGTCACTTGCAGTGTATGGGAATGGCATACTGGACCATGGTTACAACAAAATATACACCTCCACAAGGTGGTCCGAAAACTCCAAATGAAATCACAGATGCTAAAAACAATCTACAGACTATAGAAGCTCTTCTAAGTGCATTATCTGATTCAGAGCTCTCAAATGTTATTGATCTACCAACTACTTTTGAAATTTGAGAAAAAATGGAACTTCTGCATGAAGGAGACAAGTATGTTAAAAGTGTAAGGTTACAGAGTCTAAAAGGGAAATTTGAAAATCTAAAAATGAGAGATGATGAAAATATTACTACTTTTATGCCAAGAGTAAATGAGATTGTTTGTGGATTTAGGAATGTTGGTGGAGTCTTGGATGAAGATGAGATTGTTGGAAAAATTCTCAGATCCCTTCCTGCTTCTTATAAAATCAAGGTTGATGCCATTGAAGAATTTATAGCCCATACAACTATCACAAGAGATCAATTGGCTAGTAAATTGGCTTCTTTTGAAATGACCGAGTTTAGAGATGACCCCCCCAAGACTAAATCTTCATTCAAAGCCAGTACCTTTGTAAAAGGCAAGCAAAGGTTTGATCCGAGAGAGAACTCTTCAAGGAAATTATCATGGTATGAAAAAGCAAGAAAAGACTTGGAAGAAGAAGAAGTTGAAACTACTCACCTTGAAGCTCTTATTGCAAAAAGGGTACCAAGAGGATCCAGAAAGTATGAAGGGAAATTGCCTTTCAAGTGTTTCAACTGCAATAAGATTGGTCATTTTGCCTCAAGGTGTCCAAAAAGAGTTTCAAGGCCAAATTCTAACAGATCAAGGTTCCAAAAGAACTGTTACTATGTTCATGAGGAAGATGATAATGAAGGAGTAACAGATGATGAATCAGAGATAGGAGACAAATCTGGAAGTGACTGGGTGTTCATTGCCATCAAGGAAGAAGATCTAATGCCCTCTGAATCTATCAATCATAAAGTTGTGGAAAGAGCTCTAGCTACCCAAATTGAAGAAAATGATGATTGGGTCATTGACAGTGGATGCTCTCACCATATGACAAGTGACAA
Organism: Cunninghamia lanceolata; assembly: GCA_027924645.1. NCBI lineage: Eukaryota > Viridiplantae > Streptophyta > Pinopsida > Cupressales > Cupressaceae > Cunninghamia > Cunninghamia lanceolata. The sequence goes on along the minus strand of BSBN01000907.1, from coordinate 5,447,146 downwards.
AAACAAGTTCATAGATTTGGAAAGTTATGAAGGAGGAGTGGTAAAGTTTGATGATAATTCTACTGGTAGAATCAGAGGAAGAGGAACTATTTCTTTTGATGGAAGGAACAAAACTGGTAATGTACTGTATGTTGAAGGATTGAAGCATAATCTTCTCAGTGTTGGATAGTTGGTAGACAAAGGCTATGATCTCCGATTCAAGAATGGTAAATGCAAGATCTTTGAAAGTTCTGAAACAGAGATTGCATCTGATACTCAAACTAAAGGCAATATCTTCCACTTAGTTGGTACTAGTAAAAGTTGTCTATTTGTGCAAATTGATCAGAGTTGGTTATGGCATAGAAGAATGTGTCATGTCAATTTTGATAATATCATCAAGATAAGCAACACTCAGGCTATAAGAGATCTTCCAAAATTAGTGAAACCTACAAATAGTTTGTGCAAGAAATGTCAGTTGGGTAAACAGAGCAAAGTCTCATTCAAAAGCAAGGAACAATCTTCTACCAGATTATTAGACTTAGTTCATACTGATTTATGTGGTCCAGCAAGAGTCAGGAGTTTGCAAGGTGATAGATACTTCATGTTACTGATTGATGACTATTCCCAGATGATGTGGGTAACTTTTCTGAAAGAGAAATCAGAAGATCTTGAGAAATTCAAAATATTCAAGGCTATGGTAGAGAATGAAATTGGATTAAAATTGAAATGTCTGAGGTCTGATAGAGGTGAAGAATTCACATCTGGGGAGTTCATAGAGTTCTATGAGAAACATGGACTAAAGAGATAGTTTAAGCCCCTAGGACTCCACAGCAGAATGGAGTAGTGGAGAGAAAGAACCGAACCATCCAAGAAGCATCTAGGACAATGATGATAGAAGCAAATGTTCCTTAGGTCTATTGGAGAGAAGCTGTCGGCACTGTAGTCTATACTCTCAATCGAGTCCAAATCAGAAGTAATACCAATAGGACTCCTTATGAACTTTGGTTTGGCATCACTCCTACTGTAAGATATTCTAGAGTCTTTGGTAGCAAATGTTACATTAAAAGAGATGAAGATCTAGGCAAGTTTGATGCCAAAAGTGTTGAAGGAATATTCTTGGGTTACTCTACTCAAAGCAAAGCATACCGGTGTTATAACAAGAGATTAAGAAAGATTATAGAAAGTACAAATGTAAAGGTTGATGAAGGAATTGAAAAACCCTCAAGATTTTATGAGTATGATGAAGATGATCAGAATGATGCTTTGATTCAAAGTGCCCAAGCCTCTTCTGAAAAATAGATTCAAACTGATCCGGTAAGTCAAGAAGAAGAGATGAGTCTCAATGAGCCTAATCGAGAATTAGAAGTGCAAGAAACTCTCAAATTTCCAAGGTATGTAATACTGAACCACTCTAAAGATCAGATCATAGGTGACAAAAGAAAAGGTGTACAAACAAGAAGGAGAATTGCTCAAAATTTAGATGAGTATTGTCTAATTTCAAAGATTGAACCTAAATCAGTGAATGAATCTTGCAATGATAAAAACTAGACTAAAGCAATGGAAGAAGAGCTGATGAAAATTGAGAAAAATCACACTTGGGATCTTGTTCCCAAACCTAGAAACAAGAATGTGATTGGAACCAAATGGGTCTTCCAGAACAAACTAAATAAAGTTGGTGAAGTAATCAAAAATAAAGCCAGATTGGTTTGCAAGGGCTATTCTCAAATAGGAGTTAATTCTGAAGAAACTTTTGCTTTGGTGGCAAGAATTGAAGCAGTCAGATTATTTCTTGCATTTGTTGCCTTCAAATATTTCAAAGTGTATTAGATCAATGCCAAGTCTGCCTTCCTGAATGGTGACTTGGAAGAAGAAGTGTACATTGAGCAACCAGAGGGATTTCAGTTGACTAATCATGGTGATTTGGTCTGCAAATTGAAGAAAGCACTGTATGAACTGAAGCAAGCCCCAAGAGCCTAGTATGAAAGATTGGATAAACATCTTTTAAAGATTGGTTTCAACAAAGGTACTACTGATAGTAATTTATATTTCAAAATTGATCATGAAAATATCCTAATTATTGAAGTATTTGTTGATGATATCATTTTTGGAGGAAGAGATAGTATGTGCAAAACCTTTGCAAATAAAATGAAAAGTGAATTTGAGATGTCCATGCTTGGGGACATGAATTTCTTTTTGGGTTTACAAATCACTCAAAAAAAGAAAGGAATCTTCATTTCTCAGTCCAAATATGTGAAAGAATTGTTGAAGAAATTTGGGATGGAAAATTCAAAGCCAATGAATACTCCCATGGCAACTGGATGTAATTTGAGCAAAGATGATGACTCTCCCAAGGCAGATCAGACAAAATACAAGTTAATGATTAGAGGATTGTTGTATCTCACTCAAACTAGACCAGATATTATGTAGGTTGTTGGTCTTGTTGCTAGATTCCAGGTTGATCCTAGAGAATCTCATGTCATGGAAATCAAAAGGATTTTTAGATACTTAAAAGGGACTATTGAGTATGGTCTATGGTATCTTAGGGATCATGATTTCTCTCTTCATGCATATATAGATGCGGATTGGGTAAGAGATGTGGATGATTAGAAGAGTAACAGTGGTGGAGAATTCTTTTTAGGAAAGAGATTGGTCTCTTGGCTTAGTAAGAAATAAGAGGCAATATCTCTGTCTACATCTGAAGCAGAATATATTGCAGCAACAGGTTGTTGCACTCAAGTTTTGTGGATGAAGCAGATGCTAAGAGATATTAAAGTGGAGTATGAGGAACCTATCACAATCTTCTGTGATAATTCAAGTGCAATAAATATTTCCAAGAATCTGGTGTTGCATTCAAAGACTAAACACATTTCCATCAAGTTTCACTTTTTGAGAGAGCAAGTGAACAAGAATGAAGTCAGATTGGAGTTTGTGCCTTCCAAGGATTAGATTGCAGACATCTTTACTAAACCTCTACCTAAGGACTCTTTTGAGTATTTCAGGGAAATGTTAGGGGTTATTGCCCTCCAGTGATGAACTAAGATGCACTGATGTGCATCAATCCAGTGGATATCACAGTCACATCTTGTGGTCCAGATTGATGATGGGGAGCTGCTACTCAAGGGGAGTAGCAGGTACGATTTTGAAGTGGAGGAATTTCAAGTATGTGCCCTTTGCCATTGATGTCAAAGGGGGAGAAAAGACATGTGAAAAATAAGTGGTTGCTGATCAAAGGGGGAGCAGGAAAGAGAGAGAAGACATGTGAATGGTTGTTACTGATAGGGGGAGTTATGACAGTAAGGAGAAGTTCTCGTCTTGATGGTCAAAATAGTTTTTTCACATCATATGTTGCCATAAATGACAAAGGGTGAGATTGTTGCAAGTATGGGCCTAACCGGTGTTGTCATTGATGCCAACATACTCCTGTTGCATTAATGATAAGGATTGGATGAGCTGAGTGTTGAGGATATTGAGAAAATTAGTCTCAATCAGGAACAAGTAAAGAACAGTGATGATAGTAAGGTAAAAGTCCAAGATAGGATGAGGATCAGAGGATGTGGTTCAAAGGGTTGGTAGATATGTGTCTTCAGATGATCCAGTAAAGATTTCAGAGGTCTGTATGAAGATTTGAAGAAGTTGTGGTTGCTCAAGTAAAACCAGTTCTAGTAGGTGTTCAGTGGTGACAAAGTGATATAGATAGGTCCGGTGAGATCCAGAAATGCATTTTCCTGTTTTGCAGATTTGAGGGAGTGTTGAGGAAGTCTTTGTGAAGTGTCAACTCGATTGGTTCATGGTTTGAAGATCTACAAGAATCTATTCCTTTGTGACAGTAATGACAGACTATGTTCTTAAGGTTCCAGATGAAGGAGAGAAGGATTTCAGTAACCAGATGAAGTGTGAATGTTCTTGGTGATTTAGGCAAGCTTGTGGAGGTCTTTGGATCATGTGCAGTTCATGTTGGTGGTCCGCATTGAAGTTGGAGCTCAAAATTGAAGAATAACTTCCGAATGATGGTGTTCTTTCTAAGGTTGGCCGACCAGATGAGTTACACATCTTGCAGATGTTCTTATGGATGTTTGCCGACTTAGATGATTGTTCCTAAGTTGATGTCTTGTATAAATAAGGGATTGCAAAGTCATTTCAAAGTTGTCCTTGTGGAGATGAGTGTGTGGTAGCAAGGAGAAGAGCGAAAGGCAGAGTAGAAGTATTGGGCTTAAATGGAACTGATTCAAGCATGGTGAAGATGCTATTTTCCAGTTCAAGTAGGTGATACTTATTTCTTTGTAGACAATGTGTCTCTTGTAGGTAGTGAGCCTCTTGTGAGCAGTGTGCTCAGGTAGTGAGCCCTAATTGGCATGTGCCATTTTGTTCTTTCTATTCTTCTAACAGAGAATACATTCTTGGGTTAATCACCCCATGGTTTTTCCCTTAACTAGGTTTTCCATGTCAAAATCTTGGTTTCTCATGTGTTAATGTGTTTCTGCTCTTGATTTGTTGCATTGTGTTTCCATGATTGATTTACTATTATGCTGTTGAATAACCATATGGAGTTAAGTGTTTAATTGGAAGAAAGTTTTGTACAATTGATTTATCCCCCCTCTCAGTTGTCTACCCTAAATCTAACAGAGTTTCCATAGGTTTATCAGACTTCCTATAGATCTATGATTAGAGGATTGTTGCACTTGACTGCTTCTAGACCTGATATCATGCATGCAGTATGTGTGTTTTCTAGATATCAAGCTAATCCCAAGAAAACACATGAGAAGGTAGTGAAAAGAATATTCAAATACTTGAAAAGAACTCCAGATTATGGCTTATTATATCCAAGAGGTAATGACTTTGATTTGAGTGCCTACACTGATGCTGATTAGGTTGGTTGTGTTGATGATAGAAGAAGTACAAGTGGTGGTGCTTTTATTTTAGGAAGCATATTGGTTTCATGATGGAGTAAGAAGCAAGATTTAGTTTCCTTATCAACTACAGAGTCAGAGTGCATTGCAGCAGCATCCTTCTGTACACAAGTGTTGTGGATGAAAAAAACCCTGAAGGACATTAAGGTATTGTATGATGAGCCTATTCCTATTTTGAGTGATAATACAAGTGCTATCAATATTTCCAAGAATCCAGTGATGCATTCTTGAACCAAGCATATAGAAATTAGGTTTCACTTTTTGAGAGAAATTCACAGATAAGGAAGTAAGGTTGGAATATGTTCCAACAAAAGATTAGATTACAGATATTTTCACAAAGGCTCTTGCAAATGACACTTTTGAGGATCTCTGACAGAGGTCAGGGGTAATTTCCCCTCCTTCTTGCTATATGCATAGTGGTGTATATGTCTAGGGGGAGTTCATGTCATATCCTTTTTCCTAGACTGATGATGGTTACCTCTCAGGGGGAGAAGGTAGTGGTTGTTGATAACAGGGGGAGCCCTGAGTTGTTTCAAGAAATAAAATATGAACATCAAAGGGAGAGAGAGAGAGAGAGAGAGAGAGAGAGTACACATTAGGAGGAGAGTTTGTGTCCTAAGAGGAGGAAGTAGTTTCCCTTTGTCCTTGATGTCAAAGGGGGAGAGAGAGAAATGCATATCTAAGGGGGAGTATGTGTTGCCATCAATGACAAAGGGGGAGATTGTTGGTAATATGTGTTGTCATTGATGTCAACACTTAGCGTAAGGTCAACGCTCAGTTTGTGATGATGATATACCAATGAGATACGGTGGTGATACTGATGTTTAGGGTTTTTGATATTTAGTGATGTTCCTGAGGTTCATAGTGGGTTTCTGATGTTCATGGTTGGATGTCATGCCTGGATTAATGTCAAGACAAGGTATATTAAGCATGTTTATGGTCAACAAATTAGTGAGATGTAGTGATCTTTCTAATGTTCATGGTTGGATGTCATGTCAAGTCAAGTTGTTGGTCAGCAAAGATGTTTTCAAGATGAAATATTAAGATGGAAATTAGAAGCACAAAAGATGAGTTCATGACGAAATATTAAGATGGGAATTAGAAGCATAGAGATGAATGATGAAATATTAAGATGGGAATTAGAAGAACTAAGATGAATGCTAGTACATTAAGTTATATTGAGGATGAGAAGATGTTGTTGAGGATCTGTGGCATGGTTCATGATCCTTCCTATTGTTCCCAAGGATGTATGTGTTGTTATATGAAGATTTTGGCTTTCAAAAGTTAGTGAAGGTTTCTGCCACAAAGAGGTGCCTAGAAGACTGTCTGGTAAAATGCTCTGCATTCCTCAGTATTTGAAGATATGGCCATGCATTTCAAAACTTAAGTTAAGTATGATGTAAAGGTGTTAAATCCAAAGTTTCAGATCATTTGTCCCTCTGCAGTGAAAGTTATGAGAGACAAAGTTTCAGTCTATGCTCTGGCAGAATTAAATGATAAAGAAGATTGTTTGGAATGCTCCACATTTCTCTGTAGTGATAGATATGACTATGTGGTTTTGAAGATATGTTCATAGAAATATATGAGTTCATTCATATGAGTTTTAGGTGTTTTAGAGGTCCGCAAGCTTACTTTTCAATTGACAAGTGTGATACAGATAGTTCTGTATGCCTAACTATTCCTAGAGTATATGTTGATGATGTGTGTCACAAATTTCTTCTGTGTGGAGTTCAAGGAATGTCTGGAGATGTTGTATAGGTCCTGCCAACTCATCTAGAAGAAGAACAAGCAATGTTTAATCATTCATGAGTACCACCAATATTGTGAAGACCAATGTGCTACAAGGTTCATGTTTTCTTGCTTAAGGGTGACCTAATTCAAATTTGTATAATGTGCAGATGATATTCCTTGAAGAATGATGTTGTGAAGGATGTTTAGGACTGAACTAATCATGTATTGGGATCCGCAAGGTGTGTGTTTCTGTCTGGAGTAGCATGTAGTTCATGATATGGCTTGTCATATGCATGTTTCATGTTGTCTGATCTCTAGATGACTTGTAAAATGTTATATCCTTGTTGTATTGGCCAGCTTGTCATGAAATCAATGTAATGTCATGTATATATTGTAAACCTAGTTGGTCTAGGTGATGCATGATTGTGAAAATGAATATATGAAAGTGTGAAGAGTAGAATATGAAAATCATATGCATTGTGATGTCTAATTGAAGGATAAAGAGTAGATGTGTTAGAAGCTATCCTGATTCATCTTGAAGACATTTTTGTGATAGGAGGAAAGTGAAGAGTGTGCCTAATTGATCCAATCATTAGAAGAAGTAGAATTGCAATCATCAATGGTGTGAGCTTCAATGTCAGTTTTTAGGCAGTAGAAGGACTATCATATTGTAATCTTTTATGAGTTTGTTCTCAGTTCAGGGAGTAGTTGCTTCCTTGGGGGTGACCCTAAAACAAATTCTATAGGGAGTTGTATCTTCCTTGGGAGTGACCCTAAATCAAAGTTTTTAGGGAGTAGTAGCTTCCTTGGGTTGTAGCCCTAAAATAAAGTTGTAATTTTGAGGTTCATATATTGTTAGTTAATCCTCACCGTGGTTTTTCCATTCTTGGGTTTTCCACGTATATCTAGTGTTATGTGTTGATGTGCATTATGTTAATCTTTCATGTTTTTGTTGATGTTTTAATGTTAAGTTTTATCTACTCTAGAGGACTTGAAGTTTGATTAGATACTGATTCACCCCCTCTTAGTATCCTAGTGTGTTCAACAGTTATATGTATAACAAAGACCACTATGAGTTAAGATATTGTGATGAACATTGATTGATATAGAACCCAAATGATACTATAGATATGTATGACTCTATGCTCATAAGGGGTTGGAGGTAACTCATAATTGCAATAATATGTTTTACTTTCCTATAAGAATTGAAATTCTATAGATATAGTTTGTGTATATGTATATTGTATTGTACCTTTGACACATGATGATTTTTGAGGATGTTGAGTGTAGCTTAACCTTAAGATAGTTGAATTAACCTTTATGTTTCTTTTATCTAGACTTGGATTTATATGAGTTTTAAAATTAGAGTAATGCATGATGTAGTTGTTGCAAGTATGTGTAGTCGGTGTTGTCATTGATGTCAACAAGCTTGTGTTGTCATTAGTGTCAACTGTATGAGCAAGAGGATATTGCAAGAGTGTGATCAAGTTAGTGTTGAGTAAATGTTGTCTCTAATGATGAGGAAGTGTTGAAGATGGTGATCATATGTTTTTGGTGCTTGGTTTCCAAGTGCTTTTGAAAAAAATGAATAAAATAAGAAAATAATGTGTGGCAGTGGTATCCAATGTTGTAGAGTAGTGTTCTAGTTTTGCTCTACATTTCTTTTATATTGAAGATCTATTTGTGTGGTTTGTATATGTTGTTTAGAGGTGTTTAGAGATGATACATTCAAAACTTGGTGTGTTGGATCGATGTGTAGAGGAAGATGTGTTCACCAATGTATGAACTGTATTGTGCAGAGGTGTCTGGGAGAAATGTTTTTACTCCGCATTTCTTTGCAAAATGATTTCAGGTCTTGTGGTTCTGGAAGTGTGCTTATAAGGTTCATATATATCTTTAGTTGAAGTTATTTGTGATTTGGTGCTCTGGAAGCTAATTTTTTGAGTTGCAGTGCATGACAAAGATATTTGAGCATATTGGGTAAACAGGATAAGTTTGTTCAGTAGGTGAAAGTTATTGTGGATGAATTTTTTGGACTTCAAGATTTTTTTAGAATACTCTAGATCATGTTCAAGCATGGTGTGTGGTCTGTGAGTCATCTTTGGTTTAAGGAAGTGTGTACATAATTATTTATGGTGTTAACACTGGTTTGGCCAACCTTGGGTGTTTATAATAATTGTGGATTATCTTCGATGATTGTGGAAGCGTGGTGTAACATGTATGAGTGGATTTAGGTCCAAGCTAAGGTGTGTTGTGGTCCACCTTCATTCCTTTCCACCACGGGAATGTTTTGGTGCCGACCTAATTTGAATTTACATGTTTAAGGTGTTTAGCTAACTTTGGAGAATGTTCGTAAGATTGAACATGGTATAAATAAATGTCAAGCTATTGAAGGATGATAAGATAGATGTGTATGAGATGTGAGATACAAGTTATAGAGTTATAGAGTATGAATTTGTGCAGTGCAGTGTGAGATTTCATGTGTTACATTACTAGATGTAGTGAGCAGATGGTGTCTACAATTCCTTAGTGAGACTACAGAGGTGATGATGGCATTGTGGTGGACTTCTCTGTTGCATTGAGATAGTTTCTCTTTGTAATAGTCTTCTCTATCTTCTTCTCTATTATGGTAATGAGCCTTTCTTTCTTTTGGGTAGTGAACCTTTTGGCAGTGAGTCTTTCAGCAGTGAGCCCTATTGTATTTTGGTGTTGATATTACTTTATATTGTGAGCTAATCCTCACCATGATTTTTCCCTTCTTGGGTTTTGCATGTAAATAGGGTGTTCTCCTATGTTTGATGTTGATTTGATTCAGTTTCTATTATTTGCTTTCATGCTTAAGTATCTTAACAGTTTAAGGGATTAATTGAATCACTGTGGATCTGAATGTGTGTGAGGGTTCTAAAGATTTAAGTTACAACTGATTCACCCCCCTCTCAGCTGTCTTGTGCATTCAACATTAGTATTCTTGTATTATTCTAAGTTGTAAATTAAATGGTGAAGCTACATCACATATTTATGCAAGTTTTGTGATCACTAAGATGATTTAACATTTGTGCTTCTTCATATGATGTACTTATGGACAATGAGCATAGATTGATCTATTATTGATTAGTTTATACTCTGTTAACCTTACCTAAACAAAGTGTCTAAAGGGATTTTAAATGATAGAATGATATTAGATGTAGAAATCTTATATTACTTTATTAGGGTTGAAATAGGTGTAGTTACATGTGGTATCAAAGCTCTGGGTTAAACTCTGGAGCCTTTTGTGTCTACTTGCTTCTAATGAAACTCATGAACTTTTAGGAATTGCCATTGGAAGAACATAATGGAACCATCTTACAGTGCAAATTAGAATGAACCCAGGGATGAGTGGGTTCAAGGGGATAAATTAGACCAAATTTTGGCTATGTTGATATACACTAGAACTAGAATGAATGCCCTAGAGCATGGGGTTAGGGCCACTAGGTCCATGCCCAATCAAAATGAACAACAGGAAACCTCAGTGAATAGGAGTCAACCTGAATAGATTCAAGATGAAACTAAGTTCACACCAAGAAGCAAAAAGGCCAAAATTGAGATAGAATTGACCAAGGACTTAAGAAGATTTTACCACCCAAATTTGATGGTAAAGTTGTAGGGGATGGTGTTGAAGCATGCATAGTGGAAATGGAAAGGTATTTCTACATAAGCTCTCTGATGAAACTAAAGCAGTATGGGCATCCTTTCAGTTAAAAGGGGAAGTAACCACCTAGTGGGACAATGCTAAAATGGAGAAACATCTTTCACCTGAGAATTTGACATGGGATGCTTTCTTATCCCTATTCTAGAAGAAGTGGCTTCCACAACATTACTTTGACAAGAAGATGAATGAGTTCCAAAATATGAGACAAGGAGATCTTTCGATAACTCGGTACTCAGAGAAGTTTATTCAACTTCTCAAATATGTTCCCCTTTACTAGTATGATGAACACTTCTGTGCGAGGAAGTTTATTTTGGGGTTAAAACCACAAATTGGTTTAGAGGTGGATCTCCATGGTCCATAGTCCATGGATGAAGCCTTTGAGAAAGCAACAAAACAAGAATAGAAACTTCATAATATTGCAGAATATAGAAGAGAAAACAAAGAGAAAGGTAAACCTTAAAATTTTTCCAAACAAAAGAATTAAAAGGGAAATCAGTTTGGTGACAAGAAAAATAAAAATAAGTTGCAAAAGGGGGTGAGCAAAGTAAACCTTATGCCAAACCCAAAAATTTCAATGAAGGGGCAAATGATAGCAATGACAAGGAAATTTTTCAAGACCCAGAGGACTAAGAGGTGGATATTTTAACTACAGGGGTGAGAACTATGCTAATAAATGCCCCTAGAGAATAGTTGAAAAGACAAAAGGGAATCAACAACAACAACCCTTCCAACACTGCATTCATGCAACAGTAAATAATATACATGTCAATTATTAAACCACTCCTATTGAGTTGACATGTGTGATCTATGGCCTTTGAATTAATGTGCTTATAGATACTAGTGCTACTGAATGTTTCATTGATCCTAGAGTAGTAGAAAGATTGCCCTGGAAAGTTGGTTTCATGGCTAACTCCTGGACAATGATATATGGTAACCAAAATGAGAGAAAGGTAGACCAATATCTAGCCTATAGTGAATTGACATTGCGACGTTTTGTAGCTCAAGTTAACCTTTATGTAGCTCTCTTGGGATCATATGACGTGATCCTGGGAATAAATTGGTTAATTCAGCACAAAGCCATAGTAAATTGCTTTGAGAAGATAGTACCTTATAGAGATGATTCTAGGAACCCAACCAAAGTTTGTGTCATTCAAAGAGGAAAAGCCTTAGACAGATCTCTACCATGAAAGTAAAGAGAGCTCAAAGGAAGGGATACACTATATATGTTATTCACATAGAGGATTTGGGAAGAAGGTAAAGAACCCTCCATTGACCATTTTCCACCTAGGAGGGAATTACCACAAATGGCACAATTAACACAAACACACACACACATATGATCTTAATTGAATAGATGGTTTACCATGGTTATTTGTATTAATTAATTGATTAAAATAAATTATAAATATATATACATTTTCCATGCAAATATTAATTAAATATTACACAAGAAATATATATATTATATAGTTAAATTTAACAAGGGTAATATTTTGATCATGTACCAATGACTTTGGTCATTGTAATTATTTCATTCCGTCGAGAATTTACAAGGAATAAAGAATGTTTTTTCTTAGATCTCGAATAAAGGAAATAAATTGAACTCCATTATTTTTAATATTTTTGGCAACAATTGTAAGCTTTGGATGTAACATTTGTATCCTACTCAGGAATGTTCTTCCTTGAGCTATCCTTTTCTAAATATAAAAATATGCATGGATTTGACCTAGGTACCGCTAGAGAGCCATCCCCACACATACTTGTCAATAAAATTATTCTAAATCAACACTTAGAACTTGCCAATCTCGAGGGCGGGGGAAATAAAAAGTTAAAAAGAGGAATTTTGAAAGGGGAATTTGGGGGTGCAGAGAAAATTGGAAGGAGTAGCAAGAAGAATAAATTATTTTCAGATTGGAAGCCTTGTATAGGTATGAGCAATACTCTACACTAGTTTTAATACGAATAAATGCATTCCTTGAATAAATTCTTGACATTACTGAGAAAAGAATGAATGAATTTCCATTCTTAAGATCAATCTATGCAACCAATTTCACTACTCTATCTACAGCCATGAAATTCAATAGAGAATTAAGAGATTTAAACTAGCGAGGTTTATCAAATGGCAACACAAAATTTGATTATCAAAACTATAAAAGTATAAGATTGAATTTAACAGAGTCAACATAGATACTCAAAAATTATTCCAGCCAACCATAATTTGGAAAACGTTGAAATAAAGTAAATAATAGAAAAAGCAGGCTACATGCACCTTTAGCCAAAGAGGTGGGCCTCATATCTAGATGCCCTCAATACCTCAAATTTGTATCTTAAAACAGTTAAAATCAAGCAACAAACTTGTGGCCATCCTATGCACTACTAGAGGATATGAGACAGGAAGCAAGGAATTGTTGTTTGTAAAACTCACAACAAAAATAATGCCCAGGTGTAGCCTACGACAAATAAATAAATAAATAAAGGAAATGTTGAACACTCTGAGGACTGGTGCCCTGAATAATACCTAAATCTACAAATAAAACATGTGAAATTAAATACACTGGCAATCTGTAGGTGTCAACAGAAGGGCTTGCTATCCTTCCTATCTCCTCATGGTGTGAACAAATAGTAGTGCCACTCCTTGTTTCTTAAATAGCTTCTTAACCCTAAAGATTGAAGTCTTTTATGTGTTGTTTATTATAAATTTTAGAAAGTTCTTTTTTTTCCAGGAAGGAAAGAAGGATACAAGCATTAATTAGCTTCTTTCTAATGAGAAGAGAATGGTTAAGTTTAACCAAGGAATTAAAATTTTAATCGTGTTTTACAATTAATAATTACATAGGGTAATTATTTAATTGTGATTGGAATTAATATTCACATACAATCAATATTTATTGTGTGCACATTTAATAATTACCTAAGGTGATTAATTAAATTGTGATTGGAGTTAATAATTATATAGTATAATTATCTATTTGTGATTTGAAATTAATATTTACTTGTGTTAAATATTAATTGGGTTGGTTTACACATTATTGATACTATGGTAAACAAATAATTAAAAAGTCAAAGCATGCATGGTATAGTGAGCGATGGCCTAATTCCAAGTGGAATACTTTCCAGAGATTGGAATCTTAGGTTGTATACCATCACATCAGTTTCTAGTTTGCATATCTATAGGTTTGATTGTGGGAAATGGGTAGAATGCATTAGTTAAACCCAATTTCACTTTCATGCATGTCAGCCTCAAAAAACTAATTTCTTTAGGACAAGCCAAGCTATTCATGTGGATAGCATGGGGAAGCCTTCAACTTCATGGTAGGGTGGAAGTCACCTTTTTGATGTTCTCTCATCTTTAGGTTATGAAGGAGGAGTTAAGGACGAGATATTGCACTGAGATGCCACGATAATTCTTGGTACTTATTACATTAAAAATGAATGGATTAAAATGAAATGATTTAAATTGAAATTTGTTCCACTATTGTGTATTCATCATCATTAAATGACAATGTTATATGTATAATAAATACCACTATGAGTTAAGATATTATGATGAACATTGATTGATATAGAACCTAGATGATACTATAGAGATGTATGACTCTATGCTCATAAGGGGTTGGAAGTAACTCATAATTGCAATAATATGTTTTATTTTCCTATAAGAATTGAAATTCTCTAGATAGAATTTGTGTATTTGTATATTGTATCATACCTTTTGACACCTGATGATTTTTGAGGAGGTCAAGTGTAGCTTAAAACCATAAGATGGTTAAATTAACCTTTATGTTTAAAATTAGAGTAATGCATGATGGAGTATTCCTATATTGTTCTATGATGGAAATAAAATGGTGAATCTACATGAGATATTTATGCAAGTTGTGTGATCACTAAGATGATTTAACATTTGTGCTTCTTCATATGATGTACTTGTCGATAATGAGCATAGCTTGATCTATTTTTTATTAGTTCATACTATGTTAACCTTACCTAGACATAGTTTCTAAAGGGATTTTAAATTATAGAATGATATTATATGTAGAAATCTTATATTAATTTATTAGGGTTGAAATGGGTGTTGTTACATTTAGTTTCAAAGGATAGTAAGAATGCATAGGTTGAGAAGGTAGTTTGCAAGGATGGGCGACACACAAGGGAGGGTCCTAAAGATACAATGGGACTTCCATCAAGGTGGAGAATCTACGAGGAGATGTAATTCAAACCATGTGGTTCATTAGTTGGATCACCAAATCATAATTGGATTACCATGTAGTCTCATATTTGGGCACTTAAATATTTTCCCCCTTGGGTACTATAACTACTGAAATCATGTTAGTCCTACATGGTAGTTCGATGATGATAAAAAAGCTTTCTAATCATGGCCACATAGGCATGGTTTACACTCCTCTCAATAGTTTCACTCTTGGTGGCATGTCCCTTATGTTTTTCCCCTCCTTGACCATCTTTAATCCCAAAACTACGTTCCCAAACTCTCCAACTACTTGACAAACCATTTCATATCATATTCCATAGGGTTTCCCCTTTTACCTTTAGGTTTACTTGGGTGACACATCCTTAAGTTTCAAGGTCGCTCAGGTGACCCTTCTTGGCAAAAGGGGTGACTCACTTCCTAACAGGGGCAACCTTGTCATTTTTTAATGTGCAAAATAATTTTTAGTTCTATCTTTTCTTCTTTATTTTTAGCCCATTTTTCCTTATGTTTTTCCATTCTAACTCATCCTTTTCTCACTTTCCTTCCAATTCAAACTAATGATCAAATCTTATCTCTTCAATTTTGCTTGAGCTTTCTTCTAGTCTCCTTGTTTTATTCTTATCTTCTTGCCTATTCTTAGTAAAGTTTCCATTCTATATTTAGTTAACTCATTATTTCATTCTTATCTATTCATCCTTTCCCTCATTTCTACCTTTAAATACCCCTTTTATTCTTCATTGTTTAACAAACTCAACACATGATTCAATCATTGAATCAAGAAGCAAGAAATATTCTTACACATGACTTCATGTGCCTTTTATTTATTTTAGTTTTAGTATTAATTTTTGCAAAGCTTCAAAGCTTTCCCTTTAGGAGGTTGTTTTCATGCATTCTTGTTTTCACCAAGCTTATGCATAGCATCCCCTCTAGCTTTTCTGCTCATACAAGGACCACACGTACCTTTTTCCCTTCAAATTTGTAAATGCTTCTAAGCCAAATTTCCATTTTCTTACATCCCTATTTTTATCCATGTTTCCAAGAGGAGAACCTTGTTTCTATAGAGGAGATGGTTGTCACATGACCTCTAAGGACATATGTTGGTACTAGCACCCAATATCAATAGGTTCTTTATTATTTTTTAAAAATTAGCTCACTCTTACTCTCGAGGAAGTAAAACTTTGTTTCTCTTAATCTTAATAGAATAGAGTTACTTTATTTTCTTAGATTAAATTTCTTATTCTTTTTAGAGTACTTGCAAATTTATTTGATTAGAATTAAAATTAAAACACAAAAAGACAAAAACATAGATAAATTGCATTAAGAAAAGTCATATAAATTTCATACATATTTATTTTCATAGTTATTACCTTATCTTTAAAAATTGGGAAATCTAAAAATCTTGCATTCATTTAGCTATAATTACATTTAAAAATTCATTGAAACATTTGAAAACACAAAAACAAAAGGGAATCCATTGATCATATCATGAAGAAAAAATATTTTCAACATTCAAATCAAACATTCAAAATGTATAAAGAAACCCTTGATTCCATCATGATGTTAAAAAATCAAACAACATTCTCAAATCCAACAGTTAAACATAGTAAACATCAAGAAACACTTGATCTCATAATGAGGTACACAAACCAATGCATTCAATAACACACTTAAACATACAACACAACAACTTCACTATCATAGATTTTTGGATAACAAAGAAAATCAAGAAACCATGTCAACAAAAATATAAAAATAATATAATAAAGAGGTTTATCCCAAAACCATTCAAATTCAAAGACCTCATAGTCAGGATCAACAATCTGACAAAAAGCTATAAATTTAGAGCAAATTAAATAGGTCCTTATATAGTCAAGGAAGATGCTGAAAATAATTTCTATCTCTTGTGCACAATGGAAGGTGATGAGTTTAGTGAAACAATTAACACCTTTCACTTAAAGAAATATTATATCTAAAAAATTCCATAAAAATCATAAAAATTCTAAAAATAAAAAATCAAATAATCTAAAAATTAAAAAAAATTCATACCTTTCATTTTCATTCTATTCATCTTTACATTTGTTTTTGATTAAGATGGTCAAACAGGTTTTGAGAGGGGAACCCGAAACCTTGTACAGTAGGAAGCATACAAAAAGAAGTAAGCCAACCGATAGCCAACTATAAGATACTATAAAAACATAAGCATATAAAGAGTAGCCAAAAAGAGAACATAAAATCCACACTAGTTCATCTTCTTAAGAGTTTCTACCACTTCTAGTTCCTATTCATAAAATGCCTCATGCATTTTGGCAAAGTCTATGAGCTCTTTCCTCTTAGCTTCAAACTATTTTTTGTTTCTCCTCCTGGTGCAGGTCGAAGGTCCACCTGTGTCTTCAACAACCACCTATTTACCTGTGTTTTGAGTTTCATCTTCTTTGTCCTGATTACCGAGATCCTTAGTGTTAAAGATGTCCTCAGCATTGAAATACTTGAACTACTCTTTTCTTAGTTCCTTAAGCTTCTCATTCAACATTCTTATTTCATTGAGACTGTTCTGAATGGTGAGTTTAATGATATTGCAAATTTTGTCTAGGTTGTTGTTCACCTCTATGATCTTCTCCTCCAAGTACTGAACCCTTGTGTTGAACTCTTCTCAAATCATGTTTATCTCATGATCCATTTCCTCCATTTTAGGGATGGCATGATCCCAATTTCTAAAGATTAGAGTGTCCTATTTAGCAGTATTATTGATCCCACTCCCCAAGCTATCCTGCAGCAGCTAGAATTTGATGTTGATTCTATTAATTTCCAAGAAGAACCACTTGGTCATTTTGTGCTATGAATTCACTACATTCTTCACAAGTTCAAAAACCTCCTCAACCTCATCTTTGTTTCTAGCCTGGTCCAACAGATCATCAAAATCCTTAGGAAGGTTATTTGAAGGGTCATTGATTTCAAGAAACTTGAGGCCCGCACACAGTTCAGGGATGTGCTTGGACTTGCCCAGAGAGTTTTCCACCTTGTTACTCACCTTCTCAAATGACTTCTCCTTAATCTCCTACTTTAGCTTGGTCCCCTGCTTCTGGGTAGAACTACCAGTAATCTAGAAATTTCCCTTTCCCTGATCCTTCTCAACCAACTTATCCTTCTTCCCAATCTTTGATTTAATCTGAGAAGAGTCACTGACATCTTGGACAAAACCCTCATCACCCTTCATTGGTTTTTTACCTTTTTTCACAGAGGTGGGGGTTTTCCTCTTTTGAGGCATAGTCTTCTTGTCAAAAATATCCTTAACAAAGGTGTTAGTGTCATCACCCATTTCAAACCCTTCAAACCAAGAGATGGAAACTTCCCTCTTCTGAGTTTCTCTCTTCTTTCTAGAGGATTCCTCCTCACTCTCCTCTTCTTCCTCTTCCATTTCCCAATCCTCATCCTCAGAATCAACCTCTTCCTTGCTAGACTCCACCCTACCCTTCTTCTTAGCACCGGGGTTTTGTTCAATTCCTTTATTTGGGGTGTTGTTCTTCTGTGCTCCATTATAAGTAAAATTAGGCTCTCATGCATGACTCAAAGTTTAGGGTTTTTACTATGTTCTTTCAGACCAAACTCCAAAGAAGAAAATAGGTAGAAGGGAAAAGAAACCAACATACCATGTCTGAAATGATTGAGCAAATTGAAGTGATAGGAGTAGATGGCCACATACCTCCCCTCTAGGGTTACATATCTCATTATTACTTCAGCCACCTCTGCTAAGATAGGCTTAATGGAAAGATGATTGTACTTTCTAGTCTGAAATTTGACTAGCTTGTCCCTTTCATTTCCCTTGAAGAAGTTATTAAGGGCTTCCTCGCTTTACTTCCTCTCCCAGAAAAATTTCTTCCCACTGGTTGAAAGCCCCATCACCATGGCAATTAAGTCTTCATAAATATCCATATCCCACCCATATGCCATGACCCTCTTACTCTTGTAACCTTTAACCAACATCACAATGGAATTTGGGTCAGCTCCATGGAGATTTTCCATAAACAAAGTGAGCCCTCAAGCCTCTAATATACTCCAAACCTTCTGCTTCTACTTTATACCCTCACATGAAGAAGGTTCAACCCTATTTCTATCTCCCCCATGGTGGAATTCAAACACTGGAAGAAATCACGATCTCTGCAAACAGAAGTGAAGGTAAGAATGAGGACTAATAGAGAAAATTTGGTGATATTGGAACCCATAATCCGTGTGAGACAAATATTCTAGATGGGAGAGTCTTGTAAACCCTTAGAGATCATGATGATCTCTTTAGAGGTTCTCGATTGTCATACCATGGAGGTAATCATTTTTAATCAGCTCTTTAACATTGCACAGGATCAAAATAAATTCATCCCATATGAGCTTAGCATTATTTATAACTCCAAGGTTAGCAAAAACATCTGCCACCTTGTTCTCCTCACAATAAATGTGAGAAATATGGGTATCCTCAAAGGTTCTTAACAACATAATAACATCTTCAATCAAGGTCGCTATAGCCCAGCTTGGTTTAGTAGTGCTCTTAAGGCAATTGATGGTGTTCATAGAGTCACCCTCCACCCAGACTTTTCTATGACCCTTAGCATGAGCCAGAGCAATAGAATGATAGGTAGCTGTAGCTTCAGCATAGTTGTCTTTCTGTGTACCCAGAGGGAGTGCCACTGCCACTATGAACCTACCATGATTATCTCTTATCACCCCCCACTACCAGAAGCTCTAGGATTACCTTTGGCTACCTCATCAAAGTTGATTTTGATCCATCCTTCAAGAGGTAAATTCCACAACACTTCCCCTTTAGAGTGTTTCATTCTTTTAAAGGATATAGATATGTCCTCAGTGATGTTCCAATTTTTAGAAATGATGCTTTCCATTTGAGTAACATCAATTCTCTTATCATGAGCAAGTTGTTCTTCAATCCTGGCTGTGAAATTCTCCTTAATGCTTCTAACCACTTTAAAAAATAGATTGTCAAGAGTTAAGATGGTGTCTCTGAAGACTCTATTATTCCTTTCTTCTAGAGGCCCCAAGAAATATGAATGGTACACAAGGACCAAAGGAATTTAAGGGAGGGGTTAGAAACCTGGCACTTCCGTTGAGAGACTAGATCCTTAGTGGAGTTTGGGAAGGTCCAGCTGAGATTCCATAAGGAGAGAATCTTGTTCCAAATCTCCAGAGAATAGGGACAAGAGAGGACCATATGGAAGGAGTCTTCAGAATTACTTAGGCACAAGGGGCATCTATTGACAAGCGAGAAGCCCCTTTTACAAAGATTGTCACATGTAAGCACCCTGTCTTGAGCTAGCAACCAAAAGAAAATATTGATCTTAGGGATAAGTTTATCATCCCATAATCTAGCCCAAAAGGGAGGATCCTCCACCATAGGTATAAGTTGTTTGAACCCCAACACCACAGAGTAATGCCTAAAGGAAGTGGCCTACCAAATAAGATTATCTTCGGACCTTCCAAGAGGAATATGAAAAATATTCAGCCTATTCTGGAAATCAATCATGCACCTGTCAGTCGAGAAGTTCTTCCATCTTCCTTCATATATGTAATCCCTCACCTTTGGGCCACAAGAGGTAGAGCAAAAAATTTCAAATGGGTTCGCCCAATCAAGTTTGTTAAGAGGGAGTTCCCCAAACCACCTGTTAGTGCCTGAATTGACTGACAGTTTTTGAGCATTTTTCATGCAGGCACCTTCCTTAAAGATGTTCTAAGTGTTGGACCTCCTCGGCATTTTTTAGCTGCAGCATCCTATTTTTCTTTAGGAGGGTCGTCATCATCATCATCATATTTTCGGTTATCGCCGTGTTGCGTGCGAGGGTCATCATATTGTCTACCTGCATGATCTTTCGCTGGGGTGATATTTTAACATCGGGTGATCTTTGTTAAGATCATCCTGATGATGTTGCTGTAAAGTTCTAAGTGCGACCCGATATTCATCGTGGTCATCATATTTTGAATGTCAGGATGATCTTAGTCAATATCATCCTGATGTTGTTGTATCACTTCATGTTCGTTGTTTTATCATCCTGATGATGCTGACGTCATTCTTATGTCAGGGTGATATCTATTTCTCTGCCTATCTGCATCATGATATTTCTGAAGGAGGGGGTGATATTTTCATATTTGAATATCACCCGGATGTATGTTTGTTCCAGCATCATGATGATGCTGATATCAGGGAGATATCTGCCTGTCGGCTTCATGCATTATCCAGTGGGGGGTGATCATTTCAAATATCTGTCATATTCATATATCACTCCGATCTTATAGTGGAGCTACAGTGCAGCATCATATTTGTGCATCAGGATGATATTTCCAAATATCCGGTTATCTTCCGAATATCATCCTGATGTCGATATGATGATGACGTCATCCGGATATGAGGAGGTACGCAGTAGGCAGATATGCTGATGACATCAGCAGGATATGATGATGACATCATCAGGATGTTCATTGGCCAGACTTTTGGTATCGGCTAAGCAGGAGGATCTTCCTCTGATGGATCAGGTTGTGCCGATGAAGGCGATTATCATGCAGGTTATATTGCGATGATGATGCTGACGTCAGGGTGATATTTCAAGCGACAGGATATCATGCTGTTGGAGGATGATGATGAAGTCTTATACTAGTGTCGTCAGGAGCAAAAGCACCGACATTATATAAGCTCGTGGCCTAGTATATAAAGTGTTGAAGAGGTCACCGCGGGGTGCATGTGGGATAATTGATATCCTGCATATTTTCAAATATCATGACAATGAATCTTGGCGGGAAATGGTTGCGATGCACAGTTTGACGTTTTCCCGAGGCCGCGGGTTGGTGCGCCATTAATGGCGAAGGTTGCAGAGGTATGGACGGATCTGGTACTCGATTGAAGGTGTACATCAACGGACAGTGGCGCAGGGCTCGAGGTTTCTTCCTGTCTCCTCCCCTACCTGCTGCATTCATGTTTGGGCGCCAATCTAGTAATGCGTTGAGCGCCATTTTTCTGATACTGTGTATCTGGCAGGATTTTTGGTCAACCATGTAATTAATTGCTGTGGTACACTACCTGGCTGTTATAAGCAGGAAGTGTTACTCATTTTTGGTTGTTGAAATCTAGACATTTTGGCTCTGTAATAAGATACAACTGGTTTTGGTTGCTCTGTGCAGCAAAACTTGTGAGTTTATGTATCTCCTATTGTACGATTTGGCATGAATCCACTGATTTCATGGTTAATCTTATATGAATAATGCTGTGTTTGCATGTGTTATGCTGATTCTATCTCCAGTTTTGCATGTATCTTTCTTACTGCAATAGGGATGCCATAAGTATAGACAGCTTAACACTCTTTATTGGGAGATATCTGTAAGGCAGATATCATGTGTATCCCCCTGAAATCCAGTTTTAGCTATTCATGCTGATCATTCACAGGTGTATGTCTACCAACTCCAAGCCCTGGATAGGCACCAATCTAGCTCTGTGTTGAGGTTATACACCATGTCCAACTTTGCATCCAAAATTCAAACTAAACCATTTCATACTTCCACCTGTTAGTTGTAGGAGTAGGATTAGGAACCCCCTGCATGCTCTCATACCCAACCAGACATCATGTCCAAGAATGTTGCCAGCCTTGTGATCTATCATACAGATCTTGGTCCATACATGAGAGTATTCTGCCTGTTGTTGTCAAGTTAGATCTTTCTATCTTTGAGCTAGTCAAGGTTACATCTTGAGTTATAGGGATACCCCCCTTGGTGCGGCAGAACCAGAAGTGAAGGGGAGGCAGCTCACGCAACGTCCTGTATTTAGTTGGTTGAATCTGCCTGTGCATTAGAAGTGGCAAACCCTAATGCTGATTCAGAAGAAAAGTCAACAAAATGGCGACTCTGCTGGGGAGAAAATTGATGAAAAAGTGTTATATCTTGTGGCCCATCTGAGTCACCAACAAAATGATGCTCTGCTGGTGGAATGAACCTGGAAAAGTAGCTTTCAGCTATTGAAAATTTTGTCCTCTCTGGAGAGGTGGCGACTCTGCAAAAAAGATCTGAATGCACATGAAAGATGGATGTATGTGATGTGACAAAAATGTGTTGTTCATTTTTCTGCATCTGTATGAGAAAAGGTACCTTGTTCCTTCCCCTTTATATTTGTTGTTTTGCTGCATAAGTTAGATGCCAGGGGAAGCCTTAGGTCTTAGACAGACAAAGGATGTCTAAGAGTAGGATTTTTATGAATCCAAGTATGAATTATCCCATACTCAGTGGTGAAATGTCGAATAAAAGAATAGAAGAGATAAGAAATAGGTTGATATTCTTAGAGGCTGAGCAGGCCCAGTTAAAAAGCAGTAACCCTGTTGTGTCTGCCAGTCAGAAGGCTAAACCTCTTCTCAACCCTTTTGATCCTGTGTATGACCAACTGGATTTGTCATGGGTGGATTATAAAGTAGAAACTATGCCTGCTAGGATATACTGTCAGATGCCTAGATTTAGTGGTCACAATGTATGTGATGGGAATGCACATATCCAAAATTTTCACAGTTTTATGGGAAAATATTCATTTAGAGATGAGGATATGTGGATGAGGTTTTTTGTTAGGTCCTTTGATGCAAAAGCAAAAGACTGGTATTTGAGCTTTCCAAAGAAATCCTTTGCCTGTTGGGATGAGCTTGCTGACTGTTTCAAGGAAGAATTTGCAAAAGAACCGGCTGATCTTGTTGCAAAATTGATGAGAATCAGAAAACAAGATGGAGAGCCATGTGTTGATTTCAGTCATAGGTTTGCAATAGCCCTTTCATAGATCCTAGAAGTCTTCAGACCTGATATTTCAGCCTGTGTTGGCATATTCTTTGAAGCTTTTGAGGAGGGCTTTAGTGTAATACTGAGGGATTTCAAGGTGACAAGTATGCAGATGGCATACAGGTTCATAGAAAAGATAGAAAAAATCAGAAATGTGTACTTGCTGAAACCCCTGTCCCCAGGCCTTGGTGTGAAAAATCGTTGTGAAGTTGCAAATGACCAAATAATTAAGGCATCGTGTGAAGATGAAAAGATGAATATTGAACGTGCCAGTGAAAGGACTAGTGAGGATTCCCATTGCAATGATGAGGCATCTGACCATGAAAACAACAATGAGGTTGTGGACAGCAATGAGCAATTTTTGGAATGGACCTGTGGAGATAATTGTGAGTATTGTGCTCAAGATAGAGAAGAAATAAGCATACAGGCTGATACTCCTCCACAGAGGGAATCCATTGGTGATGAAGATGCATGCTCTGCTGCCCATCAACAAATGGCATACTATGATGAAACTGATGCACTTGGGTCACCCATTTATGACACATATGGCGATGAGGATCTGTCTGAGTATGGTGAAGATCTAGACACTATTTTTGGCTTGGATTCTGTTTCTCATCCTGATGAAAGAAGAAACAACATACATCAGGTAAGTGACTGTGAAAATGTGCCTGATTTGAAAGAGATGCCAGAGCCTGATCTTTTCCAGCCTGGTGCTGCTGATTGTTGTGTACCTAATGTGCACAATTGTGATTTTGAAAGCTTTTCTTTTGATGTGCCAGCATATAATACAATGAGCCCTGATCTTCCTAGTTGTGTGGTGGACTCTGAGTGTTTCCTATTTGCAGTCCAGCTAGGAGATCATGTTGCAATGCATGATGATGATACAGATGATAACCTGTGTTCTATACCATTTGAGTATGCATTGCCTGATACATTCTGCACCCACATGTCACATGATGTTGAAGGTTATCTGCACAGGGGTGATAATGACAAGCCAAATCAGAGGGTTGAATATGCAGATGACAAGATTTGTTTGTGGGTGGATGTCTGTAGTATCTCCAAGCTTGACCCAGTGTATGCAGATGAAAACAAAGTGTTTGAAAAAGGGAGATACATGTTTTTCTTTTCTTGGTGGCCTTAGGCCATCAAGTGTGTTTGGTGATGCAGGTCGGTGCAGTATTTGACTCTGTGCCCAATGGATAAGGGACTGGTCTGCATCCCAGAGATCTGGGGTTCTCGCTGCAGTCTTGCACCTGCACGTCCCCAGACAGAGCTAGTGTTAGTGCCTGAATTGACTGACAGTTTTTGAGCATTTTTCATGCAGGCACCTTCCTTAAAGATGTTCTAAGTGTTGGACCTCCTCAGCATTTTTCAGCTGCAGCATCCTATTTTTCTTTAGGAGGGTCGTCATCATCATCATCATATTTCCGGTTATCGCCGTGTTGCGTGCGAGGGTCATCATATTGTCTACCTGCATGATCTTTCGCTGGGGTGATATTTTAACATCGGGTGATCTTTGTTAAGATCATCCTAATGATGTTGCTGTAAAGTTCTAAGTGCGACCCGATATTCATCGTGGTCATCATATTTTGAACGTCAGGATGATCTTAGTCAATATCATCCTGATGTTGTTGTATCACTTCATGTTCGTTGTTTTATCATCCTGATGATGCTGACATCATTCTTATGTCAGGGTGATATCTATTTCTCTGCCTATCTGCATCATGATATTTCTGAAGGAGGGGGTGATATTTTCATATTTGAATATCACCCGGATGTATGTTTGTTCCAGCATCATGATGATGCTGATATCAGGGAGATATCCGCCTGTCGGCTTCATGCATTATCCAGTGGGGGGTGATCATTTCAAATATCTGTCATATTCATATATCACCCCGATCTTATAGTGGAGCTACAGTGCAGCATCATATTTGTGCATCAGGATGATATTTCCAAATATCCGGTTATCTTCCGAATATCATCCTAATGTCGATATGATGATGATGTCGTCCGGATATGAGGAGGTGCGCAGTAGGCAGATATGCTGATGACATCAGCAGGATATGATGATGATGTCATCAGGATGTTCATCGGCCAGACTTTTGGTATCGGCTAAGCAAGAGGATCTTCCTCCGATGGATCAGGTTGTGCCGATGAAGGCGATTATCATGCAGGTTATATTGCGATGATGATGCTGACGTCAGGGTGATATTTCAAGCGACAGGATATCATGCTGTTGGAGGATGATGATGAAGTCTTATACTAGTGTCGTCAGGAGCAAAAGCACCGACATTATATAAGCTCGTGGCCTAGTATATAAAGTGTTGAAGAGGTCACCGCGGGGTGCATGTGGGATAATTGATATCCTGCATATTTTCAAATATCATGATGATGAATCTTGGCGGGAAATGGTTGCGATGCACAGTTTGACGTTTTCCCGAGGCCGCGGGTTGGTGCACCATTAATGGCGAAGGTTGCAGAGGTATGGACGGATCTGGTACCTGATTGAAGGTGTACATCAACGGATAGTGGCGCAGGGCTCGAGGTTTCTTCCTGTCTTCTCCCCTACCTGCTGCATTCATGTTTGGGTGCCAATCTGGTAATGCGTTGAGCACCATTTTTCTGATACTGTGTATCTGGCGGGATTTTTGGTCAACCATGTAATTAATTGCTGTGGTACACTACCTGGCTGTTATAAGCAGGAAGTGTTACTCATTTTTGGTTGTTGAAAACTGGACATTTTGGCTCTGTAATAAGATACAACTGGTTTTGGTTGCTCTGTGCAGCAAAACTTGTGAGTTTAGGTATCTCCTGTTGTACGATTTGGCATGAATCCACTGATTTCATGGTTAATCTTATATGAATAATGTTGTGTTTGCATGTGTTATGCTGATTCTGTCTCCAATTTTGCATGTATCTTTCTTACTGCAATAGGGATGCCATAAGTATAGACAGCTTAACACTCTTTATTGGGAGATATCTGTAAGGCAGATATCATGTGTATCCCCCTGAAATCCAGTTTTAGCTATTCATGCTGATCATTCACAGGTGTATGTCTACCGACTCCAAGCCCTGGATAGGCACCAATCTAGCTCTGTGTTGAGGTTATACACCATGTCCAGCTTTGCATCCAAAATTCAAACTAAACCATTTCATACTTCCACCTGTTAGTTGTAGGAGTAGGATTAGGAACCCCCTGCATGCTCTCATACCCAACCAGACATCATGTCCAAGAATGTTGCCAGCCTTGTGATCTATCATACAGATCTTGGTCCATACATGAGAGTATTCTGCCTGTTGTTGTCAAGTTAGATATTTCTATCTTTGAGCTAGTCAAGGTTACATCTTGAGTTATAGGGATACCCCCCTTGGTGCGGCAGAACCAGAAGTGAAGGGGAGGCAGCTCACGCAACCTCCTGTATTTAGTTGGCTGAATCTGCTTGTGCATTAGAAGTGGCAAACCCTAATGCTGATTCAGAAGAAAAGTTAACACCACCAATCCTTCCAAAAGTCCACTTTCCTGCAATCTCTTATCTTTCATAAAGAGTCTCTTCTGATAATTTCCTTAGACTAAGAGATGTTTTTCCAAATTTCAAATCCTTCAGGTAAAGTAGGACAATCCAGTACTTCATTAAAGCTATTGTAACCCCTTAGGTATTTATTGTTCACTATTTTCATCCACTCTTTCTTTTCCATCATAAGGTACCAAGCATTGGCCACCAAGAGAGTAGAGTTGAAATCCTTTAATTTTCTCAGACCAAGACCAAAAAAGATTTTAGGTTTGCAAACCAAATCCCATGCCAGCAATGGGATTCTCTTTTTCTCCTTAGTTCCGGACCAGAGAAATCTTTTTTGGATTTGCTCAATTCTATCTCTGATTTTGGTAGGAATTTTAAATAGGGACATAGAGTAGACAGGGAGATTTTGGAGGGAAGATTTAATTAACTAAATTTTTCTCACCTGGCTTAGAGTAACTCCTTCCCAGCCTGCCAACTTAGAATGAAATTTATCAACTATACTCTACCAGAAAGAATTAGGGATTTTTTTCTCATAAAGAGGTAACCCAAGGTAAATGGAAGGAAGGGATTCCACTTTGCATTGCAAAATATGAGCTATTTTTAGCTACCTGGGTTCTGGGGTATTGAAGAAGAAAATTGAACTCTTAGGCAAACTAATTTTCTGACCTGAGGTCATTTCATAATTCAGCAGAATACTTCTGACCATTCGAGCTTCCTTGACAGAAGCTTCACCCATTATAATAGTATCATCGATGAATTATTGGTGAGAATAGGAAGGTCCAAGCGAGGATGGACGAAGACCTTTGAAATTCCCTTGAAGAACCTCTTTCTGGATATTTCTACCCAAGATTTCCACCATGATGACAAACAAGAAAGGCAATATAGGGTCTCCTTGTCTTAGCCCTCTAGATATGATAGAATAACTCATTCTAAGTGCATAGATAACAGTGCCATTATCCAAGCTATTACTTTTCCTACATCTACTCAATCTCTAGAATTGGTGATGACATGTGGCAAGTAGTATGATCCCAAGTGAAAAATAATTAGTTTTGCAAATGAGGTTTTTTGGATATCACCTTGGAGAGCATTGAAGAAACTTCCAAATTCCCCAGCATGTAGAGTATGTTTCTTTAATGGTTGCCTTCAATTCAAACTTTTTCAACTTAAATTATAACCTTTGTTCAAAAGTTATAAATAAAACTAGTTGGAAAAAGCTAGGTTGTTTACTTTGAGACTACTCAAAGCACTTTTCAAGAGTAACTTTCAAGTAGAAATAAATAACTTAATAACTCTCTTGAATAGGGTAGAAGGCAACCCTATTGCCTAAGAGTTCAATTCTTGGATGTTTAGGTTTATTGACACCATTTTAGAGAAAAAAGAGAGGATAGATTGGGTAACATAAATCAATGATACCTTACACAAGCAATTATCTAAGGTGCAACAAATAAATAAATTCTATATGACCTCTTACCTAATCTACCTTATGACTAGAAGAGTAATATTTCCTAGGTTGACCAAAGTTGAGGTAATTTCCCTAGTACAACAAATAGAAAAGAATTTCAATAGGTTCAAAGACACCTTTCTCTTCTACTTGATTAGGTGGATGGAGAATGATTTGAGTAAATGACTATCTTTGGAAGCCACAACCACCATTATAGAATGGGGAAATTGGTTTATCTAGTTCCCAACCTTCACATATATTAGAGAAGAGGATTCATAGGTGCATATTACAAGTCACCTACGTATGTGAGTGATAAGGTAGTGCTGTTAGGACTCACAAGACAACTATGTGAAGTCCACAAAATCTTATCTAGCAAATACAAGCCAAGTGTTGAGTTTCCCATAAGCATCAATGCATATTCATGATCCTCTCTTCTTCATGCAATGAATTCAGAGGAAGTTATCTAAACTAAACTTACACATACATGATTAAAGGGTTGCATTTAATCCTAAAGAACGTATGGAAAAGAATGAAGGTTCATCACTCAAACACCACTATGGTTTGTAAGACTTCTAGGTTGATTACAATGACAAGCATGAGGTAAGGAAGAGAAGCTTCTCAACACTTACTACTTTCTAGATTAGGACATTTGGAATGGCTATAGTACTTGACAACATATATAATGATGGGGAATCTTAGATCTAGTTTACAACCAAATGGGTGTTTTGAAATTGCCCATCTATAAGCCCAATTAGTCTAATGAAGAAGAAAATTTATTACATGCAATAAGCAAAGAAGTCATTGACATGAGTTTGGTTTGGCTCAAAAACAAGATGAAAGACCCTAGCCTCAATAAAATGGATCCATCTAAGGGTGATGAAATTTCCAAGCCCCCACCAAAAAATAATAAATTATTTTCTATTCAAAATCAACCTTCTATGTAAGGGCCTCCCAATATGAGTGTACTTGGTCATGAAGTAGAGGGGAAAATAGAAGATTCACTTCAAAGGAAGTCTGATTTCATTTCCAAGGTTAGAGACCATCTAGAGAAGGATGCATGGGTTACATATTCTAATATTATTTTCCCTTCATAGGTACATGACCCAATCCACTTTATTCCCCCATCTCCTCCTCATTCCCCATTTATCATCCTTATTCAATCTTCCCACTTTTTCACAAGATCCCTCTTTTGGAAAGATCATTTCCCCTGAAAAATCACCCTCATGAGGGAAAGTTCCTAAGACTCTCAATCTTGAGGACCCATCCTCTCATCCATCTCTTGAGAAAATCCCCTACCAACCTTTCTCTTCACCTATCTCTCCTCTTTTATAGTCTCATGCACAAGTTGTTCAATATGCCTAGGAGTCTAAACAAATTCT